>CM074192.1:12377708-13577708 GCA_037179385.1 Holothuria scabra | reverse complement strand
ATATACTGTAGGCCTAGCCAAGAACGTCAAGAACTGTCAAGACAAGTAAGAACTTTTGGCAAACTATGAGTCAAGCCCAGCCTATAACTAGGGAAGTGGGCATTTATTTTGGCTATTGAACACGGTGTTGCACGACGATATTATACTTAACGCAGCGACAGGAATATGTTTCATATCTGGTGTGAAGGTTAGCCGATAACGATGCTGCGACATATCAAATGTAGTTCTGTACGTACCTAGCCCTATGCATTGTATAGCAGCGCGAGCAGTTGAATGTGCTGTGAGATACGGTTTACTGAATTTGTAGCCATGGGTTAGCTGTATTACTTGCTAATTTGTGTGGTTCTCTAACTAAGAATACTTTGGAGAATTAAAATGCGGGTTTTTCAGAGGGCTGGGTGGGTCACTAGGTTTGAGTGTCCAAATGCGGGTCAAACCCGCAAAATGCAGGTCACTTGGGAAGTATGGGCCTGGCAACAGGTCATATAAACACCTATGGTGGCATATGCTGCAACTGTACCTGTTGATATTTACTACATGTAGGAACAGGCATGTTGTCAATTAAAATTCAAATATTTTTCAAAATGTACCGATTCTTTACCATCAACCTCGAACAATTGTGAGAAATCACAAAATCATGTAGCTACTCTACTGTAACTAACATAGGAAAAGATATCAGACAAATGCAATAGTAATATCAGTTCTCTAAATAGACATCTCAAGGGAATGAATTACAAAATAAAAATTAGGTACAGTCTCACTGAATTTTTTGCACAAAAATGGGCTAAACAGGACATAATTTATCACCTGTGTGCATTATTTTGCATGCACATAGAAAATGTATGCCATTGTGCATGTACAATAAAACCCTGCTATTATTTAAAAACCCTCTTGACAACTGCATGGATAGTGTGCCATCAAACCTCATGCCAGCATCTTGTGTCCTACCCTATACCATGACCAAACTTTAAGTTTTGGTTATTTCCCTGACCTCATTGTAGACATTTTGAAAAAAAATACAGACATTGGAACAAATAGACAATGCCATGACAGGTATACATTCCTTGATATTGTATACTGTAGTTATAAAGGCATGTCCTGTACGCTGTACATTGTATTCTAGCCACTTACCTGCATCAGTTAGCTGTTTCAGAAACAGAACAGTGAAAATACCAAACACTAAATATTTCTTGACAATCATACTTTAAATTGATAATATCATCAGGGAATTATCCTCTAATTTGCTCTTAGTTCCTCAAAGCTAAGGCAGTTGCTCCTTTCCTTGTGCTTAGTACAAGTATATACTGTGTGTTGTATAGCGCCTGTGCTGCTAGAATAGTCGATCATGCAAGCTCTGTGTACAGAACACCGGATTCAAAGCCATGAGTGACCTTTGACCTGAGTGTAACACTACATATTCATGAGGTAGCATACTCCTTTTATTGCTAAATGTAATCCAGTGTTGATTGGTTGCATACATCTAAAATAAATTCACTTACCTTCAAGTCGTTATTATCACTGAAAAGAAAGTTTTGTTGTTTTGGCATTGTTGGTAATTTTAGTCATGCATATAAAAACCTTTTTTATTTTTATTATTCAGGCCAAGAAGATCGCTGATCACAAGAGAAAATATGAAAGAAAAAGAGAAGAAAAGGAAATAAGTGAAAAGAAGGAAAGAGTTAGGAAAGCAAGGGAAGCTCAAGAGAAAGCAAGGGTAAGCCAGGACAAAACTAAGCTAACAAGGATTATGAATGGTTGTGTGTGAACGTTTCGTTCTAAAATAATTCCTTTTGAAATTTTGCTATATTATGGAGTCTGGTGAACAAGAACAGGGTAAATGGGGCGTGGGGGGAGGGTTGTTATCAATGTATGTGGCTGGTAAGTTAAATGTGATTGGATGACAAATCAACACAACTTTGTAATACATATATGATATCAAATATGGTTGTTCAAGTGTGATTTCAGATACAGTGCAAGTAGGTTTAAATCTTCTCCACTTAATTTCCTCTTAGACGGGGAAGGGAATACTGTGGGCATATTCTACAACCCCCAGTCTGCAAAGGGATGGTTAGCAATTTATGGTTAGGTGGTCACTCTGTTCTGGTACATACAAAGTGAGAACAAATGGACAGCTCAGAAAAATTTATAGTAGCTGTGGATAATGAGACACTAAAAGCTATTAAGAGAGTTGCCTGGTTGGTAAAAAGAAGAGAAAAATTGGGGAAAGGGAGGGTCGGAGGGGTGGGGCAGTGGGAAGTAAAAGGAAAAATTCCGTTGGAGTATATATTCGTTAAATCTATTTGGGCATTGATCAGTTTGGGGTTGCAATCCTGTTTACTTCTTTTCTTGAGTGAAAGATGCTTTTTGTTGCTTTCAACCTCCACCACCACCCCCAGCTTCTGCCTTCATTTCAGCACAGTATTCTGTCTCATGGTTAAATATTTGCTGTTAAGGAGATCTGTCATAGCTACCAGTTTTTAGTTAAAAACTGCAGCCGTTTGCAGTTTGACCACTGGTTCATTACTTGAATCATCTGATTTAATGAGTAGCAGCATTGATTATCATTCTTTTACTGTCAAAGCCCAAGAACTAATGGGTTAATAGAGAACACCTTATAAATTCTGAAATTAATTCTGGCAAAAATGGGATCAAGTGACTCTTGCTTGAATGAGCATGTAATTGGCATTGATGACAGTTCTTTAAGGCAGTGGATGAATTTTTCAAAATGTATTCTCTATAATTTTATATGCATAGTTCCTAATTTCCAAGAAGTTAGATTTGGGTCCTCCTGGATTAGGGTTTTAAGGGAAAAGGTACCCCCCCCCCCCGTCCCTTTTTCTGAAAGTTCTGAATTTCAGAGGTATCTACATGCGAAATGGTTGTCTCCTTTTTGATAAATAAGTCAACATAATTTCTTAAAACTGCCCCAAAAAATACATAGACCTATTTTCAAATAGCAATTACAATGAATTGTGGGATATAATTTTGGATGTGCATCAGTTTTCACCACAGTAAAATGCCATTGACAAAAATGACAAACACCAAAACTCTATCCCACAATCCTTTGTAATTGCTATTTGGAAATAGGTCTATGTTACAGACAACGTTGCACAAGTTCAACCTCTCTGAACGATCTTTAATAGTGATCATTCTGAAGCAGCACATTCAGGAGTGACACGGCACATAACATTTTTGTCGAGAGCAACACTTTGCTGCTGCTGAGTGAATCACACATGAAACAGAATGACACATTTTCCACTCTGGGAATTTTTGGGAATTAGTTTCTTTCTCAAAAATGTTGAATTACCGCAATATTTATATAGTTGAACAAGATTTTTGCAGCTGCCCTGAATCCCCTGATGCTGCAAAGGTAATTATGTTTTGTTTGCAAGGATGGAGTGGGTATAATAAATAAAGTCAGCACAAGAATTGTGTTGTTTCTCAGACACATGCACCATTTCTGACCCTGAAAACGGACATTTGCTTTCATTAATTTTGCAAGTTGCATCGCACAGCCATTTATGCTGGATTGTTCACAATTCAGAACATTTTCGATACCTTACTAATTGCATGCATTTCGAGTTGTGCCTTTATGTAGTTATGTGTACTTAAACATGCCTGCCCCTGTCGGCAGGGGGTTGCAGAATATGCCCACGGTATTTCTCGCCTGTCTGACTAAAGGGAAACCAGACATGAACACAAACAATACTTGAACATAAATTTGAAATTTTTATCAAGTTGACTGACACTGTAGCACATTTGTGTTGGTGTGTCATTAACTCAAACATGGTGACAGATAGGGAGTATGATATATTACATATGAAAAGCTCCGATAGAAAGATTGAAACTGATTGAGCTTTCCCAATTTGATATACATTGACAGTAAGTGATACCATGTGGGTACTACTTTTGCTAATTAACTTTTTCGTTCTATCAATTTTACCAGCATATTATGCTGGAAACTACATTGTTAAGAAATTAAATCTAATGTGAAATAGATTTGAGAAAATAGAATACTAGCTTTCTATAGTATTTTACATTAAACAGTCACAAAGCCCTCAAAGCAATGTTTAATGTACTTAACATTAAATATTATTGTCTTCTTATTAAAGGAAATGTCTCATTCCAGTTGCCAAATTTTTTTACAATTTCTTTACAGGAAGAAGCTAAGAAAGCTGGATCATCTGGTGGTGGATTTCCGGGTGGATTTCCTGGTGGATTCCCAGGCGGATTTCCTGGTGGAGCAAGTGGATTTCCAGGTGGAGGTGGGGGATTTCCTGGTGGTCCAGGAGGCCCTGGTGGGTTCCCAGGTGGTGCTGGAGGAGGCCTTGATCTTGGCAGCCTGATATCAGACCCAGAACTTCTGCAAGCATTCCAGGTGAGTAAAACTTGACAGGGGAAGTATTTTTGAGGGTGGGGATTGCATGGGTAATTCATTCTGACGTCTGATTGGCCCCATGTTATCTTCTGCTTTGGAGAGGAAGGTACGTATCATCATTTTTGCAGTCTGATCTAAACACAACGATCAAGGCAGTGTTGTGATCAGTGGAAATTGAAGTATAGTGCTTTGCCAGTCAGTATATTTAAGGTAACACAAACATTGCTATAAATGCAGAGATATTTGTCCTTTCTCCTTTGATTTACTCTTGTACAATACACGACCCATGATGAGTAAGCTAGAGCATACCAAATTTAGTATTCTTTTTGCAAACAATACTTTTTGCATACTAGAGTACTATCTTCCTACAGAACAACATTGCCTTAATTAAATTGTTTAAGCCTCTGCAGTTCCTTTAGGTGAGAATATGTTATATATGTATAGTTCCACTTTTCAAATTACATTTATGGCAGAACTGATGTAGTATTTTCCATTGGCATGTGCAGTCGTCTCTTATCCATTGCAATTTGCAGCAAAGTGATGCGTTATTGACAAAGATATTTAGGTAGCCCTAGAAAGTTCCACAAAGAGAAGTAAACTTAATAGCCTCTTTAATTTACAAGGTAGATTTTCATGGGTTTCCCTTCAACACAAATTTTTTCTTTGACAGCCACTTTGCTTTAACACCTGTTGAAACAATTTCCACCAAGAAAATTCCCAGCTAAGACAGTTACTTCCTAAATATTTTCCACCCAGGACAGGACAGCTACAAATTTTCTGGCTGGGGTAGGGTTGTCTGGCCTAAAAATGGCATTGGGGTAGTTGTCCTCACATGATTTTAACCCTGTAGGAACCATTGTTGCCAAACGATGACATGGCTAAGTATCATCTTTGTCATTCAGTGACAACCACACTAGATCTTTTTCTCAAAAGGAAATGAATTTATAGAAAATGCTGGCCTTTTGGAGGCTGCATTTTTCATATACTTCATAAAGCTATTAGGTTCCTACTCACCCTGCCTGTAACTACTGCTTGACAGTCAATCAATCATGGAATGATCACTTGCAATGAATGGTCAAGGCACATTGCCAATGATCATTCCCCAATGTATGAATTGTCCTGTAGTATTTATCAATGAATTCGTCATTTTGTCCTGAATTCAACTTCCAAAGATTTGACCTAAATATTACTGGCATCATAGGCATGATATATATTAAATAAAAGCTCAAAAAGATCACATAAGTTTGCAATATATTGGGGCAGCTCATAGGTGAATCCTGACAGCAAGTGATGGTCTGATTTCAGTTGGCCATAACTGGGGTCTATCACCTTTTAATCTTTCAATTTCTTTGCTTACCTGTATGAGGGATGGTTGTACACTAAATTGTATCTTGATTTCTTGAATTTCACTGAATATGAAGGTTTGAAATTCATGTAAACATTAAATGAAGACAATTTAAGGCTGATAGACCCCACTAAATGCTGCCTACAGTCACTAAACACCAATGCTGATAGGATGTGTTGTCTGTATATGAGGGAAGTGGGGTTAATATGATCACAGAAAAAAAAATATTGGGTAATTTAGAAGGTCTATCTAGTGATGCAAATGTTGCTACTGAAGGGTTGCAAGAAATCATACACTGACATTAGGCTAGGCCATAAATAGTAGTCAACACAAACAGTGTACACACAATATAGCTGGTTGCTGTGAAGGGTTTTTACCAGGGCTTGTTTCTGTCTCCAAAGGTTATAAAATATAATAAATATACAATATTTTTTTTGAATTTTGAACAAAATTGTATTCTCCACATTTTGTTTGAAAGTTTGCTCTTACAGAAAACAAAGAAAACACATTGCCATATTCATTACCACACTACACTGCACAAAGACTTTGAACCTGCAATAAGTGTAGGGTATAAGCACATGATCCTCAGAGGGTTAATTAATAATGTCGATCATCTCAGGTTATGGCCTGCCTGTGATTTTTTGGGACCCACAAGTTGTCTCAAGGAAAAAAAAAGGCAATTTGCCACCAAAAACATCAAAAGCATCAAACAGAGAAATTAGTTGTAAAATCATTATTGCCAGATACCTTATGTGATGCTGTCACATAAAGGTCATAGATCCATGGAATGGGTGGGGGGGGGGGGAAGGAGAGACTTTCGTAGTTCTAGCCTCTGTTTTTCACAACATGAGCAACAATAAATATGTGAAAATTAGCATAGTGTTAATATGTGACAATATTTAAGGGTTTTTTTGCCAGCTTATCCTTAGTGTAAAGGTACCTCAATATATGGACTACCTAAATTCTCCTTGCAAGCCTGGGAAATCCTGTTTCCGGCTGTCTGAAGTCTAGGGTCACAAATTTTCAAAATTTTTCACAGGAACCACATAGTCTGACAGTGGTGCTCCCCTTAGATACTTGCTCAGGCAGCAGTACAACTTTTTGGCAGATCATGACTAACCTACCCACAGCCCTCTGTCTCCAAGTTCAGCTCTCCATCCCCGTCCTCCCTTGAAATGTCTGAATGTGTCTGTCTTCTCCATTTTTGATTCCTTGCCGAAGGCAGGGAAGGAATCAATGCGATGGTGATGTTGTGTGTGTGTGTGTGTATGTGTGTGTGTGACGCCTGCTTGTAAACACGATATCTCAAGAAGGGTAAGTCTGAGAGATCTCAAACTTGGCATGTAGATTGCCCACATTGAGTAAAAGATCCCTATTGTTTTTGGTGGAGGTCAAAGGTCATTTGGGGTCACCAGGGGTCAAATGGTAAATACCTTGGAAATTGCTTGTAAACACGATATCTCCAGAAGGAAAAATGTGAGTGATCTCATACTTACCATGCGGATTGCCCATATTGAGTAGATGATCCCTATTTTTTTGTTGGAGGTCAAAGGTCATTTGGGGTCACCAGAGGTAAAAAGGTCAAAACTTTGTAAAACTGTATCTCAAGAAGGGTAACTGTGTGGGCTCTTATACATAGCATGTGGATTGTCCATTTTAAGTAGATGATCCCTATTGTTTTTGGTGGAGGTCAAAGGTCATGTAGGGTCATCAGAGGTTAAACCTTGCACATACTAGATCTCAAAAAGGGTAACTGTTAGGGTTAATATTCATTAGTGCATAGGGATAAGAGTTTTGAATGGCATGGGTAATGTAAGATGCATAGGTACTGTAAGCTTTTGGAATCCACTTCATTATGTAAATGATCAAGTTTGGTAATTTCAAAATATGTATAAAAACATGTAGGCAGCGGGCCGTACACGAAAAAGTGCTTTCGTCTTTAACTTTCGTGACGCACATCTGAGGGTCGGCATAAAAATTACCCACGAAGGTCAATTTTAACCTTTTGAACATAATATCAGTTACCACAAGCGAACGAGTTGGCCTACGAAGAGAAATTTGAGGGTAAATTGTTGGCTTTTTGTGACCAACATTCATTGTATATACTAGTTTCACGAATTTTCTGACACGTACAAAATCTGTACAATGCCGGGCGCGTGCATAGTGCAGTGGTCAGTGAAATTGATAGGGATAAACTTTTATGTCAATTAATTGACGGGAGGGGGGAAGCAGGGGTGTAGGACGATTTTCCCCTCATCTGAGGAAAGGTTGAATAAATCAGGAACAGGAACGAGAAAGGATAGCGAAGAGGGAAAATGAAATAGGACAAAACAAGAATTAGAATTTGGAATAGAAAAGAGGAAGAAAATAAACACACATGACATGAAAAAACAAGAAACAGGGAGAAGAGATGCGTTCAGTAAGGATACCAATAGATGATTCACATGATATTGTTCAGTCAAGTCTGGTTTGCAGTTGAGTTATGAGAGAGTAAATAACCGACGGCATGGTCAAGTGGTTAAAGCATCCGACTTCAGGCGCGATTAACGGGTGGGGGCTTACCGCCCCATCCCTCCCTTTTTCGCCATATCAACAATAAAACATATGGAAAATTAGCAGTGGAGCTCCCTCTCACCCCCTTTTTCTCTTAGGTCAGCCCCCCTTTTTTGAATGTGCGGATCCGCGCCTGGACTAGCTTGCAGTTGGGAGGTTGGGAGTTCGAGTATTGGCCGGGTCATACTGAAGCCTGTAAAAAACACCTACTGCCATTGTGCTTGGTGCTCAGCATAGAGCAATTGAGTAGGAAAAACAAGCCAGTTAGTCACAAGTGGAAAAGCTAGTCCGTGGCGGCTCGACATAAACCAGTTGCTTAGAAACTGGCCATATGGGCCGTCACGTAAAAACTCCGTCCATCTAACCAACTTGAGAGGATAGGCCTAAATGGACAGGCCTTACGGCCAAGCAGAACTTAATTCCCATTGAGATCTTTTGTCCAAATCAACCAAAAGGTTTCAACGGTTTCCAAATGGTAAAGGGTTTTCAAAAGGGTTTGGTTTATAAAAATGGTAATTTTATAATTCCCTTTGAGTTTTGACCAATTTCCATCATCTAAAAAAGGGACTGCCCAAATGCAAAGGGTATCTACAAAAGGTATCACTTGAAACCCTTTGGGTTCAAAGGGTTTAACCCAAAAGGGTTCCAAATGGAATTTTTAGCTGGGCTGCCAAAAAACTTTGACTATACCTAAAGCTGTAAAGTATAGGCCTAATCTCTTCTAGTGAGCATACGGTACACCTGCATGATTTTGAACCAGCGTCCAAACTCCATGGAGCCTTGGTCGTTCACTCCAGGTATATAAGTTCAAACTATATGATCTATCATCAAAGAACCAATCTTAAATTTCCTGCGAGAAACTTGGCATCATGTAGTAGAACTGATCGCCAGCATCTCTGCCAGGAAAAAAGGGAACCGATCGAGGGGTAAAGTTTACAAAATGTGAAAGTACCGACCGGGGTGAGAGCTGTATGAATACATTATCTTCTGTCAGGTGTAGAGGGGCCCAAGATTCCAAGAGATATAATCACAACCGTACAACCAGTGGTTCGAACCTGCCACTTATTCATATGCTTGATATTTTGCATGTATTTTATGAGTGAGCATTGCATTTGGAATTTGAGCACAATTGTTTTGAAATGGTAGGTCTACCTTTCGAAAAGAAAAAACCTTTTCAAGCATAGGAGTAGGAAGCGGGGGCTGTGGGAGAAAGCCCCCCCCCCCAGTGAAAAATGAGGGGCGGAAGCATGATCCGCTCCCTCACTTCCCGTGTCAGAAACCCCTTCTTTAATTTTTCAAATCTCAAAAAACAGCGAAATTTCCGGCGCGCTTCGCGCCGCATTTATGCAACATAAAGTGCACTAGTTCTCACTAATAGATCAGTTTGGTAAACTTTTCTGAGCTCTGGACATATCAAAATTGGATAGTTATTATTTGTGTGACACCACATCATCAAGAGACACCGGCAGCTATGTTGCTATTTTTGTGACATGTCTTTCATAAAATTCCAATTTTTCTACAATTAAAATTCTTGATTTTAAAATATTTTGTCTAAAAGGACAACAAATTTGGGAAGCTTTTGAAATGTCATCGGGGTCTGCGGGGTCACGATTTTTCAAAATTTTGTATACGCTCCGCGCCAATTGAAGATAGTCTTTCGAGAAAGGTTTCATATTCCATGCAGGGAAGCTTTGGACTTTCGTCGTCAAATGTTCTCATACACACCGCATGCGGGACATCGAATCCAGAGTAGCGCTTGCAGTGACCTTGCCGCACCCGCACCAAGTTCAAACGAGTTTCAAGGATTGATTTGTATCCGTGGCTATTGACTGAATCGAATTCAGTCATAATTAGATACCAAATGATCTTGAACAAAGGAAGTCGGTCCAACTTTAGTAAAGTTATTCTCAACTGAAACTAAGATTAAAAATGCGGAAACAGAATGTAAAATTTTCTCAAGTTGATATATTTAAAAAAAAACATATCAGGTACCGTCATTTCAAAAAAATACACAAAGGCGTACGGGGAGAGGCGGATCCTGTTTGCCGTGAACTGAATATTTTTCAAGTCCTATTTTGCCCGGCCCCATGTCAACACGGTCTGCTGCAGGCCGAACTGACAAGCTACTACAGGCTACCCCCTTGCCCTAAAATACATGTACAGTAAGTGTCAATGCCCTGAAATAAGCACTTCCCCTGCTCTGGGAGGAGTGCAGTACCCCTATCCCCACCTGAAAGGTCTGTGCCAAATATCATGAAAGATCCTAAGGTCTGCTTGCGATTTTCTATTGAAAAACCAGCCCCTGTCTAAAACTATCGGCCATGTCATGACACCCAGTCTCCAGGGGCAGGAATTTCTGATGAGATTTTCCGCAAGAAAGATCAAAATTTTAATACATGGCTACTTCGTCGAGTGTCGAAATACAAGCATTTCATCGGGAAAGGGCTGATCGCTTTTACAAAATGTGGTCAGTGTACCGTATTCAGTTTGGCACTAGTACTGAGCTCGGCGGCTCATATTGGGACCAGAAAATTTAGTACACAAATTCCGATATTTTTTGGAAGGGAAACCGTTCCCAGCCGCTAATAACAGCTCGACCACCAAATTTTAAGTAAGTTTGTAGCGGTTTTGGATTTTTAGATAGCATGTAAGTTACTGCTAAGCCGAATTAAAGCTACAACTATTCCCTAATAACTTGAGAACCAACACACCCCAAATGCCAGTGCCTATTAGAACCTATTACACGAAATACAGCTTGGTAACATTCTCGCCCGTATTCGTATTGTTAACCTTCCAGATTTCGTCATTCCTCGATACAAAAATGATACTAGATGGGTTGAAGGGTATTTTTCTTTTTTCAGAGATCGGAGTGACGCAGATTATACCATTTGGATCGGTATCCAGCTCGAGTTACTCATTCGCAGTTATCGTTACGCGCGAAACCGACGTAGCAGGGACATATACAGCTCCTCGTTCGCGAAAAAGTGTCCTTTTCTTTCCACATCTTTTTACGTTTTTAATCCCACCTACCGAAAATAGCATTAAAAGTTGTTTATTTTTTCATAAATTTAACATTAAAGCCCATTTCAGATAATTAAAGTGCCTTTAGAACATGATTAGAGGCTGCAGCTGTAGTTTTAGTACTGTTTGAGGAAAAGTTTACATGAAAAGTGGAAGTTGTGTGTCTATCTCACCTTCGCCAGATTCTGAATTTAAAGGGATATTTTTACTTATTTTTTCTTGATCCATAGGCCAAACAGATCGCTTGTGGTAATTGCATGGGTTATTATTTCATCTTTTCCCATCGATTCGTATTTTTTTCAATCAGACCCTCCGAAGTGCGTCACGAAGTAACACGAAAAAGCAGGAGAGAGTTTGGTCTAATGCCCTGTATTAAGAATGTCTAAAGTGCATTAATGTGCATTTGGTACAGTTTTTATGTTGATTTTGGTTTGAAGATTTCGATAGATTTTCATGAAATATATTTCCTTCTCTTAAGTGGAAGTTTCTAGCAGTGTCTGGAACATGTGAGTTGAACAAAGGCTGTACGGGGGTTATTTGGGGACATAGTCTGAACATATTGGAGGAAGCTTCCATGCCCACAAAGCAGAGGAATTGTTCAGTGGGGAACTTCATAAGTGTAAACTTTGAACAGATCAAGTGCTCTGTATGATGCCCAAAATTTCTTTTGGAGCATACAAACATTGTTTCTTCCATAACCCTAAAGAAAAAAAGGAAGATAACATTAAATTTAGTATCAAAGATTGTTAAAAGTTACAAACCTTTTGCCACTGCCCTCATAAGGACATATAAGTGGGAACTTTAATTAAATACACCACGGGTAATAAGTCTTATAAAAAGAACTAAATTACTGATCATTTGGATCAAATACCCTTGAGCATGCTTGAACTGAGATTGTCTAATTGAATGAATCAAATTGTAACTGACCCACCAGAGTCTGTGAAAATTGCTGGTCACTGTTATCTTACCTAATTTATCACATTTGACTGCCACAGTGTCCTGAGGGGTTTTCTCATTGAATCATACAGCTCAATGGATTTAACCATTTCCTACCTGTCTGGAGATAGTGTCTGACACTTATTTAGCCCTCTCAGTAAGGCTTGTATTTCAGAAAGTACTGTAGTTCAGGTAATCAAAACAAGCATAATAGTATCTACTGTGTATCAAACAAAGGAATCTTGACTTGTACTCTGTTATGTGGTATTCCTACAAGCAGACAATTAAAGGCAAATTACAAATCTTGTTAATTTCTGGATTAATAGGTTTCCCATTTTTTGTTTATTTTCAAGGACATCATAGTCATTGGGAAAGGCATTACACCAAAAAACAAATAAAAAAGGACCACCACTTATAGCCAAGGTTACACCTTTCTGTTGAGATGTCTCTGCTGTTTGTTCCAGTTTATGGATGGCTGTTATGATTAGGGCTTGTTTTAATACTAACCTTAATGCAGTCAACTTTTTGGATCATAGAGACATCATTATATAGAGAGCCATCCTCAGTGCCAGAAATTTTTATTTAAAGACCCAGTTCTCTCATCCCAAACAGTATCAATTCTCCTAACCTTCTTAATTAAGCCCCTCCCACAGTTGTCTGAAATTCACCCTCATCCAGACACAATCTCATTTTATTGCTTCAGTGTGAATATAGAAAGCTCAATGTGTGTAATCACAATACTATCAGAACAGTTCATGCTGTGTGCTATAAGTCTTGGTACTCTGCATTGTTTGAACTAGCAGTCAATCAAAAAGCTGAGCCAATTGAGAGTTTCTGTTACCCTATACTAGAAGTGTAGTTTGGGGTGAGAGGATTGGCCCTTTAAAGGAGCATGTTTCAAAAATATCTCTTTATCAGGTTAATAGACAACATAATTAACCAGCATCGTAACTGCGTGGAAGATTTCTCTTGTTAGTGGAGGTCAAAGGTTGGGGTCACAAAAGGGCAAAACCTTGTAGACATGACATTTTTATGCGGTTATTGAACTGTGGAGGGATCTCATACTCAGTTTGTGAATTGCTCTTATTTAGCATGTTGATGGTCTTTTTAGGTAGTTGCTCCCTATTGTTTTTTTAAGTGAGGGTAAAAGGTCATTTTGGGTCTCATGATCTCAAAAGGTTTTGACCTTACTAGTATACCTCAATATTTGTGAGGGATCTCATGCTTGTCATGTGGGCATCCATGTTCATTATTACAATATATCATATGGCAAGGAATCACTAAGCCTTTTGGCTTTCTAGTTTTCAGTAGTGCTATATTGAAACTATGTTTTTGTGAATATAGGATGTTTGTATTGCTTTTAAGTTCTGAGGTTTATAGGTTTTAAATCAACAGCAGGTCATTGGTTTAGTTTCTGAGTTATTTTTTCATTTCTCATATTTGCCCATTCCATCACAAAGGTTGCCCACTTTTGCATTACAGTTTTGTTATATTTTCTCTGTTTTATTTCTAGGATCCTGATGTACAGGCAGCATTTGCAGACATAAGTCAGAACCCAGGAAATATCATCAAATACCAGGATAACCCTAAGATTAAGAAGGTTATTGAGAAGATACAGAGTAACTTTGGTAAAGGTGCTGCTGGGGGCCCTGGTTTTACAGGGGACCCAGATGACTCTCAGGCACCACCACCACCACCATCTGGTCCAGCGGATATGCCTGATCTGGATTAATCTTGAGGTGTAATATGTTTTTCTGTGTAACAGGGCCCTCAGGTTATCCATGATGCAATCATATGAATATAGAGAACTGTCTAACATGCATCTTTTTAAAAGGTCATGTCCGAAGATTTGAAAAATCTTGTGTTTGCAAACTTTTGTGCCATTTTTTTAAAATCATTATTAAAATCAAGTTGAGAAGGAAATAAAATGGTGGTAGTGCAGTCTAGTGCAAAGTTTTGTATTAAGCAAATGAATTGATATTATTTCTCTGCTGGGGAAGGGGGAGAGAGCTGCATGCACACTTGTTTTCTGTTTACTGGTTGAAGGGAGCAGAAAAGAAGCCTTATGCATTGACGTCGTATGACCTGATTTGTGAGAGTGTAGACTTTGTGTACATATGTAATAGACAAATGTGGATATTTGACTGGTTTGCAAGTATGATGTCTGCATTTGTGTAAGTGTCAGGCAGCTATCATAAATGCTTATCCCTGCCAAGGGCACACTTATGTTCTGTGAGGTCATGTGCATAAGATATGCAATGACTGGGCATAGTTTGTCCACTCTTTATGTAAGGAACTCCTGAGAATTGTAGATTTGCTTTTAGTGAACCTTGTGATGAATACATTTTACATCACCAAATTGGAAGGGAAAAAATGGAAAAGTCCTTCCTTTTGACACACCGGCTATTGCTCTAAGTGAAAAGCAGCAGGCCACAGTTTCAAAAAAAGAATATCAGTTAGAATTTTAAGTTGTTGGACTTGATGGGAGATTGTCTACTCCTAGCAGCTATTTGTAGTATTTGTTGCAATTGCTCGTTTTCTTTAACACACTGCATGCTTTCATATCATGAGAATTGCAAAAAACCATATTCTTTCCCATATATTTTAAGCAAGGAGGTTAAGTTTGCCAGTAAACAATTTTCAAAGTTTCAAATTGAAAGGTGGTATAAGGTCAGCTGATTGTAAAAATTTAACCGAATTTCTTTTAATTTGTATCTGTTCATGCTTATTCTTGCTGCTGTCTTACTGCAAGAGGGGGGGTATGAGTGGGAAGGGGGGCTGGTATTGGTATATGGAGAAGGGTACAAGAGAGCTCTTTTGTCCATTGTGCTGATATAAAATTTTGTATTCCTCTAGTATTTGCATGCATTTTTGTGGTGTCATGGTAACCATAGCAACTCTTCCATCAATAGATATTATCAAGTATGCCATTCCTGTCTTTAATTTCATAAGTTTTTGAGCCCTGTGAAATAAATTTTCAATTTATGTATAGATCCTTTTTTTTTTACATTTTGTAATTTTTTGTCCAATGACAATAAGAAGGGACAGAAAATCTTAAAAAATGAATGCAGCTTTCAGGTGTTTTTGAAACATTAAAATCATGAAAGATTTACGAGTTGTGTAGGAAGCAAGAAGAAGCATTTTTTAAGTGGTATGGGTAGCACCAAGCTCTATTTTCATTGGTGTTGTGTGATTTCTTACTTGTTTATGTTTGGAAAAACCCGTATCTCTGTCTTGGCTATTAATCCTGTTTGATTTACTTTTAGTTGGTTTTGACAATTTTCTTCAACAAATGTAACCATCACTAAATGTTGGATTAATGACAATGGAATCACCTTATACAGGTAATATGTATTTGCTGACTATATTGTTTATCTGTGTTAAGTGTTGGAGGCTGTCTTTTGCAGCCTCAAACTTTTTAAGTTTAGGCAATATCATCATTGACCATTATAATTAAAGGCAGTCATTCGTCACCCTAAACTACAGTTTCAGTATGCATATATCAAAACTCTCAATTGGTTCAGCTCTTTGATTGGCATCACATTCAAACAGTGCATCATAGCTAAATTACACAGCATGGGCACTGAGAGCCCGTTTTGATTACACATTATGGACTTGTATGGCCACTGGGACAAGCCATGAAGCAATAAACTAGGATTGTGTCTGGATAAAGATGAGTTTTAGATAAATGAGGGAGGGGCTAGAAGTTAGTAGGTTGGGAGAATTGGAACTGTTTGGGATGATGAAAATATTCCTTTAAGAGACCAGTGTAAGGCCTATCTTATACACATGGCCAAAACTTTTTGAAAGATCCCTTTCAAAAATGTTAATTCTTCCCCTTTATGTTTGCAAAAAAGCATTTGTAGTGTCTGCCAAGTCAGTTGTATCACATATAAAAATAGCCTTTGTCTTGGTCTTGTCAGTCAAGTGCAGTCTGGGCTTTATAAAGAATGCAAACCCTGCATATGAGACTGACACTGCTTCTGCCAATCCTTTTACAAAACAATCCTTTTTAACAACTGGAGAGAAGGCTCTGGGATAGATTTAATGAGAAGGTTGCAAGTTCAAATTCAGGTGTAATTAGATGGAGTTTTTATGACCCAGTTTCCAACAAATTGGTTCAATTTGAGCTGGCCAGAGCCCTTTTTT
The DNA here is from genome assembly GCA_037179385.1 of Holothuria scabra. NCBI lineage: Eukaryota > Metazoa > Echinodermata > Holothuroidea > Aspidochirotida > Holothuriidae > Holothuria > Holothuria scabra. Next base: position 13,561,326 of record CM074192.1, on the reverse strand, counting down.
CCAGTTGTGACTCACTAGCTTGTTTTCCCTAATCCATTGCTTATGTGGAGTACCAAGCAAAATGGCAATAGGTTCCATTTTTAAAATCTTTGGTATGACGCGACCAGGGATCGGACCCCTAACCTCCTGACTGCAAGTCTGATGATCTAACAACTTTACCATGCAGTCATGCTCTATCTAACAAACCATATCAGGGCACATGCATAGTCATTAACCCTTGTGTTGTCTTTCCGCCATAACAAATGCTTTACAGTCTCTTATATAATTAGCAGCATTTCCTGTTGTCATATTCCTACGACTAAAGGGAAGGACTTGCTATGTGTCTGAGCTGTATTTGAAACCAAACTTGAAATTGACCAGTATTTTAAACTTTATTTTTCCATTTAGTTGACACTGTGCAACACATTACATTGGTGGGTCATTCTCATGCAACTAATTAGCTTACCTATAACATGATAGCCCAGCCCAGGGCACAAGCATTACCTTGGCCTTCAATCACAGCAGTATTCAAATATGCAATTTATGGTAATAATTTTGAATGTTTAAAGGTATCAAGATGTATCACACTGCACTCTGGTATTTCAAACATTTGCATCCTGTTTTTTAAGAGCTGTAATAAGCATTGTGAATATTTTGTGGGATAGGGCAGGTGGGGGCTCAAACAGTGATAGGGGTGCTGAGCTGATTTTGTATAATTAGAGCATGCATTTCATGGGAGTGCTGTCTGAGAATCTGCCATTGAAAACCATCTGCCAATGTGAAGACAAACTTGAGTTAATGGAACTTACATAAGCAATGATTTCCAGTTTACATTGGTTTTATTATATACTTGCATGTTTCCTTGCCCAAAAACCTGGTTCATCTGGTGTCAAATCTTGTATAAATCCTTAAACCATTTTGTAATTCAATAAAATCAGATTCAATCTGGATAATTTATTCCTTTTCTTCCTTTTGATGTTGACTACATTAATTATAATTATTTTTTTTCTCAAATGTGTTTAATTTGATGACTCTGCATGTTTTCATCTCAAAATTGAAGACTTGCAACTGAAACTGAATGTTATGTTACATATATACTACTTAAGGGGAGGTTTATTGGGTCATTGATTTTTTTTTTTTTTTTTTGAAGTGGAGTACTGTGTTATTACTTGAATCACTATACTGTCAGTATTTGATATCTTGTAATATACCTTACAATGTATGAACAGAGCAGACACTCTGATTGGTATGGTCTGTAATGCACTCTGTTCCATTTATGTTTCTGCCTAAATGAGTCATCATATACTGACAGAGTATTGATTAAGGCACAGACTGCATTATTACATGATATGTTCAGTATACATCAGTACTTCCTAGTATTACTTCAAATATCTATATAAAGTAGATAAATTTGGATTGTTTCAGTGACAGTGCCAGAGAAAGGAAAAACAAGTGCAGTGACTTTGCATAAGCCAAATATATTTATAACACTCACATCAAACTTTGCATACAAATATTGCAATAGCCCAAATAGCACATGATTTTGCATAAACATAAATTGTGAATATAATTCAAAGACAAGAAGATAAAGTTATTCTTTCATAGAGGTAACAAATAAACTGGCACGAACAAAACTGGCAACATACAATAAATAATGTAAGTACTTAGAAAAGATTACACTCATACCCTATATAATAGTGGCTTTAATTATGACGTCATAATACTCTCCAGGGGCCATGTAACTACGTAGTAAACCACACTGGGCCCGCTTTCTAGATGAATGTGTACACACCGCGCATACCACAGTGCAAACAGTGCATTGCCTTCAGCACAAAGCCATGTGTATTTGGCGTGTTTGTCCTCCAGCATGGCGAATCCGTGACGTAATTGCAAAGCCTCTATAGGTTATTGTCATGAAGTTCTCATGATTAAAACAAAACTGGCACAAAGCAACGTTGCTGCCAGGATAGACCCATGATATGACAAAGAAGTAAACCAGTGAATTCAATAATGTAAGTACTTTTATAGTGGAACAGAGGAAAAGACTTATGTACATAGAAAAGATTACACTCATACCCTATATTATAGGTTATTGTCATGAAGTTCTCATGATTAAAACAAAATTGGTACAAAGAAGCAACATTGCTGCCAGGATAGAACCAAGATACGATAAAGTAGTAAACCAGTGAATTCCAATATTTAGTGTATCCTAGTCTGAGGAAGTAGCAATGCATCTTATTGATACTATCAAAGCATTGGGTTTGGTCAGTGATATTACATTTTCTGTGCTTAAAAGACATTTTTTCAGTGTTTCCTTGATGTGGATACACATTAATGATGTGCAACTTCAAATTAGACATGCACATGGAACATTGCATGCCATGATTTGAGATTCAATATTACCCACTTTTTTAAGTACTTGTGGCCTCTGCAAGAGCAACTTTTTGCAAGGTAAATTTTCTAAGGCCCACTCTTCATGCTGATTTGAACTTAACTTTTGCCCTATGAGTTTTCCAAATATGTAAAAGGCTTTCCTGAAAAGATGGAAAGGCAGTCCTTGGACATATTAAACTCATTTTGGAAGGGGTAGAATAAACCTCAACTTTGGACTTGTGGAATAAATTTCAACTTTGTATCTATAGGATAAACTTGAAGTTGAAGAACCAAGATGGACCACACATTAACTTGCACATCCACACCTGTTCTATCAATTAGGGGATTGAAGTCATCACTATCCAGTTCTCCAGAAAGATCGTCCCAGAAAAAATAGTTGCCCATATGTTGCATATTGCAGCCCTTTTCCAAATGTTATGGTTACATTTTATAGCCCACCAAACAATTTCAGTATGGAAACCATTCCCATCATATTTTTACCTCATGTCACTACATTGATAAGCAAAGAAATCCATAAATTATCCTGAATTCACTTTTTAATTTTTTGATATGTGAATAAATACAACATGTTAACTAATAAACTTTTCTCATATTATTGTAAAAATCAGCACCTACTTTTAAACTGTGGTTGTTACAGATTTGATTAAAAATGCAAATTTTTTTCATGCTTGATATTAAATCATGATTACCAGGTATTTGTGGTACTTACCCCTGATTACTTCAAGGAACTTTTAATCTCTAAAACAAAGAAATATTCTTTCAGTATGGGTGGCCACCATGTGGGATTTACACATGTACTCCTGCTCAGTGAATATTATGAAGTTCAAAATGTCCAGCAGTTTAACTTGATCATACTTCCACCAGAAATTGGTGAAGAAAGCAGCATCAGGAATTCACATAAAATTATAAGATTCACAAAGGATTGTAACTACAGTATTTCTGGCAAGCAAACTTGTATGATTTCACAATCTGTACCAATATGGGGATGAGTTTCAACTTATCTCTCACCCATTGCATAAATGCAAATCAGGGATTATGTTTTTTGCTGAAAGGGGCCTTTTCACACCCATACATAGTTTTTATAGCTTATGATCAAAGTACAATTTGGTCGTAATTTCAAATATTTACTTGCCCAAATTTAACTCACTAAACACACATCTGATGATTTCTAATATTATTTGCACTACACTTGTTTATGCCATAAATCTTCAATGGTCAAAATGTAACATATAATACTTAAAAAGTTTGACAACTTTTCCAGAGAAATGCAATCCCTGGCACAAATTCCCAAGAATTTCTTACCTTTGATTATTTTGATATGAATTACTTTTGATGTTTGTGTATGAAATAAAAGTAAAGGGAGGGTTAGGCTACCTCAATTTTGGTCCAATTTCAGTCCCATTTTTTCAAGTTTAAGATACAAAGCAATTAGCGGTCAGAAAGAGTTCAAATTTGCCAAACTGTTTAAACATATTTATTATCAGAGAACCATGACAATGAAATGTGAACCAATAGTTTGGTTGACGTCACATCACCAAAAATTTTATCTGATATGCCCAAAAATGTTACTGTCTTTGAAACAACTATTAACTATGTTGAGTGACAGCTGCAGAACAGTTCATTATAAGAAAAACTAAAATCAGATTTCTGATTAAAAATTGCTGTGGTGTGACCTACCATTTCCACATCTGAAATCAGGGTGTAACTGAAGTCAGCATCTTCCTTACCTGCCAGACTTGAGTGATTTGAACACCCAAATAGATATGAAACATAGATAGATATAATCAAATTGGAGCAAAAAGAGTGAGACCATGCTACATTAACTCTGTGTGTAGTTGCTCTCAACAGCTTGGTGTTCAAATCTTATTGCACAGGCATGATTATCAATATTGTTGAGCATTTTAAGTGCTTACAATTCTTAACCATGGTGCAGACTCATGAAGCACATTTTACATTTAACTTAAATTCTTCTATTAAAATTTAACTTTACTAATCACAAAAGTATAAGATCATGGATCAACAACTTGCACATACAGATGGAATGTTACAGGATGGTTGAATGCCTGCATGCATACCTTTTAACAGATCTGTGCTAGATGCACATACCTACACAATCCTAGGGCACATCTATTGGTGTGATTTATTGCATTTTTTACTGGTATTAAAAATTCAGCATGGGGCTATTTGGTTTAAATTTCCTACCATTACTGCCACTAGACAAACAGGGCTAAAAATAGGTGAAGTCTGGAAATATTAGGTTATTACTTTAAAACCCCTTCCACATGATTCTCCTGAGAAAAAAACAGTATATCTAACAGCTGTAGCTACCATATAGTGGCATAGGGTTGAGCAGCCCTGGAATGTTTTGTCTCAACACTTCTGGTGATTCTCCCTATCAGCTGTAGAAAACGTAACGGTTTTAACTGGCAATAGAGGAAGTTGGAATGAAATTGACTAGTTTGGATTATTTTCTCCACTTTGGTGACATAATATCCCAGATGGCACTCGACCACTACAATCAGTTCTGCTAAAAATCCCTGTTTGCTACCAGAACCCTGGTACCAAAGGTTATAAATGGGTTAATTTTTTCAATTCATTTGGTTCTTTGCTCCATTTTGGTGACAGTATCACAGAAAATCAGCCAACACTACAATTGGTCCAGCTCCAACCCTGGTAGAAAAGATCACAACTGGTCTTCCTCTGTCTGCATTACTCCTGTTTTGCAGTCAAGGTTGTCCCATGTATTTTTGTCCAAGATTGTCTGAAGGACTGTACACATGTATGGGAGCATACGGATTCACCGCAGTACAACTGCCATAGAGTGAAGGAGCATTAAACATTTTTTAATTTTGGCAGTAATGTGTAAACCTTGGGTTTAAGTTAATAAATGTAGAGGGACAGTAGCATGATTAATGACTGATTTCAACACTTTCTAGATGATCATGCATGATACTAAGCTGACAGGACATAAACTAATCTAACCAGTCATTTCAATGTTTGGGTAAACCAGGGCTTGGGATGAGCGAATTCTAAACTGGTGTAAGTACCCATTTAAATTTTTAGACGGCATTCAAATATGAAGTAAAAGAAGAGGAATAAATTCTTGATACCACCTGAAGTTAAAAATAACATATTTTATGAGAAACAATGAGAAAAAATTACACTTTGAACACAAAATTTGTCACTGAGAACAGGCTTCTGGTGAAATTGCCTTCAATTTGATAAAGCGACCCCACAATTAACTATCTACCATTGACCTGACAACGATCTACCGTTGACCTACACAGTATTTAAATGGAACTGACGGTCGACCACACATTTTATGGAGGGACCGATTTCAAAATGATAATTTCAGCAATTTTACGGTTGACAGTGGCAAATGAGGAATAAACTGCATTGGAGGAAACTATTTATTACTGCAGTAATGTGAAACCCACTCATCTTTACAAGGCCTAATTTTGCATGTTTATGACGTCATCCGTGGTGAAAAAAATAATAAAAAAAAAATGGTAGATCGTCTGGTTTACCCTAGTTTAGAGATCGCAGTCAGAGCAAGGCACCCTCTTCTTTAGTCTGTGGCTTATTTCCAATGTTCAAACTGGTTATTTTAATGTTCCTTTCGGCTGAATGAAAGAATCGTTCCGCTTTGGCATTGATAAAATAATTTTTTTAATTATTTCATGGGAATTAGCTGTAAGTTTATTAACTACTTAAATAAACTTTTTATTTCCTAGATTACAAAATGGAGAATTCTACTGTATCCTTCCCTAACATGACTTTCCTATCACGGCTTTCAAACTTGTCCCAAAAATGAGACCGCTTCAACACGATCTACAGTTTATGTGCGTGCTCCCATATATGTGTACAGCAGTTCAGACAATCCGGGACAAAAATGATGGGACATTTTTGCCCAAATATAGCAACACGTATGCAAAGACTCCTTGGTTTTCCAAAATCCCCTCCCCCCTATTTCAATGTTGTTCTCCACAAAATATTCTCAAAATTTCAAAAATTGCAACATTGAACAGGGGGGCCGGGGACTGTCCCATGTATTTTTGTCCAGGATTGTAGCAGCACAAAATGAATTTCTTACAGCACACTCTAAATGTACTTGGAGTTAAAAAGGGTGATTGTACAAGTCTGAAAGTACTCTTCAAGGAGTAGGACTACTGACACAGCACCACTAGTGGTCAACTCTACTGTGCTTACAAGACAAGTATTGATAGTATGATTGGACTGGCATTGACAGTCTAACAATACTGACACTACCGCCATGTTCCCTCTTGATCCCCCTTGATCAACCCAAGCCCATTGAACTAAAAAATTTTGTGACCAACCGCACAACTGTTTCCATTTGATCTGCTGCGTGAGATCTGATCACCTCCTCTGGTTCAAGCAACAGGAAGTTGTGTCGATGAAATTATGTCCATCGTTCATGTTTGTTTACACAAGTTTGAGTGGTAACAAGCTGCACTGTGGAAGTAAGTAACTGATCTTGGGTCACCTTGATCCCCTGTTGTGTTCCAACTTGTTTTCTGATCCTTGGGATCTGATCCTCCCTGGAGGGGCAATCAAGCTTCTCCGGATCTGATCCAGGGAACGAGAGCATTTCCACACCTGCAAATGGATCCCCTGTGCGGGATCAGATCTGGATCTAATCACCTGCTCATTCTCAAGTAGGAACACACTGTACCTTACACTGACCATGGAGTGATGACAGATGCAACTAATACACACTCATTTCCTTTGAAACTATGAGTTGATTTAGTTACTGAAAGAGTGTTACTAATTGAAAATTTTAAGTAACAAAAAAATTTGATCACATCAAATTGCATTTATTCTCATTTAAAAAAGTAGACTGACAACAGCCTCACCCTTGTCAGCAACCCAGATCACTTTAAAGCATTATTACTATCAAGTCTTTGTTTGAGGATTACTTAAATATGAGAGGACCACATCCTAATTAGAAAGGTTGGGTAAAGCAACCTTAAAAGAAAAATGTCAGTACTTATTATATCAAGCAAACTTTCTTCCCACAAAAGGATTAAAATACTCTCAAAATGCATTATCTGATAGAAGTGGATTAGAGAAGGTTCTGTATAACAATTCCATGCACTGACATACATTTCTTGACATTATCAACCCTTCCTAGATTTTGTCAATGAACATTTCTATTTTTGTCATGTAAGGATAAATATTTGGCTAATTTACACAACATCCAGTACTGCATTGTGGGAATGGATTTTATATACCTTGATTACCAATGGTCAACTCCCACAATTACCTGCTTGTCTTGACCTCTGCAGGAGCTCATGATATGGTAACAAGTACAGCAAAAAGCAGCATCAAGAATATTTTTTTAATTTTTAGAATAACTTAAGTGGAATAACTGTACACGAAGCTGAATGGACATAATGTTAATTTAAGTTTTACAGAATGGCAGTGATTAATGCACACAATTGTATGGAAATTTTTACTAATTCTCATCAGAAAAAATGGCACATACATTTAAACAGCATTTGCATCATATATATAGAAATTGCACACATACAGCAAGGAATGTTTACTTTGTAGGATGAAAATTTTACCACATAATTTATGAAAGCAAGCATGCACTTGGCAAACCTGGACAATAAATATAAATATGTACAAATACGGGTGTGTATTTAATCACACATTTTATCCCAATACTTGGGCAATAATTTATGGAGGAAACTTGAGTAACGCATAATTAATCCTGACACGAAATGCAGAAGAGTTTTGCACAAATCTGGAATATGATCACATGAACTGTCCAGCAAAGATTGTCAAATTCCTCTTCAAGTGGTACATTCCTCCTTATTGGTCTTTTTATAATATTTTTTTAATAAATTCAATGCAATTTAACTGAAAGGGCATTGAATGCCAATGCCAAATAGCACTTTCAAAACATTCTAATCTATCAAACCTGTAATTTCCGACCATGATGTTTCATAATATTGTATACTGTCAAAAACACAAGGTTTAATCTTGCACCATTTGAACAAATTAGTAACTAAACTTCAGTATTGAGACTGACATGATTTAGACAATCATGCCATAAATTAATTTTAAATAAGGCAAAACAACAAAAGTGTAGCAAATGAAATTGGCCGTAGTACTAAATGAGTATTATTTAGAGAGATTTTGGAAGTTCACAAAAATGGTGTTTTCAAAAATAGTCTTGAAACTTAAAAAGGTTCATAGTGGGAAGTGTTTCAATATGAACACACTATCCTGACCTCCCTCCCACGACTCTTTCCATTTTACTAGATTGTTGATAAACTTTAGGTTGTGTTACTCTCTGATTGTCTTATACAGTTGAACTACTCAAACATAAACATGAAACAGCTTATTTATGTACAAATGCATGCAGATCACAAGAACTTCCAGAGCACATTTCAAATGAATGAAAAAAAAAACCTTGAAGACATTGATTTAAAGACTGCAATGACAAGACCTCTGACCACCAGTCTCCAACCTGCTGGTACCATTGGTTCCATGGCAAGCTGTATCACTTTACAAACTGATACAATCAGTCCATATGGCTGGTACTATCAGTCTACTGGCTTATTCATCTAGAACTCATCATCTGGTGGAGAGTCTGCACCATCAGCTGTCTCTCGATTCCTCAGACCCTGGAAGTACCGACCATCTTTATCAAGGGCTGTGGCCTACAAGGCAAAGAGAAATAAAGGGAAAGTTAGATCCTTCTAAAAAAGTCCTATTTTATAGTTCAACTAATAAAAGTACTGTATCAATTGTTAACCTTGCACTGCTAGTGATTCTTCACAACAGTTGCTTGTTCCTCTAATTAACCTTCTTCAATATGCTCTTCATATTTTGAAACCAAAATCCTTGAACTCGTTCACAGCTTCAAAACAAAATTTCATTCTAGATCATTTGAATAGCCTATTGCCTGTTGATCATAGATCAGCAAAGTAGGAACTCAGGATTCACTGTTCTTATATTACTTGTTTTACTTGTGTATATTGCTTTTTTGTTAATTTAACTTGAAATGCAGAGGATTCCAAAGCAAGGTTTCAATCTATTTGAATATTATAAGCAAATGTTTTATATTCAATTTACAGAGCAACAAATTTATGTATTATGAAAGTAGGAAAATATTTAAAATGTGAAAACATTTGGAGGATGTTTCCAACATTTGGTATAGAGGAAGGACAAACAGAACATAGGGGGTGGGGAGGGGGGGTAGGTGACAGGGTTTAGAAAAACAAGCATGAAAAGCAAATATCCCCCCTTTCTTAATGTCATTACTACCCAACCATGGCAACTTGGGGCCAACATGTCTTTTTCTAAAGTCCTCCTGACCCTCTGGCAAAGGGCCGTTTGGCAAAACCAAAACTTTCACTGCTTCCCAACATCACTGTGGAAGATACATATAATCAGTTTTTGGTTACTGCAAGGTACCAGGATAAGTCTATTTGATATCACACCACATTATGTTGTACACTATGATATCACTAACAGATGAACCAGTGCTGTGGCCAATTAGTGGACAGAGATGGCTGTATCTGAAGCAGTATAGCTTAGAAGCCAGAGAGGTTGAAATTCAGTCCACATCCTAATCAAAGTGACATGAGTTTTTCTTTCATATTTTCAGTGTTCCAATTTCAAAGGAAACCATCTTTGATCTACATTCTTGAGTTGAGAATATTAAGATGCAATATCAGTTCATAAGCCATATGGGTTTCTCTCACCTCCTAATGTTGTAAAACATTTTCTAGTCAAGGTTTGCAATTTTAGATGTCCAATTCTGAAGTTTATTGAGATTTTTTCTAGTTAGTGAGAAGGGGGAGGGGGTGCTTAAAGTTTGGTTTTGCAAAACTGCTACCAGGGGGTTCCATGTATGACAAAGTTATCACCAACCTAAAATCTCCCAAGTGTGTATTAATATAAACAATGGGAAAGGAGCATAATCAGAATGTGCAATGACTTAAAACTACCATAGTATATATAATAAAGATATTTTCATCATTAACTTAGTACCACAAGAATATCTATCTGCAACTGTATTCACTAAAGGTGTTTTTGCAGACCAACATGACAAAAACAGTATGGACTTTCTCCTAATTTCAAGATCTTCTATAATCATGAGACTTGATTTATTTTCATGGTAGCATATACCCTCAACAGAAGATACTGTAATAGCCCAACATTTGTAAAACAAATAGCTCCAAAAACAATGCTACCCCATGCAGTCTACATAACACATCTCAAGACTGCATGCATATATTTGTCCTGACTCCTAAAGACAAAGGGTAAACCAGACAATCACATTAATAATTTTACAGATCTATTCACTATAGATGGAGTAGGGGTATGTCATGAGAGAGACATAGGTCAAAGGAATGATACAAAAATTTGAGAAATTCTGACAGAAGAAATATTGATATTGATTTTAAATAATTAGTTGTATTTAAAACAACTTGTTGGTATTTCAGCAGAATTCCTCCTTCCATCATAAGGACCAAAGCAAGCAAACCTAGCAATTATCTGATATTTACTCAAAAATTTCATACATCTTTAAAAAGATCTTCAAGAAATTGAAAACTGACAGAAACATCTGGATTCAATAGTACTGACTACAGATATGATGCATACTTGCATTCCTGGTTAACAGTAATGAATTTTTGACAAATGATAAATGATAATATTTCTCATGCATGACAAAAAAGAAAAAGACAAAGGTCATGCTTTGTTGAAAAAGACACTTGTTTGTTTCAAAATATACTTGCAAGCTCCACATTTTATGCCCTTTGTGTTCAATCTGGAATCTGGGGAGGGAGTGAGGGAGACAACTTTTTCTGGTAATTGATATGAAAATGGAAGAACATTTCACTGTTATGTTGACATAGAGAGCAGTGTTTGTCACCAATTGAGTCTCGGGTGGAAGAAGTCCCCAGTATCTTACCCCTCCTCCCCAAATGAAATTCGGAGAAGAAAAACAATCATGAACAACCAGAGGATCCACTGTCACATAAATTGTGGCTAAAATTGAACCAATAATCTCAGAACCATTATTCTTGGAGCTAGCCCAGAATCAGAAACCAAAGATGCTCCTTTAAAGCACCAGCATGGTTCCCTCTCACTGGCAAATCTAGAAGGCACTTGTCTCAAATTACTTTCTCTAAGGTGGATTTTGATATTGAGTGGGTTTATCTTCAAGGTGGAATGGAAACCTCAATGTGATCTGCAAGTTAAGTGCATCATTTTCTAATTCTAATAGTTACAATATTTAATTCCCTAGAGTCATCAGCACTTGCATGCTGACCACCACTAATGCTCTAACCCACCAGGGGGTGTAAAGGTGCCAGCTGGAGAGTGCTGTGTATCAATTCAACACCTCCAGCAATATTCAGTGCTTAATTTTAGTGTGCCCCTCTCAACAACATTATTTTGTGCCCTTTGCGCAGTTCCTTCCCCCCACTTCAAAAAGGTTTGGTGAACCACTGAAAGAGGGCAAGGGCACATGATTCTTATAATTAGTTCAACAATGGCACAAAATGGCATCTTGTAGGAAATAATTACAAACTTAGGTGATGCAGAAAAATCAGGACTACATGACATGTACACCTCAACTAATTCCATCCATTCTAGTGTACTTAAGGGCAGTTCTAACCAAGGTAATCAAGAGAGATGTGGGTAAGGCAGATTTGAATTAACAAAAGCTGGATAAAACTTTGTGCATAAACTCTCTGGAGGGAAAAAGTTTTTTCAATTTTTCCTGAGCAGCTTTTGGGAAACCAAACTCATTAAAGCAGCTCATTGAGTAGGTTCATAAAATTCAACAAATTTTTTCAAACCTGTTAAGTTTTCTCCACATACCAATGACAAATGGTCAAACTTAGCCAATCCCCATGTCCTATTTATAAGTAACTGCTCTATGAGTGAGTACAGTATTTAAAGGTTAAATTCCGTTTTCAGAAATTCTTAACTAGACACTTTTTTAAAACTGTTACAAGTCAGGACCTCACAAACTTCAAATTTTAACTCTTTCCGTGACTATTGAAAATGAAACTTGACTCATTATGCTAACGATAAACGTTGTCATGTGGTAGTAACCCTTTAGCACTCTCATCAAGTTATTGGTACCAACTCAATGAGCCTCAGAAATGGGAAGTTAAAATGGTTGTTGTTTCTAATTTCCCTCCTCTGTCCCAGCAAGTATTATGAAGAGAGATCAAACATAGAGCTGTAAGGGAACACAACAAACAGTTACAGGAGACAGTACAGTAGGTGAAATAGGGCAAGGGATATATAAAAAATCAGCACTCCAAACTTATTTCATAATAAAGGAAATGATATATGGCAGATAAGGAGATCAATGAACTCACTGTCTGATGCTGGAGAGTGCTACAGCCTTGCTGATAGAATTTTCTTACAGTACAAACATTTCTATGGATATGCCCATACAAAGTATGGTATTGTTGAAGATATTTGAACATATAACAATGACTAACCACCCCCACCTCTTTTAAGGCTTTTCCTCTTCCCATGATCATATGTCCCTTTTTATCTGTGAAACAGAATATTTGTAAACCCTAGAGGTGGGTTGTATAACATGTTGGGGTATTGAGACAGGAAATGCAACTTTGGTCACATGACTTTTCCAAGTTGAAATATACAGACAAAATGCTTTTAAGACCAAATCTTCTCTCCCCTGGCAGTTCCATTTCTCATAACCTACTTTATTAAACTGGGTCTACAAATGACTCAGACTCATCCTAATCCAGACACAATATCAGTTTATTGCTTCAGGGTGAGTATACAAGACCCCAAAGTGTAATCAGAACACTTTCAACACACAGTACATGCTGTGTACTTTGAGCCAGTGCTCAGCATTTTTTTAAAATTTCCTGTCAAATCGCAGACCTGTGCCAATTGAGAATTTCTATAGCCTTCTACAAAAACTGCAGTTTGGGATGAGGATTGACTGCCTCAATATAAGAAAGATATATGCATCATGCAATAATGTACACCAACACAAGTGATGTCAAAATAAGTTGATGAATATGAAAACAACATAAGAATTGAAACCAACACCAAAATATCTTTCCTCTTATGATGTAATCTGCAAACCTGTCAGACAAAGCCAATTAATTATGGTTTGAAATTATTGTAAGAAACCATACAAATTTTTCATTCACACAGTTTTATGTAGCTCAATGTCATCACATGGGTGACATACCTAAACACAGCACCTAACCTTACTTCATCTAAGTTGGTCAGTAGCTTTGACAGCAAATTTTCTGCCTTCTTTAGTACCCTTCATGATCATGTTTTTGTTTCCACATTTGTTTGTTTCAGATGGTTTTTGTTAACACAAGAAAAAATAGGCCTATCGAATGGAAAAATACAGCTATAAGAAAACTGGAAGACTGTATTAGATTTTCAGGGGAGGGTTTAACTCTGGAGATTCTGATGCAACTTTCTTTTTAAAGTCAAATTTATCCCACACTTTCAATTTCTGAATCACTTATGCAAATTTCTGGCCTAGGTCCATAGAAGTACACCCACAGTATACAGACCAGGGAGACGTAAGTCACTGCTGCTTTTCACCCTCAGATTTGTACATCACCCCTGAAAGCAGTGGTGACATACCAGAATCAACAGAATCCAATAGCTGCAAGATGTTGTGTAGTTAAGTGTCACATGACCATAATGGAATGAGTAAACATTGTGATTTCATGCAATAATGTTAGTTAATGTTATTTAAAGTGGGCATGACATGGCCACAATAATTTTTGTGTGGTACAGGATTCCATGCAGCACTTCACAAATCTCATCTCACACAGTTAATTCCGGTACAATTAAGCAAAAAAGAAATTTGAAGAAAAATGTTCAAAATCCAATTTCGAAAAATGCCACAACAGGTCAACTGATTTTTATGACACAACTGGCGGCACAAACCCTGAACTTTTTAAGAACGTGCATCTGGATGTGGAACTAATGTAATACTCAGTAAAGTCATCTTATCTTAGTAACTTCATGAAAAGGATGACATTATAAAACTCCTACCACATACAGAGTGCAAGTCTTGGACCATGTTTGTGATTCTGAGCATATCATTGGCCAATATGTTCACATGCAGTTTTGAGTTTGTGAAAAAAGGATGCAGTCTGGAGACACAATACAAAACAGCTATGAACATGTATGGACAGTCCATAACAAGCATATCTACTACAAGCCCGTCTTTACTCTAGGGGTCGTACGGTGATGGTGCTATTGCCAATACTAAGCAGTCCCCCGCAACAAGGCATAATTCACAATGTATTCACTGGTCATGAGCACTGCTGTAGTATCGCAGCACTGATGTTTGCAATGATGTACTCGTAAATACGCGTTAGCATGCACATATTTCAATGATTGTGTAGAACGATGGGTGAGCTTCCTGGTTACAGTGTTGCTAACAGTGCCTTCAATGAAGCCACAATCTTGAGACGCGTTCACATGTCTTTCGCTTTCGGATTTCAAATGGGCTGGAGCCTGACCTCTAATTGGGAATTCCCTATGTGGTATTCCTGTTTTTATGGACGAAATTTAGTAGGAATAATATTAGCTTTATTTCAAGCTGTACGCAAAGAATGTTTCCAGGCAAACTTACTTTGGCCGTGTCATACCCACTTTAAGGCTTGTCGATCATGCAAGAGCTTGCAATCTGTATTTTGGTCATTTTGTCTATGACCCTGGGACCACCATTTCTTTTCGAGACTGAAAAAACTAAACAAATTTCCCATAAAGCACCTCACTGACAGTTACAGGTTAACAGTTTTTCAAGTTGGTTAAAAAAAATCTTTCATGTAACACTCACAGCAATGAGCGCAATCCCAGCAGCATTTTCTGATGGCTTTGGTTTGATGTCAAAGTTGGTTGAGAGTTCAGATACATCAAGAGGAGCATCTCCATCTACACCATCTTCATCCTGAATTTTAGAAATGACAGCATGAATGTGAGGCATCATAACTAAAAAGGTTGGAAAAATATTGATTCTTTTGGCAACTATTTACAAAAGTGTGCAGCAATCCTACACCTGCTACAACCACCCACACACACCTCTTGTAGATGATTTAGCCATGAACAACTTCCCTGGCAGACGATTCCCTTCCATGACGATTCTCCTCAAACAACTCTCCCATCAGGCAATTACCCCTCCAGACAGTCATCGCTCAACAACCAGTCACCTCCCCTCATTCCCTGATTACTTCTACCTAGAATATTTCCACCCACGATGATAACCTGTAAGCAAGCTCTTCTACAACCCCCCCGGCAAAAAAAAAATAAATAAAATAAAACTGTACTGGGTGAGACTTTTCTGGGTGTTGGCTGTCCAACTTTCAGGGGGGTTGTCAAGAGTTAATATCAGGGAAATAATTTAGCAGTTCTCTCTGACATTTTTGGCCACTTTGAATTGTATATGCTATATAGTGCTAGAAATGAATGCCAGCACAAGGTGATCAATTCATGAAATCAACAAAACCCTTCAAGACCCTTACTGATCAGAATATTAGGATTACAACCTAATACTCTAACATGTAAAAATTTCACAAGGGAACCCAGAATTATTTTTTTATAAATATTACCAAGATAAAATTAAATGTTACGTGCTTATATTTTGAAATGCTCTGCTTGTGACTTTGCCAACTATCACATCTGTCACAAGAACTTCCTGACTGAAGCCTAATGAAGAACAAGAATAAATTTTCCTCTCATCAATTGACATCTGTCATACAAATGGCTTTTACAAGTTACATGCATGAATGACTTTAATTTGATGACTGTATTTTTCATCAATGATAAGAAGTCAAACATAACATTTGGTAAAGTATTTAGCTAATCAGCAAAGAGTGGTACTTACTTCCAGTATGCCACCTAAGTGCCAGTAAGTCAATCGTAACACCCTACCATGCACACACAGGTTTGGTGTTACCATAGCAGCCTCCTGGTTTAATCACACCTTGAATTTATTACACTCTGAATCATACAGGGACAGACCAATGTAGCCGGTCAAGAAGCCAAGTGGCACACTGCCATAAACCCAGAAAGGTTCTAAATGGTTTTACATTATTCAAAGGTTTCTATTTAAACCCTTTTGTCTATAAACCAGGAAGTTTCAACCTGGGGAAGATGTCCCACAGATGGGACATGCTCATCTTAAGTCCCACAAAAAAAGATGGCTTATGTTTACAAACTGTAACAGAATCACATACATATAATACAATCTCTCCATACAGCCACTCCACATTTTTTAGGAAAAACAAACATTTTTACACACTACTTCCAGTCTTTTATTCAACTTAACATGCTGTGACGTCGCTTCTTGAAAAAGGAACATAAACACCCCAGTACATCAAAGGGGGTATGGGGTGTAACTAATATCTGAGTTTGTTACATGATCTGTGACCTCAAATAAGCTATACTTTCATTGTGTTCACACTGCATGAAAAGGAATTAAAACATGCTGACTGAACTGTTAGCTAACCCCAAATGTTACGTAAAATTTTGCGTATTGAAACACATCTTTTACTGTCAATCAGTAAATCAGATATGAAACTTGACTTAATCAAGTCTGCATGTAGTGGGCTTCTTTTCCTCCCTGAAGCGATAAGAGTTAATCAGGCAGAAATGAAAGATGTAACAAAAAGTAAGAGGGAACGTTTCATCATGAACTTTTCCACACATTGGGAGGGAAGAAACTTGTCCTTAAATTGTCACCTAATTGGTAAAATTGATGGCCACCCCTATGCTTATGGTGGAAAAAGATACATTCATGAATGCCAGTTATGGGCAAAAACCAAAAAAGGTTAAAACCCTTGTTAAAACTAATCATAAATAAGAACTCACAGCCATCCAAGGATGGGCCAAAACATCTTCTGCAGAGTATCTTTGGTCAACATCAAGGGTGAGCATGCAACTGATTAATTCCTTTGCAGACTCTGAGATACCATCCCAATATGGGGACAGAAAATTGAAGTCACAAGCCACAATCTTGTCAAATACTTCGTCTTGGTTGTTGTTAGTGCTACAAAAATATAAACCATAGAAGGAAAGTATTGATTTTAATGACAATATCAACATGAAATTTTATGCTTTTCTGCAAAATGATCAAATTTAATACAATGGCAAAATGATTATTTGGTCCTGTTCTCTCTGAAGATGAAAAAAATATAACATGATACAAATAATGACAAAATTTAGAAGAATGTTCTTCTTACTAGTAGAAAAAGTTGTTCATTTTGTAATATTTGCAACTTTCAGCCAATAGTAATGTTTGAGCCAACCATGCAAAGTGCAGAGAATTGCTACCAATGAAGCTGCTCAAAAAGAGCTTTTTTTACCAACTCCATGTGCAGTGAGCTGAGACAACATATGAATACAAAGAGTGGTGTAACCAGACCTTTTAATGGGGGGAGGGGAGGGGCTAGGGGAGGCAAAGTGTTCAGTGGTCGAACAAGCAGAATTGACACCATCTAGGAGGAGCACCACTATCAGGTGGACTGTAGGTTACAGTATGTCTCTGAAATAGCCATAAATAGCCATTACCGTCACTTTTACACACCTAAAATCCATACTTTCGAGTGAAGGGGTGTTGGTGAAGTTTTTGCATTTAACACAGTATGCCCGATAATTATTTTTGCCTTCAAATTTCATTTAGGGGAACAAATCAGGGGCAAATTTGGTTGGCTGTTTTGGCTCCCTGCCACTCTCTGGTTAGGCCACTTAGTACAGGCAACTAATGTTACAGACCTATTTTGGGTTTAATTTCACAATAGGTTGTACTTTTGGAATACTATTACACATTATTTAGCTCTGATGCTGATTCTAATCAGGGTTGATTAAGGATTGCATTTCTTACTGGTTTAAAGTAACTGTAAGATCATACAGTTGCACTAAACAAGTAAGAAATTCACAATCCCAACTTTCTCATTGCAAGTAGTCAATTGTCAATGCAAGAGGTTTATACTAACAAAGAAAACAAAATAGCCCCAATAGATTTCTTGAATACCCAACTGGTAGTCTGTACGTAAAAATTTACCCTCTTTCGGCATTCATGCCACTCACTTATTTGCACCATGCTTTAAGAAGGATCAAAAATTTTTCCATTGCCAACATGATAATGCTGGAGAGCTGGACACCACTGCAACTGTTTTGACTTCATATCAACCTCGAAATAAAATTAATTCATGTGTCTACAAAACAAAGATAATTTGACCCAACGCTTATCTCAACCATGTGACCACATTCATTAATTGGTCGTGTGGATAAGTAGTGTGCTTTGTTCAGAAGTATTGTTCCACAATGCAACCAGTAGGTAGAGCTATTCAATGACATCTATAGAGTGCTTTCATTGATGTGAAAAGCCCCGCCTCTTTTGGCGGGCAACAAGCCATGCCTCTTTTGGTAGGCAACAAACCCCGCCTCTTTTGGAAGGCAACAGCTAGTGTAGTATGTAAGCTAGTGTAGCTAGCTGAGAAGCAGCTGACGTGTGACAGTTGCACTGAAATACTGTTGATATTTGCCCAGCAGTGGGTGTGGCTTTCCAATTGTGATGTCACATGAAATAAGCATTCTAAAGGTCTTCCATCCAATATAAAAGAATTTATTTAACTTACCTCCTGAATGGAGGGAAGCCACAAAGTAGGACATATGTAATGACACCAGCAGCCCAGATATCAACCTTTAAACCATATCTGGAAGATGAGAAATTGGAAAAATGTTAACTGGACATTTATTGCCACTTTCAATGCACAGAAAATGTGCTAACCATGTGAAGAGTAGCGGACTACAAAGATACCAACATTATGACTGGGTTTCTATATCATGTGAGGACCTCAAGTTGTTGGATGTGAGGATCATTTGAACCATGCACACAACACTTCAAAGGTCACAGGCAGTTCTCCCTACCTCCTTGCTTGTAAAATTGATACACTCTCGCGTGTCCCCTCTTATTTGCCATACAATACCCCAAACAACAAACAATGAACATACCATTTAATAAAAAAAAAAAAAACAGCAATGGTTCTTCACAGATTTTGCAAATAAACTACAAGTGTGTTTTACATGATTCAAAGGAAGAAATTTTCAATTGGGATATTGGGATACTGCCACACCAGACATGCATTTTACTTATTAAAGGAACTAGTTTTTTTCAGGTTTTCGCTGAAACAACATCATCCTATCAAAGTGTGTGTGTTAATGAATTCAGGTATATAATGCCAAGTCTTTTCTGAATGAACTTGCACATCTCAATTCCCTTCTCGACACTTACCCTGTTTCTAAGATAATTTCTGGTGCTACATATGTAGGAGTACCACAAACAGTGTACAGAGGGCCAGTTACTTCAGTTGCCAGACCAAAATCTCCCAGCTTGAGGGATTTCGAGCCATCAGGATGCTGAAACACCAGCAAGTTTTCTGGTTTGATGTCACGATGTACAATGTTCATACTATGGAGATATTGCAGAGCGCTAAAGAGGTTATGTATCATGCAGCTGGCATCCCTCTCTGTGTACTTAGTGGTGGTAGAGATTGCATCAAATAGATCGCCGCCCTAGGAATACAAAAACACATACAGATCTTAACACATAATGCAAAAAAATGTAAACCTTTTGATAAGTTTTAAAATATATAATATATGTACAATGCAAAAAAAAGATGGAAGTCAATAGTCAGTTCACCCCCCCCCCCACCCCTTCCATATGAGAATTAGCTTATGCCATCCTCCTAACTTGTATGAAAATAGTTTTGTTACTTATTTGTTAAATTCAGTGGGAGTAAGTCCTTGCTTAAGCTTTTGTATGTTCAAAAACTTCTTCATATGCACTTTTCTGCAGGCAAATATGGGGAGATTCGAGAGAGTTTGTGGATAAAATTTGGAGGTAACTGCATATTTATCTTTCAGACATGCACTTCTCTCCATGTTATTTTAAATATTTTCTTAGTGACATTTTCTTTCAGTGATAGTTCTACACTACTTTTCATAGGGATTTCTATCTAATTCAATCTAATAAGGATGTCTGTCTATTCAAATTAGTTCTGATTCAAAAGAATATGTTAAAAAAAGTTTTGGAGAAAGCACTTCAGCACTTTAGTATTCTAGAGAACTTTACCTTTTTCAAATTAGCTGTGTGAAGCAAGTACATGGGCCATCATAACCTCACAAATAAACTATTTTATTTCTGTTTTATTTAGATTAAGTAACAAATTTCTCAATAATAATCACACTTTATGAATGCATAAAAGCAGTAAGAATTCTACAACCTTCAAAATCCTCATATTTAGCTTATATTCTGATCACCTTGCCAAAACAACAAAGAAACCTAAGCCTTGCTTTTTAATGTAAGACAACGGTACAACTACTGGTTGCTATAAGGCTAAGCTTACTCTTAGTCATTACACTTCATTTGCTCATATTGCTTTAATAGAAATGTATAATGGAACTGAGCAAACTGTTAACACGGTACTAAAAGTTACTTTTGCTTTCACAAGTCAAAAATAATTAAATTCTCTGACCCTTCTTCTAACAGGCCTATGTTACAAGTCCTGAGACATAACCTTTTACATAAAATCTCTCATATGATTCAGATCTTGTTAGTAAACAACAGATGCTTCACACAACCTTGACTGAAAAGCTAATTAGAAACAGCACTGCTGCAAGCTCCAAGGTAATTTTGTCCAATTTAATATTTATTCATCAGACTGCAATCTGTTCACAAAAAATCTGTTCACAAAAGTACTACAAAGCCTAAAGCTAGAAGATATCATTTAGAAAGTGAGCACCAAAAAATTTAAATCACAATAAATTATCTTAATAACATGCTCACATTAGTCACACTTGTACTAAATAAGTGAATATGTTGTCTTATTATGTCTAAACTGAAGAGGAAATTGATGCTAAAGAATGACTAGTGTTCTATTCCTTTTCTATGTTCTCATTCTTGACGACTTCCAGTTTTGCTGTAAGTGAATGGTTTCTGGTATTGCCTCAAGGTCAAATCTTCACAACAAGTAATTTTGTCACCACTTATAAAATGCTCATACACATAATACAGGCAGTAAACCATAATGTGTACACAGTCAGTACCTTGTGCAAAATAGCAGACATTCTTTGATAATGTCATTGAACACAAACAATTTTCAATTCAAATCTTTAAAAAAAATTGTATTTTAGACATAAATCACTACAATGCTTCTTTTGTTTGAGACTGCAACTTTTAGACAAATCATAGAAATATTGCTGACGACAGTACCTAAAACATTTTTCTTGTAAAAATTCCAGCTTTGCAAGTTTGAAAATTTGCAGCATTGCTTCCATCTATTACTTGGTTTACGTATTTTAAGCTTACACATTAAATGGCTTTTACCTGAACAAGTTCCATGACAAGATAGAGTTCTGTTGGCCCATCAAACTCCTCAATTAAGAGGATGATGTTAACATGATTTACCCTTCGGAGGATGCTGACCTCATTCTCAATCATTTGCTCCTGAAAAAGGAATGACAATGCCAAAATGCAGGAAAAATTCCAAAACATGCTAAGTGTAAATGTCCCTTTCACAAATTTTGAATAAGGTAAGACATAACAGGCCTTGTCACCAATTCTTGAAGTCATTTTTCTAACAAATTAATACCAACTACAGAAGGTATTAAAGGGCATGCTCCCAAACCAAGCAGATGCTTTCTGCCCCAACATATTTTGACATAACCCTAGAGACAGTCTAGACCACAAGAATGTCTGAATTTGGAGGGACTAAGGGCAAAGGAAAATGTTGGGCAAACCATTTACAGTGCAGTGCAAAACCATGCATTCCTGTGGAAACTAGGTAAGGGTCCAGGGGGCCAGACCCCAGAAGCTCTGAGGTTTAAGCATATCTCTGGATGAAAAACTAAGTCGCAGGTGAGGTTTTCGGTTAACCTAACTCCTAACTGACCTTACTTTTGAGGGGAGGGTGCAAGAGGGGGACAAGGACAAAGTTTGAGGGAGTATGTTCCCTCTCGCCCCCTTCCCCATAGTCCCACCACTTAACACAGTTGACATACTTTAATTTACCCTCATTCAAACAATTCACTCTCACTTTAAATTATTCACAAAGACTCTGAACAGTCAGCTGAGCTCCCAGTAATTGAAAGTTCATACTGTGTGTTGGACAATACTGCCTCTTGGCACTTTAAATTCAGCACAGGCTACTCTGGCTGTGTCTTTGATGCGATTTGTTTGTTTGGTTCAAAGAGAAGGAGCAACTGCCTGGGCCTGGTGAGTTAAGTAAGCCAGGAATCAATGTTGCAATCAATTTATTTGTGATGATATTTTTACAAATAGAGTACACATTTCTGTTTTCATTATTAACTGAATTTCTATCTGT
Source organism: Holothuria scabra (assembly GCA_037179385.1). NCBI lineage: Eukaryota > Metazoa > Echinodermata > Holothuroidea > Aspidochirotida > Holothuriidae > Holothuria > Holothuria scabra. Next base: position 13,538,554 of record CM074192.1, on the reverse strand, counting down.
AAAAAGACTCATTTGCTGAAAAGAAGTCTATTGTACTGCATTCTTTTGAATAACCTATCATTCTTTGTCAACAAATATTGGTTTTTAAAGTATGTAAATTATCAATACAACAAATACAATGTTTTCTTCTAGCACCCCAGTATGAAGAGTGTTCTATAATGGTGCATAACTTTCTGCAGAAATCAAAATAAAAGATAGTACTGGAAGAATTTATTTGGAGATTCTTTCTGATGAATGAGTGCTGTCAAAACTGCTTAAATCCAAATAAAAGATGACTCTTCAGTTACGGTTTCTTGCTTCCATACAGTAGAGCCTGTTTCAACACTGCAATGTATACCTGCTGAAGGTACTTGTTCAAGCCAATAGATTTCATTCTAGCAGTATATCCTCCACAGCTTGGAAGATAAAATTCTTATTAAAGCAGCAAAGAGCTCTCAAATGAAGGCGTTCTGAATAATTAACAGCCAAGCTTACTCAATCCTCCAGGGTATGGTCTGCGGTATGCCATATAAACCATTCAAAACGTCCTGTTCCACAGCTTGGTTGCAGATGCATTACATGTGGATTCAACTCTTGCTTCTTTGGATTCAATTTACAATATTTAACACAACAAGCATGACTGAAAAGGCCTTTTTTATTTGAAGAGGCCCAGTTTTCAAGATGAAATGAAGAAAGAACAACTTCATACTGTTGTACAACCAATCAGATTTAATCTTGTTGCTGCCAATGAGTCTTACCTTGCCTTTACACTTGGCCTTGTTGATAATTTTAAGGGCAAATTCCTCTCCAGTTTCTCTGTTAGAACAATAGAAGAGAGGTTTTATTAATTAATTGTTAAATTAGATTGGAACCATTGCTTCCTGATTTCTTTGAAAAAGCTATTGCAAAAACAGTGTAAGCAAAATAAATTAAAAACAAATTGATATTTTATAAGACAAATTTCTTGCAAATATCAAACAACCAGCTGTGATATCTTCTAAAAGGTAAATAAAATATTACAAAAAATCAAATCCAGTCACGTATTTATTGGTAACAAGTTGAACAAAGGATTCTACACCATATGTACTCTGTTGTTTGCTTTCCTCAAAAAGTTCCATTACTTGGATCATGTGCAGCTAGCTTTAGTTAAATAGTTAGATGGAGTTTCAGGGCCCAGTTACCAACCTATTGGTTCAAGTCGAGCCGGCCACAGTCTTTTTTCTAGTTGTGGCTCACAGGCTTGTTTTCCCTACACCATTGCTTATGCAGAGTGTCATGCACAACACATGCACAATAGGTTCCATTATTAGAGTCTTTGGTATGACACGACCTGGGAATAGAACCCGGGCCTTTCGCGTGAGAAGCAGGTACTCTTACCATTAGACCAAACACGCAGCCAGGCATTCCATGATAAAGAAATATTTAGCAAGATTTTCACCTTACAATCATGTGCTTAATTGAAAAAATCCACTACAGTAAAAAAGCATTCATTGCACTGGATTTTAAGGGGCAATCAGAGTTTGACAGGTTTTAATAACCTTTTGTCCAGCACCTCATTTTCCCTTCTGGGCTAATTGTTTTGCAGAATATAGAAACAGTGAGGAGGTCTTTCACATTAGATGAGATGTCAATTTTGTGTTATTAACTGTTGAATGAAAATTTCTGAATATTTGACAGGGTAAAAAACTCCACACAGATGTAAGAATGGACAGTCTTACCAATTACAAATTGAGACTGTGATAGCAGATCATTTAGGTGGTTTTAAGCCAATGCAAAAATGTGGTGCACAATTAAAGCTGCAAATAAATTATGAACAAAAAACTTTGATACTGCCTCAAAATCATACAAATCTAGGAGAACTTGTTGAAAATAAATAGTACAATGACCTGTTTGTACACTTTCGCACTACAGCAAAGTTCCCATTGCCGATAAGCTCCTTGATATCGTACTTCTCTTGCAACTCCAATGGTGGTTCTCCTTCTTCATTTGGAAGTGGTTGGTCAATGTCAATGGGTACAGCAGAAACTGTTGAACATAAAATCACAAGACCAATTAAATCGATAAAGACTTCAAACTAGACTTCTTGGAATATTTACAACTCCCATATTGTGCTCACAAAGTCACATGTAATGTAGGTATTTAAAAGGAAATATATAAATATGGTTTTCAAAATTCACCAATGTGGTGCACAAAAGAAAATTTGTGCCCGTTATTATACCATCCAGTCTCAATAATAAACCCTTCATACCGAGGACTTTTTCTCCTCAATACATTACACAGAGGGATACTTGCAGCCGTTGCATCATTTAAATTTTAAAAGTTTGGGTGGAAAAAACTTCTTGAAAAGACAATCACCATTCTCTTTCATTTGGAATAATCTATTATTCATTGCCTGTAAAGATTGATGAAAATTTTCAGTAAAAACAAGAGCAATATTTCCCTTTTAAAGCGACTTATTGAGTTGGTTAATGGAGTTCAACAAATTTTTCCAAACTTGTTAAGTTTTCTTCATGCCACCAATGATAAATGGTCAAATGTAGAAAATCACCAAATCCTACATACAAACAGCGGTTTCATGAGTGAATACTTCACAATTCAGTTTGGTTTTCAGAAATTTGTGACCAGACACTTTTTAAATTACCTCATCAAATTATGGATATCAATCAACTCAATTGAGCCCTTTTAAAACAAAAGAGAAAGCAAGATAGGTTCATTCACCTCATTTTTGACAAGATGAAGCACACTGACTTTTCCTGCTTCCCTTTATAACATACAAATGATTGATTACACAGGTATCACATGAAATATCTTTATTTTGGTTATTTTCAGAAGATTTAAAAGTTTGAAACCAAGCACTAGTAAAATGGCCTGGTTTGGTTGATAAGAACTGCTCAAGTTTATAGGACCATGAAAATTCAACTGATATTCTGACCAATACTCTAGCTCCAATATTCTAGCGATATTCTAGCAAATTAGATATAGCAAGGGGTGAGTACATACATGTAATCTGAATCCAATGATCCTCTTTCAAGGTTCAGTTACCAAAAAGAGGGGGGGGGGGTTGGGGTGGACACAAGTGATAATATTGTACCCTACAGATTAAACCCTGTTTACTGTTCATGACTTCAGAATAATTCTTCATTTCTAACCAATGACTTACAAAATCTAACACCCAATTCATTTAATATGACATACTTACACATGTTATCATTCCTTGCTCCAGAGGATGTTCGAGCTGGGGACTCTCTTCCCTGGAAAAAATAGTAACGGTAAGGTTGAATGGAAAAGATAGGAAACATTGCTCTTCTCTTTGAACACCCACTCCGTGGTTGGAAATCCTCTGAACCAATTTCACTGTCTCTTACAACCCCTCTTGAAGCTAATCTTCAAAATAATGGAGCTTCAAGTCACACAACACTTTTGAAGAACAAAGCACAGCATTTCCACATTTCAGTGGAAAAGGTTTAACTATTCTTGTACCAGAAACTTTGCAAGCAATGTTTTACTTCCATTGGATTTAACAGCTAATTAATATTAAATTTTTTTCTTTTGGTGTAATCCTATACAGTCTCCATTGAAAAATAGGGAGTAGACCTAGGGTGGGTGGCTAGGTGAAGAGAGCATGACAAAGATCACAACAACATCTAATCAAATGCTTTCTTGGGTATGGCCTGTTATTGTCATTTCATTTTGGGATTAACTTATAAAAACACATTATGAATGATGACACCAATGGGCCATTTAATTCATGAAAGGAGGCAGGAGAGAGGCGATGCAGACTCAAATTAATCACTCCTTTTCCTTTTTTTTTAATGAGCGATAAGGAGAAACAACTTTTGTGGGTATCTTTTTGAAATCAAACTTTTTCATTTTTTTTAACCTATTTCTATTTGCTCACTGAATAAATTAATTACTTTTTTAAATCCCTTTGTTCCAAAGTCTGCTATTACTTTCCTATTATGGGCTCTAGTCACTACTCTAATGCAGCATGCCTAGAAGATCTACTCATTACAAGACTGACCTTGCTTTCAGATCTACACTACATTAATTCAACACAGAAAGGTTTCACTGACAGCAAATTATAATGATAAATGCAAGGCTCATAATCATAGTAAATGCCATACTTTAATTGAATTATGCAGCAAGGCAAAATATGACCTAACCACTAAATATTCTTATTCAGACCTATTTATTGTTCATGAATAGAGACAGTAATTACATTACACCATTAAAATAAACAAAGAAAGGAAAATCCCCAGAGATTCAGTACACACAAGAAGAACCATGCAAATTTTAAGGTATAGAATTTCAAGATGCAATATTTCAAGCTAGGCATTCCAAAAATACATGAGCCCTTCAGCAAAGTAAAATGGTTAAAAGAAGGTTAAGTTTGGAAGATGCAAGCATATTGATGACAGCAAGAGGGGTAAATTGTACTTTATTTATTGTTAAGTGAATTTAATATGAACCAGGAATATTGTACACTTGCAAAGACATACTGTAAGCTGTGGTAGACAGGCTTGTTGACATTCATATTAATGATAAGGTTTGTAAATTATGTACTATGAATGATTCCTATAAGCCTACTACTGTATGCCAATGAAACTTCTTGCAATACCAAATAAACATTACTTGCTAGTGTAAACACGAGTCTGGAATCTGGTAGAGAAGTAAGACAGTTTAATAGGTAAGGAGAGGCAGAGAAGATATAATTATGCCTACTTCCACTTCATGAATATACTCGGAGAAATGTAATGGATGCACATGATGGAGTTTCTTCGAGGGGTTCATGCACGCCAAGTCGGTATTCTAAATTAAGTATCCAATATACAGAACATAATCTAAAACATTGACAAAGACATCAAGGTTTATTAGGAACTTATGAAATTTCATACACTGTTTAGTTGATTTGTAAACGTATGTTTGGGGAGACTCCTATTTGCTTTTTAAAGAAGGTTCCAAAACAAATGGTAATCAAAGTTCTTAGCATTTTTATTTCAACTGGTATGCTGACAATTTTCCATTCAAAATACACAATGACCAGTAAACAGGATTTGCATTTACAATTGGTATACTGACAATTTTTCATTTTGTAAGGAATAATATAAAAATGTCTTAATTTGAAGAATAGCTTTTACTTTCTGATGTTGTACAAGGTATTGTGTACTTAAAGGTAGTTTTCATCCTGACTGAGTACATAATTAGAGATGATTAATTACCTGTGATCTTACTGATCCATTAGAATGTGATGCAGAATTAGGTCTTCCCTGGAGATTTGGTCTGGGCTTGCCCTGCCGAGGGGAAGCAGAACCTGCAAGTAAAACATTAACAAAAATTATGAAGTACCTTGAAGATATCATTCAATGCAGAGTAACTAAAACTAAGACTTAAACTATGTAACTAAAATTGTGTATAATATGTATAATTTTGTGCTATATAAAATATTATGAAATAGTTGCATATCAAAATACCTGTATTTAAAGGTAAGGAGCAGTCCCCCCAAACTCAGTTTGAAGAAAAAGCTAAATAACACAATTTTCGTCTTATTTCTTTCATTACATTTTATGACTTCACTATTGCATATTCAAGGCAAATCAAAAGTTTCACATTTGAAGAGGAAAAACATTGTCACATGACTCCCAACAGCCAATCATGAAACTGGACAGTCTACTACACTACTTCAATTTGGAATGACTGCTCTTGCCCTTTAAGGGGAAGCAACTTGGGAACAGCGACCCAATGACTTGTCATGACATTTTGAGGCAAGTTTAAATCATCCATAGCCTGGGGGGAAATACCCCTACCTGAGTCTCCTTCACAAAGGATTTTTATGGCTACAAGTGGGCAAAAAAGAGGTAGACAAATAGATATTTGTGTGAACAAGCAAGAAAAAATTTTGGAAGCATGAAGTAACCATACCTTAAATACCTGCAAAATAGAAAGGTGGACAAGCAAAAGAAGGCGTTCCTAGTTCTGGAGTTTGCATTTTACAGACTTTTGTCTTCCTCTCACATGACAATTACAGTACATCACAATTACATTTCAGTTATGGCTAAAAACAACCTACAGTAACAATGACTACAACAGAATATATTGTCACTGAAACTCATTATTTTATAGCTGATAACTCTTAAATGACACTCCTGTATGACTACCTGACAATGTGCACATTATTCCAGCACAATTCAAAATCAAACAACTTTCCTGCCCATATTACGTAACACAATACTCAAAGATTTCTGAAGGAAGATGTCTGATTGGTAGGCCTATACCAGTGCGGTTGCCTATGGGATAATGGTGTAGTGCATATGTAGGGGAGAAAGTTGAACAAAGAGAAATATCCCATAGGAATTTTTGGGGCAGCAATGATCCAGCCCGGAAACACAAAAAGTGTGGGGGGATTTACTACCGCTAAGCCACAAGTCCAAACTGATGCTGTCCTAGGCTAAAGTTATGAGTGCATTCAAGGGGACAAATGCTTGCTATAAAGCCATGTAAGGTGCAATTTGAAGGGTTCTAAAGACCATTTATTTATGTAAGTTCAAACACTGCTACAAAGGTACAGTATCCATCTTTTAAGCAGGAAACCAAGATATTGAAAATTTTCTAATTTTCATGGAAAAGCAACGGGAGTAGGGATTTCACCAACTTTCTTCTGGATTTGTGCCCTCTCTGCCCCCCCCCCCTGACATCAGGAACAGTGGAATGGGCTTTTTCCAGAGTAAAGTTAAGGGAGGCTCTCTTGTCATGTGCCTTTGTGAACCACCCACGGACTTCCTATACATGGACAGAGCATACTGTATGGCACATTGTCGCTGCTGCTGTACGTGTGAGAAAAAGCGCACCAAGATGGCCGTCTGCTACGGTTTTGTGTGAAAGCTTGGACTTGCTCGAGTATATCTCCATATTTTGCAAGAAAGTTGAAATATTTTTGAAATATGGCAAGTTAAGGTCAAAATCACTTCAACAGTTACAGGAATATGATATTTTTTCCCATTCAAGTTTAACTTTTGCTTGAAATATTAAAGAGTCGTCATCAAATCAGACTATTTATGGCTTCACGGCGGCCATCTTGATGCACCTTTTTTGTCACAGTCGGCGGTGACCAGCCACGAATAGGACGTACATGTTACATGCCATGTCCATGTATATAAGTCTGTGGAACCACCCCATAGACCAGAGAATTACAGAATACATAATCACAAAATACAAAAAAAACCCTCCAAACAACCAAAACTTGAAAAGTTGTTCTCACGTTTCACTTAGATCTATACTGACAATTCCTAAAGCTTTACATTTCAATCTTCATCTTTTACCACTCATAATACTACTTTGATATGAAATCATACACCTGATTTATTGCTTGCAAGAGATAAGTGTACAATATAATTTTCCTTGGGATTTAATTAGTACTTAGTGAATCAGCAGGGTAACTGATATTTGATACTGAACTGTGACAGATTAACACCCTTGATGGCTTTAGAAAGAACCAAGCCCTGTGACATCTTTATCACACATGTATGAGATGACAAAAAGCTCCTTCCTGAATTGTTTCATAATTCATGTACTGACTAAATTACATATTTTTTTTGCATCTAAATAATTTATATCCATACAATTTCAATATTGCCACGATTTTTGTGACTTCTACAGTCAGGGATTTCCTGTCCATAAAGTTTACAATATAACAAGCTTTCATTTCTTTTGCTTTCTACTTTTTGTCTGGTCTACAATAAAGAGCCTTTCAAGGTGTGATTCTTAATTATTTAATGTTACTACTACAAAAAAAATATACAAATAATTCTTTAAAGTAAATTAAGTCACTAGAGATGAGTGCACTGAAACAGCACAAGTGAATCATAAAATGATTCAACTTTTTTTAAGTTGTACAGCTCTGCGCAACAGATAGAACCCATGAAGATCATCTTATCTCAAAAAAGATTGACTTCAAGGGCAAGAGTAGTCTGAATAGTGCCCCAAAAAGGTAAAGAGCAGTTCCCTCAAACTTATTATGAAGCCACAGCTAAATCAGACAATTTTCTTTTTACACTGCTTTTCTTCAAAGTAATTTTCATAATCTTTTAGGACTTCAATTGCATATTCAGGGTAAACCAAGTGGTAACCTGTCATAAATTTCACATTTGAAGAGAATCGCAGCTAATTGCTTCAGGACACACCTTGGTAGTATACAAGGTCCTAATGTGTAATCAGAACACTTTCAATACATGCTGTGTAATATGAGGTATTCCACGCTTTTGAATGCACGTGTCAATCAAAGAGATGTGCCAATATTTGTGCCATGTAGTCTACAAAAGTTTTGTAGACTACACGTTTAATTTAGTAGTATCATTCATTTAGTAGAAAGTATCTTTGGCCATTTCTGTGTGTTCCAGTCAGTATTTAACTGAGGATGACTGCTACCTCATTCTGAGTTTGCAATATCCGTGACACAGTATATGTAACAGAGAGTGACTATTCCACTGAACCTAAACCATCTTTCACACAGATTTAATACTATATTTTTTGAAATCACTTGGCTGAAACTTTAAACTTTTCACAAAGACATGTACAGGATTCCTTTGTGCTGGGCAAGTGGTTACCATTCTGGAGAATGCAGCCAGCTGCAAGACAAGCCAAATCACAAGTCATTTGGTAGCAAGTCATGCCTTAAGTAATGTAGTTTACTCACAAGTCCAAACAAGTTGCATACTATTGTTTAGTGCTGCTTGAAATATAACTGCTGTATGCAAAATCAATTAATAACTGTCTGTTTCCAGTAACTTCCATACAGTAGTAATTCATGAATTAGCTGCATTATGTACAGCATGCAAGCACCATACTGCATATGGAACCAAAGCAAGTATCGAGTCATGAGCATGCTATATTTGAAATTGGTATGTGATGTAAAATTCAATACCACTATTATACCCCACAATTGACAAGATATTTGATCAGATCCCATATTTTGACATGTTTTCACGAATTGCTTCAGCAGTCACGTTCGCCACATTTTTGACAGTTTTACCTCCTGACTCATGTGTGGCAAGCCATCTAATCAAAATTTGTAAACACCTTTTTGATTTCCTGCATTCTGATCTGCCAAAACCATTTGAGACCAGTCTCAAATTGCATTTAAGACCGGTTTCTTGATAGTAGAATTAGAATACTGTGCTTTATACGCACATGGTTTGAACATGTACTACATTCCTTTGTGTTTATCAGCGCGTTCTTCATACATAATAACTTATCAAAACAAACACATCATGAGTGTACTACTGTACATCTGAACAACTAACTGTGACATCATAACAAAGCCCCAACTAAGTTGGGAGAGTTAAAATTTGATCTGTGAAATGTTGCGGAAAATTCAATGCTTTTGTCGATTTTCATCCTTTAAATTTGAGTGTTTATGAATGGGGATAAAAACAGGGTGTCCCCGTCTCAAATGTAATTCAAGACCTCCAATGACGTCATCGCAGAGGCACCAGACCTTGGCTATTGCCTCTGTCCACTCAGCCTCTGTGATGACTTCATCATCAATCTTAAATTCCATTTGATACTGGGACACCCTCACATTTATCCCTACAGTCTTTGTCACAGTCACGAACTGTTTTGGCAGGTCTGAGACAAGTTGCAAGCCAATGTACTGTAGACAATTGCAAGTCAAGTCACTAAAACCAAATGTACACCTGTGGTACGGTATGGGAACATACAGTACTAAGAGGGAAGTAAAATTTTTCATTTTTTTCCACTCTTCTATTGCATAGGGAGAACCCTTTTTTTCATATTAACTTATTATGTACTTGAGGAACAAAAGTGAACATATAATATGCATGATGACATATGATAACATTGCAAGAGAACCTAAAGAGGACTGTAAACTACAACTGCACATCTGTTGAAAAGGTTTATCCTAAAACTCTAATTCTCCTCAGCTATCATTCCTTTAGAATTGAGGAGACTGTGCTTCTGTAGCTGCATTCAGATAAAACCCAACAAACAAAAATCCAGTCAGGTGTGGAATCTAAAAACTTACAGCCAAGCTATTTTGCCTTAAAAGGCAAGAGCATTTCTTCTCCCTTCCCTTTTTGAAGTATGTTTCATGACTGGCTATTCAGGGTCATGTGACAGTATTTTTTCTCCTCAAATGTGAAATTTACTTGGAGTCACTGCTTGGTTTACCATATGCAATACTGAAGTCTTAAAACATTATAAAAGATACTTTGAAGAGAAATAAGAAAATTTTGAGATTTAGCTGTTGTTTCTAGTGCATTTTGGCATTCCAACACACATGATCTAAACTTCAATCTACAGTACCTAGACTAACAAGGAGCAGAAAAAAAAAATGTACTGTAAAAGATAAAACACAGAAAAGGAGAACAACTTAAAGGCAATATCTTTTCATACCAGATTGTTCCAATTAACCTACTTAAATCAGTCCATCCCACAGAAGTAAAAAAAATTGTCGTCACCCAAACACAATCTCAATTTATTGATTAATGGTGAGTATATAAGATCCAATGTGCAAGTTCACAACTACTCTCAGTACAGTACATGCTACATAATAAGCCCTATAAAACTCTTCCTTTTTACTCCTTTTTTTTTGATTTGCTGTCAGTCAAAGAGCTGTCAGTCAAAGATCTGTGCCAAAAGACTGCAGAAAGTTTAGATTGGGGTAAAATTTGAGTGCCTTAAAGGTCAGAGAGGCAGGCACTGGAACACATGAAGAACGAGGGCAGACTACCACTTTAAAATGGTGGGCACTGGGGGGTTCCACCTCAAACTTGTTTCATGTTATATTGCTAGAGTAGAACATCACATGTACATAGCTACAGTTGTTAAGCACTGTATGCAATATGAATTGAATCCTATGATATGATTTGATGACAAACTTTTAAAGATACATGCACTCAAATTTCGAAACCTATCACATCGATGAAAGCTTTACACAGATTGTATAGTACTTTTCAGTAAACTGCTAACTATGGCTACTGTAACAAAATACTCTTGAAGCTAAATAGGACATGATCACATGAAATTATCACAACCAATGGCTACAACAATTTCGACAATAGTAATGTAGGAAGCTGAATATTACAACTGCTGACTTTTAACTGCCTAGTATTTCCATGAAACTGTTTGGCACAAGTATTTCCTCTAAATTAGTAATTTTATGACAAGACAATCTCTACACTGATCTATGTGTCTATGTATAAGGCTGAGTGCATCTCATCTAAAAGGAGTTGGGCAAAGAAATACTGGTCAGGATGCAAGATCTGTACAAATAATTTACACATACATCAACATGACAACTTCACGTTTTTTATTTCCTTTCATCTGCATCAATTACTCATTGCTCTACTAACCTCATCACATGGCCTTGATCCACACTAAGCAGGTCATTGTAAGCCTAACTGTACAAAACACTATTTGTCATCATGCTACACACTACAATTAAGAGCTGTGCTTCATTAACTATGGATGCAAATAGGAAGTAGAAAAGGGAGCTTGCATTTAGACTGAGAAATACACAACTCACACAACCTCAGCTAGAATTCACCACAGGAAGTTGAGATGAGTCTCCCATTCATTTTAACTACAACTAGTAATTTAAGCTGTATACAGCTTAAATTACAGCTTAAATTACTAGTTGTGTACTGGCCGGGGATATGAAGACTTTAAAAAGAAAAAATCTACAAGTAGTAAAGTCCTGTTACTCAACCTACTTTTTCCCTGAGGGGTAGGGATAGAAAGCCAGATATTGCAATCAATATTTTCAACCACATCAAAACAAAATTGGTTTCTTACCGTTTTGCAGAGCTTTACCAGATGACAACACTTTTCGTTGAGGCCGTGGACTACTCAGAAGGACACGGTCCTTCTTAGCTCCTTTTTTGTATGATGATACAAATCTACATTCTATGAGGAAAAACAAAAATTTATAATACTAAAATAAATGTGCACTCAGATGCCTTAAAGGAAAATGAAATGGTTTTTAAGGACTTTGAACAAACATTTAGCAGAAGACTAGTTGCCGCCCATCAGGAAATATTATAGTCTAAGTCCTGCTGGTTTTTCAAAAAGGCACATTTTTCACAACTTTGGCTTAGAGTACAGTAAGTCATGCAATAAATTGGAAAGTACTCTAAATGGTAATTATTACACTACAACTGCATTTAATTGAAATTAGGGAAAACATGTTGCTTTATTTTTTCCTCGTTCTTGAATGCATGGAAATTACATTTGATGCACTCAAAATTTAACTCCAATCATGCAATTGTCAGAATCCCATAAAGGGTTGCCAACCTTCAAAGATTGTACTGCATATAATAACTTACACTGAACAGTAGGCCTAGACTTCATATTTTATGTCCAAGGCAAACACACATCTACCTACATCTCACCTGTACAGATGCATTGCACATGTATGTTGAATTTTCACCAATGACACATTCATCCAATGAAGACATGTGCAATACTACTTGAGAATTGTGCTTGCACATCTTCATAAATGAAATTACTCTGATACAATAATATTTGCAGAAAAAGCTTCCCTGCCAGAAGATATTTTCATCCATCACAAATGACAGCTTAGAATCATTTCTCCATTAATTACTTCCTGAATATTTGCCTTTTCCACATTGACCTAAAATATATGTGTAAGTTTGCACAGGCTGCCATATGTACAGCACTACACAAATATGCATATGTTCACATTTGTGCGGCGATAACTCCTTGAACAGTTATATTTGCACAATATTTGAGGTGTCAATGAGAACTATATTGAACATGTGAGCATTGTGATGAGGAGCAAATGTGGAAAATGAACTGATATGAGTGATACCTCCTATTGTACAGAGTGTTTGTATTGTATTAATAAAAGATTTAACTCCTTCCTTCTTTATCTGCAAATTATTCTGTATTTTTTATTTTATTTAATAAATATTTCAAGAAAGTGGCTGATAGACAGGAAATGACACATGTAACAACCAAACTGTTTTACTTACCCTCATTTTTAATTCATGTTTCTCACATATGTTTTTATTAATACTACAAAGATCTACAGACCTGTTTGAATTCCCAAACAACCACCTACTGTATCATCTTTAATTCATGCTGGTCATGTTTTCATTTGACACTAACTGCCGACCCCCAAACCAAGCACCTTCTCATCTTTAATTCATGTTGGTAACATGTTTTCCTTTGATAAATACTACATAGATCTGCGCACCTGTTTGAACCCCACCGAATAGGTACCCTATTAATTTTGTTGGTCACAAGTTTTCATTTAATTGATATCACAGTATATATAGATTTGCAAACCCTAAGCAACTGTTGTCATAAAATTAGACCAAAGTGCGAATTTATGTTTTCTTTGTACGAGATGCAACACAAAATACTGAGAATGAAGTACATTAATTTTTCAATGTTCTGTGAAACTGCAGTTTAGAATCTACACAGCAGGAATCTTGAAAGATTTGATGAAACTGCTCAACCGACCCAAATGATGTCATTGCTGTTTCTCTATCGAGCAGCCAGCATGATGAATTGATTCTCCTTGTGTGTTTTCGTTGAAACAGAATGAGTCAGCCTTAGTAGGTTGGTTGGACACTTAATCAGAACTGAGTCAATAGGAATAACATCATAGTACTACTTAAAGTGCAATTTCTTAAAAAAAAGGAGGACCATGTACAGTGCAAGCTATCCAACAGAGAACTGACAAATGAGAGTGTGGTACCACAGGTATTTAGTTAGGTTTCTACGAGATTTAGTGATGGTATCACTATAAATGTTTCCAAGACAAGTATGCAATTGTGTACAACATCATTGTCGGAAGAATAGTGTAGCTGCACATGTTCTATGAATTAACAGTACAAGTACAAAACATTTGTGTAATTTATTTTAATGAGATGATTCATTAAGCTGTAAAGCAGGCTTCTACGTAGTCTTAGAACTCATTATTTGTCTGTTAAAGTTAAAAGTACATTCATTTTTATACCTTTTAACACCAAAATATGGCTGATGGTGCAGCTGAGCTTCCAAACAGGTGGATAAGGGAAGCTGTAAAGGAGCAGGGGTTTGTGGAAAATCAACTTGCATCGAGTATGACAGTACAGCATAGTGATAACTCCATCTATGAGGCCTAAATTCATTTCCCCTTTTTTTGTTTACATACTTTAGTTTTCAAAAGGCAAATTTTGAGGGGGCTGGGGGAAAGGGTGAGGGATGGGGGTGGTGGGCAAAGACAGCAGAAACAAGCCTCCAATTTGCCAATCTTCCCATGTTGCTGATGGGAAGTGCAGCCTGTATTTCTAATTACAAATCTCTTTAAAGCAAAAGATATGTACATGGATGTACACAACAATAACATGGTCTGATCCATTACTCAGTCATCATGTTTCATGCTATGCTAACTTCCAAGGCAAATTATAACTTTTGACAGAGATACAGTAAGTTTTTGTATAATAATGGCCCAGGTCCGGGATTTGTCTAGCTAAATGGCCAGTGGGGGAAATCATCCACCCTCAAGCCCACCTCTGAATTGGGCTTTGCAAGTAACTTTCACATTATGGGTCAACTTTTTGGCCAGGTGGCACCTTTTAAGTCTAGACAGAGCAACTAACTAAAACAGCAAGTAAAAAATCACTGTACACTATGTATGAAACATGACAAAAATGTTGATTAATATTCCCTGCAGTAGCATCAAAATTTTAAGTAAATTGAAAAAATGTAAAATTAATCTGCCACAATGACAACAAAAATTTGCCATAATGCACTATAATATTCAAGATATCATCTTCTGAATGCTTAATTCTATTGAGACACAGTTTTCACCTCCTGAAAAACAAAACTATTGAACCCTGTCACTACCATTCATGCAGATCGGTGACTAACAAAAACTCAATGTATCCTAATTAACGTAACAGATTGGCAACTAAATGAGAATCACTTATTTCAACCTGAAACATTCTTGAATATGCCCCACTGTATCCAAGCTGTGTTCTATCATACTGTACAGAAAACAAAGCAATAGATCATGTGGTATCTGACATAATGAATGTTCAAGTTGAGTTTTTGGCCAAAAAATCAAGTTGAAGTTAACATCAAAATGGTCTCGCATGAAGCCAGTACCGCCCAGCTTTGAGTTTGATTCTGAAAAATAATCAAGCCATGATGGGGTATGGGAAAAAGAAAGGGATGACTTTGAAGTGAGTCAAGTGAATTGAGAGATAACTCTGAGCAGCTGAACAGTGAAACAAGAGCCTGTTGTTAATACTTGGCCTACGGTATAGGCAGAGGACTTGTTACTGCATATTCACTGGTTAGGCCATAGACCAGCTCGTAACACAAAAGAGGAAATTTCAAATGAAAGCTTAAGTTACACTGAACAACTTTTATGTACAAAACTTTTTTACAGCAGGTACACTGAAAGAGTTATGACCATTCATTTTAATGGTAAACATTTTTAATGTGACTGGGCGGAGATGTACAGTGAGGGTATGATGCAGTGCAGGGTAGTGAGACTCAATGGATTTGTATCTGAAAACTTCTTTTAATTAAAGGCTTCTTCCAAGTACCTCCCACATTCTGTCATCATTCAGCAACTTCCCTTTCAAGGTTAAAATTGAAGTGCTAATCCTCTCACCCCAAACTACAATTTTTGCAGTAGTCCACAGGAATTCTCCATTGTCTCCATCTCTGATTGACAACTATTTAAAAAATGCAGAACACATGATATGTGCTACACAGCACAGGCCTGGATCCAGACACTCCAAAAAGGGGCTGACTTAAGAGAAAGCAGGGAAATGAGGGAGTTTCACTGACTATTTCCCATATGTTTTATTGTTTTTTCTGGCGAAAAAGGGAGGACTGAGGCTGTATAAGGGCCCTTCAGATTCGTGCTGGCACCTGTACTGCACTGAGAATGTTTTGATTTCACATTGGGGTTTGTATACTCACCCTAAAGAAATAAACTTAGATTGTGTCTGGATGAGGATGAATTTTTGGTATTTGTGGGAGGGGCTCAAGTAAGTAGGTTAGAAGAATTGCTGTTTGGGGGGAGCTGTTTGGGGGGAAAGGATTAGGCTTTCAAAGTAATGCAATGCACAACCTCCCTACGTGCAGGTCAAGTTTCTTAAAACGAAAAAGTGATGATGTGGCTCCTGCATTGGCATTAACCATTAACCAGGGAGTGTCTAGCCTTCAATGACACAAAATGAATGTCAAGGTGAAAAAATCCTCCAAAAAGTGCACAAATTTTAGCTGTCACTATAACATGTGAAGACCTCATTCATACAGATAAACAGACCACTTTGGGGCTCTCGAACCTTAAAAAAAAAAACTCCTTGCAATAAAATATAGCCTAAGTGTTTGTACAAACTGCCATTAATCTATTTGTCTGTCACCAGTCAGTGTAGAAATGAATACTCCTGGGAGTTGATAATGTTTACGGGAGCTATATGAGATGTCTCACTTCATTTGCCAAGCAAAGGAATGATATCAGTAAACTGTTGAGATGACTAATATTTTGTGGGCGGAAATATAAGTCACTGCATCTGAATTCTCTGTGTACCACTTTACAGTACATGTGTGGTCGGTAGTAAGGTAAACGATTCATGTATTCATACATCATTGAACTAAAGGACATTCATGATGTAGAGTTATGTACCACATTCACACAGGTAGCACTGTGACAGGCCATTGGTGTCACATGGATATACAGTATGCCAGCAAATGGTGTCACAAATTAAGCACAGCACAGGCAAAATTTGCAAATCAATTTTCAGAAGTAAGGGAAAAGAAGGTTTAGAGAACTGAAAAGTGCTGCTACTGAGCCTTATATACCAGGGTTGATGTGAATTTAATATTTCCCGAGTATCACGACTGTGTGCATTCATTTTGAACTTACCAAAAGCCATGAACAAATCTAAAAAAATTCTGCATTGAAAGATTTAGTCAGTGGTCATTGCCAAAACTTCAGTCAAATTATTTTTTTAATTCAATGTTGATATTGCTTTGTGAACAAGGTTATGGATCTCAAAAATTCATCAAAACATCATTAAAATGTCCATCCCTCATATGATTATGTAGGCCTACAAGTTCTTTAAACTTCAAATTTTCACCGCAACCTGATTTCATTTCCTAATCCCAGACTTCATCCCATAATACTGTTGTACTGCCTTCTAAAGAACTTAGGAAGGTATTCACTACAAAATACAATTTATGATGACCTGGTGTTGCAAAAACTGAGAGTGCAACTTTGTTCTGAAGTGACAAAACGATAAATTTACTTCAGACACTGAGACAGAAAATCCAGTGTCACATGATTGACACTGCCAAGTCCCTGAATTATATCCTTGCTTATTTCTATGGTTTTTAAAGGGAATATAATGTGCTCCATCATTTTTTCAGTGCAGACTCTTGGGATCAGAAGGACCAAAGGGGCAATTCCGCACTTTTGTTTTGTTGGGATTTTTTTATTTTGTCACTTTGTCATCTTCTGTATTCCAATTCGAAAAGTGAATAATTCATCCTTCTAAAACTACTGTATGACACAGGACGATAGATTATCAAAAAGTTACTCTTCAAGACCTAAGTTTTCGACAGATAGAAATTCAGTTATTTGTTGCTCAAGAATAACTTGTTCACCCAAACTTTCAACATTTCAAATGATGCAACGTCCATGGCTCTTCTTGCACATAGTATTTTGAAGAGATGTAGCTATTGCTGGGATTTATTATTATGACTGAATTGTTGGATAGTGTCTGAGCCATTTCCTTTGTGCTCTTTGTTGCAGCATTTAAAACACAATATCTTCCTTTAATTTGCACATAATCAGTAATTTAGCTGGCTACACAAGGTTGCAAGCTACCACTCCAGGCTTGTTTCTTTCCTTTTCACTTCTACAGTACCTCCTTAAACACTCAAACCAACACAGAGTATTAAGACACAAATTAAACCACCACATATTAAATTCACTTGACATTTTGAGAGGTCATCAAATTCAAACTGTCCTTTCAGTTTACTTAATGAATTTATTCCCCAGCCTAAGCCATCACTATTAGATTATCTCCTTCCAAATTGGTAGGCTTGCATACTGTGCATGTGCAAATTCTCTGTTGAAGCCATCACATGACACAAAGTATGCATGCATGTATTCAGTTTTAGGGCAAGTGAACTAAACAGTAATTGCTAGTTAAAGAGAAAAATCATAGAACTTGCAACAAACTGTGGCATTTTCACTCTAGATGGACCAAACAGGCTGTAATAAGGTTCAGTGGTATAGTTGTAATGGGCATTTTTTAATTTTAGAAAACAGTTGTATTAAAGGAACATATGTTAACCTTTACTGTGAGCATTTAATACTGCTTTTTAATTTTCAGAAGTACAAGTGACACCCTGTACTTTTGGTTTCCTGAAAGGGAAAGCCTAAGGACTCATGGAGACAACACTTTTGCAAAACGTGTAGGATCTTGAATTTTAGTTTTGGCGTATGCTATGGTGCATCGAATTTCTTAACGTTAGTGCAAGTACTACCGTATGTTTGCACGGGTTACCCGGGTACCTGCCCGCCATCATATTACCCAGTTCCAAATCTAGTACCCGAACCTAAAAAAATATCGTATCCAAAAAAGAATCACCCCATTTAGGCCACTGCCCACGGTAATGGACATATCACACATACATCACTTATAATCTTGCATGCAAGCTATCTGACGGCCATGCAAAATCACACTGTTCTGTTTTACGCAGAAACAAGCAAGCATATTAATCCACCCAGCTGACAAAGACTGTGCCCCCAATGTTCGACATGCTGGGTAAACTGAGCCTTGCATGTGTACCATCTTATATTTATTACGGTATGCCACCGTACCTCGAGTATAATCCCCGAATATTTCATAATGGTTAAATGTGTCACTTTTAAGCAAATCTACATTTTGCCGCTATACTTAATGTACTAAGATAGGAAGATATTACTGCAATGACACCTTAAATATTCACGAAAATGTTTTGGAGACAGGCCATTACATATTACCTTAGTTTGCCCCAAAATGGCGCTCACGCACACTACGAAGTTTATGTATGCAAGCATGCACGGACGTCAACACGAGGCTAGAACGTACATATCCCATTCGTGATAATGCCACGGCATATTGTCCATTAACATGAGCAAATTTCACACTGCATGACGTCGTTTGTTTACATTCGGTAATTTAAAACGTGCAAGAGAATACCCTAATACAGGGCTCTAATTGCTTGATATTTTTAAATCAGTTTTAAAAGGAGAAACTTCGAGATACTCGCTTTTCGAGTAGGGAAACGTTCAAAATTCAATATCAAATTGATATAGGCCTTGAGCTGTACAAATTTTCTTATTTGACAGTTTTCTGTTACATTTCATTTATTTGTTATTTTTTATTTGAAACAAAACGAGACATAAAACCTTATAACAAGTCAAATGTTTTTGAACTTGTGAATGTGATCACTGCCTTTCCAATACAGCTGTAAATATTATTTTGAATGTCTTATCAGGGAGGTGTGATTAGTAACACCTCCCTGGTCATATGATGTATGCCTAACAAAATGTTGCTGTCTTTTAGTCACCGTAACACGTGCCAGGTACCCAACGGGTATGACAATCGGGTACCCGGGTCCTTTTTTTTGGTACCCGTGCAAACACTATAATACTACGCAACTACAGTATGTATTGTTCACTGTCTGAAGCCTACAACATGTTTCATCGAAAACTGGTTCTGATGACTCAGCCAGATGAGACCATTTTTAACGTGGACAAAATTCGTGTGCTCTGTTTCTACAAAAAAGTACAGCCTCCTTTCATGATAAATACTCTGGAACTAACTGGCATACAATATACAGTATGCCAGCTAGTTCCAGAGTAACTTCACATTCACATTACTCTACCTCCACATTAATTGCCAGAATAACATTATTAAAGGCAGTCATTCGTCACCCCAAACTACAGTTTCAGTATGCATATATCAAAACTCTCAATTGGTACAGCTCTTTGATTGGCATCACATTCAAATAATGCATCATAGCTAAATTACACAGCATGGGCACTGAGAGTGTCTTGATTACACATTATGGACTTGTATGGCCACTGGGACAAGCCATGAAGCAATAAACTAGGATTGTGTCTGGATAAAGATGAGTTTTAGATAAATGTGGGAGGGGCTAGAAGTAAGTAGGTTGGGAGAATTGGAACTGTTTGGGATGATGAAAATATGCCTTTAAGACACACTCACTTGTTGCAACATGTTCCACAATTATCCAGTAACTGAAAAAATTACCTATTTTTAAATTCATTGCGAGCAAAAAAAACACTGTACTTCAAGTTTCTTTTTACGGTTAAATTGTGTCTAACTGCATAAAACTGCCAGTTTAAATAGCATAAAAAGTTGTAAGTAGTATTATCTGCAAAACATAAGGGGAGAGATCCATATTTTCATGCAGTTAGGCTGTCCACAAGTGGTTTAAAATTCATAGATCTATAAAAATGCAAAATCTGAGAGTTTGATTAATGTTTTCCCCTATGAGAAATTAAGCATAAAGATTATTAGGACTTTACCTTTTAAAGTAGTCTATTGTACAGCATGTACAAAATTTGTGCTTCCCTTGAATCCTTAGGAACAGTTTAATTTTTTCAGCGAGAACAAATATATTTGTCAGTCTGACATTTAAGTTTTCAAAAGCATCATTTACAGGTACAATAGCCTCATCAAATACCATGAAGACAAGTTTTACAAAATCTTTTAAAATGCAAGTGAATTGGAAAGTGGAATTACAGAAGACTTACCCTAATTCTGATGTAGACAGTACTGCAATGAAAATATTTTAGGTCACTTCTTTTGTAATTGAGTGATTTCTTTAAGTATTCCAATATTTGCGATAATTTTATCATGCCTTACCGTTTCCAGAAATGTCAAAGTCATCCTGGCATAATCGCTCCTGGCCATATGCAATAAATACATCATCGTCCTGAAAGAAGTCTTGAAGGGAGATAATCTATTAACAAACCAGAGATGGTAAATATGTAAGAGACTTTACCAAAACTTAATGCACTCGATATTTTAGAGAAGTCATTTTGTATAAAATGACAGAAAATCTTATATATTCACATACAGTAATCTGCAACACCACAGCAGTGATAAAAACATTAGCTACATTTCACACCATTAATTTCTAATTTATGATTCAGTCAATAGCAGAGTGGAAAAGCTGAAATAAGGAAAGTAAATGGAAACTTCTTCATCAAAAGGAATCCAGGGCACTGTACTTGCAACTAACGTAAATCCATTACACGTGAATTTATATGAAAAACGAAATACAAAACTGAGAGCAAAAATTGTGTTTTTTGTATGGCATATCAGTCATTGGTGAAATGTCTCATATCTACAGAATAGAGGCAGTTTCAATATTTTACATAGTATGGTACATGGTGTTGGTAGCCCCTTGTGCCTACAGCATACCAACAGTGATGGACATGTGCAGTGTAACTGCTGCCCCTTCCTGCACATTCTTTAAGCTCATTGAAGTTATCATCAGCTCTACTGTTATTGTAGTGACTAATACTTAAATTAATTGTGTGGACAATAAGCAGTTCCTACATCAAATATTTGTCCTACAGTACAAACCCTGTATTTCTTCAACTGATACAAATTTACTTACACATTTTCACTCCAACATAAATCATTTCTAATTTGAACAAAGATACTTGAGATAAATACAGTAGTAGTATGTTTTGTGTCAATGTTCAAGTTTACTTTGCCACCAATTAGCCTGTTTGTAAGACATGGCCAATTTAATTTGAGTACATACAAAATGGTTCAACCTTTAAAACTGAATAGATTCCTAAGTTTTCTTTGACACATACAGTTCTCTAATCTCTACAAATTGTCTTTTATCATTTTCAGCCTAAAAAGCCCCTTCTTTGCAATTATTTCTTGTAGGAAGCAAACATGCATTTGTTCAATTCATATCTGGGCTACTGAACAATATCTGCCCTAAGCCACAAACTTATGTCCATTGAAGGTTTTAATTAATTGCTGTGACAGACATTAGGCTACACAAGATGGGATGAACTCTGAGATCTTAGACTAGCACTGCCAACTATGCTGCTGTATATCACATTAATTCAGCATCACTATGGTGTGAACAATCTTCGGCTCATACACCCTCTACACTTGTCTGGTGTCATACACACTTTCAATCCAGGTTTCCATGACAACTCATGAGTCATTGCTTCCTTGGAATATGAAAATCTTTTTCTCAATTTTTGCTTCATCTGTGCACCACTTAACCCAGACAAAAGGTCAAGGAGACAGGTAATTTTAAAGGATTATGGAAGCTTTTGTCTTTGTCATTATAAATAGGTAAAATTTCCAGAGGAACAGAAATGTTGCATTGTTTTGGGTAAAATAAAATAAAGAATACCAAAGCTGTTATGCAGGTGAATGATTTATATTGAACATAGTAGTCATAGGAGCAATTGGAAGAAATACCCAACATCAAAATTTCCCCAAAGTATGTTGCAAGAAGACCCAAAGTCAAAATGACATGCCATCAAAAAAGGATGATCAGAGAAATAAATGGAATAAGTCAAGAATATCAATAAAAAAAATAAAGGAGAAATAAAAGTATGGTTACCTTTAATATATCTTGGTTAGTGAAATTCCCTTTTACAAATTGTTTGGAAGCTACAGTATCTATTTATCAATTACTGAATCTCATCTCATTCATATTGATTAAATAAGTAAGGGATAAGGGTATAGTAAGGAGTGAAGCATACAGTAGCTGTATGTACTGTACATTTTTCTTTGGTGCACAAAAATTTATGTAAATTACAGCAGGGATTGGACAAATGCGCCATCACGGTTTTTGTAGCGCAATCGCATTTTTTTGAAATCTAACAAAGGGTAAAATTTTGCACCCCATTTTCCCCCAAAAACAAATACATTTAATCCCAAATTGTAAAAAATTCAACAAACTACGAACATAAAAGCCTTGCATGTAGGCTGTATGCATCACACGTACACCTACGTAGCATATGCCGACTTGCAGGCTCTTATCAGAGATCTCCGCTAAGCCTTTCCTAATCAGTTTACATGTCCCGGTAGCGGCCCACTTACCGCTAGTTGATGAGAGCTGCCAAGGTACACTGAAAGCAACAGCCAATATCACATTGTGTTTTACAACTGATGAAATAGATCGAGATTTTTACATTCTCATTTCTATGTTGACTACATATTTGCTTTATAAATTTGGAAAGATAACTGTTTCCCTACATTTTGAAATGATTTTCATAAGGTCAAGTAATGAAAATATTACCAACAGCTGTTGTTATGAAGGCTCAACCAGCCAAATTTTACACAGTTAAGTCAATGGGACTTCTTGGGAATTTCCAAAATAACGTCGTTCCAAGGATTTACATGCTCGCCAGCATGCAGTGTGTATGGGCTAATCTGAGACTGCAAGTAAAGCTTGCTGCACACTGATCGTGCCTCTGTATGGACAATCATATGTGTGAATACAGGGAGCTGCAAACAGACAGCTACGCAGATGCTTCATAATTATATGGGAGGATGTGAGGCTATTGCTGGGAGGGTGTGAGAGTATTGCTTGATGAATTGGGCACTGCCACTTGATCTTTGCAAAACTTTCAGCCACGGCTGGCAGTCACACAGTGCAGAGAGTATACATATAGGGAAGTACAAAAGGTGCAAGGCTACAAACAGGTGCGCAGTGCAACAGTGCTAGGCCCGACTTTCATTATCATTTTTGTTTTCCATATCACGGTAAACTTAACGCATTTTTAAAGCGAATAAATAGGTAGCTAGGCCTATGTTAGGCTCCATTAAGTTTTATGTGCGGATGTAAAACAGACAGGCCTAACCTAGGCTCCATAAAGTTTGACGTGCAGATGTACCGCAGCTTTTGACAGATGGGTTGTGAGGAATACTTTATAAATTGCCTGTGAAAACATTCCAAAAATATCCGAACGGGACTTTTGTACTGGCATTGAAACTATGAATAATCTAGCACCCTTACTTTAGCAAATAAGGGGTTAAGCAGCAAGATTTTGTGATTGCATTTTTTGGCAATTATAACTGTGTTTTTTTGCAAAATGGAGTTGTATTTTTTGGTCCACAAAATCGGGCATTTGTCCAACCCCTAAATTACAGTATGGCAAAATTTTCCATAGTATAAAGCTGTTTCCATACATGTGCCCCACAGATGTCCTCTGTTGCTGCATAATGTACCAATTATACATCTCCTTTCTGTTTTAAATAATTCAAACATTTTATTTTTAGATGGTTTTTGTCTTTGGAAAATATCATGGGTTATACGTAACTATGTGGTTTTACCTCAACTATAACCTTCTGGTTCAACCTAGAGGCATCCATGGCCTTTCATTTTCCAGCTGTTTTGCACTGGATTGTTTTCTCTACTCCATGCATCCTACTATAACTTCATATTTTTCCTTATTACTCCCTTTCATACATCATATCTTGTTCCTTTGCTGAGGTATCAAAATAGTGAAATTGTGACTTCTATCTTCTATCTCTTTACAACTCAAATCATATGTTTTGGATTCTCTTTAAAATTAAAAATGTTTATTACCTTGAACATTTCCTGTTTTCTTGCTGAACATGTTTTACAAGAGTAGTTAAGAAATACTTAATTGCTCTATAAAAGGAAATTGAAATACTCACACATAAAAACAACTGTTCAGTAACTTTTGGCAATTGGCAATTTGCAATGAAATAGAAAATTAAAACATACTAAAGTTATGAAAAAAACAAAACTTAAGCAGTGCATTGAGTTGCTTAATGAAACCAAATTTTTCACTGTGAACCTTTTCCTTGACACATACTTCAAACTTTGACAATCCCCATATTTACAAATTTAAATACAATTCATTAACAAGTAATGAATGGATTCAGTTCCACTTAGAGAAATTCATGACCAGACACTTTTTCCAGTTATGCACTAAACCTTTTACAAGCCAGGACTGAAAAACTTTAAAATTCCAAACTTCCTTCAAACTATTGGATGGGAAATTACTTGACCAACATGTTAATAATAACCCTTGTCACATGGTCCCTTCCACAACCATGGTATCAAGTCAATATGCCTATCCAAGCAACTTAAATGAACTAAACAACTAACACCCCAAAGAAACATCATGGAGTCTTATCAAACAAGGTACGGTATTTACACATGTTCCAATGGCAGCCTTAAAATAAAAATTTGAAAATTTGCAAGATGCAGTGTAGCAGCTAGTAGTTTGATTCCACACAATGCATAGAGAGTGAGCATTGGATTGCTCACAAGGACATGATCTTAAGCAGTTTTGGGGTTTGTGACTGCACAAGGATGGGCTCTACTCGGTTGCGGGAGGAAGTACAAATTGTATAGTTGGGAGAGTTGAAACTGTCTCGGATGATGAGAATTGCTCTTTTATTACAGGAAGTAGTAGTTTGCCAATTACCACTCAAGATACTGTAAAATTACCATGGAAAAGGTGATATGAGAGGCTGGCCATGTCCGTTTCACATGGAGTCTATATATTTTATATACTCTGAAATGGAGCAGTTTAAACTTGTTTTCAAAGTACTGCACAGAAGGATCATACAAACATGCAGTGTTACAAAGTTCTGTGTGACAATACTGTATCTCAGTACTTAGTCTACTGTTTTGCATTAAAGCACAATTTGAGTAGAATAAGAATGACATCACTAGTATCATTTTGCACACTGTCATTTTATATTGAATGAAATAATCCCTCACATTTATCATTCAACTTAACACATCCTAAAGATGGGAGTTAGACCATTAACATTCCTGATAGTAACCTGAGGTACACTTTAATTTAATCAACCAAGATTTGAGAAAGTAATATAAGTGGGGGAATATGAAATCAATTAGGCTACCAAATGTTGTAAAACTGAAAGTTACAACTAAAAGCACTGGAATCTACATTTGCACACCAATTAGTTCTTAGACTCCAAAGGCAACATTTGGAGACAACTTTCTGACAAGCCAGACCTTCTATTATTCAACTTGTTAAATTTTTTCATTGTTGTACACA
Source organism: Holothuria scabra (assembly GCA_037179385.1). NCBI lineage: Eukaryota > Metazoa > Echinodermata > Holothuroidea > Aspidochirotida > Holothuriidae > Holothuria > Holothuria scabra. The sequence goes on along the minus strand of CM074192.1, from coordinate 13,512,462 downwards.
TGTGCAAACCTTGTAACACAGATTTCCAGGGCTACCATCTGTCACTGGGAAATGTAATTGAAAATTAATATTCTCCTTACATTTAAAAAATGTTTCTTGAGTATGTGAAGGTCTCAGTATGTCTCAGCATCTCATGTTCTGCACTGCATTGTTCATTGCAGAAAATGTAATTAAATCATACTTTAATGCATCTATTACCCATGTGGAGGTTCTTGAAATAGAGAGTGATCTGTTAACCATACTTTTTAGCATTAAAGTAACACTCTAAATCTGACTACTGCACACATTTGCAGACATTCCATAGTGAGAAAACAGTTTGAAATTTTTGTTTTTTCTTTCTTAAACTTGGACAATGACTGCAGGCATGCTCTGCTATGCAGTCTTGGCTCTTAATGTACCCAGCTACAGAACAGCCATCTCTGATTTGACACTGTAGGAAAGCAGTAACCAAATAGAGTTTTTCCAGTCTACTGTAAGTAAAGTAGTGCTGGGAGGACCTCCTGATGACTTGAGGCAGTGCTGGGAATTGGAAAAAGGATGTGCCATGATATCACATAGTAGGGGCTAAATTATAACTCTTAACATTTTTTGTGTAAAGCCTTCAAAGTGCTCACAGATCAATTGAAAACCATTTTGAAAGCCTGATATAAACAGATAAAATATTACATGGCATGCTGAATACTTGAAAGACATACTTTGTGAAAACAGTGACCTACTTGTAACCTCAAATCTTTTGACCATCACCATAGGACTGTGGGATTTAAACACTAAAGGCTTAATCCTTTCACCCTAAATACTTCCAATTCTCCTAACCTACATCTTTACTTAAAGGGCCAATCTTCTCACCCCAAACTACACTTCTAGTATAGGGTTACAGAAACTCTCAATTGGCTCAGCTTTTTGATTGACTGCTAATTCAAACAATGCAGAGTACCAAAGGTTATATTACACAGCATGAACTGTTTTGAGAGTGTTTTGATTATACACATTGAGTTTTTCTGTACTCACCCTGAAGCAATTCACTGAGATTGTGTCTAGATGAGGGTCAATTTCACACAATTGTGGGAGGGGCTTAATTAAAAAGGTAAGGAGAATTGGTACTGTTTGGGGTGAGAGAATGGAGCCTTTAAAGGTAACTTAGAGTAGTCCCCCTAACTTATTTTCAAGAAAAGGCTAAATAACACAATTTTCATCTTATTTCACTTCATAGTACAGTATCTTTCATTACACTCTATGACTTAACCTTTGCATATTATTTCCAGTGAATTTTACACTGAAAGAGGAAAAACATTGTCACATGATTCCCAACAGCCAACCATTAAACTGGACAGTCTACTACACTACTTCAATTTGGGATGACTGCTTCTGCCCTTCAAGTCCCTCTTAAATCTCTCTAAAATTCATCCTCACCTTGACACAATCTCAGTATACTGCTTCAGGTGTAGTATAGAAAATCCCATTGTGTTATCAAATCACTCTAAGTACAGCACATGCTATGTACAGTGATATGAGCTTTGGTGCTCTGCATAATTTGTTTTGACATTGGCTGCCTATCAAAGAGCTCTGCATTTATTGAGAATTTCTGTGGACTAGTAACTACATGATTTGTAGTTTGGGGTAAGAGGGTTAGACAAATTATTTATGTGGAACAGAAATCTGGATGTAAAGGATAGAAAGTTATCATCCTTAATTTTCCATCTGGGTCATTCCATCAGGTTGGGACACAAAGTGTGACATAGAAGTGAAAATTTCAAATTGCTTGAAATATCATTATTTCACAATAGAGCATACTATACAGACATTACTTTACAATATAAAACACTTTCATTACTGTAGAATTACTGAGTTCTTCATAATGGTCCATAAAAGGTAGGCGTGTCAACTATTTGTGCTGATGTAACACGGACACCAATTTCAGGGTTGAAGCTGGGTAATCAGCTTGGGTCACATTTAACATTGCAGTTTCTTTCCCAAAAATATTGCAACTGATTAGTTACTTTTAAATAAGGTATTTCCATGAAAATGGGTTTCTACAAAAATGTGAAAATTGCAAAAAATAAACTAGGCAAAATACTAAGATTTTTGTGTAGCTTAAAAACAAGAAAACTTTTTGAAAACTCTAATAATGGACAAGTTGTGTGCTATAAATAACATTATATTTAATTTGTTTATAGCCTGGGATAGTACAGATTTAATTTAAGCAAATTTATTTTCCAACTTCACCTAAATCTTCAGAAATGAGTCAAAATATGGTGGAGTGCAGTTGTAACATGGACACTGTGTCCATGTTACATCATGTGTTAAATATCCATAAAACAGACACTTATTTTAAAAAGAACAGCACTATTAGGCTACTCTAAAATCAGGTGGAAAGTTGTGTAATATGTTTGTACGCAAAACATGTCACTTTAACTGTATACAAGGAAAATGTCAAACAAAAGTGTAGTTGCTATGGTGCAGATGTAACGTGGACACCGTGTCCAATTTTACAATCACCAATAAAAGTTACCTTTAACATATTTAAAACACAAATCTTTTCATATTTTGTATCCACAATGTAATTGCACTCTATTTTAATTGATATAAGCAGGTTTATATTTCAAATTGTGTTCAATTGTAACATTTATCCAGCTAAACCACAGTTCTGATGTAACATGGACACCGAAAATCTAAAATGGCATAATTAACACACGAAACAAATTTAAGTCTATTTTGTGCTTTTTTTGTAACTCTTGTGTCCTAATATTTGTAAGAGGAATAGTATAATGTATCTTGTGAGCTTGTTTAAAAGTTATGGAACAAAATTGTCCCAAAATTGCGCTGATGTAACGTGGACACTGTGCTGCAAAATGACCCTCTTTTGCATCATATTTGAAAAAATTTAGCTGTCTCCCATCTCTTTGCATTATTTTTCCAGAAATCAAGTCAGATATGAGAAATTCAACTCAATTCAGGCTTCTTTTGAAGAAAAGAGAAAATACTACACCTTAAGAAAAAATGCTACAAAAGTGGACACCGTGTGTTACATCATCACACTCGTGTTTGATGAACTCAAACATGAATTTTAAAGTTAACAAGACAGACTTGACTTACCATGAGCATTTTCCATGGTCTTTTATTCTACTTTATCAGTAAATTGGTGATAAATACTTATTTTTAAGTTTTCACATTTTATGCTTATGTCTGCATATTCAAATGTCACACATGTTACATCTGAAAAAGTCTTCTCTAAGGTCATGTTTTATGAAATATCACCAAAATATGATGAAAAATCTCATTACATTTGGTACCAAAATAAAGGTCTTTCTGTGCTTTATAAGTTGCAACCATAAATTACAGGAAACTTTCTTTGCATTTTCTAAGAATATTAAATCTTATCAATGAAACAGCAAAATATGCACTGTGTCCCAACCTGGTGGAATGACCCATCTACAAGTATGCCACTGTGAAATTTGATATCTTGGGACTAATGAGAGCTTGATCATCAGCAGCCTTCACTAAAAATTTTTGAACATTTGGTTGCCACTCTTAAAACAAATGCATGTAAAGAGTTTTACACAATTTAAGCTCCAGTGACTATATGACCTCTGGCATTCAAGGAAAAACAAAACACTTCTTACACCTACTGAAATTATACATGTATAGTACTTCCACACCTGTACACCTTAATCCATATTGCTAAATCCATCTTAACATAATTTAGGTTTGATGTGATCATTCTGTGAAAATGTCATTTTTTTCACCAGGTTCAGTTCTTGACAAACAGTATCCTATAGAGAGTTGATATTATCATATTTTCTACAAAAACTGAACTTGAGGCAAGTAGGTGTCATGTGATATTCATTGAATTTGCCAAACATTTTGTTTTTCTTTAGAAGTAACTTACAGACAAATTTCATACAACAAATCTGCAGTAAAAACTGCTGAGCAAAACTATGGGCAAGATGATATCCCTGCTAAAATGTAAGGTCTAAGGATTGAAGTGACTATAAACTGTACAGCAGGTGAGAACATGAAGCAGAAACCCAACATATCCAACCAAAAGTTGAGTTTTGGACTGTCTAGTTGGAGTGGATTAGAGTAGGGACTTTTTCACGTAAATTGTACAGTTAGTTTACAGTAATTGTGATGGAGTTTTACAACTCAATTTTCAACCAATTGGCAGAAAGTTCCATTGTATGACTGATACACCAAACATAAATTTGGTCCCTGGATTTTTCATGGAAGGTTCTCTTAAAATACAATTACGACTATTTATTATCAATTATACTGTGGAAAGATAGATGGAGGGAAATTGGTATCACAGTGGTAGTACAGTTAACCAATTGCATTTTTACAAATGTATGAGATTAATTCCACCTCTGGTAGGGGGGGGGGGGGGGGACAGCATGTTAGCCCTGATTTGTACTGACTGCTAAAAGGACCTACGGCCCTATCATATTTTGCCGGAAATTTCCTGCCCAATTGGAAGGTGTGGCACAGTCTCCAGTCCTGATTTCGCCACCATGTACAATTATGACCCTGCTAATAAATTACTATGTAAACACTAAATTAGCTTTACTTACCTGTCTCCCATCTAGAGTGTAGAGTCTCTTTACCATTCCAGAATCCAGCTTTATGGCATTTGTTATATCTGTAAGCACCTGATCAAATGTGTGGGCAGTCTTTTTGTTCAGTAAAACTCTGACAGCCTTTCTTGGTTTGGCCCCACTTTTGATAATAGTAACCAGTCTGGGCTTTATGAAGCTACGATTGTCTTCGGATGGTGCTACAGCATCAGCTATCTTTGATGTAGGAGTTGCACTATCTCTTTCCTCTCGTTTTATTGTGTTAGCTGGATTCCAGGGTTTATCACTATTTCTGTCATAATCTAACCGTTTAAATACTTCCTGAGATGCACAGACATAACTTTCTCCAGGGATTAATTGAGACAGGGAAGTGATTTTACGTGAGCCATCTACAGTAAAAATATTTCTCACCCCATGGGGCAAATGGGATTTATCTGCAAGAGTCCTTGTCAAGTCTCCCAAAAGTGATTCAAAAGTCCGGAAGCGCTCAGCAGAAACAGCATACATGATTCCCCTGAAGAAACGGTCCCCATTTCGATAGAAACGAACTTTCTTAGCTTTAAGTTCAACTGTTCTTCTTTGCAAGGAAGTGCGGATAAGGACACCATGTGCACTCTGTGAGGGGCTCGGTACAGTGCCACTTCCACGTAAGCTTCTTAATCTTCTCTTTTCTGCCGAGGAACGGAAATGTTCCGACAATTCTGCCAGAGGTGGATTTGCCATTGTTGGATTTTCGTGCAATCAAACCTGCTGAAGAAAAACGAAGCATTCTGTTTAAAATTAATGTGTGAAAGTACTTTTTGGAAAAATAAGGAAACCATGAAAATACTGTAACAATTCACTTGAAAAAATGACAAGCTATAGTTTACCCTATAGTCCAGTGGTGCTACCACTAGACTATAGGGTAAACAGGTGTAAAAGTGCCTGGTTGACTTGTCTTCACTACTAGTGAAAACAGGTAAGAGCAATTTTTAAATGTGATGAGAGCAATGTCAATACTCTTTGATGATATATACATCAGATCACTAAATATTTTTTTTTTAATGGTGCGTAGATGCCACAGAAAAGAAGATGAAAAATAAAGTTTTGAAAGGCGAGGACTTATAGTTTGGCCCATTCCACTTAAAACTGTTGCTTTTAAGAGAGGGCACGATATTTTTTAAATGCTTCAGTTGATACTTATTTGCAAAAGTCATCTAAAGATATAAATAATTAGAAAAGTTCTGTAAATTAATATTTTTGCCTAGTGAATGTTTTACAAATTGGGCGTTCTTACCCTGAGAAATCAAGGCTCTAGGGGTAAAAACGCCCAGTGTTATTTTCAGCATTGTGATTATTATCATGAAGTATGGTATTAATCTAACTTGCTTTTCCAACACAGCCTACTCAAACTGGCATTTAACCAAATTATCAGTAGCATATTCACTATGTTCCTAAAAACTCTAAATGCCTCCAGCAAACAATAATAATAAGTGATTAAACACATTGATTATGTTTCAGTAAGTTTTCTTCCATTGAATATTTGAGACCATTTTCTTGTTTATACATCCATTTTGGGCATCTATAAAATTGAGGGGTCACTGTAATTATAATTTATCTACATGCTGTAAATCAGACCTACCAAACAAACCTAGCAACACTTTTTAACTGAATGAAGTCTCTGTTGCATAAAAGTATCCCAACATTGGCTGAACAAAATATTAAACATTGCAGACCTTAAACAATGCCAATAGTAATACTGTATTTGCCCCCCACCCTCTAAAATTCAAATGACTGATAAGGGGGTCCTTTTAAAACAAAATACATACTGTATTCTCAGGATGTGAATTTAAGGAATTTTCATAGGTAGTCCAAAGGACTACCTACCTGTGAACATTCCATACAATTTGGTCGTCCTCCATCAGTGTTGGTCATCCTTCAAAACTCAGGATAAATATTGGCAAAACAAGTGTTTCAATAAATTTTGCATGAACTTTAATTGTTTCAGGCAGTTATGATGGTATGCCTGTGGTCATGATAACATGGCAGGCACAGGAAATTTAATTAAGACGGCTGGTGTTTTGATAAGACGCAAATAATTTCTGAAGCGACAACTTGCGTTTTATTTAGTGTTTATCCGATAACGGAGATGTCGGAACTTGCCCGACAACAGATAAATCAAAGTTAATATCTGCCCGATACCCATGACAAAAAAAATTCTGGAAGCACAACATGATTTTGTTACCATTGCAACATTATAGTTTTAACACACCTTAAACTTATTTTGAACTAAATCTGCATGTGTCCGTTACTCTGTGTCCGTGAAAAAATTTCTGTGTTTCTGACGAAACAATCAGTAAAGCAATCAATCACGATGTATTTCATGTAGCCTAAATCATGCGCCAGCTAAGAACCCTGTTCGTAAGAAGTACATCCCATTACCTAGGCTATCACAATAGACAACAGTCACAACACTAACACCTTCAGGAACGTACCAAACATTCATAGCTGCTGAGAGATATAAACTGCATAACTTAAATCAAAACACCTTGTCATCAAATTACGTAACTAAAGGCATAGCAAATGATTATACCCTAATCCCATACACAGCCGGACGGCTGATTACGATACTTCATGAAATCGTGCATTTTGTTTCAGAGTCTCTTGACTTGGCTCTTTCAATCAAACGTTCGCGATGGTGAACGATGTACATGCTTCTCTGTTGTGCAGTCACAGACTGCTGGGAATCCCCATTGAGTTACTGTTACTACATGTGGCGAATTTCACACAGTAAAACTCCATTGAGATTTGTCGCGAGATTCGGAGGAATTTGACTTACGTAAACGGACATTGGATTTGTGTACTGAATTGCCTATAGATTGCGCATTGCGGTGCATGCACTGTGGTATAGATGTACGTAACTGTTGAAAGGACACAACAAGCAAGCACTTGGTGCACTTGTTTGCTACGGATTTCTACAGAGAAAAACATCGGGACTGCAGCAAATATTTTCACAGAAAGCACTGTTGACTATGCCTACCTTGTGCACTTGGTCATCAGCAGGACGACCGCACAAGCGTGCTTTGGTGCATTGTTGTGGTCCGATGGAAATTTAGGTCGTCTCGGACGATTGGACGACCGCTAATTTCGCAGGCTGTATTCTACACCTTGCTTTTAATCTACACAATAAGACATTGGCTAAGGGCAGAGGCATTTATCTAACTGGCGGTTATGGCCAAGTCACTTATAATGTATTTCCTTTGCCTACCTCCCCATTGTGGCCTGCTGGATAAATGACTCTCCCCTAATTTCAAGATAGTTTCCTTTAATGATGCACTCAAATGATGGTATCTCATTGATAACCCCTAAAAATTTCATACTTTTAGGTCCACATTGTTTAATTCTATAATTTTCAGTAAATATTGATAGACAGGTATAGTCTACATGTCATTGATTTGCTGGGGGCTAATTCCGTCATTCCATCCCACACTTCATCCGAATGAGTGCTAGCATCACAATTTCATCCACCTGTTTCAGGTAATACTGCAATTGCCATAGTCGTTCAATGGTTTGGCTGCTGTAAGCTGTGCAGTATGTTGTACTTTTGATGTACACCTACAGTAAATTCCTGTACTGACAGAACAGCAAAGAACATTGATTTTATGTGTCATTCTGTAGCTGGTACAATTTCTTGAAAGAAAAGCATATTTTTGTTTTCAGTGCTAATGTGCCAGCTATTCCAAATAATTCCAGTTACTTTAAATGCTGTTTTCCAGCCACATCTTGTAACTGATTCATAACTGAATGCATTGAAGGTGACACAAAAGAAAAAAAAACAAAAAAAAAACAGAAAATGAGGGCCCTCATTTTGGGGGGAAGTTTGTGGGTGGGCGTTTCTACCCAGAGGAGACTGGGGAAAAAACACAAACCATTTTCTCCACTGGAAAGGTCGAAACATTTTCCCACATGAATACTGTATGTAACACATGGATTATTATTATAAATTATTATAAAGCAGACATGCAGTGGATAAAAGCACACATTTACTTCCAGAAGTTCCCATGGAGTACCAAGATACTTGGGAAAAAATGAACAAAGTGGGGCTTTACCTCAATTTACCCTACAGCCAAGCCATTGTTTAAGGGTAAACCTGAATAAACTAGTGTAGTAACATAAAATAACATAACATAACAGGTTGAAGGGCAAAGGAGGGCCAAGGCCCCATAAGATGCCCTGAAGTCCAAGCCCTAATCAAAAGTCAAACCACCAAAGCTTGACAACAGCCCCAAACAATCAGATTCTACCACAGCCATGGAAAAACCTGTCAATGTTAACCTTAAAGCAGTGAACTGAGGGGGAGTTAACTACCCAATCTGGTAGACAATTCCACTTGTTGACAACTCTATGGGAGAAACTAAACTTCCTAATGTCAAGCCTTGCAAAAGGCTTTTCAAGCTTTTTACAATGCCTACGCACCCGAGAATTACCTTGAACCCTTAAATAACTACAAGTCAGAAGGGGATTCCTTTCACAAAGGAACTTGAAAACCTGGAGTATGTCTCCCCTAATCCTTCTCAGCTCCAAGGTGGTAAGCCCAAGATGTTTAAGCCTAGAATGATAAGGCAAATTTCTCACCTCTGGAATGAGGCGAGTGGCTCTCCTCTGAACCTGCTCTAAAAGAAACTTGTCCTTTTCATAGAAGGGACTCCAAGCCTGAGCTGCATAGTCAAGATGGGGTCTTACCAACTGCTTTTACAAATTAAGCACAATATCCTTACTAAAATTGATGAAATTCCTCTTGATCAATCCAAGCACTCTATTAGCCTTTACAGCAGTGGCTGCACACTGCCTTGATGACTTTAAATCCCAAGTAATTACAACACCCAGATCTTTCTCAGAGGTGACATTACTTAAAACACAACCATTCATGTTATAATCATAGCTAAAACTTTTGGGACCAAAATGAAGGACCTTACACTTATCTGCATTAAAAGACATTTGCCAGGTCTGAGACCAAGAAAATAACCTATCCAGATCTTTCTGCAGCAGTAAGGCATCATCCAAAATGCTAATCTTCCTATAAAGCTTTGTATCATCTGCAAACTTACTTATATGAGATGTAAGAGAACTATCAATATCATTGATGAAAATTAAGAAAAGAAGTGGGCCAAGGACAGAACCCTGCGGTACTCCACTTGTGACTTCTTTCCAAGAGGAGAAGTTACCATTGACAGCAACTCTCTGAGATCTACCATGAAGCCACGAATTTATCCAATCAGCACAATTGCCCTGAACCCCTAACCTATGCAGTTTAACCATTATTAGCCTACCTAATTGCAGAAGTTCATCCTATTTCATACTCTCAACAGTCTCTAAAAAAAAGTTTACATCCTTGGCCATATATAAGCAGCATCACATTTCAATTGTACAGTAGGCAATCATTAAAAAACTATTGCAAGCAAAACTAGTAAAAGCCAGATCCCACCATGCTCCACCACTCCCCTCCTCCATGAAAAAAATCCTCGCTATGCCACTAGAGCATGGAGATTCTTCAGTCAAAATCACAGAGAGAAGAGGAGGTGTGTAATGTAACACCATGAGGGACTGCAATGTGGTTCATGGTCAGAATATTGAGTGTAGGCCCTATACCTACCAAGGGCAAAGAAATTTGGTGAATATTACAGGACCATACCACAATACCACATAGGCCTACAGGTCTGGATCCTGCTCAAGGTCTAGGTCAAAATATGCAACAGGCAAAACATACCAGGCACATACATCATGACATGTAGGCTAGGCTACAGTATAAGAAAAGCAAAGCAAAATGTCTGCAAACCAGTATAAAGTGTAGGCCTAACCTTAAAAATCTAGGCCTAAGTTAGGGGCCTAGTTCTTCCGTTGGAAAGTTCTGCACTCAAAACAACTATCCAATGGGAGAACTGAATTTGTACTGGGCAATCCCTGTTATGGGTCGTGATTTCATCAGCAAAGGTGATAGCCTAGGCCTAGGCTAGGCCTAGAGCTTTTTTGAGAAATTTATTTGAGGTAAAATCATCATGAATCAAGCTCTACCGTTAGACCTAGCCTCTACAAGCCTAGGCTTAAAATGTCAATGCCTTCATTCTCGACCAAGGCACCGGTGACTTAATTTTACCCATTTCTTTTAAAGGGTTAACACAATGAGTGACTTAGCCTAGGCCTAGTATTGACATACGCCTAAATTAGCCGGCTAACAGTAACACGTTAGTCGTTACCATTATGTTTACCGTCCATAGCAAGTTAGCCTAGCCCAGGCGTTAGGCTAACACAACTCCAAGTTCTTAAAAAAATGTTGCGTTTCTGACCTGGATACTTTTTCTCCGAGTACCGCAACGATGGTTTTTATGATTTCCAAGTTAAAAATGAAAAAGTACAATATGCTGCTAAAACCAAAAGTATGAGCTGCTAAACCAAGCTGGATTGCACATCACATCATGATATTCGTCGTCGGCAGCCGATCTCTCTACGTGTTTTAGCAAAGTAAATCATCACGCGCGCTGCTTGAACGTGTACCTTGCGGCGACCTGGTACACTTGCAGTAATTTTCCCAGCTGCATGCGCTTGTTAACCTCGGTCTCATAGTACCACTGCTGGCTGCATGCACGGTTTCACTGCACTTGTAAATTAATAGACTCGCCGCGCTGACTCTTGACAAGAACATTATCTATGATAATGAGATGCCTAGCAACGAGAAGCCACCAAAGACAATCGGCGTCTGCTGGTAAAAAGAGTTCAAATAGGGGGCGGAATGTAAAATTTCATGATGCGTATCCTACACTGATTCCTGCATCGCTTTCAGGGGACATATTTTCAAGGGGCCAAACGTTTCATGGCAACTTTGAAGTTTTATATATGTTCTCATTGTTCTTTTTTCACTTGCATTTTAAACATACATATTCAGTCAGTCTCTATGATTATGTGGATTGTTCGTGTGCAGCGGGTGTGCATGGTTATGAAGGAGCACAATATTTAGGAATATGAAGAAGGTGAATCGTCCCCCACTTTGTTCAGTGCAATCTGTGGTCTTTAGTGAGTGACCAGCCAGGCAAGCTGAAAATGGCAAACACATTTCAAGGAACTAAAAAATGTCTCGGTTCACATTCTGCATGCAACTTTTTTAGAAAAAATGTATGATTTCTAATTCAAAATTTCGACACACTCACATCATTCAACGGTATAGCGATTCGACCATTTCGTATTTAGACCATTATCAGAGAATCACATTGACGTTTGCTGGATAAAAGACTTCAATCAGGCCCTGGGAATTAGAGGTACACCTCTATACTCTGTCTGCAGATATTATATGATGAAGCGTCGTTCGAAAAAAAAAAACATTTTAATGTTTTTTGTATCAACAATCTTACACCAGTAAGCACATGCAACAGTGTCTCGGTAGCACCGTGTACTAGTGGGTACCCCCTCCCCCCACCCCCCGCGATCTGTGATTTTCCCGAAGTAGATTGAAGTGCCATTTTGATCAAGTCATGGATTTATTTTACCTCCTTTCCATTACAAATGGTTCCCAACTATTAGAACTTTTACACAAATCTTTCGCAAACTACGACAATTTTCGTTGTGATTCTAATTATTTTAGAGTACACCTGGTATTTAAATTGACAGTGTAGTCCGTTTAAGTAATTACCCACACTTTCAAGATCATGTTTTGAAAACTTTGGAGTTTCCTAGTAACTCAAAATATTGAAACATCTACAACCATTTTGCATCTGGGCCCTTCTCTTAGACACCCAGTGGCGTAGCTACATGTGGCAGGCGGCTCTGAAAAATGAAGAATTCGGAAATTTGCTATTGTTGTGAAACCAGTCTACTGTGTGGTCTTGACAACTCATGAACTTCCGAAATCTCCCCATAAAAAGCTATACATTTGTCATTATTTGTCTCAAAGAAGCAAAATTTTCGGCCAGCAAGCTTCGCGCACCACAAATTGCGGTTCCTAAGCAGAAGTCCTCGCTCATACCTTGAATAAAATTTTCCGACCTCTGGACTTTGTAAGTGAGAAAAAAAAAAACGAAAATTTGCTTTCTGCGACACCAGATCAGTAAGTGACACCAGTAACAACAGTGTTATTTTCATGAATTTTCTTTCATAAAATTTGAAATTTTCTGCAATATGAGCTTTTGACTCAAAAATATTCGTCAGGGAGCCTCATTTCGTGGGGATTGGATAACATTATGTAGCAACAAAGATCTCTGGTCGCCGTTCAATCTCAGATTTGCTAATAAGAAATGCAAACTCTTCAGTAGTCCCTGCATGAACTTTTCAAATTTTCTTACAGGAAACCCAGAATCCAAACTTTTCTGCATTACAAGCTCCATACTTTCAAATATTTGAAAAATGGCAAAAATTTCAGCGCTTCGCGGGCCGCATATTGCGACTCTAGTACAGTGGTGTTCATACCGAAAAATCGTGAATTCTGGATGCTTACCCCCTCCCCCTTCCCGAAAAAGTGGGTAGCTGCGCCGCTGTACACACCTTTCCAGAACAGTGGTAGGCTGCCCCCTCCATCGGGGGCAGCCTACCCCCATTTTGCGTGATGTTCCACATCAGCAGTGGAGTAGGGAAAACAAGCCAGTGAGCCGCAACTGGAAAAAAGGCCGTGGCCGGCTCGACTGGAACCAATAGGTTGGAAACTGGGCCGTAAAACTCTATAAACTAACTAACCGTCGGGGAGAAGATCCAATTTCGTCTGGGAGCATTCACGTATACGATAAAAAAATGTAAGCCCGATAAACCTCAGTCTCACCCCCTCACCCCGCCCCCCCCCCTTCCCGTCACGGGCGATCTTCTTTACTTACTAGAAGACCACATTTTTCAAGGAAACTCGCCCAATTCCCAATTGTTTCTCACAAGAATCCTCCAGATTTTCAAACATTTTGAAAGTAAAGTTTAAAAATTTTCCATTTTCATCGCACGACAAAACATGAACAAGATTGATCTTTAATGCTAAAGACTCCATTTTTTTCCATTCTCCTCTGCAAAAAAAAAAACAATATAGGCCTAGGCCTACTTAGGCCAGGGAGGTCTAATCACACCTCCCTGCTTAGGCGTAACAAACGGAGAAACACTTTGCCTGAATAAACGCGAAATGCAAAGTTATATTTTTAAAAATATAAAATGATTACGATGATTTGAAACTTTTATTGCAAAGGAAAACTAAAAATCACGACTGCTTCATTTCTAGTTACAAGTCTGAAAGATGCCATTTCCGGCAGTTTGTCCGACTTTTCAAAAATTTTCTTTACCCTCGCTCCAACCAATAATGGGCTTCACTTAGATAGTGTTTTAGTCAAAGACACTACTGAGCAGGAAAATTCATGCTTACAAATCATCTTCGTACGAGGCAATTGGTATTAATTGATAGCTTCAAAATCTAATGAAAGTAGTGCATTTGATCCGGTAATTTTTATCACTTTAGCACGTCGCTGAGTTTTCTATTAAAGTGAAAATTTTATTGCAAACGAAAGCCAAAAATAATGACTGTTTTGTCTCTAATTAACAGCCAGCGAATGCCATTTACGAATGTTTGGAGATTCTGAATTTTTCAATTTTTTAATGCTCATGTCAATCGATGTTGACGCTGCGCTTAGCCTTTCGGGCAGAATTGCATTTTTCGGTAACCACTAATCATCCGCCAACCTACCTGATTTTTCACAGATTCTTCAATAAAAACCGAAATAAATGTCATAAAATTATAATTTTTTTCTCCAATATAAGCTTTAGCTTTTCAAAGCTTTTCAAATGTGTTAAAATGGCAAAGGAGAAGCGGAATATTTTCCAATTTCGATGGATACCTCGTCAGCTCGTAAAATGAAAACAACAACAAGGAAAAAAAAAAAAAAAAAAAAAACATGTCAACTTCTGAAAACCTCGATATTCTACATACTTAGTTCTTGATTTTGAAAGGCAGATCACTGAATGAAAAAACCACATTTTCAATTTCACCTTACAAAAAAAAAAAAAAAAAAAAACAAATATTCTATAATTTTCAAACCTTTGTTAAATCGTAAAATGCTTTTGTGCTAATTTACAGTTTCGTCTGAAAGCCCAAGTACGTAGGCCTGCAATAACCCCCAAACGAATTTCAGCTGCCACTCATGTAACTGCTTGATTTTGCTTATATGAAGGGCTGGTTCCTTAATAAACACCCCAACTTTTTTAATGGTACTCGCAAAAGCCAAATTTCCTTCGTAAAATTCAAATTTTCTTCAAAACAATTAAGCTCCAAATTTTTAAGTAATTGTTGCAATGCAAGCCAAAAATTTCGGGGCGCTACTGCGCGAAATTTCGCAAGTGACGTCCCACCGGGCATTACTTATAACCTTTGTCGGGGCTTCGACATGCTGGTCCCCTCGTCAAGGAGCTTGGCCCCCTTTTCTTGGAAACCCTGGCGCCACCCCTGCAGATGCCCTCCCCCTCCACTTTGAAAAACAAATCGCCGTCCCTGTTCAGAGAGCTGGGCGGATTAGCGGGTTTGGGTGTTCAAATGCGCGTCAAACCCGCGAAATGTGGGTCACTTGGGAAGTATGTATGAGTAGGGAGATGGGGATGGGGCGGAGCAATGTTTGGACTATGCACCTCACCACCCACTTTACCAAAAGGTACATTAATGGTGCTTCGTTTTTTGTTATTTTCTACCAGAAAGACCGATTTAAAAAATTGCATACCATAACTCATTTTTCCAAAGGAAACTGCGCTAAAAATAAGGTGCAAGTCTTGTTTTTGACAGCCATACACCAGGCAAAAATTTTATACACCTCTAAACCCTCTGCAAAGGTACATTAATAATATTTTGACACTTCAGTAACTGAAAGACTTCTTCTACACAGACGACTCAACAGACACTAGGTTGGCAAGACATCTGACAACGGATGTAGCCTATATATGAGAGCATTTGACCCTCAGCTAATCAGACAGCCCTGAATGGCACTGATTAGGCTTGTAAGAAGCAGCTATGAAGCAGGGCAGGGAGAGATAACTAGACCTTTTTAGGGGAAAGGGAGGTCAAGCACCCCAATTTTCCGATGATTTCTTGTAAGAAAAAACACCCTTTGGGACGCAGTGGCGTAGCTAGGATATTTTCCAGGGGGGGGGGGGCAAAGCTCGAAAATTTCCCCAAAACTTTTCAGTTTCAGTATATTTTCAGTTTCAGTATATTTTTTAGGTCAAGGCGCATGAATTACATACAAAATACGTAAATTTATGACGTCATGTAATGTAACCTAAGTCAATACATGGAGTACAAGATCCTGAAGCTTCCTACTATATACATAGGATTAAGACAATGTCATCATGGGCCCGTTGTCACCCCTATCCCCAGTGATTAACTAGATTAATTTTCCGAACAGATAAAACAGATTAATTTTCCGAACCAGTCCTTTTAAAAATAAGGTAAACATCGCACGTTTTTCGAGGTTTGCAGGGTTATTATGTCTAGACAACCGTAAGCTATTGTTTTTAGCTCCATCCATGCATGGTTAAACACAGAGTAAGATCAGTCTATAACCTGCCCGGTTCTAGCTTGTAGGATGAGAGGCCATTAATGCTTAAACTTACCTCGGGGCGCTGTCAACCAATAGGTTTGAAACTAGGCTGTTAAACCTCGCCTTGCCTAACCTACCCCAGGGCGTTGTCAACTTTAGTGACGGGTGTGAGTGATACGCGGAGCGCGACTATCGATTCGCGCGGAGCGTCCCGCCTGGGGAAATTTCGCTAAAACCACCCCTAGATTGCAGGAAATGACACTCTCTGTGCCTAATTACTTCATGCAATGTCATATTTTTCTTGTCCTGAAAACTTCTAAGGAGACAATTTGTTCACAATATTGATAAAAAGGAAAAATCGGAAACTCTAAAGCCTACCGTTTGTATTGATGACTGCCTTAAACCGAATATAAATATAATGGTTGTGGAACGAAAAGAAACGGAAATTGTGATAATTAAAAGAGGGAATATTTCGTTCACGAGGTTATGATTATGTTACTATTTGTTAGCAACGTATTATCCAACATTGCATCAAGTTGATGAACATAACATAAGCTCAACAATACGTAGGGAACCAGCTCGATGATGGTATCCTATGCCCCGGTCTTAAAGCCTGTCAGTATTGCGCAGTATACGCTGAACTGATCAAAATACCCTACATGTGTACCAGAGAACATTCAAGCTGCTGCAGAGAGGGCATTTCTGCGGAATGCGAGTCAAGCGTGCTTCATGCTGCAGTGACACAGATGAGATCTGGGGAAATACGTTGCATGGAAATTCGAGTTATGCATGAGAAATGTTTCACGATTACTTATAGTGAGAAAAATTTAAAGAAATAGGAAAAGGAAGTATTATTTCGTCAACTTGACATTTCCCAAATCCCACAAATTTCCCCAAAATATTTTCCGGGGGGGGGGGCAACTTGCCCCCCGGCCCCCCCCCCCCCCCCGTAGCTACGCCACTGTTGGGACGTAATTTGCGGTGCGCGTAGCACCGAATTTTTGTAGACACTTGGTTTCCTGTATGGAATTGAAAAGTTTGGGGATTACTGAAGAACTTGCACCAGTTCTATTGGCAAATCTGAAAAGGATTGCATTACCACTAAAGATCGTTGTGCTAAATAATGTTATCTATTCTACGGCCTACGAACTGATCGAGGCACTACAAAGGCAGTTTTTGTTTCCGAAATTTTGTTGCCGTTGTTACACAAAATATTTCAAATAAAGAGCTTATACTGGAGAAAATTTGGAATTTTGTGGAAGACAATTTCCAAAAAAAAACAACACTTTAGCCTTGCCGGTGTCACTTGATGATCTGGTGTCACTTGGCTAATTTCCGATTGTGTCATTTTCAGAGCCCGCAAATGTTTTTATGAGTGATCGCTACTGCATTATGCATTGTAATTTGCGGCGTGTGAGGCGCGCGGAAGATTTTGATCTTTTTTAAAACAAATATGGACGTTGTATTGAAGAGAATTAAAATATCACGAATACCAAACTGTAATTGATTAGTGTCACAAATAGTAAATTTCCGATTGTTTCATTTTCAGAGTTAGCGGTTTTTACACCAGGAAAGCGGGAGGTGGGAGCATACTTCCGCCCCTAATGTTGCACAGGGGGCTGTCTCCCCCAGCTGTCTCGGCTTCATAGGAATTTATTCAGGGTGTTGAAGTGTGTTCTTGAATAAATATCACAAAAGACCTGGAAACCCTTCAAAACAATCCTTTTGACTCTTCCTTTCTCAATATTCTCGCTTTACTAATCCCGGCAATCTGATAGCCATTGGCCGACAGAGTTAAAAGACGAATTTAATAATGACTTTTGCGGTATATGTTCACTGCCCACTCTCCGTCGTTAGAATTTGAATTATAGCACCACTTCCATGCCTTAAATTTCTTACGTATCCATGAGCTTCCATTAGAAACCTGTCAGGGGCTGCAACATACTCCTTCCCTATGTTTCTCAACAAACTAAAATTCCCCGAAACCATCTCAAGAGTAATCAATTCTCTTCCCAGGCAGATTCATATTAATATGTCAATACTAAAAAGCAAATGTTTCTTAGTAACGTAACACAGACTTCTGAAATGATGTTTAACGATATGCAATTTGAAATCCCTTACAAATTCCTCAATATTCTGAGCCCAACAACCAACATTGCCAGTAGCCCCTCAAATCACTAGCGTAGCCAGCGGGGGGGGGGGGGCAGGGGAATTTTGACATTTTGGGGACGCGATGGGCGATGTTGAAAAAATGAAGGGGAGCCAAAAAAATAAAAAAAATAAAAATAAACGGCAAGAGGAGGGAGGGAATAGGGGGCATTTTTTTTTTACAGTTTTTCGGGGGGGGGGGGGGCTTTCAGTCGTTACGATAAAGTATGCAGTCCACGACGGCGACTAGTCTCCCCGATGGTTTACCTGTTTTTTGCTCTCAAGGGACAAGTTCCCTAATGAGAACCCCAAATTTTCGGCGCGCTACGCGCGCTGTAGATTCACTCCAGTTTTTTTTTTTTTTCAATACTTCCATTCCACATGTCTAGAGAGTGTAAGTCCTCTCAACCTTACCAAGTAACTGGTAGGCAGAGTACACAGGTTATGCAGAGGTCGTAAATTTTATCCCATATCACGAAGCCTAGTTGCTGTTCTCTTGTGTGTGTCATGCGATAGGTCAGATGGTGAGCTACTCACGGAGCATAGTTTGGCCATTTTATCAGGTGTTCCAGGTGGTTTCGACACAATGTATGTCATCCCCGATACGGTCTACAACCCCTACAGTTTCTATTTTTTTTTTCTTTTTGTTCTTAATGATTACATGGGCTATGTTAATTTTTGTAAGCCCACCAAAAAATTTCGCGCGTTTTGTGCGATTTGCAATTTCACGATTCAGACTCGAACACTAACTCGGCTTTTAAAATATTAAGTAACACTGTGCTGCAATGACATGGGATAGTTAGGCTCCTTCATACCACCCCCTCGACATAGGGGCTGTCGGAACTTGTGGTCGCTGGCATGGCCCGCCCCCCGTCGGGGATAACCTGTCGCCTTCTCATGGTCGGTTTAGTTACTTTGGCTTTCACAAGAGTTATTTCTGCGATAAAACCCAAAATATTCGGTACGCTTTGCACACTCTTCCTCAGTTCCGTTACCTAGAGCTAATAAAGTACAAACCCTTACCATCTTTTCATGTAAATTAATAAGTAGAATAAATGGATTAATGTTCATAACGGGAATTTCATCTCATTTCGCTAAACTTAGTTAATTATCTCTTGTGTCAGTCGTGTGGTACGGACTCGAAGAAGAAATTACAATATAATTTGTGTCCGATAGGGCCCAAATGCCGGGACAATTTATTGACCTATATAAGATTTAAATAAGTACAGATTCTTTTTAGTGTAGGCTAACCCCCAAATTTTTTGCCCCCTTTTCCACGGTTAAATCAGTGCGGAAATATCTTCCTCTAGCATATACAAATTTGAGTGTCGTATATGGCTCGCAATGGCAGGTATAGTGCACAGGTTTTCTTCAAACCTCCCTCAACAACTCATCGACGACATCCTGGCTGTCGGGGCTTGGGTCGCTACCCACCCGCCCCTCTCCCGTTCGGAGAGTGGCCCTTCGTCGGGCAAATCCTGGCGCCAAGCCTGGAGGGAAGACACATTTTCCCAGTTATGACTTGTATATGTGTAATGAAGCAATGAACTAGAAATGGAAGCTGCATTTTTTGGAGAGCGGCAACTATTTTGGAGGGGCTGTCAATTTCACTAGGAGGACGTGTTGGCCCTATAAAACCCCCTGTGGAGAACACTGGAATCTAGTATAAAAAGAACAAAATATAGCACCATATTGCATCTAAGCTCTTCGAGACAGCAAAACATTCCAAAAGGGGAAGGTGACACCCAGGGAGACAGGCCCGTGGTCAGGGGGTTCAGTGGGTTCGCACTTAGTCCCGCCCATACCTAATTTTTCTTATTTTTATTTTTTTTTATTTAAATGGAGTTTTGGCGTTTTTCAGGGCAAAATGTCGATTCCGCTGGTTTAGCCAAATAAATGTAAGCCTTATGAGTAGCTGTTTTGTTCCAGTGCGACACAATTCCCTAGGGCCCCATTGACTCGTACCGAGTAACCCTCTTACAGTCACACACTAACCCTGCTAACTCTCGAGGGAATAAGGAAAACATTGATACAAGATTGAAAATGTCCAAAAATTCCAACGTAGGTGTTCACCAGATCGCTCAATTTTGCAATTCTCCTTGGGGCAGGAGGGGGAAGAACCACACCCTATCCCCGTTCGGTCGCGCGGCTCCTCACTTGGGCGCTTCGCTCCCTCAAGAAAATGCCACACCCCAGTGGCGGCGATGAAAAATGAAAAAGTTTGGGCTAAAGGTATGTTCGGCCCCTCAATATTTGCTCCAATTAAGAAGCGGGGAGAATTTCGAAGTTGGCTGAACATATTCTTGCTTAAAACACTCGAGAAGTGCCGTTTCCGGCCATCTGAGGGGTTTGTAAAACCAAAAATTTCCTGGTACGCTCCGCGCCAATCGATGTTAGAGCTCCGCTTAGGAACATGTATTAACATTTTTCATAGATTGATTTTTTTTTGGCATTAATTGAGAAATATCAGAAATGAGATCCATATTTCTAGGCTGGGAACATGCAGCATAAAACACTCGGGAATTGCCGTTTCCTGCCATCTGAGGGGTTTCTAAAACCAAAAATTTTCTTGTACGCTCCGCGCCAACTGATGGTGGCGCTCCGCTTAGATAGTACCGTCGGTCAAGATTGGGGACGATGAGTCGACTTTGCCCCCCCCCCCACAAGAAAATTCTGGCTACGCCCCCTGCCTCAAATGTTTTCTTCCTGTCCCCCTAACTATCCACAGGCTAAACTGTGTTGTGGCCAGATATAGACTAATCCGATCAGCGCTTGTGTTTTCAGAGATGCCAGCATTTACATCCAGAAATCAAGGAGGTTTCACACACGAATCAAAAGTTTAGAATTACATGCGACTCAACGGGGGAAAAAACTTTCTTGAATCAGGGAGACCTTTATATTTGCTACTTGGAATGGATAAAAACCCTTGAATTTTCAGGGAGTATCCATAAGAATCAGGGAGAGTTGGCACCTCTGCGTTTTGTTACTGTAGGCTGCTTATGTAGCGTCCATCAGCCTAAAGTTGTCGTTATCTATCGTCTACATTAATTTCAATCCCTTGCACAGTATTCAAAGAAATTAAGGGAATCAATATACAATTCTGTGCACAACAGTTCATGATACAGGCCAGCAACGAAATTGAAAAACTAAAGGTAATGGACCCAGTTATGTCCAACTAAAATCAGAGCATCACTTCACCGTCCAGATTCGTCTATAATTGACCCCGACAGTTGCACAAAACTAGTGGGAGGGCGTCAGATGGAATAGTGTGACTTTAAGACAAAGAGTAGTACCCCCAAATTGAAGTAATGTAGTAATGTAGTAGACTGCCCCGTTTTATGATTGGCTCTTGAGATTTTATGCTCAAATGTGATATTTATTAAGAGTTACTGCTTGCTTTGGGTAGATGCGCACTGTCAAACATGGTGTCTCTTGATTGGCTGTTGTTATTGTACTGTGTCCATTGTATCCTTTGTTAGGGTTAGAGATTACGGCTATTGTTAGCCAGTTAGGAAGTTTCTTATTAAACAGTGAATGTGCAATATTATTGGAAGTCCTAAAATATTAAATAAATGATATTTTGAAGAAAAATAAGAAGGAAATTGTGATATTTAGCTGTTCCTTTAAAGTAAGTTGGGAGACTACTATTTCCATTTCCATTTAAGCCAGAGAGTTTTTTTGTGTATCATCTCCCTGATTGACCAGGTTATCAGCTGATAAGTGACACTCAATTGTCATTTGCATTCAAAATGTTCCTGATCAATGATTTCCTGCCTTTCACATTACAAAACTCCAACAACCAACACAAATGTGATGAAATTGAAGAGTCCAACTAATCATAAAATTGGCTGATGATTCCTTTGGGCTTTAGCAGACCAAGCTAAGCTTTCTACTTCCTACTTTCCTATGAAATTAACAGCATAAATCTCTTTAACATTTCCTGAAAATTTTGAAGACCAACAACCTTCTCAAACTACCCTGCTTGTTTTAAAATTGCTTCCAGGTGCAATTTTGTTCTACATAATTTACAGAGGAACTGTGAACAGTGCTACTCCTATTATGTAAAAAATGAAAACAAAAAGTTTTGTCAAGTAAGAATCATTTTATTCCTATACACTGTACACTAATATATTAGTACTGCTGTGAAAAAACAAAGCATTATATCTTCAATTATTCACAAATTAACAACATTTGGTTATGCACAAAGAACGCATTGTCATCTTGAACATGGTTCCTTCCTGAATATTTTACAAGTGCATAAAACATGGTGAATTTTATATTGGTACTGTAACATAATGTGTATAATACATGAAGTAAATACAAACCTATAAAACATGTTACCTGCTCTGTTAAAAATTGCTGTAAATTTGTGGCGATTTTTAACAGTGCACATTGAAATAGCTTTTTGGCATGCAAAAAAGTTCAACATTTAAAACAGATTAACTTCAAAATGCTCCAAGCAAGAGCTGCCTTTGACATAATTTTCAACTTTTGAGAGGTGGGCCCTCCCTAATGCTCCAGTTTCAATTGTTTATGACCACAGACACAATGGAGTTGAACTTGACTGCTAGAGGCTACACCAACATGCCTGCATCCTATGAAATGAAGAGATAAGGCTTAACATTTTAAATCTCATGAATACGATCAAAACTGTTTTGAAAACGGGTGTTTAGCGATATGCAATAACAAATTTAACATCTAAGTAGCATTATACAGATTATTGGCTCTGTTTACTTTCAAGATTTGGGAGTAAGCACACCTAATATTCATCGTATTAAACAATAATTTGAATGAAAAATAACAAAACAAATGAGTAGAAGGTATTAAAGAATAAATCATTTTTTTTACATTTTTGTGAATTTTACACTATATAATACCTGAGAATCCAAGTCACACATTCTACCATCTATTAATTTTGGCATAACTCTAATGACATGATGAAGATGATGATAAATCTGAATATGCATGAAGCAAAGCTTTACATGATGCAGCCTTCCTAGATAGTATTTGTAGTAGGAGGCAGTCTTATCCCTGAGCAGTGGATGGCTCATAGAAAGTGGGGGTGTCAATCAAGTGGTCATTTTGACTCACTTCCTGCAGTATAGAAATTAATGTTTCAGGTGGCAGAACTTCAAACACTGAGTGCCCCTGTCTAAGATATAAATTACACGGCACCCATACCCTCTAAACATAAACTTTTTAAAGCTCATATCCTGCAGGTTTGTGCCTGATCAAATGGACTTGTCTGGGTAAAGAATTCCAAGGATAAAACATGTGTGACTATCAGTGATTCTTCTTCCCTCCCCCCCCCCCCTCCTACTAAAAATAACTTGGGTGTGTACTAACTTTGACAAGTGATTTTAAAATAGAGAACCTACTTAAAAATAGTATATTACCCACAAAACATTTTTCTTAAGTTGTTTGTTTCTGTTTTAGTGACATATAAATGTTACTACAATATCAATACATAGAGAAACTTAAACCTGAAATGTTGTATGCAAAGTATTAGAGAAGGCTCTGGGACTGCACAAAAAGCACAGGGCTCAAAATAAGATCCAAAAAGGGCATAGCCAAAATAAGCAAATGGCTTTTGGGCTGTGTTATTCCAATGGGGTATTCTTGAAGGGCACCACAGTCATCAGGATGGGCACAATAGTCATAGCTATCAGCGCTATTGGTTTTTTCGAGGCTTGCAAGCAGTTTCTTTTATTAAAAAATATTGAAAGGAGGAACTTAAGTTGAATTACTAAATAGGAACCAATCTCCTAATAATCACACATCATGTTTTTACAAGGATTTTGTAACTTGTGCATTGTGATCAAATCATACCAAAACAAAAGTTTTACTTGTAATATGCAAATTAAGTTGTTTTAACTTTTGAGGTATGATATGAGAGTCTAAATAGTTCAACCTTACTTCCATCCATTCCAAAAACAAAAAAAAATACAGATATTTGCAACAAGAGAAAATGTCTGATGCAACTTCTTATCAAAGGGTATCTATTACACATGAGCTTCATCAACCAACTACATTTAAGGCACTGGAAAAAAACTTTAACAAATGTTACTGTATTTATTATAATATATTGAAGTTTTTAGAAGAGTCAAAATAAACAGCAAGTCTGACTGCATCAAAACTGAAAATTTTATTTGGTCATGAATTTTTTTTAAAATATAAACTATTTCCCCTCCCTTATCATATGCCTCTGATACCCCTTCTACCCATTCAATTGGAAAAAATAACAGTTATATTTCATGTGCATACTTTTTTGTGAAAAACTAGTATAAAAAAGCAATTTTTCATATAATCAATATGAATTTAGTCATTATACTCCAAAATATTGTGAATTTGTGGTACGAGGTGCAACATACCTATTTCTGGTGACATCATGATTTATTCTTTTCATCAAGTCAAAGAATACACAAAGAGAACCTGTAGTGCTAGACACCCATAAGTTTTGCATATATACTAGCATCTATGAGGGGCATACACTTACATTAAGCACCACTATCTGATTTTTGATTGTGGCAAAAGTGTACACCACTTATATTTTTTGGTACACATCGATTTCTTTCAAATAGAAGAAAACTTCATGTCCTTATTCCTCATTATCCAATCATTTTCTGACTTTCCAAAGATACAAAAAAGAGGGGGGGGGGGGGAGGGAAGCGGTGGGGTGGCATGAGTCATACCCTTGAGGAAATCATGTTCATGGATACTCTATGATAGTACAGATACTGTGGTATGCAGCTATGCATGCCTCTGCTCCCTGTCTCTTCTTTTTGACAATCTACCTCAACAATCCTCCTTTTACTTGCTTCCAACCAACTTTTAGGATTCTTTCTCAGCAATATTTTCACAATTTTTAACTGTCTGAACCATCTGATGTCCTAAACCAAAGCAAATTCCTACTTTCCAAGACATTCTTGTGCCTTAGCTTTGCAAATTCCTAACATATTATTTCAACTCTTCTTCACCTTCTCTGACCAACATTTTCATGCCTTCCTGCCTGCATGCACCATTCTAGGGCATGTCTACTTTCCTGACATGCTTCCCTTCTTCTTGTCATGATATCAGTCATACACTGCACCTTGACTTCTTTGACTTTTCACATCCACCAATGAAACCTTGTTCACGCAAAAGATCTTCCCAACATTTCTGTCAGATTCATTTACTAATGCTTCCTCTTCACTTTCCAGATCCTGATGGTTTTTCATTAGCCTTAGTCTTTTTCTTCTGGGCAGCAACCTTTCTCAAGTAGTCCATTACCCCTGGACGGGCGAACAACTCATCCAACCTTTCATCTGTAAACTCACCTTGCAGCACCACATCTAAAGTACCATCATCTTTCTCCTCCACCTGCAAGCAAGGGATTATCTTCCGCACATCCACATTTATGTCGGACATATGGGATGTTGTTGGGTTCTGCTTAGAGACTACTTTCGTACTGTTTGCATCCTTCTCTTTGGAAGTTGTTCTCCCTTCATTAACACTGAATACCTTCCCTCCCTCGAAGCCACCAACCTTGGCTTTTCCTGAGGCTTCTTTCTCAACTGTGTTCTTTATTTCAGTTTTATTAGCTTCACCACTTCTACCATCCACCTCCTCGTCTTCTTCCCACCCATCACCTAGAAGTGGTTCATTAACACTGACTACCTTCCCTCCCTCAGAGCCACCAACCTTGACTTCTCCTAAAACTTCTTTCTCCACTGCATTTTTAGTAAACAATTTATTAGCTTCAATTCTACTCCCATCAATCCCTTCATCTTCCTCCCAACCATCTCCTAGCTGTGGTTCATCATCAATCCAACCATCCTCTCCCTCAGAAGGAAGACTCTCATCAATTACAAAAGGACCAAAGGGAGACAGTTCATCTTCATCTTCTGATGAGCTGTCACTTCTTTTCCTTTTCTTAGATTTATTTCTCCTTTTGGACTTTTTCTTTTTCTTAGAATATTCCTCTTCAGATGAAGGTTTTGTGCTTGTACCAATTTTCTCTGGCTCATCCACCTCAGCAATGCACACTAAGGACCCATCCATGGAGTCAACATCATCATCATCACTATCATCACCACTATCATCATCACCACGGTCATTTTCATCACTAGAAGGACTGTTGTTTGAGCTCTGATTATCTTCAATGGTGTCCAGCAGAGATGAAGCAGGGCTATCAAGAGAGGGTCCAATTGAATCAGATTCTTCTTCCTCCTGCTCATTTGTCTTCCCATTACTTTTTGCCAGAGTCTGCTTCCTCTCAAAGGGGCTTACACCCTTTGTAAACACAAGACCTCCTGAGCCCTTGGCATTGACAAAGGAACCAATCCTCAATCTGGATTCTCTTCTCCTCATAGCCCTTTTCTTCCTTCTCCACCTAGCAGCTCTCTCTTGCTGAATTCTTTGAGAAATAATATAATGTTCACTCTCAAAGTTGATGGTAGGTTTCCTCATGTGTTCTTTTGTTCGGAGGTAACTTGGGAGTTTCTCATTGCCTGAATCTAACATACTCTGGATAGTCCAATGGCATATACTTTCCTTTTTATCTGCGGCTCTAGCCATACACAACTTCATTGCCCCAAGCAGCTTCTGAGCAGACTGAGCCACATCAAATGGTTCTGGCTGTGTTGGATCTGGAAGAAGATGTTTGAAAGCAGAATTCTTTTTCTTCTCATTTGGCCTCTTATCAGGCACAGGAGCAGAGTCACATTTCTCCATTGTTTTGGCTACATTTTCCATGACTAGAGGAGTTTCCACAGGGTTGCACATCAACTCACCAAGGTGTGGATTTTTCTCTGTTTTAAGAAGAGGAGATTAATTTACTTTTAAATGTTGATTGCTCATATGAAGAACAGTCTCAATTTACAGTTGAAGGGAATCATCAATTAAAAAGAGTTCCCAACTTAATAAATGCAATACTCTACCAAATGA
Source organism: Holothuria scabra (assembly GCA_037179385.1). NCBI lineage: Eukaryota > Metazoa > Echinodermata > Holothuroidea > Aspidochirotida > Holothuriidae > Holothuria > Holothuria scabra. Next base: position 13,485,305 of record CM074192.1, on the reverse strand, counting down.
AATATATCTCAATGTCTCCCACACTCCTTCAGCCAAATTCTTGAATGCTGATGACCCTGGGTAACCCCTACTTTTTACCTATGAGAACAGGTTCACTTCATAGAAGTATACATCTTTCCAGACTCATTCAGCATATTCCAAGTCTGTAATATATACCAATCCTCAGTTTCCCCTTCTATTTCTTGTTGGGATCCCTTAAGTAAAGACTACGTACTCTGGTTTTCTTCCATCTAATATTATTCACCTACAGTATGAGAACTCCCTTTGATGAAGTAGAGAATCGCCTTACCATAGAAATTCTAACAAACAAAGAAGTGATCTCCTTTTTGATTCTTACAACACATTTAATTCAAAATCAACATTGCTATTTAAAACAAGAAATCCAAAAGGCCAAGTGATTCCTTGCCACTGAAAATGTCTGTTTTTTTTTTTTCCAAATTGACAGTGTTTCATAGAGTATCCACATAGAATACATGAAAGGCATCCAAACTTACAACAAGATATCATGGAAATTGGGTTCAAGAATTCTGGACCCTTTGACACCCGAGATGACCTTTGACCACCTAAACCTAGGCTTCTGCTTCCTATATCCCATCCACATAATTGGTGTGACAGTTGCAGCATCCAAGAATGAACTTGTGTAAACATGGTATTGAGACTTTGACCCTTTGTGACCCCAGATGACCTTTCATCTGTACCAAAAACAATAGGGATCATTTACTCAATATGGCTAACCCACACACCAAATATGGATCAGTCACACCTTTCTTGAGGTACTGTGTTTTACCACCAATCGTCACTCACACACACAGGGACACACACCACATCACAATCGCATAGATTCCTTGCCTGCCTTTGGCAAGGAATCAAAAAATAAGTTTTGCATATGGAGCTACAATCTTGGAAAAAACTGTTGGAACACCTCACGTCATTGTGTTGTTTATGGTGCCGAGTACTCTTTCCACAACCTCTATCCCCCTTGAAAAATTGTGTCCTACAGAAATTAGCGATTTACGAAACCCTTGTCCCCCCATGAAATGTTGGGTCCCAAAGAAGATGGTGCGTCCCGAAATTGGCTTTATTATCTCCAACATTGTACGGGGGAGCGGGGGTGTTCCATCTAGTTTTGTCCAAGATTGTAGCTATTTCAAAGTTCCATGGTTCATTGTTTCTAGGGTTGGATGTATCCAGAGAATATCATACCCCTGGAATAACAGGCTTTGTAGTCCTTATCTACCATTGAAATAATATGAGAAGATGTGGTTCAACCATTGAAATAGCACCAAAACAACATAGAACCCTGACAAAAGCTAAATCCTGCGGTCATCAGGTACACCCCTAGATTTATGTTAATCAGGCCTTGAAGGGCAGTTGTTTTACGACCCTAAGCGACCACGAATGTGGGAGAAGCCATTGGCTGGTTTATGAATTACAACTTCATGCCGGGTGACAACCAATTTAGCCATTTGGATCAAATTTGGTATTTTTTGAAAGGTCAGTTCAGATGGGAAAACCGTAGATTGCTCTTGGATGAAAAACCCACCTTACTTTGACCAGGACAGGAATCGAACTCCAGACCTCCCTGTTGCTAAGCTTCATCGCTTTTAATGCCACCACCTTTATCCACTTGGCCATAGCACCGGTTACCAACTTAGATGTTACCAACTTAGATGGAAAAAATTTATGGCCACTACTAGCTGACTTTCTACCCCTTTTCTATGAGGTGACACTCTCCCTTGCCCTCTTTACTCACAAAACTGTATTACTACAGGCCAGTCTCTTGACATACTCCTACTCTCACTTTAAAGGTTCACAATTACTCACTTAAAAGGTTCTTAATTTTGGTGCGGAGTGTGTAGTTACAGAACCGTTGAGCGGACAACTCCTCATCTAAAGCCTTTGCCTTAATCTTCTCCACCTTGATGACTTCCAACGCCTGTGTGAAAAGCAGAAGGCCACAATGACACAAAGGGAGTATTTATGATTTTAATACCAACTTGTACACAATATCACTGTAACTTCATCTACACACTGCCACTGACATAACAGAAATACACAAAAAAGTTTTACTTTCTAGATTTTCAGCACAGGAGAAATAGCAACTTTTACAAGTCCCAATGGCTGTCTAACAACAATTGGATAAAACAGCAGGGACGTAATGAAGGTCTACCCTCTAGGGTCTGAAAATTTTAGGGCCACATAGACAATATCTCATTGAAGGCAGAAGCTAGCCAATAAACAGCAGTAAAGCCCATGTTCTCTCCAAAATACACAATGATATTAGTTCACATAACTATGGGTCATATAGGTTTTTACTGGCTCTACCAAAAAACTTGTATTTTTCTTACTTTTGCTGCTTGCATTCCTTGGCTAGCTAAAGCAAATTTTAATGTCTGTTTTTCCTATGTTGAGTCACATGACCATGCGTTTGGTCTAAGGGTAAGAGCATCCACCTCTCACACCGAAGGCCCAGGTTGGCTTCACAGGTCCAGTCAAACAAATGACTCTAAAAATGGAACCAACCTACTGTTGTTGTGTGTGATGCTCCACATAAGCAATGTAGTAGGGAAAACGAGCCAGTGAGCTACAACTGGAAAAAAAGCCTGTGGCTGTCTCGACTTGAACCAATAGGTTGGAAACTGGGCCGAAAAACTATAACTAACCTATGTTGAGTCACATTATGTACTAACCTTGTGTAGGTCACTTATTCATCTCAGGCTTGGACTAGTACTCCAGCAGAGGCTAGAATTACTTGTAAACTACTTAGAAAAGAATGCTTGTCCGTTTCTAGTAATCTGAGTGAACCTCACTAGTATATTGTTCATACTGTAAACACACATGCTGCACATATCCTGAATGAACTATAAATTACACTATGAACAAGCTCATTTGAGTTATTTTTCCCTAACTGGTCTATTTTCCCAATTGCTACATTTGAATTAGTTAGCACCATATACCATGAATACATTTCCTTTTTATAAAAGGGGGAGGGGGTTGCCAGTCTAACGACCTGTTCCTACGTATTTTTTTTTAATGGGAGTGGAACAGAGCAAGAGGGGGAAATATTTTCCAAACTTATGAAAAAAATGAGTTTTCCAACTGTATCTAGGAAACGGGTTTCTATTTATACTTCATTTTGGGAACTTGAGAGGTGTTGCTTTTGGACCCCTGGTGACTCAAATGAACAACGTTCACCAAAGCCATGGAGTTTTCTACTGAATTTGTGAGACAAACACACCTAGTATGAGGTTAATCTGAGTTCCTCTAAGGCTTGGTCTCATGTACCCTTCAACACTGGGTGTTGCCCCCTTGTTTATGATAAGGCAAAATTGCCGGTTAAAACAGCCCTTTTCAGCCTGTGTTCTCACAAGCCACTGAGTTAGGTTGACTGGGTTGTGTTACCACAGTAAGGAGGTCAAATATTTCACATACCAATTACTGTAAAATGCTAGAGAGTTAAGTACAAAGTGCAGTACTGCTCGTATCTTGTAGTTATGTCCACTTCTGGACCAGAACTACAGGTCAGGAGCACAGTGAAACACGTTTCTTTGGTCGGTAATCACAGTCAAAGTGTTTAAAACAGCAGAATCCTGCAATCTGAAGGGAATTAAAACCTTAACACAGACCCTGAGTAAACCCCCCTTCTAACTTTACTCGAGCTAAAGGTAACACACCATTACTTCACGTGTGGGGTAAGTGACACTACAGTATTAATGACATATTCTTCACACAACATGTTGTTGTTTGACTCTGGCAACCTTAAAGTGACCTTACGACTTTTGAACCCTCATCAAAATCAATACAAAGTGAATTTTGTGAAGCTGAATACTTGAAAATTTGCAAATTGTAGCTCTTGGCATCTATGAATAGGCTTCACACTTACCCTTTTGAGGATAGCAATCTTTGGTTTGTTGGGAGCATCTTCTGCTTCAAAAATAAGTGCCTCAAGCTGAAGAAACTTGTTTCTCTGCTGTGCTCTCCTTTGCCTTTCTTTGAAGATATGTATCTCATGCTATACAAAAAAGAATCAATAACAAGGTTTGTAATGAAATAATTGATATAGCTCTACTGTACATAGAGAAATCTGCTTCAAATCAGGACAAAACAATGAATCTTGCAAAATCTCCCAACTAAAATTTAACATGCATATTTACAAGCATCATGACATAAGATATATTAAAGTTTATGTTGGATTCCCAACACTCCGTGGTTTGGGGATCTACTAGCCTAATACTAACTTCCTATTTGCATGGGATAATGTCTATAGTCCCCTGTCTCAATAGTCCCCCATCTCATTGGTCCCCTAACCCTAACTCTAAACCCTAACCTAATGAGACAGGGGACTAAGGAGACAAGGGACTAAACAGCAAACCCTATTTACATTATGTAACTCTACTTGCCTGTGGTAATCCTTTGGCAAGTTATCGATGTGATAACTTGCCAAAGGATTACCACTGTTTACAAACTGTATTTTTATATAATGTAGATAGGAGATAAAGAAGGGCCATGTAGATTGGGGTGCTCAGGTTTGAAAAGTACTTCAAATTCAAACAATTTTGCACATTTGTATGTTTGGCAACATTTTACACATTTCACAGAATACATAATAACAGGTTCATTCTCAGAACAATCAGGGACTAGAATGATCTGCCCAAAGAGATCACCTCTACAGCAAATTGAGATCACTTCAGGACATTTTCCGGAAATATATTATCACTAATAGCACAGGAAGCAGTATTTAAGTACAGGTTTTTGTAACCTGTACTTGAATGCATGTTTCTGTGCCAGGAGAGGAAATGCTAGTGAAACAGCGTCTTAATTCTGTTTTTGTGAAACATGGTCACTTAGGGAGAAGGGAAGGGGTTATGGGCCCATGATATGGAATTCTCTCACTCTTAATCTAAGAGAATCCAATCTTCTGAGTTGTTCAAAGATAAATTAAAAACATCCTCTGAGTGTGCATTTTTCATAATATTTAGATATTATAACATGGAGCTGAAAATTTTATGGTACAAAGCTAATTTAAGTGTTTTTATTATTATTACTTAATCACCATTACCCCATTTTACTTAGTTCTGCCCATATGACATAATGCTGTTTATTTAGTCACATGTGGGATGTTAAGCAGTATCATTAAAGAATGCATAAGGTGAAGAACAAAACAGATGCTTTGTTGTTGGGTATGTGCACAGTGTGTTTGTTTTGACAAGAATGTCATCTAGCAATTTCCTTCAATCCTCTCCCATTCCCCCCCCCCCCCCTTGGCCACCAGTCCCTACTGTAGATATCATTTCAAGGGTTCTTGCTGGGGTTCACTCTATTATTCTCAATCTATCTATGTTTTATTCCCCACTGACAGTAAGTATAGGTATAAATGGTACACATAGGGTGCTAAGAGGTAGGTGTGATAGGAGGCAGGTGGGGACCAAAATAGACTTGACCAACAAGTCACTTTCATAACTTGCCTACAGAGATGGTCTTTTGCCAGTACATATTGGATGGAAATTGTGGTAAGAAAATAATAATTTCATAAAGTCAGGCAAACTTTTCTTCACATTATTTGCGCAAATTGCATCTCAATACCATGTTCCAATCAGAAGTCATGAATCTTTGAAGCACCATACTTGAAAACAAAATTGAATTGACCTGCATTTGAACTTTACCTTTCTATCCTGCTAACAAATACAGCACATTTATGTTGCTGTTTCACTGAACCCCATCCAACTATTAAAGTGATCAAAGAATATATTCACTGCAAACCGGTCCATTGTTTTACAGAGATAGCTGTTTTTAAACATTTGCTATGCAATTCAGGAAATATGTACACCCTTTCAGAGCTGTAACATCAATTGTCAATACAATTCCAGCTATTTTGAAAATGAAATGCTATTATATTTCATGGGTGTTAAAATCTGAAGGTCAAACAAGGCACTGCAACTTGAAGGGACAAAAAAGATTTTGAAAGCTGTCTGACATTATTATTATCATAAAGCTGTCTGACATTATTATTATCATTTTGTTACCTTTAAGAGACTTAAACCTTATTTGCAACAAGAATGATCTACATGCAAACAATACTCTACATTACAAACATGCAGCGGGTGCAAGGGTTGAAGTTCATGTGATGAAACCATTTCTATATATTGAAGACCAAATCTTTTCACCCTAGACCATTCTAATTCTCTTAACCTACTTACTTCAACTCCTCTAACAACTCTCTAAAACTCATTCTCATCCAGACAAAATCTCAGTGTATTCCTTCAGAGTGCATAAGGCCCAATGCGTAAAAAGAACACTCTCAGTACAGTACATGCTGTGTAATATGAGCTACAGTAATATGTGCATTCTTTGAATTTGATGTCAACCAAAGAGATGTGCCAATTGAAAATTTCTGTAGACCACCAAAAAATTGTAGTTTGGGGTTGGAACAGACTGCCTTTAAAGGCATATTCTGGTGGCTTTTCACCTGGATCTTGCAAGAAAAACAAAAATATTCTAGACCACGCCCTTCAAATCCTGTCTAAATACCTTATTCCTAACTCAATATATCTCACTTTAGAAATGGTATATTTTTGTTTAAAAATACCTTTGCTTTTCAACTAAGCCACAGAGAATAATATGTAATGTGGGCACATTGCCTCAGTTGCCCTTTGTTTTTCTTTATCATTGAATGTCCTGTTTGTCCTTGAAATTCGATACTTTTGGAATGACTGAATATCTTTTCCGGTAGAAATAGCATTACCTTTCACCCATCATAGAGTGCAAATTACAATGTTGCTCGATATTACCTGCAGTAGAATCACTATTACAAATAAATTAAATGCAAAATCAAATTAATGTGCCACGATGACATCACAGGTTTCCCATGATGCACCACATCTAAAGAAAAAATTGCATTACTTTAAAAATCTGCATCTTCTGAATGCTATACGCTATGGAGATGCAGTTTTCACCTGAAAGACAAAATCTTTCTACATATTTTGAAGTTAATGAATTTTGCCTCCAGAATATGCCTTAAGGTCCTCTCAAATTGTACCTTCTTTTGACATAATACCACATACTTTCCCAAGCACTGCTACAGCAAGTCTTATATAGCCTTAAAGGTTAAGAACAGACTCCCCAAACTTATTTTGAAACAACAGCTAATTTTAACCTTTCCTTCTTTCTCTTCCACATAACTTTGTATTTCAGGATTTAAACATTGCATATTCAAGAGTTGAACCAGTTAGAAAAATGTTGTCACACGATTCTCCAGAACCAATCATGAAAAAGAATTGACTACTAGATACTTTATTCAATTTATCAGGGCTTCTCTTGTGTTCAAAGAAATGATTGACATTGTATACCTTTTTGCAAATAGAAATTACAAAGGCATTGTGGGACTTGATTTTGATATGCATCATTTTTGTCCATAGCATACTATACTTTGGTCAACAGCAGACACCAAAAGCTGTTTCAAAATCTTGCATAACTGCCATTTACAAATGGCTCTACAGGTAAGCATATCGAAATGGGGTCATGGGTCATCTTCGTCTTTTTGTTACTGTTGCAATGTTGGAGAAAACAAAAACTGACTGCAGGATAATGGCAAGAGAACACTTTACACAGATCAAGTAAAAACAATCTCTGCTCTTCACTACAACACATAACTGTCATGGTGAAGAACACTTCACTGTTTGAAGATATTGAAAATGCTTTTATGAATATGCATGAGCAGAAAATTTCTCACCTTTGGAGTATCTCTGTAATGATCACCATCTTTGTCTGATTTTTTGGATGGACTTTCATTGTACTGAACACACAAGCTCAAGTAGGATTCTTTCTCATTAATGGAGCCCTTCCTTTTTTCTTGGATATTTGCCTTCCTTTTTTTACTTTTTGAAGGAGGAGACTTCAGTGATTGGCCATTTGATGACACATACCATGTATCATTTGAATTCTTCTTTCCCTTTTCCTTAAAATCATTTGCTTTGTTGCTCTCTGAATCAGAACATTTCTCTACATCTACACTGCTATAAGATTCATCCCCACTACTTGCAAAGTCTGTATCCTTTAAGAAAAGTTGGTCCCTCACCTCCGGGACTTGGGGGCTCTGCATCTCACTCCTGTCAACAGGAGAAACTGCCGATTCAGGAGAAGTTTTCCCTTTGGGAGGGGTTGCAATGGCACCACGCTTCTCCAGTATAGCTCTGAATCTACCAGCAAAGGACGGTATGACAGCAAGGGAGAATAGAGCTTCATTCTTTGATCTCTGTTCATCTTCATAGCTTGAATCTGTATAAATGCTATCATCATCAGTGGAGTAATCCTCCTCATCTTCAATACCCAAAATATCTACATCTTCATCTGATACCTGGGGTTGTTTTTTATCTACCACGCAATATTCCAACGACTTGACCTTATCTCGCTTAGGAAGTCTCTGTGATGGGGGCAGTGATTTAAATGACTCTCTTTTGAAATGAGCCAACCTCCTTGCTTTCAGCCTCTTCTCTGCATGCTTTTGTTCCTCCCTTTGCTTGTAAAGATTAGACAAACAGTCAGGGGACATAAATTTAACTTCTTTCTTTTTTGGTTTTAATGGCCAAGCTAGTCCTGTACCAGTGAGGTTACCATCTATGAATGGGGTTCTATATATCTTCTTTAGATTGGGCTTACCTTCAGCACACTCGGTTTTGTCCAAATACCCCTCTGGCCATTTAGCTGTGAATGGGACTGATCCTGAAAAGCATTTTTCTACCAGGGTATTTACCTGAAGGATGCAAAATGTTGCTCCTTCAAACCACTCATGTCTCTTAGATGGTTGATCCACTTCCTCATCTGCACTTTCACTATCACTGCCACTGTCGCTATCAGATGATGTTACTTCATCCTCTGACGATGAAGAAGATAATACCACTTCATCCTCTTGCTTATCAGAAGATGCCATGGGCAGCTTTTCTCCAAGCTTAATTCTTTCCTCACTAACTTCAGAGACTGTGTTTGGCAAGTTAGTCACAAAATTGTACAAAAGCTTATTTCCATCTGCAACTTGCTGTTGTGATAAAACTTCCTTTTTTTCCTGTTTGGAATTGGTTTCATTATCTTCTTTGTTTTTATCCTCCTTACTGTCATTGTCCTCCCTATTATTATTTTCCTCTTTGTCATTACTCTCCTCTTTTTCTTCATCAATGGGAATACAGTCACTAGTATGGACTTCAATAGCAGTTACCATCTTGCCTTCTCCTTCTGTGCCTTCATCATTATTGTCCCTTGTTTTGTCTTTTTCATCTCCAGTACTTTTTGACTTTGAAGTCTCTTCAGATGTACTGATGAAAGTACGATCAATCCTACCTTCTTTGGAAACATCCATTTTAGAAACTTCTTTAGACTTCTCCTGCGAAGAGGCAGCTATGGTCTGTTCATTCTCAGAAGACAAATCTGTAACAACTAAAATTTTCTGCACACCAGTGATTTCCTGTAATGGATTCAAAATCTCACCATCATCGCAATCTTTAGATTTGTCTTTGTCACCATCAACAGCATCTGACAATCTGTTTGACAATTTACCCACCAGATTTAACAAGGATGGAGAACTACCTGCATCATGCTGTTTTAAAAAAGTGCCTTTTGATTTCTTTCCTGAATCACTCCCATCATCAATAGTTAACATCTCAATATCATTATCATCTTTGTGGTTATCATCATCTTTAGACTTGTCATCATTAGGGTTTTTTTCTTGACTCTCTGTTGCTTCCTTTTCCACCAAATTAAGGGTTTCACTTCTTTCTGACAACAATGGTGTTTCTGGTTCTGTGTCTTTTTGCACCACATCTTCTTCTTTTTGAAGTTTCCCATCTGGACTTTTCACAGAGGGAATCAAATTTTCTATTTTGCTATGAAATATTATCCCAGGTTTAACCACATGGCTATCCTTGTTAACCTCTCCTGGTTTAAGTCCTTCAGTTGTCTGCAGACTACCAGACCCAATTTCACTTTTCTCTTTACTTCCCTTGTCTTCTCCAACTACGTTTGCACTTTTTGCCTCTCCAATTTGCCCAGATTTCACCGTTTCCCTTCCTTCATTTACACAAGATGTAACATTTTTAGAGTCTGTGACAATAGCTTCTTCCATTGATATGTCACATGCTCCAGTATCCTGTCTGTCTGTCCCTTCCCTCACATGATCCAACTTCTTTTCCTTTTCTTCAATGGTTCCTTCCTCTACCAGCTTTTCACTGTTCCCCTCTTTCTTATTCTTTGTCCCATTACTGAACTGGTCTAGCACACTTTTGGTCAATTTTTTTATTTCAGCCTCAATTGCCATTTTAACTTTTGCCTCACTTGATTGCAAATTGGATTCCCTTTTTTGACCAAATTTCTCCTCTCCTGGGTTTTTAACACACTTTTGTTCACCCCCTGTGACACTGCCATTGATAGAACTGCCACCTTGCTTGGCTGGAACTAGAGGTGAAACCTTTTGGTTCTCTTTTAAAGCTAGTTGGCCTGAACATTCTGGCAAAGGCAATGTGTTCTCATTCACCTCACCAGATGGAGACTGCCTGCTATCTCCCACAGGGTTCTTAATAGTATCAGGTTTGACCATCCCTCCACCATGGCTCTTTGTAAAAGATTTTGGGCAACTGGTATACCCTGCCTGCACAGCTGGCTTATGAATAACTTGAGTCCTTTGTTCCGCAGGTCTGATAGTTCTCAAGATGTTAGCTTTCTTTCGTACCACCTGCCCATCCCTTCTTTCACATCCCTCCTTACTTCCTTTCTCCCCACCAAAACCACCTTGCTTCTTTAACATTGCTTCCCCCCTCTGGCTGGCCATACTTCTATTTTCAGAACTGCCAGAAGAATGGAAGGTCTCAACACTAGCTGGCACTTCTACAAAGGTCTTTGGATTGACAATATTACCCATCGAATCGACTTGAGAGATTACAAATTCAGACTCGAACAGTCCAATAATTCTAATTTTCGTGGTACAATTTCGAGCCACTGAACTAGACACATTGATGCTCTTAGCTTTCTGGGCATGTTTTAAGAAGCGAGTTCTCACAATTTTGTAGCCATTCACAGTCAAATTCTCACAGGCTCTTACTTTGGATGCCATTTTAAAAAGTGTCTTAAAAATGCACTGTTTATCATGCTCCCACTGACAGTTAGAAAATACATCAAGAAGCAAATGAAATGCCTTGTTGGGATTCATAAGATGATTATTAGGGATGAACATGCATATTTTCTTTAGATATGGTGTTGGGTCCATACTATTTCTTCTACGTGCAGTAACATATCCAGCCAATTCACGCAATGGTCTGACCACTCCCTGTTGGGAGCAGTTGAAAGCCTTCAGGCCATAACAATCTATTAGCTCTTTTTCTTTTTGTTCTGCCTTTTCTTTCCTCATCCTCAATTGGTCAGCAACAGACAGAGCACCTTTGCAATTTGGCATTAAGACAAACCCAGGTTGACTAAGTTGTTTTGGCACCTTAGGCTGGACAGGAACCAAAATGACTGGTGTTTTTCCCGTAGAAGTCTGCAGCCAAAGTGTCTGATAATTGGTACTATTTTTGTTAACTGCAGCTGCAGGGGTGCCTAAAGGCTTCCCTTGTGGTATAAAAATTAGCTGTTTTTCTGTTTTGCCCTCTGCAACAGGTAACCTCAAAAGTTGAGAATTACCTGGAGTGACAATTGGCACTGATGAACTATTCTGAGGGAGCATGATCACATTATTATTACTAGGTCTTCCAAGTTGTGGTGAAACTGCCTGTTGTTGATTACTTGACAACAGAGATTGTCCTATTACCAACGGCAACTGCTTTGATTGGTCGAGAGCAGGAGGTTGTAAAGGTAGGCTAATGAACTGACCACCTTGATGGCCCTGCTGTAGTAACATACCCTGTGGCTGGTGCTGTACAATTTTTCCTCCAATCAAAGTAACCCGTTGTGGAAAAGGTGTCGTATTTGGTGATGAATTAGAAGTTTGGAGTTGCCTAAACTGAGGGTTGACATACTGTGAGCCTGGCACTTGTTGTCCTGAGGAAGATAACAAATCCCTTTTCTCTGTGACCACAGGTTGCTGGGAGACTGAATTTGACAAGTCACTAGAAGCAACCCCTTGTGTTGGCTTGGCAAAATGTGTACCCGGCAAACATGAGGTGGATGTAGAGGTATTCAGTGATGAAGCTGGTGGTCGTGACTCTCCAGCACTTGGTTCTGGAAGAACTTCCACATCAATGGGCTTGTCCTTTAGTGTCTGTCCATTTGAAGAGGCTTTTAGAATATTATTAACCTCTTTAGAAGACTTTTTTGCACCACCTAGTTGGATTAAAGGTTGTGGTGCTGAACCGGGTCCACTCCTAATCACACCATCACACTTGTTTTCACCTTTGGATACATTTCCATCTGACTGAATTTCCTTGGTTGGTGCCACCTGTCCTTGATTATTGTCAATATTGCTAGAAGGTTTCTGATTGGCTGCATCAATGTTTGATTGTGAAGAGTTGTGTGCATCATTTGCTTCATTTGAGGATGACTCATTGCTAAGATTTGTGGGCACAACAGAGACATCTCCTGTTGATTCCACCGACTGATTTTGCTCTGAATCTTTAGCCTGCTCTGCTGCTTGTCTCTGTCTGTATCTTTGACTTAAGTACAACATCCTGTCTACTCTCTTCAACATTTTGAAACTCTCATCAACAGCTTCCTCGGCAGCTGCACCAAGAGTTTGGTTAGCATTTGTCACTGGTTTGACACAATATCCATCGGCAGTTCTCACCACTTTAACGGGTGGGACAGTGCCCTTGTTGCCAGGGTCTTTTTGATCCTGTTCTTCTTGTTTTGCAGCCTGCCGGACATGCTTTGCAATATAAACTCTTCCTCTTGCAAATCCAGGTTCCTTCCTTTGCAGTTTAATAGGAGGTTTGAAAGGTGTTGCCTTTTCAGTTTCCTCAACTTTCTGATCAACTTGTTTCACTGCATCAGGGGTTACAGATGGTTTGACTGCTTTCTTAGTTGTTAATTTCTCCTGTACTGGGTCACTCTTTGTAACAGGATTGGCGGTATCTAATCTTCTTCGCTTCCTCTCACCTCCCTCTGACAAGAGACCAGCCTCATCGTAAAACACCATGCCGTCTTGGTGAAAGAGAGCTGGCCTTTTTCTGGCTCGAAGAATTCTAAGACTTGGGAAACGCTCACATTTGCATTCTAGCATGCATTCTAATTTACGGCAGTGCTCTGGAGCGATTTCATCAAGCTTCGTATGCAAGCTAAAGCAAACACAGCCTAATCTACAGAAATCATTTCCACAAGAAGATGTCTCCCCAGGAAGATCATCATAAGTATGTGACTGTGGGTCTTCTTTAAAGTATTCAAGAGGATTTTTCTCTTCAGTAATCTGTTGTTTTGATGTGCTGGGTAAATTTTGTACACCACCTTCAACTGTGGACCCCAAATGTTTGACACTTTTGGAGGCCTCGCTCCCTAAAGAGCGTCTCACTGGTAATACTTCATTTGGCGATACACAAATGCCCAAAGCAGGATCATCTGTCCTCTCTGAAATAGTAGACATGTCCACATCAGACATTTTCTGACCTTGAGCTTGGGACTCTTGAATAAAGCTGGCAGGTCCCTTTTTCTCAGCCTCTGTTGCTTTCTTAACATTTGAAACAAGTCGATCTAAAAATGTTGACTGCCTTTTACGTTTGGGTACTTTCTTAGCAATGCCATCAACAAGATAAAATACGCTTGTATTTGGAGGGAGGTCTGTGATCCCCTTAGTCTTCTTTGGTGACTCCTTAACTGTGGGCAAAGGGCCACGAAATCGAGTCGAACCAGCGGTGCTTTTCTTTAGTATAGTTGTTCCAATTCTTGTCTTTCTGACGGATGGCGATACAAAAGTGTTTGGTGAATTTAAACTATCTGTATCATTTCCCAAACCTACCTCCGCTGTAGTTGGTTTTGATTTCTTCTCTGCGTCCACTGCCTTACTAGACACATTAGAATCCCTTTGTTTTCCTTTAAACAGAGAGGAAAATGAAATTTCCTGTATTGCTGAATTCAATTTATCCATATGCCTGCTCTTTAAAGGTTTTTTGGATTTCTTCTTTGGTGACTTTGAAGTCAACAATTCCCTTTTCTCTTCTTCCACTTTGTTTAAATATGAATCTAGTTCTGAGCTGAAAAATGCTGATTTTTGTGACGTTACCGGTTTCTCAAAGGGCTTAAACACAGCATGCTCTTTTGCTAAAACTTCCCCTGGTGCCTTCCTTTTGGTTGATACCTCTTCCTGTGCCACACTTTTATTTTCATTTTTTGCAACTTCCGCAACCATATTTGTGCTTGGTGGTTCCTCTACAATATTATTTTGTTCCCGGCCTTCTTGATCTCCAAGTGGATGCATACTTTCATCTTCATCCTCTCTGAAAATTTTGTCTTCATCATTTAGGATGTTTGTATCATTTTTACCTCTTGATAAATCTTCAACGGCTCTGGCATCCTCCACTTCTTCATCAGATGAGAAATCTTCAGCAGCTACAATACTGGATTCATTCATCATTCTGGTTGCAGCACGCTCTTTGGCAGCTCTATTAATTTTGCTTTGGTTCTTCCACTTTTCTGGCCGATGAATGTCTTCATCTAATTTGATATCTAACAGTTCTAGGTCAATCAGGAGTGGAATACCATAATCCAGACTCCTCTTAATACTTACTCCCCTCTTTAGAAGGGCTGGATGAAGAATTTCATTTCGTTTCTGTTTTCTCAACTCTGCCAAGAATTTCTCTTCATATTCTTCGATACATTTTTGAGAATGGTCTTTTGGTCTGGCAGGGAATATGCTGTGTACTGGTTTAGGTGGAGTCTTTTTTACTGGTTTCTTTTTCTTTTTCGACATGGCCCAAATTGAAGTCATAGCAGATGATTTTTTCTTTGATTTTCCCTTCTTGCTTAATTTTCGTATATTCACATACGACAAAATCTCTTCCTTTGTTGAGAATGACATAAAAGATATGCCATCTATGAAGTCGACTTCCTCTTCATTCTGTGAATCAGCAATTAACCCATCACCAGAAGGTTCAGTGGTTATAACAGGGGAGTCTTCCATACTTGTGTCCTGCACTTCACTCTCTGTGAAATCTGTATCTCCCTTCTGATCCGTTAACAATGATTGGCTGACTTCATTAGCTGAACTACTTTCAACAACGCTATCTGTAATCTGTCCACTGCCAAAGGAATCCAAAGAGGGGATGGAACGTTCTTCAGGCTGAGTGGTATCTTGTACTTGAGTAACCTTCAATGGAGATGGGTTGAGGAAACTATCACTACTGGGTACACTTGAAACAGATACAATAATTGGCATACAAGTAGACTCATCACTACTCTCTGCTGATTTGTTTCCTGCCTCATCATTTGCATTAAACAACTGCAATACTGGAGGCTGTATTTCAGTTTGTAACATTTTTGCAGGCTCAGCACCAACATCTTTCACTGGTTCACTCAAAACATCATTTTGAGGGGCAGTAACATCAGCCCCATGCTCATCATCATCTGTGCCCACCTTTGAACCCTGATATATATCTTTGGTATATTTTTCACCTGCTGTTTTAACTTTGTCAGCTGACATATCATTCATACATCCATCTGCTTTGTTATCATTGGCAGATTTGTTCCCTTTATCTCTTTGGTCTTGGTTCTCTTTGTCAACATCTTTCAAAATTTGTGTCTGTGGTAAAATCTCCGTCTTTGAGAACTCATCTTGATTATCTTCAAAATCAATATTGCCTCTGCTATCCCTCCTAGAAACACTATTTAATGGTGTCACAGAGTCCATTTTATTGCTAACTGCAACTTTCTCTGACTCACCAGCACTCAGTATGACCTGTTCACTTGAAAAGTCTTGAGCAGGTTGTGAGTGCGATTCTTGTGAGAGTGTCTCAAGGGATGCTTCATCTGCTTGCACTGCATCTGCAGCACTACCATCAACTGTCACTGCTACTCCCTTGATTGCACTATCATCAATAGTGACTGCTGCTCCCTTGGCAGCACTATCATCAACTGTGACTTCTACTCCCTTGATACCACTATCAACAGTGACTGCTACTTCCTTGGTAGCATTATCATCAACTGTGACTGCTACTTCCTTGGCAACACTATCATCAACCTTGACTGATACTTCCTTGGCAGGACTATCATCAACTGTGACTCCCTTGGTAGCACTATCATCAGCTGTAACTGCTACTCCCTTGGCAGTACTATTGTCAGCTTCCACTGTTACCCCCTCAGTGGCACTGACTGCTACTCTGCTAGCAGTACTAACATCAACTGTGACTGCTACTCCCTCAGCAGGATTATCATCAGCTGTAACTGCTATTCCCTCAGCAGCATTTTGATTGACTGTTGCTTCTTCTTCCTCGAGAGCATTATCATCGACTGTGGTTGCGATTCCCTCAGCAGGATTATTGTCAGCTGTGACTTCTCCCTTGGCAGTTCTCCCATCAGCTGTGACTCCCTTGGCAATACTATCACCAGCTTTCACTGATACTCCCTTGGCAGCACTATCAACTGTTACTGCTACTCCCTTAGGAGCACTATCATCACCTTCCACTCCCTCTCCAGCAGTTTCACTGACTGTGACTGCTACTCCCTTGGTAGAACTATCATCAGCTTCTGTTGCTACTCCCTTAGCAGCATCATCATCAACTGTGACTGGTACCCCATTAGGAGGATTATCACCAACTTTATCTTCTACTTCATAAACAGTATTTTCATTGACTGTGTCTGCTACTTCCATGGCAGCACTATCATTATTAGCTTTGTCAACTTCATTAATCACTGTTTCAGACGTTGAGGCAGGCTCTGTGAGATGACTTTCTTCATACCTTTTGTCTTTGACATTCTTCAATGGTTCTTTGATCATCTTTACAATGGGTGCTTTTATTGAACCAGTCTTCCTGTCACCACCAATATGCTTCTGGAGCATTTGAAAGATATTTTTCTTATCTGCATTTGTCTCCACAGAACCCCCTGTTATACTGGACTTTCCCGGATCTGTGGCATTATCTTCTTTGCTTTCAATCAAATCATCCTGATAACAGCTTTCCATTGTCTTCCCTAGTTCTTCAAAATTGTTTTTGTTCCTATTTTTCTCTTTAGAAGGTGACGGCATAACCTCTTTTTCAGCTTTTTGGAAAATTGCAAAGATGTTTCTTGAATCATCTTCCTCTTTTTCACTCTCCTTTTCAGACAGGTCTATAGATGACTTCTTCATATTTCTTATGAGGTTAGATTCATCATCAGTATCACCCGAAGTATCGTTTTCTTCCAGACTAGTAGAAATATTTTCATCTTCTTGGATGCTTACAATTTCCAGCCTCTGACTTTCTGACACTATTTTGGTATTTTGCTTACTCTGTATGACACTGACTTCTTTTCCCCTATTGTTAATCTCTTCTTCATTATTTTCACTCATACCATCTGATGACTGTGTTAAATCTATTCTGTCAGCATCTTTGTTATCAAGGAAATCGGCAATAGCTTCACCTAGAATATCAGACTCATCCTCATCTGTTCTCTGCAGCTCTTTCTCATTTTGCAACTGTTCTTTCCCACACATTTCCTCTCGTACTCCTGCACTTTTTCCTGGACTCTTTTCTTTCAAAGATGTACCAGTTTTCTCTTTCTTTTTGGTCTTATATAAATTATTGTCCATTGTCATTTCAGGCATCTTCGTAATTACTACTTCCAATTCCTTCCCTTTTACTTTTTCTAAATTCCTCTCGGCAGCTTTGATTCTTTCCCTCTCTGATCTTGTCATTCTCCGTAAACTTGTATACACAACTTCAGGATCACTTTTGATAGTAGCTTTCCTGTGCGGTAACTCTTGAGAGGGGCTGTCTTTTACTGTGTTCCCTTTTCGTTCTTTTGACCTTCCGCTGGTAGGTAAAACCCCTGATTTTTCTTCTGACTGGTAAGCCAGCTCCTTTACATCTTTCACAGATGATGAAGCCACAGATGATGAAACTTTGGCGTCATCAGTCAAATCTGCTCCTTTACAAACACTTTCCACTTTCAAACTGACTGCATCTCCAGTTAAACCCTCTTGACCAACATCTTCTACTTGTGAACCAACTGCATCTTCCGCTGTAGCTTCATCACCAACATCCTCCACTTGACCACTGCGGGCATCTTCAGTCAAATCCTCTTCACCAACATTCTCCTCTTGTGAACAGACTGCATCTATGGTCAAACCCTTTTCATTAACCTTTTCTCCTTGATAACTAACCACATCTTCATTCAAAGTTTCTTCCTTGTTGCATTTCACTTGTGATTTAGAAGACAAATCTTTATCTGATTCCCAGTTTTCCTTCTGCATTTCAATACTTTTCCTTTCCCCAGACTCTGTTCCTTTAGTATCCTCTTTCTGCACCATGTCTTTACTTCCATCAGATATTTCTCTTTCATCTTTTGCCACCATTGATGATTCTGATACAACAGGGTCAGAAGAGGTGATGCATTGTTTAGAGACTTCTTCAATTGCATTTGTCCCTGATTCTAAAACATCATCAGCTAGGACTGACTTTTTCTCCAGTGATACAAGAGGGAATGTTGTGCTGGTTTTAATACTTAGGGGTATTTTAAACATTTCAAAAATATTTCTATCCTGAGAGGAAGATTTATCAGGTTCAGATTTTGGATCTTTTGGAAATTTTTTGTCCGAGTTTGACAAAGCTTCCTTGTTACTTGAGGTATTGCCAAAAGCTTCTTCACTATCAGATTTATCATCATCACAACCTCCATCCATGGAAAAACTCAAATCAACATCACCAGTGTCATCTGAATCAACATCCTGGCTTTTCTTGCTCCCCTCACTTTGAGCACTGTCTTTTTTCTTCTGTGAAACTTTTTTGTGCTTTACTTCACCAATACTCATGACTTGCCATCCATCATTAAGTTTGCAACCCACTGATGGCTTACTTTCATAACTCACCTTTCTGCCAAATGTTGGGCTTACATTCCCTTGTCTGTTTGCTTTCAGAGTTTTCTCTTCTTTTCGGGAAGATTTTTGCTTCATTTGCGAGCTTTCCTTCCTTTTGTGATGTGACGCTGAGTTGTGAGATTGAAGCGACTGCCTGGCATACTTGCTTCTTGGTATGGCTACTTGAGAAACAGCAGTCTTTGGTGGTGAGTAACCCAGGGTCACTATATGAAACTTTCCTTTTTCCTCTTCA
This sequence comes from Holothuria scabra, assembly GCA_037179385.1. Lineage (NCBI taxonomy): Eukaryota > Metazoa > Echinodermata > Holothuroidea > Aspidochirotida > Holothuriidae > Holothuria > Holothuria scabra. Next base: position 13,466,097 of record CM074192.1, on the reverse strand, counting down.
GTGGTCTCTTCTTCATCAAAGTCAAAAACTGAGCTATCTTTGGTGGTCTTTGCTCTTCTGCTTCTTTGACTTGTCCTGGAATTTACCTCTGTGCTTTCAGTGCAACTTATTGCTTTTGTAAAACCTTTCTTCTCCCCAGACATTCTGCCACCTCTCTCACGAAGCATAGCTTTTTCTGATCCCTTTTCAGCTTCCACTTCTCTTTGATATCCTAACCTGCTGGTTTCTTCAGATTTTGAATGGACACCAACACTGATAGCCACAACTCTAGCAGCATCTAAAAGTGGAACACTACACTGGCCAGTTCTCAGTTTAGTTCCATACATTTCAGGACTTGATTCTTGGGTCATTTCTTGAGCAGCACTTTTCCTATCCCTCTTCCACCTTTCATACTTGCCTCTCTCTTTATATTCCTGGTATGGATGACTCTTTCTGGCGGCTTTGCCTCTGTCGGACATACTGTAAGAGGTAGATTTTCCCCTGGTCCTAAATGGCCCAGGTGCTGATTTTCTTGCTGCTTTTTGTACCAGGGTATCACTTACCCTACTTGTTGGAGTCAGATGAGGAAGGTCAGTCTTTCCAGCACTTTGATGTGAACTTGAAAGATTCTCTGAGGTAGTCTTTGTGATTGTCTTCCTTGTTTTTTCAGTTGCATCAATTATGTAAGCCTCACATTTACTAACTGTATCAAGCAAATCCAAAGAACTTTTGCTACCTGCCTTTTGTGAAACCTCTCGATCTCCTTCTTCCATATCATATGGAGATCTATTTTCAGTACTCTTTTGCGACTCTTCTGTCTTCTCTCTCATCAGTGCCATTCCATGAGAATCACTTCTTCTAGCTTTCACTTGTAAACTAGAAGGGCTCTTGACAGATTTTGGGGGTTCCAGGACCTGTTTGTCCAATTTAGTCGATCTATAAGAGCCAGTTTTTCTTACAGGCAAAGTTAGACTATTGCCACCTTTTGTTACATTTGTATTCTCATAACTATCCCCAGTTCTTCCCTGCAGACTTTCTTGATGCTGTAGCTTTCCTGACGAATAGCCTTCAGAATTACCTGAATATTTTTTACCAAAAATTGTTCTTGAATGAGGGTATGTTTTTCTTGCTGCCATTGTTTGCTTCTTATTGCTAGTAGCATCACTTGAAGAAGATGTTTCAGAAACTCTTACACCTCTTTGAGCTGACGGGTACCTTTTTCTAGCAGCCATGGGGTAACTTTTCCTAGCAGCAGTTTGTCTTTCTTGACTTTGTTTATCACCTGAATTGTGAGAACCTATTCCAGTTTTAATTGACGCTGGGTAACTTTTCCTTGCTGCCACTCCCCTTTCCTGACTTGCCATACCATGTGGTAACGTGTCTTGTAACCCCCTCCTAGTGTTGAATGGAGATGGATAACTTTTCCTTGCAGCAGTTGTTCTTTCCTGATTGTCCTTGTCACTTGGAACAGACTGTCTAGAATTTTTTGCAGCACTTACTGCAGCTGGATAACTTTTTCTTGCTGCTGTTGGTCTTTTCTGGGTCTGCCCATTGCTAGAGGAAATCTCATAACCAGCTGAGGTAGATGCCCTCCTGTCCACTCTGGTATTTGTGTACTTTTGGCTTCTTAAATTTTGACTGTAGGGCACACTTTTTCTGGCAGCTATGAATGGACTGACTTTCTTGTGTTTCCCAGATTTTCTCTCGTTCTTGGAATTTATCTGATAGGGGTATGCTTTTCTAGCTGCCATTTGATGAACTTTTTCCTCTCTCGGTTTAACCCCTTCTGATTGCCGTGAAATTGACCCCGATGGATTTGGTTCAGTACTCCTATTTTGTTTTGGTTCTCTCATTGTTTTTCTTGGTATACTAAAACTGACTTCCTCATCAATTGCAACAACTTGTCTAGGTGAGGATGATAGAGATGGTGAATTATCAATATCTTTATTCCGGACATTGTGTGGGGCCAATTTATCAGATGATAACCTTCCTGTTTCTGGAAATGCTTTGAAAGAGACACTGGAACAACTTGATGTTGACTTTCTGGCAGACAGTTTCTTCCGTCTCACTGAGGTTAATGACTCGCTGTTATTGATCGACTCCATAACTTTATGAAACTGAGCAGTAAGGCTAAAAGGTGATGATGCTTTACTAGCGTCTAGATGCTTTAATCCCAGGGCTAAGTCTAATGGTCTTTTTGATGGGAGCATAATCTGTCCAGAGTTTGTTGGCTGTTTGAGCAAATCTTTGCTAGAGCTGCCAGTATTTCCTTCAAATGGACTTCTTACAGAGGTTGATCTAGACTGGGATGTCTCATTCCGTTTACCTGAAGCATCTTTCCTGAAAGGTCGATCATTCTTAGCAGAATGTCTCCTAACATGAGATTCTCTCTCTAATTTATAAACATTGAGGTCAGCTCTAGGTAGTTTAACAAGTGGCATTTTAACTAAATCTTTCTGATCTTTGCTATGACCACAAAGCTCCTTATCTGCACTACTGAAGTGATTACCACTGTCATCAGAGAATGACCTACGAGTGTTCTGCGATGATGGCAGCTTCTGATTGGTTGTAATGGACTGTGAAGTACTGGCATCACTGTATTTTACTCTCTTTGCATTCATTTTAAAAGCACTGCTAGAAGCTTGTCTTCTTACTTGTCTGTGAGACATGCTCAGTTATATCTATCTATAAAAGAGATATAAAAGAAACAATAGAAAAAGTCAAAAACATTCAATTTGTTTCAAAAGGCCTGCAGTTCATTCGACATGAGATTTTTCATTTTAGAATGTTAGGACATCACATCAAGTACAATTTATTACAAGGCTGAACTTGATAATAACTGGCTTTTTCAACTTGTGAACAAATTCCAACGTTTTATCACTAAACAACCAGATAGTCTAAAACAGTGGAAGTTAGCACAGGGCTGGAAGCATGGTTTTAGAAGGGCACCCCTGTTTGCATTTGGTGGTCTCTGAGTAGAGCACCAAGGCCACCCATTTCCAGTAGGGCACCAAGGCCACCCATTTCCAGTATGGCACCAAGGCCAACATTTATGTGACAATGGGACAAGATCATTTTTTGTTTTTAGGTATATGTTGGATTCTTCTTAAGTTTTGTCATTCAGAGGAAGGGCACACAGATCACATACCTGAGAGCATGGCAGCATTTGTGGAGGTGAGTAATGACTGTTTTCGTAGGGCATTATGGCCATCCGTAGGGCATCATGGCCATCCCTTAGCAGGATGGCCATAGCCATTGGTATTGTATTAAACAATTTTAACCATTTTAACTCTAGTGACTCCAAATCCCCTTTGACCATCACCACATAATGACCATAATTGAAACAAAATTGGCCATCCTCATGTGAAGAGTATTGATAAACCCAACTCCACCTAGTTGAAAAATTGTTTAATAACAAGTTTTTGCCTTCTGACCTCCACTGACCATAAAGATCTTTTTCCTCTGTGAAACTACACAGATCATCATCTTAACACCTGCAGGGGCACACTACACAACTTCGTACACTACTGCTCAACTCGATCATTGTTACAAATGTCATTGGCAATGTTAAGACCAGTTTAAAGTCGTGCCAATTTCAGTCAGGAAGAAGAACTAACATGTTGGTTCTTCCCCACAAAGGCAGCCAGACTTAAAACTGGTCTTGCAAACAGCAAATGGCAGTTGTAAACTCACGCACATTACACCACTGTTGGAGATCCCGTGATCAAGTTGAGTTGCAGTGTACAAAGTCGTGTAAGGATGAGATTCTCTGAAGTTTCCCAGCATGAGATATGTAACTTACAAGGCTTTTACTCTTTGGTCATGAATGATCCCTCGTGACTTCCACCAAATAACATGTTGGATGATCCAAGATGCTTTTGGTAGAAGTCAAAGGTCACTTGGGGTCATTCATAACCAAAGAAATGAAGTTGGGACAGGAAGTATGAGTTCCATCAAAATTTCCTTGCTTGAGATACCTTATTTAGAAAGTTGTAACCTTTTGACCTCTGATGACCCCTTGAATTGACCTTTGACCACCAAAAAATTTGAAGGGCCATTTAAAGGTAAAGAGCAGTCCCCCCAAATTTATTTTGAAGAAAATGCTAAATAACACAATCTTCATCTTATTTCTCTTCAAAGTATCTTTCATTACATTTTATGACTGTACTATTGCATATTCAAGGTAAACCAAGCAGTTACTTCTCGTATATTTCACATTTGAAGGGAAAAACATTGTCACATGACTCCAAACAGCCAATCATGAAACTGGACAGTCTACTACACTTCTTCAATTTGGGATGACTGCTCCTGCCCTTTAATATGACATATCAGCATGCAGATACCATATGAGATTCATCAAGTTGACCTTTTTATCTAGTTGACACTGTGATACATTTGTGTTGGTGTGTCACTTTACTTAATCTATCCAATAAGCAGGAGATAGTCCAGTGTACAGTAGTGATGGTATCAAACTTAGCCAGCACCAGGCTTAAAGGCCCAGTTCTCTCATCCCAAACAGTACCAATTCTCCCAACCTTCTTACTTAAGCCCCTCCCACAATTGTCTAAAATTCATCCCCATCCAGATACAATCTCAGTTCATTGCTTCAAGGTGAGTAAAGAAAAACTCAATTTATATAATCAAAACACTTTCAGTACTGTTCATGCTGTGTAATATACGCTTTGGTACTCTGCATTGTTTGAATTAGATGTCAGTCAAAGAGCTGAGCCAATTGAGAATTTCAGTACCCCCATACCAAAATTGTAGTTTGGGGTGAGAGGTTTGGCCCTTTAAAGGGAAATATTGCATTTGTTTTACAAGGAAATTTCATCCTTTTAAAAACCAATATTGAAAAAGAGTGATTTTACAAATAGGCATTATGGTAGTCTTCTTTTCCAGAAATAAGTTTCCCTTAGAAAGAAATTCAGTTGTTTGTTGCTCAAGAATAATTTGTTCACCGAAACTTTCAACATTTCAACAGATGCCAACATCCATAACTCTTCTTCTGCATAATATTTTGGTGAGATGAAGCTATTGCCAGGGTGTATTGTTCAGATCAAATTATTTGAAAATGACTAAAGCTATTTACTTTTAATGCTATTTCAGAGCATTTTAAATGCAATATTTTCTGTTAAATTCTTCAGTGTACAGTAGTGATGGTATATTCTCTTCCACCAATGGATACAGTATGATCATGTTTAGAACAATACAGCACAACACTCACAAATTTACACATTTAAAGAAATCCCTTTTCTTCAGCACATGGTACGTTGCATGTTGAGCATGATAATGAACAACTTCCTTGCAACAAGGACAAGTGGAGAAGCTACTGCCGCATGTTGTTTGATCCATACAAATGAAGAGCATGTCCCATCTGAGGATACCTTTAAAAACAAACAAGAAGATATAAGTTACATGGGTTGGCAAGTATTTCCTGGCAATTTGATCTTAGATGAAATGGTAAAAAGACCATGGGCCAAGAGTAGAGAGAGAAATATACTACTTTGTAGTTGGTTAGTTAGATGGAGTTTTATGGCCCAGTTTCCAAACTACAGGTTCAAGTCGAGCTGGCCACAGCCTTTTTTCCAGTTGTGGATCACTGGCTTGTTTTCCCTTGTCCATTGCTTATTATGCTGAGCATTTAGCAAATGGCAGTAGGCTCTGTTTTTTAAGTCTTCGATATGACTCGAACAGGACTCAAACTCCTGACCTCCTGACTGCACGTTGAAATTATGTTCTGAACTGACAGGCATTTAAATTTTGTCAAGTAAATTTCTGCTAGTGTACTATAATTCATACTACAAATTACCTACCGTATTTACTCTATTAAACGCCCCGGGGGCGTGAAATTTTCGTTAAGGGGGGCGTTTATTAGAGTCAAATTTATGTGACTTCTGATAAACTGCTACATATGACATATTTGTCCATTTGGTTGTCAGCTTCACAATCAGCTGTGAGCTCCTCCCCAATGACCGGTAACCAAACTATAGCGTGATGGATATCAACAGAAATTAGTTGCAGAAACATGCCTTTTACTTCAGGATACAGTATGGGACTTTAGGAGATTTAGTGGCTTCAAGGCAGGACTATTTCATTTTCCTTTTACCATATTGTCTTTGGAATTAACAATTTCACTTTATGCAATGTGACGAAAAAGTTGGGGGGGGGGGCGTTTATTAGAGAGGGGCGTTTAATAGAGTAAATACGGTATACATTCAGAATATTGGAATTCCAGTTCAGGTAACCACTAACCATATTTCTGCTAGCTGAAAGTGGGACATATATCTGTACTAACTGGAGATAAATATGGCAGTCTAAAACTACTATACGACTTTGCGCATTGCAACTCAACTCGATCATCAGATCCCCAACACTTGTGCAGTGTGTGTAAGTTTACGACTGCGACTGGCAGTTTTAGGACCAGTTTTAAGTCACATCGCCTTCAGTCAGGAAGAAGGAACTTTTGGTTCTTTCCGACTGTACGGCGACAGTCGCAAGTGACTGAAAAATCTGACCAATCAAAATTACTGATTTATATGCACGTGATATAAATTCGGTGAAAATTGTCTGATGCTTGATCCGGTGACAACTTTGCACATAACTTTGTGTAAATATTCAGTTGAAAAGATGGGTTTATGGACCGAGTACGGCAAGTAGAGATAAGACAAACTCTTAGAAATGTGAGAGCAATGACCTGTACTTTATAACTGTGGAAGCAAAAGCTATTCCCATAGGAATGCTTGTAAAAAACCATTGACATTGCCGAGGCAGTCGACATCACTGGTGAGCTTTAAACTTGCATAGGCCTAGTACGCTAGCTACACACTGAAAGTATATAGTACTGTTTCAAACTGTATGCTGTTCTGTGCTGTTGTACCACATATGGCAGTAGTGTGAATGTGTAATCATTCAACAGACAATGTGAGATAGACAGTCATATAGTGCGTGTGGTCCTGTCGTGTGACTTAAAATTGTGACTACAATTTAAAACTAGGTCACGACGGTTTAGTTGAGTTTTGATGTTCAAAGTCGTATAGTGTGCGCCAGACTTAAGGAGTGGGGTAAGGGGTGAACCCTTCCCTTTATCAAAAATTTTGATTTTGATTGATGGCTAGAAGTAGGGTAGTGTTGTAATCATGAATTGTCATATATGGCATATGCTGGAAGCTAGCTGGCTATTTGATAACTTTGCAAACAAATTGTCAACATACAATGATGCTAGTCTCATAAGTGTGCATACAGTAGTACAAAATTAATGAAAATACATTGTCATGTTGCTTGCCCTGCCTACTGTATGTTCACTTTTAAGAAAATCTGGACAACTTACTTCACTGACTGGGGACACCCACCTTTCCTTTACAAAAACAGGGCAATCCTGATTAACCAGGACCGATGGCAACCCCATTGCACAGCATATGATGCTGCAGGCTATATGTAAAACTTGGAAAAAAGCATATATTGAAAGTGGGGTATGTACAGAAAACATGCAGATGTTCACATATTGCATATTTTACCCATGAACAGAATGATACTATGACCTACATGGAAGCAGGGTGCTCTTCTAATCATCAGTGTGGTGACACTTCCAGATAATGAACACTACAGTAGGTCTATGCAAGGTGCAATTGGAAGAAATTGCCCAAATAGTGAACTACATGTCTTCATAGGAATTGGCCAATCGGTAAGTTTTACATGATCATCCCTCACAGAGATTGTCAAATACAGGGCTGTCCCTCATGTTGTCTACTGTAAGCCTAGTACAATTAACAAGGAAACATCCCAGGGCATGTGCAGTAATCAGGGTGCAAAGGCAGCTTTTCTCCAATCCTTCGACAGATGATTAACATTTCTCTCAAACTAATGAAATCCTGCTGACGACAAAAATATTGGTTTGCAGCTTAGCGGTAATTCAGTGAGATTGGGATATCTGTGAGATCCAGACATATACACCTACTCATGCATGCTACAGTTAGCATAAATAAAAAGGTCCACGGAAGGATGAACATAAATTGCAACTGTTAAAACAAGTTGAAACCAAATCCCCTAATCACAATTAGAAATGGCACACACTGACTTACACTATTTTGGAAGAGCCAATGTATCGACAGAGGGTTTAAAAATTGAACAGAAGTCATTTTCTAACATGTGCTTCAATGTACTGGGCTCTCCCAGTGCATCTGTTTGCAATGCTGGTATAAGATGTCTAGACTGAAACTAACAGGTATGCAGGATTGGTATCTTGAAGGCCTTAGTTTAAAAGCAATTAAACAGGATTTATTTGAAGTAATCCACATGCCAGTTAAGAGCCCTGTTTGTAGGAAGCATATTTTGTGGCATCTAGCACAATATCTACATTTTCAGACTTTGACCCCTGGTGACCCGAGATGACCTTTGACCTCCACCAAAAACAATGGGGACCATCTTCTGACCATATTGCATCCACATACCAAATACGAAATCTTTCCAAGTGTCCTACCTTGAGATATTGTGAACATGGTTTTCAGACTTAGAACCCCCAGTGACCCCAGATGACCTTTGATCTCCACCAAAACAAAAAGAGACCACCTCCAGACCATATTGCATCCACATATCAAAACATGAAATCTATCCAAAATTTTCAGACTTTGAACCCTGGTGACCCCAGATGACCTTTGACCAACACCAAACAATAGGGTTCTTCCTCTCAATGTGGGGCATCTGTGTACCAAGTAGACCTATTTATGTTGGTTTGTCATTTGATCTCATCTAACTTACTGTGTGCCAAGTTTGACAACCATCAAAATTTCCCTTCTTGAGATATTGTCTTAATGAGCAAAGTTTAGGAAACATTACATACATATAAAAAAACACACACACCAGCACAACTACAGTAGATGTTTCTATTTCATGGAAAGCAATGATTAAAGGTCACGGTAATCAGCATTGGTTACTTTACCTTCAGCAAGTGTATAGACGAATCCGATTAGCGCTTGTTTTTAGTGACTGTGGGCCGTCGTTAGTGGGGTCCATCAGCCTAAAATCGTCTTTACTTATTGTTTACATGAATTTAAAACCCTCATATTTAGTGAAATTGGAGAATTCAAGATACAAATTAGTGTAAACCCATCAATGATTAAGGTAAGAAAGGAAATCGAAAGATTTAAAGGTGAAGGACCCCAGCAATGGCCAACTGAAATCACACCATCACTTGCTGTCCAGATTCGTGTACATGGTGATCTATTCAAGCAGAAGATGCATGAGGCAGAGAAACACACTTAAGAATGCAATTGTATGGGGAGGATCACGGATCTGCCAAGGATCGTTGGTAGCCATGTACACCCATACATTACATGTTTACGGTGCCATTGGTGGACATGCACAAAATATAATCAAAGTGGGGACTCTTCCTCCTAGTGAAACAGTGATTATAACAGGTTTACACACCAGAAAACTGGTGATTCCCAAAAACCTATACAAACAGGAATGAAGACAAGTTTATAACATGGAACAGGGACTTACCTGAGATCAAAGTGAAAGTTGTAGACACTAGTCACCACCCCAGTTTGCATTATTTTGGACATTCTAGAAATGGGGAAATCCGAATCATGTCAAGGCATATCCAAGGTTCTCAAGTAATTTGTCCTGTGTATCCCTGATTCACATCCTATAGACACACACACAAACAGCACATACACGTACTCAAAGCCTTTAATAAAGGGAAATCATTAGAATTCCCCCTAGCTGGTGATCTCATGCAGCAGGTGAATGACATGAGCGAGGGAGGAATCTTGGATATCATTAGCATGACCTCATTACAGTGTTTGAATTTTCAGGTAGCTTCAGCTGTAGATAGTGTGAGTGAGGGGAGACGTGTGAGGCTTGAGCTTTTGCAAGCAGCTTGGACCTGCTAAAGCATTATTCTAGTTTTGATGTTTTTTTGTTCTATATTTTCCAGGCTTAATCATGTGTTGGACTGATCATCTGCTACAGTAAGTAATTGGCATCAGACAGATTATTCCATAACTGAAAAATAATTGGCATGGGTGAAATTCTGCCATTCAATGGATGAATATCAGGGATTAATTGTAACTGGGGGCTCAAATACACTTGCAACTTGCTGTTAATTTCACTATAATTCATGTAGAATCTCAATCCTTTAAGTTCCCACCAAAACTGTATGTACATGCTATGATAATCACAAACGTATAAATTCAACCTCTGCCATGGGTGTGATCTTTGGTTATTTTCACCTAAACCAATGAGCAATACTTGGAATAAGATTTACTGTAGAAGCACATGCAAGGTGTATTTCTCACAGTCTTGCAGAATGCACCGCGTAAGTTACCATGCAAACTGTTCTACTGAGACACAAAGTAGGCCTACAGACTATCCAGCTGCAGCGTTTGGCTATTTTTCCCCAAGCTCACCATATCTGTGCACGTTTTGGACACGTAATAACTAGAAACTTTTAAGGAAGTTTATTATCCTGCACAAATAAAGCCATTCCATAGCATGTTCCTCCCCTGAAGTTATTTAGAGTAGCAAAGGAAAACAGTAGACTTACATGACTAGACAGAATGCAGTAGACATGCGTATCCATTTTAACCACCAAACAAGGGGTCATGTTTTGCTTGGTGACTTCATACAGTATGTACATGATCTATTGCAAAATTTAAATTGTCCCTGCATCATGATTGACTCAACTGCAATGATCCTAGCCAGCCAATCACTACCTAGGCCATCCCCTATGTGATTAAGTGTGTGAAAATACCAGGCCTCAAAACAAATTTTTCTACTGAGTTTGTGCTTTGACGATCTCACTTCCCATGCTTCCATTGCTGCATGGCACAGCCAATCAATCCCTATGCTAAATTCACCAAGAAACAGCAACACAAATCTCTGCTCGAGTGGATTTTTGGGGGTTCAGACTTACATGCATTTCATTTGCAGATCCTTTTCAACAAGACTTAAGTTTTGGACACGAAGTACAAAAAATATACTGGGATATTTATATCACAAAGGAACCAGATACACCAATCGAGTGCAATTGTTTTGCTGCCCAGAACAGTTGAGATGAGAAGGTTGATTATTTTTTAATGGGCCTTGTTAGAGCTGCCTGCTATAGTACATTTAAATGCATTCTTTTAAGTTATTTAATTGTCTCTGGAAAGTGCTTTAAATAGGCTAAATACTCTGTTTTCCCATCTCCACCTTCACAGTAACCAAAACATATCCAAACTGCAGATCTTTGTTTCTTGCAGGAAGCAAATTGCTTTCAACATTCCCTTGAAAATTCCCTGCAGGGTTCACTTAACCATCTTCCATTTCAGGGACATCCAATTCTACTTCGATCGATTCCATCATTTTTCAACATAACCTTCAAGTAAGCCATGGAAAGTAGACCAGCCATGTTGCACACTTCACTGTTCACTTCAATATACTCTGACGTCAGGGTTCGATTTATAATTTTTTTTTCTACATGCACTGGTGCATGTAGGTCAAAATATCTACATGCACAGCAAAATTTCTACATGCACCAAATCATCTGAAAATTTACAGAAAAGCCTACAAGAAAAACACCTTTGCTATAGGCCTAGGAAGAGTCTAAAAGCACAATTTGCATTTTTTCTATTTTGAGTAAAAACAAATGTGCAGATTTTTATTGAACCCTTTTCTTACATGGCATGTTCCATCAGCAAAACTGACGCTCGCATGCCACGAGCAATGTCAATGGGCCTTAAGTGTGTGTTTTTATCTGCTTTAAGGGCAAAATTTCCCCATTACCTCACTGTGTGAAAGGATCGTAGGAGCCAGGATTAAGGCCAGCTCAAAAATTTCAGGGAAGTATTCCCTTACTCAAATATGCCCAAGCTGTATACTGTACTTGAGGTCCCAAGCCTACTGTAGAGTTTGCACCAACTATCGCCAAATAACCCATTATAACTAAAGCTAAAATTTTACACAATCTTCAAGTTATTCAACTCTCTTTTAAGGTTGATTATAAGGTTTTGCCAGTTTGACATGCAACTAAAATTCTGACATTGTGGTTTAAAAGGTTCAAGTCTCCCATCATCAAAGTCCTTTCAAATTTCAATGCCACTGTAGTACACACTAAATGTGAAAGGCTGCATTCTTAGAAGCAAACCATATCGTGAAAATTACAGGATGCCAAAATTATGTTGTTGGCATTTATTTCTCAAAACATGTGTGAGGCATGTGTAAAATAATTTAAATAATTTCCCCTTACCAACATTTTCAAAACTTTACGCTACTTTTGATGTACCATACTTTTTTCTTTAGAGCTGCTGGTACCAGCTCACATGCCATCCTAATGTATTGTCTATATGAATACTTTGAAAGCCTAGCCTGTAATGTTAAAAGTCACCTTTCAAGTTGAAAATAGCCACATGCAAACTGAACACAGAGTTTATGGTGTACCACCAGTGTCAAGCTCTCTCAGTACAACATAACTACTGTTTAAACTTGCTAGACAGTGCATGCAAGAAGCGTTCTTGGGATTTACGAACGGAACGTACATCCATTAATAAGTACAGTGCATTATTGCATGGATTAACAGTAGTGTGTGCATTTGGTGAGCTTGACTATTCTGAATATTCTTTGTGCGGGATTCCCACAATCCCCCTGCTAATGCAAACCCTGGTAGGATCAACATTGCTTGGAGAAGTACATGTGCGGACTGATGATTGTTGACACTGATGTTGCAGTACCAAAGGAGGCACGCTCAAATTTCTTTGGTGAAATGTCCGCTTGTCTAACTGACAGTACGCAAGAAATAACGATGCAAGGGACAATTGGGACAGCTATATTAGGTTTACTTTGTGCTGCAACTTGACATGTAACATGTATTTGACCATGAAGTTTGTAGGCTAGGTCTGAAGTCTACATGCACGAAGCGCATGTAAGTCTCCACAGTTACATGCACGTAGGAAATTCTACATGCACCTGTGCACGCGTGCACCCGGGTAAATCAAACCGTCTGTTGTTAGATGATTTTCATCACATGACAAAAACACTTAGATACTTGCCTGCTGGACACATTTTGTGCACAAACTCAAACTGTAAATAGGCTTGTTCCTCTCAAGATAATTTTTGCTACAGTGCTGTCTAGGATATATGTTACACCGCAACCGCGCATGAATCAGGTAATCACTTGCAACTTGGCCGCCGTTCAAACCGAGTAGTTTATGAATGGCGAACAATAGCAGCTCGGAGGGTATATGAATAGTGTCCACTGGCAACAGGCGATTAAAAAATACACAAAAGTGCACCGCGTATAACAAAGCATTGCCGCTGTGATAATCTGTCTAACGGTTTGCTCCCACACAATGGCGAAAATTCAGGCCAGAAAGTTGCTATTCATACTCTCCGACTTGGGTATCAATCGATATTTGCAACAGTGCACGGCGGTGCGGAGAATACGATAGTGCGTACCGTACGTGGGCTTAGTATGGAAGGTGTATTTCAAGATCATGAATGTGTTCGAATATCTTGCCAAAACAGGTAATTTGCACTTATAACTATAAAGGAATGTTGAAGTCAGTGTCTGCAAAATATTTTTGAAAGAAGTCTCTCAGGCTTGGAGGGAAACAGACTGAATGCGATAGCCGCCGATAAGCGTATAAGGGCATTTGTTTGATCCTGATCGATTCCCGACGTTATGAAATTCAAGCATGCATTTTAAATGTAGGCTGATTTTCTTTAACACTGAAGAACATTCCTGTTTAGCATAACAATTAACAACCAACAGCCTTGTGACAGCAGTGCCCCGGTTCCCACAAATTAGTTCCTTATAATAATTCAGGAATGGCTTCTATCAGTCACTGTAGGCCTAGGCCTACAACTAGTTTGGCAACATCACAATCAACATTCGATTTGTTTTTACTACTACCTAGAAAGTGAGAGAAATCATAGGAAGTATAATCTTTTTTAAGGTAAGCAGATTTTCAAGTAAACTGCTTTCTCCTGTTTATGTCTGAACATTGCCCGCCGTCTTTTACAAGGATGATTCTTTGTTTTTACGGCATTTTCCAGCTCATTCCGTTTGGGCTACCGTGATATCGTTTAACTTTTCGCTGGTGCTCAAACCTCCGAGGTAGCCTAGTACTTCCATGCTCAAACTTGTTGGTATACTGCATAAGATCTGTTACAATCTGCGAAACTATCTCCATTTTCTTTCTATCGTTTATTTCAAACCTAATGTAGCACCCGAATATACCCGCGTGTACGTGTTAAGCCTGCCACGCAGGTTCGCAGGTTTGATACGTCATTGACAACACAAAACTGGCGGAGAAGGCGGACGCCATTTTGATGGATTTAAATTGCTTTAAAAGTTAAGAGGCTGTTAATATTTTCCAAGTCGTTGTGCGCGAAAGATTATTTTTAAACATACTACACATGGTAATGAATGTACTTTTTAAAAAAGTGCATGTTTTCGCAACAAAATCATGGCTCAGTATTTTTTTCGAAAAAGCATGGCCAGAATGGCGTACGCACTGTGTTAGGCTATATTTTCTCTTCGCAAATTCAGTGTTGACCTATACCCGGAAGAAAGCAGTGCAATCATCGCGACGACCAGCTTTGCAAATAATTTCTTTCCCGGGAAATTAGGGTAATGACATGTTGCATGTGCAGTGAGAGCGGGATTTTATGAAACGTTGGCCATGAATATATAACCATTTGAAAGTCCTGAATCATACCACTAAAAAAAAAAAAAAAAATACGGAGAAATTGTCAGAAGTTACGTACGAGTATAATCCTTGCTGCGCTAAGTATATAATTAACACAATATTTGCGGGCGTAACAATTAATGACTATACGACCTAATATGGGAAGGCAAGGCTGATAATAATATCCGTCCCCGTGGTGTACGCCATGCGCACTGCATGCCTGTCTGACATGTACCGCGCCGACTGAAAACTTTGGATAACCTTTGACAATTCAAATTTAATTAAACAATAACAGCTACACTAGTTAAAATTAATGTGTGGAAAGCTAAGCATGACAAAACAATCTCACGTTTTCAAAAACATCGCAAATTTACTAGTGTTTGAGAAAGGTGATTGCGAATCACAAAAGAGCTCCAAGGAGCTCCCAAGCGCACATCACCAAAGCGTTCTGTCCACATTTGATTTACCGACAGATGCATTCCTACGTTACGTTATCGTGTAGGCCTACCGGTGTTCTTCCATACAACAGGAAGGGAATACCGAATATCGATTTGAGAGGAGGGATTAGCGCAGGACTTCTTTCAACAGGAAGGGGTTTTGTGTTACTTTTGTCACTATCAAAAGGAGCCTCCGGTTCGGTGGCCATTGTTGTAGCATGGGCGGCAGCCTTTGAGAGGATTAGTACGCGCTAATTGAGGTTTCAAAGAATAGCATTAAAACCTCGATGCGGAGTTCACACGCCGATGCGGTGTAACATATATCCTTGACAGCACTGTAGGCAATAAATATCTGCTACAGAGCCTTCAGTCAGGGTCAGACTACTGTAGGCACAGTTTTCTTACAGTTACTTCATGCCTAATTTAGCAGGTGTGAAGCCAAGCTCCTGAGGTCAGAGATTTTAACCACAAAATGTAAACTTTCTCAGTACTGTACAGTATAAGAGGGCCAATCTGGCCTAGCAACCACAGTGCAGTGTGCAAAGAAATGTCAGGTTCCTTGACAACTGAAAAGCTTTGACCCTTAAATTTGCCAATGAAATGCTTTGTGTACATTTAAAACTGACATTATTCCAAATTCTAACATGCCTTGTGTGAGCAGTTGTGCTGCGATGGTTTAAGTGTAACCGAATGATTGACTGGTTACACAATTGCTATTTCTCTATTAAAACATTTAACCTTTTTTGTTTCCTCATAATTCAAATTGTTCAGTGCAGCAATTTCTGCTGTGTTCACTTAAAGCGGCTCATTGAGTTGGTTCATGAAATTCAACAAATTTTCCAAACCTGTTAAGTTTTCTTCACAAACCAATGACAAATTTCAAACTTAGACAATCTCCATACCCTTCATACAAATAACTGTTTTATGAGTGAGTAATTAATGGGTCAAGTCCGTTTTCAAAAATTCGTGACCAGACAATTTTTCAAATTATGTACAAAACCGTTACAAGACAGGACACTAGAAAATTCAAAATTTAACATTTTCTGTGACTTTTAGACTTAAAACTTGACTTGTTGTGCTAACTTTGGGCATTGTAATGTGGTAGTGACCCTTTGAGACTCTCATTAAGTTATCAGTATCAACTCAATGAGCCTCTTTAAGCCATTTGTATCATAAACCACAAAGTTCTGGGCTTAAAATTGCACAACAAATGCTATTCTTGCCACCAAAATTGATAAAAAATGATATAATGAGCTGCTCGTTGACAGCTTTTAACCCTACCCTGCATTTGCATGTAGTACCTTTGTCTTGCTTATCGATCTGCTTGCACAATGAGCTATGATTCTTATTGCCAAAAATCCCATTGTGGTAATAGGCCTGCTGTACTTTATCTTCCAAGGAGCCTTTCAACAATCAACTGTCTTCAAAAGCCACAAGACAAGTAGGGAGCTGAAACAAAAGTGCTTAAAATGCTGCTGTGAAAAAGTTACCAATCTTTGTACCTTTAGGGCATTACAACCTTCTCCGCCATACCATGATTAGGGCACAAAAATGTTTTTGAATAAATCTCCCCATTGTAGCTGATCGAGACATTTTATCATCCTGGACCTACATAAATTTTATAATTTTTCATTGTTAATGAAGGTATCTGGAAAAAAAATAACCTGTAAAAATATGATCTTCAGTGTCTGATAATTCCTGCCATTTTCTTGTTTACCCAATATTATATATACTAGAGCACCATGAGTGCTGATGGGTCAAACCTGTTGAATTAGTGCACAATGATGACTTTCAGTGCTAAGAAAATTATTCCCCATGAATGGGTACAGCAGGGCTCGATTTTCATGGTTTTCCGGTTGTCCAGGACAACTAAAATTCCATACGGACAACCAAAAGTTGAAAGTTGGTTGTCCGATGGACAACCATTTTCCCTCACAATGAACTATATTCAAGCAGCTTGGTTTTATCTGATGGAAGAAGTAATGTATATACTGTTGACTGATCAACTCTTTCAACTTTTTCCATCATACAAGTGTCTTTGTCTTGCAAAAATCATACCTTTTTTATTCTTCGAGACTAATTATATATTAATGTTATGTACTGTAATATTTTGGACAAAATGTTTTGGACAACCAAATTTTCTTTAGGACTAGTAAAAATACTGAATTGGTTACCCGAAGGACAACCATAAATTTTTCTGAAAATCGAGGCCTGTACAGGGACTGCATTTGTCATCATACATGGCTATAATTTCTTGAACAGAGGTACCCATGATTTAGTATATTTCAATTTCTCTCAGGTAAAATGACAAGGAACTTAATACTTTTTAGAATGATTACCTTTCTCTTTAGGTGTAGTCTTAAAGTGAGAAGTACCTGTTGCCTTGCTTTCTACTTTTACAGAAATCAGAAAGTCTAGTTAGCAAGGAAGAAAGCAGGTTTAATGAGCTATGATAATACAATTAGTAAGCAAGAGCTTCCTCCCTGAGCACAAGAAAAAAAAATTGACCCTCTTCATCCTTATCTCAAGCAAATCTAGTTTAGAAACAGTGTAGTTAAGCACTGTAATTCATCCTCCTGAAGTTGAGTTATGTCTACAAAGCCCTTGCATGCACTCACAATAAAACTACTGTTCTCAACAAACAAGATCTGTTTACACTTACCTAATCAACCTCACATGATTGACAATCTTGCACCCAGACAGTTTAAAAGGGAGTTCATTTTAATGGTAAACACTGAATTTGTGCGGCTGGTAGAAATAGAGGGGTAGAACAAAATTAGATAGAAAGGTGTGGAAATTATAATTTATCCAAAAACAGACAAAAAATTTGTAATCAGCACATGCCAGCCACCCATCTGAACAAATTTGAGGACAAGTTTGCAATGCATCTAGGAGAAAATAGCATTTCTAAACATTTACACCCATGACCTCAACGACCTTGATTGACCTCGGATTTAAACAAGAAAAGTACAAAGATTCAACAACCGCTCAGAAGGAATATTATGGCCAATTTTCAAGGACTTCGGACAACATTTGTGGGAGGAGATGGCAGGCCTCGATTTTCAGAAAAATTTATGGTTGTCCTTTGGACAACCAATGGAGTATTTTTAGTTGTCCTAAACAAAATTTGGTTGTCCGAAACATTTTGGGCACAATTACAGTACAAAAAAAGTAATTGTGTGTGTAATCACTCCCGAAGAATAAAAAGGTATGATTTTTGTAAGACAAAATCACTTGAAGTCTGAAATTGTATGATAGAAAAAGTTGAAAGAGTTGTTCGGTCAGCAGTATATACTTCTTCCATCATATAAAAAAGCAGGCTGCTTGAATGAAATTCATTGTGAGAGAAAAATGGTTATCCATTGGGCAACCAACTTTCAACTTTTGGTTGTCCGTATATAATTTTAGTTGTCCCGGACAATCGGACAACCACCAAAATCGAGCCTTGGATGGGCTTTATAAAATATTCACGAAACAGCTACTAATGACCCCTAGATGACTTTTGACCTCAACCTTTTGAACACAACATGTAGCCCTACGTCCAATGACCCATGTTTCCAAGTTTCCTTACAATTCCTCAAAAAATGTGTCCCTGAGAGCATTAACAGCAATTGTGAACAGACTTTGAGCTTTGAGCTGGTTTCAGCTAAAAATGGAACATGATCCCTTTGTTTGGTGGTAAAAACAGATACACACATATGTCTACTGCATGCATGGGACTTCATGCATCACTGTTTTTGTTCATAATGACTTCAAACGACAACATTGCTTAAGTCCTACTGTAAATAACTTAACAATAGGAATATTGGGAGTTCCAAGTTAAAGGCAGTTATTCGTCACCCTAAACTACAGTTTCAGTATGCATATATCAAAACTTTCAATTGGTACAGCTCTTTGATTGGCATCACATTCAAACAATGCATCATAGCTAAATTACACAGCATGGGCACTGAGAGTGTCTTGATTACACATTATGGACTTGTATGGCCACTGGGACAAGCCATGAAGCAATAAACTAGGATTGTGTCTGGATAAAGATGACTTTTAGCTAAATGTGGGAGGGGCTAGAAGTAAGTAGGTTGGGAGAATTAGAACTGTTTGGGATGATGAAAATATGCCTTTAATGCATGCAGAATAATAGCGTTTGGTTCTGCTGTTTGCAGCCGATTACGGGGCATTGTACAGATTGCTACCATGACAAACGTGTGCGATGTACATGTACTGAACACTGCAACGCAAGCAAGCTGCATCAAAATAGTGGTGTTGGAGTGTTGCATGAACTGTTAGTCTTTGTAACTGATGATATTACATAGGATCAGGCAGGAAAATACAGCAGTTGGTGGAATGTTTAAAAGTGCACATGGTCTGAAGAACGTTTCAGTAAATGCAGGATGGGCTTTTACTGTGAAAAGATGATAAAAACTCAGCGCAAAATACCAACATTTTTGCCACATGCTCACATCGGCAAACATGATTCACGACACCATTTTCAGACTTGTACTCTCCTTATAAAAGTGATGGCGCTCTTTGGAAATGTTGGTTTTGTTGATGTGCTGAACATGATGTCATTTTCAGTTAAACGGTTAACCACTCCAGGGAAGCGAACTTGTGGCTGGTGATGAGCCAAATAGCAATTCTATGGATGAACAGTGACCCTACTGTATGCAAATATCCTTACACAGAAAGGAGAGCTCTGTGTAATAGATCTACTAAAATTACTGAAGGATAAGTAGAACTCATGGTGTGTACACAGTCCACACAGGCAATTACAAAAAATAGGCCTATAAATAGGCCAATAAATCCCGCTTAAAAAATGATCAGGCCGTCACTTGAAATGGACACCCTTGTTTTGGTGTATTGACATTAAACGCAACTGTAGTTACTAACTGCTCCTTTGTTTTTTGGGTTTGAGATTTGAGGAATGCAGTGCCTCCGAGATCTGTTTTGCTTTGCAAATTTGAGCTATGGTTGCAGAACCAACCTGTCCCGGTGTGGCCACGAAGTGGGAAACCATACAGCTTAATAAGTCAATACACTTTTCTAAAATCGTGATCATAGAGTGAGCTGGAAAGGAAGCTGAGGTATTTAAGCTAAAGCCACTCCTCCAAAATGCGAAGACGTTGTAGCAGACATTTCTGTTTGGCTTTGTTGTAGGAAGTGTACAATAACCAATGATCAAACATGTGGGGCTTGACTTGGACTGGAGTGAAGTTTTCTTCACAATGCTTTTATAATCACTGCAATTTCTTGAATCTTTGCATTTTAAAGGAGGTGGGATTTACTGTGAGCTGCAAAATTTCCTGGCAAGGAGCTTTCTGTTATGGAATTTTTTCAACCTTGGCCACCAGCTCATGGACTCACAAAATTTGGTTGTCCATCTGACAACCTTGCAAACAAGATTTTGCAAGATCTAGTAGTCCAATCAAATTTGTAGTGGTCTCAGATGACAGGACATGTGTAGCGATTAATTTTTTATTGTTGTTTTTTTGTAAGTTGTATTGTTTGCATTAGGTTTCATTAGTTAAACCCCAAATTCATAGCTATTGCTACAGTACTAGCAATGACCTCTAGTTAGCAAGCGACTTGGTGATGATCGCTAAAGTTGATATTTTCAGTCTAACTGCAAACCTCAAACAAGTTCATAAGTCCTGTCAGAAGTTTAAGTTGAAGGTTCCTTGGATAAAATTTTCCCCTCAACATCACTTCAACACAGTAAAATTACTGCAAAAACTTTTCTGCAGGGAACCTCAACATTTGGGGAAACCATTCATGGTCAAGTTTTTCACATGTTATTTCATGGGGCCAATTCCAATCCATATATACTCCTAAACATGAATGTCCATTGGTTGTTTTGAAAAGCAACTCTCTGATTGGTCAAACTGGAGGTACGCCAGAGTAGTACAGTATGACGTTTGTCTCCTAGCACAGACTTGAATGGGGATAAAATTTTACTGGTGCAGACTCCCAGGGGTTTTTCAGACCTGGAATCTGTGAACCTCTGCTCTGCTCCAAATGTTTGCAGTAGCACAGTAGCAGTGCCTTTGGTTACTTTTTTTGATGGTTACTTTTTTTACTGCAACAAGTAGGGATGCACCGGCCGGCCGGAACCAGATTTTGCCGGAACCAACTTGAAATCCGGCCAGATTTTTTCCGGCCGGAACCGGATTTTCACAATGCGGATGAATGAAGTGAAATTCAGAAAAGCAGAGAAACTCTGGGATAGGAGTTTACTGCTTTGTAATGTAATGTTTGTGAAGGACTAATGGGAAATGTCTATAAATTTGTCTTCAACTATAGTACAAGTGTATTTACCTAATTTTTTAACCAAAAATTGCAGTATAATAGAAAAAAGGCATGAAAAACTGTGGTTCTGCAGTAGTACAGCAAAACTGTAGCAAAGGGGGGGGGAGGGGGGTGCAAGTAAGAGCTCTTTGTATTTTCCCTCCCTAAGTGAGTATTTGTAGAGAAAACTCCTGAAGAAATCTTGGAAGTTGTTTTGCATATCACTTTGTTCTTTTTGAACTACAGTATATCACCACTTGTTCAAAAAAATTGTACAAATTATGAAGACCAGTAATACTTGGCAAAGAGAGTCCTTGGATAGTGATTACTGAATGGACTGCTCAAATGCACTGTAAAAAGACTCTATAGAGTTTAGGTTTTCAAGTATATACAGCACCATTGTTTTATACACCATTTCTAGTATTTAAACATGCCATGATATTTAAAAACTGAAGCAGATTTGTCATCAATAATTTTTTTGGCAGAGATATACCATACGTTCTGGCTTACATATTATGTTTGATAACATATTGTGTATGCTTAAAAGTGTGTGTGATTTATTTATTATTAGGGTCAGAAAACATTGATAGTGACCCCATAGGCAACTTTAATTTGTAATGAGTAATGTCTTCTGAAATTCAAGATGAAACACATTTCCTGCTTGTAATACACAACTTTAATGGACAAGTATGTGTTAAAAAGTAAAGAAAAGTAAAGTGAAGTGTTTAAGTGTGCATTTGTAGACAACCCAATGCAATTAAACTGAAACACTGCCTTGAATGATGTGACTCAGGCACTGTACAACTGTTATATGGATTATCCATTTTGTAAAGTACTACTGTGCACTACAGTAGACTTATTTATATTGCATGAAAGGTCTTTTCATCCATTCAGATTATTTCACATAGTTGGAGGAATTTAAAGTCATATTTGTTAGATGTACGGTACATGTAAATCAGTTACTTTTATAACTTTGTTGCCTGTTTGGTTCCGTTATTTTTAAGGGCTAAATAAAGGTGTTCAAATGTTATATAACTTGCACTGATAAGCTATCATTTATGAACTTTTAATTAATTCTGTGACAGTTACTGCAGTGTTCACATTTGTTTTAACTCGGATCAGGTACTGTACCTAATGCTACTCAAGTTTGCAGAAAAATCCGGCCGGATTTAAAAAAAAATCCGTCCGGAACCAGAACCTGATATTTTTTCACTATCCGGCCGGACTGGATATCCAGTGCATCCCTAGCAACAAGGTCTGGGGCAAGGAAAACTTTAGGCAAAAGACAGCTACAGTAGTAGCCGTTTTGTGCAATTCTTTTGTTCAAACGTGAGAATACTCTTGCAGTTAGCCAAATGCGCATGGCTCAGTATCAGAAGATTACTGGAGCCTTGTTGTTCACTCAAACCAAGTGGTAGGAGCAGGGTTAAAAATCACCTGTGTAGAGAGGTGTCATACATTTTAGAGCTCGGGAAAGCAGGTCTTTTTGAATCGGTATCATGATTGAGGGATAACAGCTTGGTAATGGGGCTTAGGAAAAACGTACACCTGGTTCGTGCCAAACTTTTGAACATATATTTGGAATTAATTTTCCAGTCACATGTTTGCATAAATTTCTTTTTTGGGGGGAGGGGGGGGCAAAATAGCTTGACATCAGCAAAATCTCCTCATCCAACTTGGGGATCAGAAATAAATTTATCACATTTTTTTCTCATGGCAGATTAGCTGATAGCCACACTCTGGCTTGAGGCTAGGCGCATAGCCAGGATTGTGTCATGGGAAGGGTTTTGGTGTCATGGGAAGGATGTGGGGGGTTACAGGGCACGAAATGAGGGAAAAGTCTATTGATAGAGAGAAAAGATCTTTATTTTAGGTGTTTTTGGCATGGCAATTTGGGGTCATGGGGGTTCTAACCCCCCAAACCACCCCCATGGCTATGCCAGTGCTTGAGGCTGAGGGGTATGCCGGTGGGTGACTTGATCTTGTCAGGGAAGGAGAATAGGATCACACCCAAAAATGTTTACTGCTTTTTTAAAATGGAATATACTTGGATTATACCTTTTGTTGTGCAGAATTTTTCAGTGTTTCATCAAAACAGGTAAGAATCTGTATTTATTAACTTAAGTTGTTGGTACTCAACAAAGGTTTTTCTGTAACTGAACCTGATTGCAATGCCACTCCAAGCAGAGGATTGAGGAATACACTTGTGACATCTTACAGTCTGTATTCAACACTCAGAAAATAGAATTTAAAGGGGCTCATTGAGTTCATATCCATAACTTAATGAGGGTGTTAAAGGGTCACTACTACATGAAAATGCTTAAGCATGATGAATCAAGTTTCATATCCAATAGTAAAGGAAAACAGTAAAATTTTTAATTTTGTTGTATCCTGAATTGTAACTGTTTTGTACATAATGTGAAAAAGTGTCTGGTCACGAATTTTTGAAAACCGAATGGAACAATCAAGTACTCACTCGTGAAACAGTCATTTGCATGTAGGATATGGGGATTGCCTAAGTTTGACCATTTATCATTGGTTTGTGAAGAAGACCTAAAAGCCTTGGGAAAATTTGTTAAATTTAATGCACCAACTCAATGAGCCGCTTTAGAAAAGGACACAGGTTTTTGGATCCCCAGATTTTCAGCTTCTTGTACAGTTTGCTACACTCAAAGAGAACATGCAGCTCAAAATGTGAAAAGCTTAAATCAGCAGTACTGTTTCAAACTGTCTCGAACCATGCAAAAGTACATTTTGTGCCCTTATAAAACTTTCAAATAGCACAAAAGTAAGTGCTGCTTATAAAACTCTGGAAGCATCTTCAAATTGCCTTACAAAGAGCTATCAGAGACTACAAATCCTACTTGTAGTAGGGGAGTGCAATAATATAAAGTACTTTGTTCAGTAGATAGGAACCCAGATTCACTGCTAATAAAATGCAGTCATTTTCTAATGGCGCAGTCAACACATTAAGTAGAAATTACGTCATTATGCTCTAGACTCTTTCAGTGTTCCACCGATTATGCTATAATCGGTAATACCCAATTACCGATTAATTAATTAAACAATCGACCCGATGCCCATTACTGATTATCAGAAAGAGGGAAGTCACATGTTTGTTTCTTTAGTATGGGCCCCTTGCTTTGTGCATACCATTATTACCATAACCAGTTCAAGATGGAAAATATTGGGAATAGTTCCATTCGTTTCACAAACGGGATATCATTTTTGTAGGTGTAATATTTTCACTTCAAAAGTGAAGATACAAATCAACTGTTAATACAATAGACTTGTTTGCAGTCGATGTCACATGCCTTTTGATAATTTAGTTCTAAGACCAACTTCATGCTCTGTCTAGTTTTCATCCCCCAATCATGTTGGAACATTTGCATTCTTTTACTGTACTGGGTTGTAGTTGCATTAATGCACTGTTGCTACTCTCCCACCTTAACGAACCCATGTAGAGTAATCATGATATCTTTGCAGTTCTGGGCAGCAAAACAATTGCACCCAATTAACATATCTTATGGTTCCTTTCGGATATAAATATCCCCGTAAACTCCCCACATATTTTAATATTTTTATTTCTTGTCCACAACTTACGTCTTGCATAAAGAGAATAGATCTGCAACTGAAATGCACATATGTCAGACCCCTGAAAAATCCAACTTTCATAGATTTCTGTGGTGCCGTTTCTATGTGAATTTAGCAAGGGGCTTCGCTAGCTGGCTATATAAGCATGGCAAGTGTGATCGTCGTAACACAAACTCAACAAGAAACCTTTTCTCGAGACCCGAGTATTTTCACACACTAAATCACATAGGTGAAGGTGCAAGTTGTGATTGGCTGGCTGGAATCAATGTAATTTAACCAATCATGATGCAAGGGCCAATTTAAATTTTGCAATGGATCCTAAGCATATGTCACCAAGCAAAACATGATGCCTTGTCTGGTGGTAAAAATGGACACACCTGTACGTCCAGTTCATTCATGGGCCAAGAAGTTTGCTGCATGAAACCACGTGCATCACTGTTTTCGTTTGCAATCATGACGTGTAACAACATTGCATTAAAATCCAACTGTAAATAAGATTATGGTAGGAATGCTGGGAATGGCTTAATTAATTTACGCACGATAATAACCGCTGAACTGCACAAGATTCTAGGTGCTAAGTGTACAAAATGTGCACAGGTATGTATGCAAAGCTTGGGGATTTGAAAAAACAGCGAAACACTGCAGCTCGATAGTCTGTACTACAGTATGTGTATTGTGCAGAACAGTTTGTACAGCAACTTATGCGGCACTTTCTGCGAGACCAAAAGGAATACACCCTGAATGCAATTCTAAACCCAATTCCAGGTAAAACTACCGGGTTATAGCGGAAAATATTAAACAATCATTCCCATGGCTGGGGTTAAATTTATACATTTGTGATTATCAATGCATCCCATTTTGGTGGGAAGTTAAAGGATTGAGTATTTACGGGAATTTTGACACAAGCAAGTTTAAAGTATTTAGCTCTTTTTTCCAGTTTGCAAATAATCGGTGAGGATGATCTGTTGAATGGCAGAATTTTACCTATGCGAATTATTTACTGATAACAGAATAATCTGCCTAAGGCCGATTACTTAACAGATGATAGGTGGAACACTAGACTCTTTACAGGCCTTATTGCACTTCATCCCCCACCACAGTGCCCAACTTTTGGTTAGGCTATAAAAATCGTCTTGTCCCAATGTCTCTAAACTCCAGTTGTGTACATGGCGGGAAGTTGTACAAAATATCATTGAACTCTGTGTGATTTTGTACTATAAATTTTGCGAACTTGTGTGATTTTCCGTGATCGTAGAAATTATTCTATGGGAGTTAAATGATCACAGTTATCTCTACTCACAATATTCAATCTCTATTGTTGCTAGGGCTGTGATGGTTAATCGGTTAACCGACCGACTCTTGGGTTACTCGTGCGTCATTCCTCTTCATAGATTAACCGTTTTTGTATTGCCAATAACTCACTCGCCGCAGGGTGGCCTTGTTGGTAAACTGTAACACAAACATCGCTCAACAAACCGTTTCTCACAAATTATCGCTCGAACAATAACTGTAAAAAGAGTTTTAAAATCGGCTGTTCGATTGAACGGATTAATTCCGCGGCAGCTCCCCAAATTAAGTACATTATGATGAGTGACAAGTGGGGCACCCATTGCAACTTTCGTTGGCAGAACTTCGTGTGCTCGTCTCCTAATCCCTTCAATAGCAACACCCAAGCACAACTTTAGAAATTAGCGGCATGTTTCAGAGGTTACCAAGCGAAAAGAAAGCCACAAGACAAGCAGGGAGCTGTAACAAAAGTTACCAAGCCCTGTATTTCTATGGCAATAAAACCTCCGCGAGACCATGATTAGGGCACAAAAGTATATTTGAATAAGTCTTCCCACTGTAGCTAATCGAAATATTTTATCATGCAACACCTCCGTAAATTTCATTATTTTTCATTGTTAGTAGCAGTATTTGGGAAAAATTTAACCCGTAAAAATACCATCGTTAGCACCAGATAATTCCCGCCATTTTGTTGTTTGCCCAATATCATATAAAATGGAACATTCCATGTTAACTTTTATGAATAAGCATACGCAGCTCTTTGAACCCACTGGGTTGTAGTTGCGATAATCTACTGTACTGTAGAAGTCAACCCTACGATGCACGTAAAATTAACGATTTAACTTTTAGCGGTCTTGGACAGCAAAAAATGGACTCCATTAACGTTATCTTATGGTTTCTTTCTGATATAAATATCCCCGTAATTTTGCCACTTCTTGTCCAAACCTTACCGTCTTGTTTCAAAATAATCAGCAAATGAAATGCACTTAAGTCAGACCCCCTAAAAAATCCAAGTACGCAGAGATTTGTGCTGCAGTTTCTTGGTGAATTTAGCACGGGGCTTGGCCGGCTGCACAGGCGGGCTACGTAAGCCTGGGAAGTGCGATCGTCATAACGCAAACTCAATGGGAAAATTCGTTCGGAGGTCTGGTAGTTTCACACACTAAATCCCATAGACGATGGCGCGAGTTGTGATTGACTGGCTCAGAATCAACGTATTTGAACCAATCACAATGCAGAGGCAATTCAAATTTTGCAATAGATCGTGTGCATATGATGTCACCGAGCAAAACATGGTCCCTTGTTTAATGGTAAAAACGGATACGCACGCAAGTCTACTGCATGCATGGGACCACGTGCGTAATTGTTTACGTTCGTAACGACGTCATATGATAACATTCCATAAGTCCTACTGTAAATAACTTTACGGTAGGAATGCTGGGAATTCCTTAATTTATGCAGGAAAATAGGGCTTGGTTGTGCTGTTTGCGGCTGGTGGGCCGTTTACAGTGCAATTGTACAGATCGCTACTATGACACACACGTGAGCCCTGTACATGTATTGAACACTGCATCGCAAGCAAGCTGCATCAAAACAGCGGTGTGGGAGTGTTTCATGAAATAACTGACAATATAACACAGGGTCAGGCGGGAATGCAACAGTTGGTGGAATGTTAAAAAGTGCACGTGGTCTGAAGAAAGCTTCAGTAAATGCGGGATGGGTTTTTACTGTGAAAAGATGATATAAACCCAGCGCAAAATACCAACATTTTTGCCACATACTTACATGTGCGAACATGACTTACGGCGCCATTTTAGACTTGCACTTTTCTGTACAAAAGTGATGGCGCCCTTTGGAAATGTTAACTTTTTGTTTTTGTGTGAACATTACGTCATTTTTGGTTAAACGGTTAACCGCCGGTTAATAAAATCGGTTAAACGGATAGTGAATTAACCGAAAATGCACAGCCCTAATTGTTGCTGTAGATTTTGGTGCAGTACCATCACAGTTTGTAATTGTCAACTCGATGTGACATCGACAGTTGTACTGTTCCATGCTGCAAGTGATTTCCAACTAGTCACTAAAACCCACAGTCAAGGAAGTCAAGAACTGTCAAGACAGTCCAATTGTTCATTTGATAGGAAACTTTGAGGCAAGTCCAGCCTCTAACCCGCAAGTTGGCATTCATTTTTGCTATTGAAAGAGGCGTGGCAAAAGATTTAATTTCACAATTTACCCAGTGACAGCAATATATTCCTGACCTGCTGTGAGGTTATCCATATAGTGATGCTGCAAACAATAGCGATACAGGGAACATAAGTCTGTGTGTACCTAAGTCTGTGTGTACCTAGGCCTATGCACTGTTTAGCAGCACAACCAGTTGAATGAGCAGTGGGATAGGATTCACTCAATTTGAAGTTATCAGTCAACTGAATTAAATATTGTGTGGTTCATCTTTAACCAAGAATACATAGATTTGAAATTTGCAGAAGGCTGATGGGCAGGTCAGCGGGTTTGGGTGTTCAAATGTGGGTCATGTGGGAGACCTGTACGATACGCTAGTAAGTATGAATGTAAAAAAAATGCACCACTATCATAATCTAGCTTTGGCTGTGAGGTATATAGTTAGATAAGATTTAACACCCACCATTAGAACGTGTTGTATAGTGTCATACTATTCAAACATTCAAGTCCTCCCGTTTAGTGGCCTCTTACAACCATTTAGCAGGGCTCGATTTTCGGGGTTGTCCAATTGTCCAGGACGACTAAAATTCCATACAGACAACCAAAAGTTAAAGGTTTGTTGTCTGATGGAAAACCACCAAGTTAAAGCAGTCCACTGACTGATAAACTTTCTCACATTATACAATGTTTCAGACCAGACATATTTCTGTTTCTCAAACATCATGTTTTTATTCTTCAAGACCATGCAACCACACTTGAACACAACTACAGTTTTGTAATTGTGCCAAAAATGTTTTGGACAACCCAATTTCCTTTTGGACAACCAAAATTATTGAAGTGGTTCCCGAAGGACAGCCATGAATTTTTCTGAAAATAGAGGCCTGATTTAGGGATTTGCTCTGTTTTAACCCACCGACAACCCCGTCAGTCATGGGATATGAGTACTTAATAATGGTTTAATTAATAATGTTTAATTAATGGTTAATAAAAGTTAGGGACAAACTTTTGGCCATACACGACCTAAGCCCTAGTGTTTGCACCAGGTAGGAAATTCGTACCTGGGTGCACCTGAACCACATTCCCCGTCAGGTACCCGACTGTAAATCTTGCAACATCTTACTTAAGTGCTTGGCGTTTGAATTGTTTCTGGAAAAGTGCAATTAAACAAAAGAGCATTACGGAAACAAATGAAAGAAACTTCATTTCAACATAATTGTGAATGAGATGTGGGTAAATACACTTTGTTAGTTTCAATAACCATGTTATTTTACGAAGATCAAAAAGAAATCACAGGAAAATGCTACCCAGGTACTTATTTTCTAGTACAAGCGTAGTAAAAACATGGGTCGGGTACCCAGTGCAAACACGTACTAAGCCCACTTGGATGCAGTTTTACGTCATACCCAGGACCCATGAAAGCGCAGAAAAAAAAAACAGTAAAAATTGTAAAGGAGTTCTGCATAACACTTTACAATGAAAATGTACACCAATAACCACACAACAGCCATTGATAATTAGCCTAATTTTTAAGGCTTAGCCTTCAGAACGTTTTGTATGCACAGTCACACTACACAAGGGTAACCCTTCAGTTGAGGGGAGCTAGGGTATGAAGAAGTCCAAACTACTGTTGGTTGCACTCTGTGGTATGGGTAATTTAACTGCCAACCTGGTGAGAGTCGATCAACTTTTCTTTTAGTTTCCTCGAGGTCAAAATATTTTGAACCTAATGCTGAAGGTGAACATTGTTTAACAAAATTTGAACTGTCTGAAATATAGATTTCCCTAGAAATTGGTCTATTCTTTTAAAGAAACTGTATAAGTACACCAGAAGAAAAGATTAAGGTAGCCTAAGTGATGAAAAGCAAAAAGTGCCCAGAGGTAGTAGAAATTAAATTTGTGTTTCATATATGGAGGTTTTTCAGTGGGGGTTTTGTGTTGCACAGTAGAATGCAGGTAAAACTAATTTGAATTGAATCAGAATTTAAGTGAGTAGGTCCTACCATTAAAGGAAGAATACTGCTGGGCTGGAAAAATGTTCACTTCCTGGGAAGAATCAAGGTATTGAATTTTCCTCAACTGGCTCTTCTGTAAATATGCAAATTCCCCTCCAGTAGGCAGTCACGTAATTTCCAAGGACGGAATCTCCCAGCTTCTGAACTTTTTCCACCCACAATACCATACCTCCCAAGTGACCCGCATTTCGCAGGTTGGACCCGCATTTGGACACCCAAACCCGGTGACCCGCCAAGCCCTCTGAAAAACCCGCATTTCAAATCCCCGAAGTATTCCTAGTGAGAGAACCACACAAATTCAAATAATTCATCTTACCAATAACAACAAATTCAGTAAATCGTATCTCACAGCACATTCAACTGCTCGTGGTGCTATACAATGCATAGGCCTAGGTACGTACGGAATATGTTTGCTGTCCCAACATTGTTATCGGTTAACCTTCGCAGCAGGTATGGAATATATTCCTGTCACTGCAAAAGTAGTGTAATAATGTCGTGCAATGCCACATTCAATAGGGAAAATAACTGCCTACTTTGAGGGTCACAGGCGGGACTTGTCCCAGAGTTGACCAAAAGTTCTGGACTGTCTTGACGTTTTTGGCTTGGCTTGAGTTGACGTTTGCAAACTGTGTCGGTACCGCACTAAAATGGAACTCAAAAATAACGATTGAATGTTGTGACTAGGAGAGGTTTTAGTCATTGGGCATTTGTGAGTATCTGCATAACATCATTTTGGCAAATCTCTCAAAGCAATATTTCGCTAGGTTACTGCAAAAAATTCAGTACTGTACTGAATTATTTTGGCGATAACCTAGCGACATTGTGTTAACTGATTTGCCAAAAAAGTGCCACCATTTTGCCTGTAGACACTTCTAAAATTCAAAAAATTTTTGTGGGGGACACCCCCTCCCCTTATACCCCTCTCCCCCAGGTCGGCGATCCACCAATGGACAGATTAGATGGACCCGCATCTAGCCTCTCAGAACTTGGGAGCTATGCAATACACTGTCCTGTTTAAGGTCTAGGCACAACATTGGTACCACGCAGAGAAATTTTATATTAAATATTCTGAAAATAGTCTGAAGTTGCTGCTCACACCCTAATTATTTGTTCAAGTCCACCACTTAAAGGTCCAGTTCTCTCACCCCAAACTGTACCAATTCTCCTAACCTTCTTACTAGTACTGAAGCCTCTCCCCCAATATGTCTGAAATTCGTCCTCATCCATGCAGATACAATCTCAGTTTACTGAGCTTGATGATAAAAAACTAAATTTATGTAATCAAAACACTCTCGAGTACCATTCATGCTGTGTAATATAAGCTTTGGTACTCTGCACTGTTTGAATTAGCTGTCAATCAAAGAGCTGAGCCAATTGAGAATTTCAGT
Organism: Holothuria scabra; assembly: GCA_037179385.1. Lineage (NCBI taxonomy): Eukaryota > Metazoa > Echinodermata > Holothuroidea > Aspidochirotida > Holothuriidae > Holothuria > Holothuria scabra. The sequence goes on along the minus strand of CM074192.1, from coordinate 13,434,268 downwards.
ACCCCAGTACCAAGATTGTAGTTTGGGGTGAGAGGTTTCGCCCTTTAACTAAGTTCGAGAAATAGGCAAAAAAAAAAACAAAAAAGCCCAAATTCACTGACAGACTGGCTGGTTTAAAGATATTCCTATAATTCCTTTTAATTCTCGCTTGTTTAAGGACCTTATTTTTAAGGTTTAGTGTCTCTATTACTGTACCTTTACTTGGCCTACCTTGGCCTGGGCTGCCCTAGGCCTAGGTTATGAAATCCTTAGTAGGCTACTGAGGCTAGCCTAGGCTATGTAGGCTATGGACATAAAGAATTGATCAGCAACCATTTTCTACTTGATTCCTCGGGAAACAACAACTATTATTTTTTCAATAAACAAGCCCTTCAAATTGTCATTGGCAATATTCAGATATATGGGTCAAAACAACCAAATCTTAGCTTCACTGAAAGTCGGGTCAAATGGTTCTACTATTAGTTTTACAACTTGCTTTCGTCGCGTCCCTTTTCTACATACATGGCTTTCAGCACGTGGCGGGGCGGGCAAAAGATACTGATCATACACTGCATCATGGCGTTCGTGACCTCGCAGAAACTAACGAAGCAATGTTCGGAGGTAAATTTCAACACGGTGTCTGTTGTTACGAACCAGTTAGGTCTAAAAATACAATGATTGTGGATAAATTTACCTCACTGTGAGCACGCCATTAGATCATTCCTGAAACAACGGGTAAATTTTAGCCAAATGTTGGAGCAATTTACTACGTCGTCATTCACTCGCCTGGTCGTCGAAAAGGATGATGGGTAAAAGCAAATTGGCGCCAAATACGGCACTTCCGGGTTTTCGAATCAGATTTTAAATGGCCCTTTCATTTCTCTAAACCTGCTACATGCATGTCAAACAGCCTTCAATGCTTTTGCTCCTGTAAAAGATTTAAATCTTTTCTTGACAGTAAAATGATCCCAAAGAGATACGCGTTCAATAAATTCGTCTAAAATGTTCTCCGTCATTTTGTTAATCGACCTTGCCGGTCCCAGTTCAACTAGCCGGGTACCTGTTACGCGATACAGAAATGACGCCCTCACTTTCAAGGTACAACGCAGTCAAATTCGGAATTCGTTTCCGATAAATTAACACTTTGGTACCGTGTTTATGACCTATAAAAATTACGGTGAAACGTTTGGCTTTTATGTGGTTGTGCTAGCTCCAAATATAATTAATTCTAACCAAATGATGTTACCTAGGCTTATCGTCTGTTGGCCTTATGAAGTCAACGTAGGCCTAGCCTAGGCCCGGCCTAAGTTTGCGTCTGCAGGCTAGTTACTAGCCTAGCCTGTGTAGGGCTAGACCTAAGTTAGAACTCACGCACTGCCGATTCGAACGTTAGCCCATATAGCAGGATAATAGTCAGGATGATGCGCACTGTTTGACAAGGTGTTTCTTGATTGGCTGTTGCCATTGTTTTGTATCAATTGTATTCTTTATTCGGGTTAGGAATTAGGACTTAGGTTAGGATTTAGCCCTTGAACAGGACCCAGCATTACGTTCCTTTGCTATACACTTCATTTCTGGGCCCTTGCCCGGTATACACAAAAACAAAGCTCACTTGCCTACTCACGCGTGAGTAGGCATCCCTCACGTCCCCAAAAAGATACCTTTTCTCACCAAACTTTCCACAGATGATCTTTGTCATCACCTTCACCTTCCACACAAGTCTTTTAATGAAGTAAGACCTTTAAGAGGGAATTTTTGGCTGGATAATTCTGCGAGTAACGTTAAGCCTGTGCAGACATGATTATTTTTTCAGTTGAAGAAGTCAGTGTTTGTCATGTGATCTCATTTAAAACGGAGAAACCTACGCATTGACTGTACAATTTCATAATGTACAGAGAGCTTACTATTATAAAGTACAAGTATTGACTAGCCGCGCATACTATTTGGTCTTCGACAGCTTGTCTAGCGGAAGTCCTTCCCATCATGCAATACAGTAGCACTGTAGCAGACGATCAAGATGTCGATGTTACTGCGAAGGATGGCACCACATTTTTCCTGCCTTTTGCTATGAATTTACTGGTATTAAACATTCCAGAAGGTATAAGTGGTATCTAAGAATGCTCAAAATCATTATATTAACTCAAATCTGTTCTATAAACCATTCCATGGAATTAGAGCTCGGTTTGTTGTTTTGGCTTAAAACATTGTTACCTTTGTACATGTAGGCCAGTGACCGTAGTAAGAAGGGACTACAAGGAGCAGATTATACGGTCACATTCAGTGACTAGTTAGGATTAGGCTATCTTTACACAGTAAGAAAATTTTTGTTAGGCCTAATTAACAACAGCGCTCATCGCTCCTAATAGTGTTCCTAGTAATAGTAGTACCCTGCCCTAAGCATTAGCCTCATATGGTTATAAACTTTTTTAGTCCAGATAGGCAGACTACAGAGCAAGTTCAAGCAGTTGAAACATAAGCACTAGGCCCCTAGTAAAAAAAACTGTCATTAACCTGGTAGTCCAGAGGATTTTTAGAAGCATTAGATTCTTTTCAGAAGTATTCAAGTAGAGGACTGAAAACAAATTTTTGTTGTGATTATAAAGCCAAGGTAGCCTAGGCCTAGGCTAGATTACACTAGGCCTACTGTACCAATGGAGAACTATTTTTAAGACTGTTCATTTTGTCTTAATTCATTACCTGTATGTATGCATAAAATTAGAAATGACATTTGTTTCTTTCAAGAGTTTTGTTTGTCTGCAGGATAACCGTCACCCCAAGTTTTTGTACTAGGCAAATATTTATGGGGTCCGCTGGTTTCCGCCTTTGGTACTGTAGTTTCTGCCTGTCACTTTCTGCCCCTGAAAATCTTGGGGCAGAAAATATTGTTTGAACTTTTATGTGTTAAAAATAACTTAAAATAATTTTGAATTGCCAATCCAATTTTAAGACAGCAGTTACATCTGTGGATAGGCCTAAAACTTATTCAGCATCCTTGTCGAAAAGAATAATTTGCATGGTGTTTTTATAAACATCAAGTACAGCAGTGGCGGAGCTGCCATTTGGTCAGAGGGGGCGATCAACCCCCCCCGAAAGACCAAAATCGTCTGTCGGCTCCCTTTATAGGTTTTTAACGTACTTTACTCTTGCACCATTTTTGGCAAAAAACATAATTTAATAGCGTTGTTTTAAGTGCCAGATAACAAAATACCCAAACAACCACCAGTAACTGTTCTAGCTGCACTTTATTCTGATGGAAAGGGTCATCTTCTGTAATATTGGGATGTTTTGCTGAAACGTATCTTCATGCTTTATACACACTAAATTATGAAATTTGTTGCTTTGCTTATTTCATTGCATCTACACCAAGCGTGACTATAAGCTTACAAAATACACAGACTGAAATTAAATTAACCCTCCTGGCCAACTAAAGATGCTTCAAAGGGCGCAACAATAATTGTAGCACAAATAGCTCTCTTGTCGGGGATAATTGTCAACATAGAGTTTGTAAAGGTACCAAAATAGTTTCCACAATTTTTGTCAAAATCATTTGATGAGAAAATTCAAGTTAAAATAAAACTGTCATCATGGTGGCAATGGTTTAAGAGTTTTAATGAGCAGTTTCCATTTTGCTTTTCTTCGAGTGACCATTCTCATGCTTAATGGCTATTTCTGACTCTGCACAATAATCCCATGAAAATGCTTTTTTCCTGTACTTCCGTGGTCTCAAAAGCCAGAAAATTGCATCAAATAAGCTTAAGTTTAGGCTACTTTTATACGTATAATGAAGTCGGTATCTAGAGGGCCAAACAGACCTCTTGTTTTGACTATTTCTTTAAATGTACTTAATTAATGGCTATTTTAGAGTGGTCACATGATGCAAAATACGTCAATTCGTGTTTCTTTGTGTACTTATCTTGATTTCCAGATGCCAAAAATATACACCTAATGGTGTTCAATTTCCAAAACTGTTTTCCTCTGGAAGATTGCTTGCTATTCAGCTCTAGCAGGTTTAATTTTTATCTTCACAAAGTAGCCTTGCTGTTATTACATTAAAATCTTAAATAGAGACCTGACAGTAACACACAAAATATAATGACCGCCTTCATACTAGAATGTAAAAGAGAGGGATAGAAACATGCGCGTCTGCAGTTACTGTAGGGGCAAGAGGGGAATTTGCCCTCCCCTGGAAAATGAAAAAAACCCTGAAACACGAAGAAAACATAAAGAATAAGACGCAGAAAAATTAACATCAATATTTCTTAACAGTTCACTCAGTGTTTTCCCTATTTATATGGTAAAAAGGATTTAGAAATGTCATTTGTAGTGATCTGAGAAGCATTTTGGGCCAAATTTTCTTGCACTTCGCGTCAACTCATGTTGGCGCGGAGTTTTTCCCCCTAAAAGAATTCAGCCCCCGAATTTTCCTCCATGGAGGCCAATAGGTAGACAATTTAATTATGTTTTAACAGAAATTCTTGCTGAGGAGAAATGTCAAAGTAGTCTTCTTCCAGGTGCAGAAAATCAAAAGGAAAGTCTGAAAAGCCGTGGCTTCGATCGTGGTGAGGCTCAGGGTATTTACTCCTTCAAAGCACCCCTGCAGACTGTTTCTGCCCCCTATGACCCAAATCCCTAGCTCTGCCACTGGAGTACAGTCATGGTCCTCTGATTTTTCACTACAAGTTACTCCCTGTGTCTATAGGCAGGCTTATGCTGAATGTGTGAACAATGGTTCACAGCACTAAATGTCATATACCTGTACATATAAAGTAGGCTATGTATCAGTATACCATGTCTACATTAAGAATGGTGCTAGGAAAGATGTCAGCACGGCAGTAACCAGTGTCGCACCAAGTAGCAAAAGACGTCGGTAATGTTTGAAACTTTAAGGAAAAATCTTCATTTGACACAAGTACCACTGATATTCCATTCCATTACTTTCCACCCCAAAAAAGATGGTTTCTGCTAAAAATAAAAGGTGGAAAACACTGTTTTTGAGGGGAGGAAAAAATGAGGGTGGAAACTAAGGTAATCCCCCCATACCTCCCAAGTGACCTGCATTTTGCGGGTTTGAACACCCAAGCCCGCTAACCTGCCAAGCCCTATTAGAAACCCACTTATCAGATCTTCGATGGAAGTATTCTTAGAGAACCACACAAATTAACAACTAATTCAGCTTACTGATACTGTAACTATGATTCAGTGAATCGTACCTCACAGCACATTCAACTGCTCCTGCTGCTTACACAATGATAAGCAGATGCAACGCAACTTTAATAGCAAAAGTTAATGCCCACTTTGCACAGGCCATGAATTTTTAGGGGTGCGTGTGCGATTGCATTCCAACACACGCCTGAAATACACTTGAGAAGTGGGATAAAATGGATTAATCACTCGCCTAGAATTGCCCAATTGAATCGCTACTCCACTGTTGCAATTTATGGTAACTTACTCAACCTACCTGCCCTTGGATGAAACAGTTTTGTGTTAGATATCGTGCACAAAACAATGCAGCATCTTGCACAGGTGTACTGACTGAACTGCCTCTTCACAATCGCAAACTGCTTATGTTAAGTCTTCTTATAAGTCCATGTGCCCATCCTCATAGTAACACAGTGTATGTTATCATATCAAGAAGCTGTGATTGCCTGATTGGACAGTATGATAGAACATAGGACAGTCTACCTCAAGTAGGGGTGACAGATTTGCAAGCAGGCTCCCATAAATTTTATTTTTACCACTTGACCGATCAGGCACAGTTAATACCAGAGTTGAAGTTCTTTGTTGTTATTTATTTGTTTGTATCTCCTCACAAACTTACTCATACTGGCACATATCTTGGAGAGTTATAACACTAACAGTATCTTCAACGTTTTCAATGTTTGGATTGCATACCAGTAATGATAGCTTTACACTGTGCAGTGCACACTTCATTCAGCTGGCTGTTCCACATGTAGTTACCAGTTTGTACTCTAATTGGCAAGCATGAGACCCTATGCAGATAACCCTGTATGTAATTTGTGGGAAGTCCACAAACTTTTCCCCACACACTATTCATTCATAAACACTAACAGCTGCCAATCAATGAGCATGATTCTTTGTTCAGTATGAGGTATGTATGCAAGGTAGCTGCGTAAGCTCAATAGACAGTTTGTAGAGCTCGATTTTCATGGTTGTTCAATTGCCAGGGACAACTAACGTTACATATGGACAACCAAAAGTTGAAAGTTGGTTGTCCGATGGACAACCATTTTTTCCTCACAATGATTACATTCAAGCAGCTTGCTTTTATCTGATTGAAGAAATACGTATATATTGCTGACTGATCAACCCTTTCAACTTTTTCCATCACACAATTTCAGACTTCATCATATCTTTGTATTCTTTGAGACCGATTTTATGTAAACGCAATTACTGTTTTGTACTGTAATAGTGCACAAAATGTTCCGGACAACCAAATCTTCTTTAGGACTACTAAAAATACTGAATTGCTTGCCCATAGGACAACCATAAATCTTTCTGAAAATCGAGGCCTGGTTTGCAAAGGTGAACATGTGCATATAATGTAAACTTCTTCCACAGAAACACAAGATTAGGATAGTGCATGGTCCGGCACAAATAACACTGAAGAAAAAAGCATCGTACGGCAAAATTACTGGGGTTAATCCTTCAAAAATTACATGGAGGGCTTGAGTAAGAGTATTTTACACATGCCTCATAACTATGTCATGAAATTTGTGAAAACTTGATCGTATTGGACATCTTTCAAGTTGATGATCCAAAATTTAAGGCAACAATAACGACTGAATATTGTAATAAGGAGAAGTTTTAGTAATTGGGTGTTTGTGAATATCTGTATGATATTATTTTAGCAAATTCCTCAATGCAATACTAGATCATTGCAAAAGAATTCTGTACTGTACTGAACTACTGAACTTTCTTGGCAGTAACCTTACCTAGCAAAATTGTGTTGACTGATTTGCTAAAAAAGTGCCACCATTTTGCATGTAGACCTTTTAAAGGTAAAAAATTTTCAAAAAGGGGAGGGGGGCATTTTTTTTGCATTGTAGTTTTCACAGTGTCGAGCCCGAAAGGCCTACATGTTTGTGTAGGCTAACTTTAGTGTCTAGTCTTGACCTTTAACATAAGAAATTGCTAGCCTATTGTTTGCATTTCGGAATCCCAAAGCCACACATTATGTATTAGGACCGACTACCGACTGAATAAGAAACTTGGATGGAGTTCATCTTGATATGTGGATATTTTTTGGTCAGAAAATAGTCACTACTGTTTTTGGTGGGGGTTAAAGGACACCTGGGGTCGACACAGGTCAAAGTCAGAAAATCTTGTTAATGAAATATCTCAAGATAGGAAACTTGGAAAAATTTCATGTTTGGAATGTGGATGTGTTTTTGGTCAGAAGAAGGTCCCAATTGTTTTTGTTCTAGGTCAAAGGTCATCTTGGGTCACAGGTGGTAAAAGTCTGAAAATCTTGTTTATGGGATATCTCAAAATAAGAAATTTGGGTAGAGATCATATTTCATATGTGGATGCAGTATGGTCAGAAAATGGTGCCTTTTGGTTTAGGTCATCTGGGGCCACTTAGGGTCCAAGTCTCAAAATCTCCTTATCACAATATCTCAACATGGGGAACTTGGATAGAGTTCATATTTAGTATGTTGATGCTTTATGGTCAGTAGATGGAGGAATCTATCATTTTTGGTGAAGGTCAAAGGTAGTGTAGTCTGGGATCACCAGGGGTCAAAGTCTGAAAATCTTGTAAGCAAGATATATGGCAAGATAGTTAGGAAACTTGGATGGAGTTCCCATGTGGTATTTGGATGTGACATGGTCAAAAGATGGTTCTTTAATTGTAGTTGGTGGAGGTCAAAGGTCATCTGGGGTCACTTGGGTCCAAAGTCTGAAAATCTTGTTATCATAAAATTTCGAGATGGGAAGCTTGGATAGATTTCATATTTAATATGTAGATGCATTATGGTCAGGAACTGGTGCCTTTGGCTTGTGGCAGAGGTCAAAGGTCATCTGGAATCACCAGGGGTGAAAGTTTGAAATTTTTTATGCGATATCTCATAGTTCCGACCATAAACGATACCAACTCGTAATTCGCCGGCGTGCCGGAACAGCTCAGCATGGAATAGTGGAACAGGACCTTAAGGTAGGAAACTTGAAGAGAGTTCATAGTTGGTATGTGGATGGGTTATGGTCAGGAAACGGTTTATGTTGTTTTTGGTGGAGGTCAACCACAGAGATGCCAAGTATCCCAATTTAGGCAGAATAATTGCGATTTTTCACCCTCGATTTAAGCCCCATTGTTTTTGGCAGAAATGAAAGGTCATCTGGGGTCTCCGGGGGTCAAAGTCAAGGAACCTTTTCAGATACGATCTTTCAAGATATGTGTTTGTTTGTCTAGCTATATATGGCTTTTATTGAGGTCAAAAGGTCATCTGGAATGACAAAATTATTTTTTGAACATGATAGCATAACATTTGAATGAGAAGATAAAGGTGCATGATGGCACTCTTTGAAACGGAACGTTTATGTATCATCGAAACCTCAATGCATTTTTGCATTCTGGTTTATTTTGGAATGGCATATGGTAACATAGCTATAACAGCAGTTTTTTCTTGGACATGCAGAAATATTAGAATGGGATAGGTGGCATATGCTGAATACGATTTTAATTCATCAGTACTAAAATGTTGGGGCCTTTCTTACAATAGTGAAGTAGAGGAACAGTAGCACAAAACAAGAGAAGACAACAGGATATATTACTGATACCATGGAAAACATTCTTTGATAAATTACTCCTTCAATAACATTTTACAAGAACAGAAAAGATTCAGAGAGAAACTGGCTAATATATTTGGCAAAAAGGGTCTTTGACATAGCAAGTTTTAAACTTTTTTGACTCTTAAGCCATGATTTCCTAGATAAACATGTACAAGTAGCATGTTTCAAAAAGAGCCATTCACGTATATGCAGACAGATTGACAATTTACCATAGAATTTTAATATACTTCTTATGGATAGATATATTGATAACATCTACTATTTAAATGAAGCCATCAACAACTCTACACATTTCTAATCCATTATTTACTCCTAGGTCATATAAAAACTTTTTTAAGTATTTTTTTTTTGTATGTTTGCTGCAATGTTTGCATCACTTCCTGAGCTGAGAGACCAATGTACATCCAAAAGTATCAATGTACACCTTGGGAACTCCTTTTTATCTCCAAACACAAAGTGTCATCTAATATCAATTGAAACACTACTTTTGATTTGTCTTTACATCTGTAACTTCAGCTTTCTGAAATTATACACTTACCACAACATTTCTTCAACCCTTCCTTTTATGAATGTGCCTACTTCATGAAATCAGCTTCCCTTCTGCAGGATAAGGGAACAATTCAATACCAACCAAAATATGCTATCTCTCAGCTTAACCAACTGTAAGAACTGTACGGAACTGTACATTTACAATCTGAACCCCAAGTAACCAGAAACAATGCTACCTCTGTCCTTACTGAATTTTTTCTCCTTTGTTTCGCTCCCTAGTTGATACCGGTTTTTTTCAAACAGACTTGAAAAAGAACATATATATTTTCAAATCTTTCAATGCATGAAAGCAAAAAGAAAAAAAAAAACTTTTAGTCATGATTTGTCAGAATCATGCCAATATTATTGCTTCTTTTGCAATCTCCCAGCTTATTTCAAACAAATGTACAAATGATTGTAACTTAATTCTAATGCTTTGGAAAATTTTACTTCATTCTATTTTTGGTTTGTTTCAATATGCAATCTCTATCTCGTCATGGACCCAACAACCAATATTTTGCAAATCAGAAGAAAAACTTGAAGTTTTGCTAGAGACCCTGCATCCTGATCTCTTTGGAAATGACAAAAAAAAAAAGCTTTGAAAAGCAGGATTTTACTTGGAAACTTCAACTCAAGGAATTTATGTCCAGAGTACACTTTATAGCAATAAAAAAGATAATTGAAGTAGCTCACTTAAAATTAGTTATCAATTGGATCTTCAAGTCACACTACCAATTAATATTCATTCAAGCCACACCACCAATTAATCTTCAGTAACTTAGGTACCACCGCACCATGAGTTAGCCCTTGATTAGACAAGGTTGTTGAGAAGGTTGTTGTGAATATTTGTCTGGGAGTTTGAGAAGTGTTGGAAACATGTTTTATAATTTTTGAGGGAAAATTGCCTTCAAAACGTTTTCTTTATGAGCAGAGGGAGGAAAAGGAAGGTGGGATTTGATGCAGAGGGTATTTCAGTTGCAACATAGAAAGTGACATTTTCTTAACAGGTACGATAATTTCTGCTCATGATTATGAAATTGCATTGCTTACTGTTAAGAAAAAAAGTATGGAAATATAGTGAGAAAAGCAGAGGTTCAAATTCTTGTAAATTTCTTTACAAATTTTCCAAAACTTACTGGTTTGGATATCTACCAGTCCAGATATCTATCTCAGATTTACATTTTGTAACCTTACTAACCTGGGGTAATTCATTGAAAAGTCATCAGTTTGATGGAATAGACCCTATTAGTACCTGGGAAAGTCTGAAGTGGCACACCCTGATTCTTTACCTTGCCCCACACAAAGGTTTTGGATGACACGGTATGGTCGCATGATGTAAGTAGGAGGTAAGGAGGGGCAATGTAGATTCAAAACTCTCAGTTACAATCTTTTGTAACTTAAAACAGCACTGAAAAGCCAGTGGTAGTTGAGACACTGGTAAGGATCAAACTGGAATCCAGGAGGGTAATGGTGAGACATACAACAATGCAAAAAAAATATTGTAAATAATTTCAGGTTTGCTCATTTTTCACTGCCAGTTGGCACCTGCTTTTCCACAATAAAGGTGACTGTTTAATATAGACGATGACAGTGGAATAAAAGTGGTAATGTAAATAAGAGGTGAGGTAAGGAGGGGGGATGTAGATCCCCATCAACCTCAAACAACATAATATTTCTTTAAAATTTATTGGTGCTTATTTCTATTACTTCCCAGAAAATATCTCCTGATCTAGTGTCACATGCTTCAGAAATCCCCTTACAAATACACAGTATTTAACAATTAAAGATTTCTTTGAAGAGGAATATGGGTGGGCTTAGCATAACTGCACAATTACAATATTATTATCTGTTATACCCTCGGACTAAGATACCAGATTAAATTGTTCCATATATGTACACTAATTCTGAACGGCCTATATCTACAAAAATGAGAAACATGTTTTTAATGACATACATACAAAGTGTATAAAAATTTTATTCATGAAATATCATTTAAATGTACACTTCACATATATATTTCACATAATTTTAAAAAGTAAATCTTTGCAACTTGTCAAAGATTTCTATTCTGTGACTTACAAATGTTGATTGTGAAGCCTATAAACACCAGGTAACCACCACCTGGCAGAATCCACAAGGGTAACTTCTACTTTCCCCCCACCTCCCTGTCCCCACCCCCCCATTTTCCTTTCACCTTAATTTCCATTTCACCTTACTCCTCCTATAAATGACATTTCTAACCTCTGTCAAGGGGTTTGCTTTGGGAAATCTAAAAGTAGTCATGGCTATTTCACAGCCATTTTTATAAGTACACAATCTTGGGAGGCATTCATATACATACAAAGAAAGGCTGATTTCATTGTTCAAAAGATGGAAAAGAAAGGAATTATTGGGACTCTCCTAAAGATCTGAATGAAAATGTCTATTACAGGATTCTAAACTTTTTCTCTAAATCCATAACTCCTTCAAATCCTTCTCATCTTGCACATATCATACCAAGTGAGTTCATTCATTCTCAAACAGAAAGCACGAGCATTAACTTAATTTCTTCTGCAATGTGAAACTCAAGGCACGGTAAGTATTGATCAATGATGTTTAGTAGCAGGTAACAACTAGAAAATAGAAGGGACTACAATTAATTCTTTCATCACATCAAGTAATTTTGTCACCCTTATTGAAGACAATAGGATTATATCATTATTTTCTTTGACACTTTGTTGTCAGTTTCTTTCTTTGATTGACCTACAGTGACTTTATTACAGAATAGAAATGTCAACTTCCACACCAAAATGTCCAGGGTAAAATGTGAGCGTACAGAACTACCATTATCAAGTATGCTGACTGAATGGCAATTCATGCCTGGGTGGGTTTGTGAATTTTGCAATTTCTTGTCATATAAACTGAGTTTTACTAGAGTCATGAAATCAAACAGTACTTTACATCTAACACACAACTTAAGAGGTACTAATAGGTTATTACATTTATCATTACTGGAAGTTATGAAGGGACATTTTTTAAAATTCATGATTTATATATCATGGGCAACCCAAGAAGTGAAGCTTAGCTATTCAGCTCCTCTTATTTATGAATAGCTCTTGTGGCAGAGCTTCGTATACATGGACAGAGCATACCGTGTGTGAGATTGCCCTGCTGTACGTGTGAGTATGGGCTTAGTAAGAGGGCTGTCTGATGTGTTTTGTGTGTGAAAAAGTTTGGACTTGCTCAAGTTATTCAATTCAACAGATTTTGCAAGAAAGTTGAAATATTTTCGAAATAGTAAAAGATAAGGTCAAAATCACTGCACCGTATTGCAGGAATATGATAAATTAAGCTTTTGTTTAAAATATTACACAGGTGTCAACAAATCATGCAAATTATAGTTTCACCGCGGCCATCTTGGTGTGCCTTTTTTTGTCCCAGTCGATGGTGAGAATCTATGGACAGGTCCTACGTGTTACATACTCTGTCCATGTATACATGAAGTCAGTGGTGGCAAGTCCATCAATCATAGAATGAGCAACACAAACCGAGAGTTCATAGGAACTCCAATTTATATGGTGTTCAGTAAGGAGGTAACACGTGACTAATGAAGCTTATTTTAAGCACTGTCATAAAATGATTTGAACCAGTCACAAAATGAATATACTTAAAACTCAATGAACCCCACATATAATGCATCAATTGGTATATGTAATGCCAAGTTATACACCAGGGGCAAGATTTCTCTTTTTTGCAGTGATTCAGTTATGTTGAATCTTAGATTTAACAAATTACCTGTTTCACAAGGCTAGCCTTATAATAATTTCACTTTCAATAAAATAATCTCGTAATTATCTCTGGAATGTTTGATAATACTGTTCTATTATAACATCTACATTTCATTATTGGTGACTAGATCATTTCACTCTGGAGGACAAGAAATGTTGCAGTATTGAAGCTAAGCATCAATTCAGTTGTTCAATTCTCAGCAGTATTTTAATAGACCAATAGGGAAATGTTTTTGCACAATGCATCACCGTCAGTGTCAAAGGATAAGTGTCTCACAAGCCTTCATGACAGTTGCAAATTGAGTACTGAAGACATCTCAGTAGATGGTACTGCAGACATTGCACTGAAGCGTGAATAAATGCATGTGTTAAACAGCCAAAAGAGACACAGAGGAACAGTTCACCTCATGACCTTGCCAGAAGTGTTGAAATTTGTGATAAGTCAATTGATGTTACATTTTTATTATCTACTTATTCAAATATTTTATTGTATCATGATGCTAAGTTCAATGGTATCTTTAAATTATTACTCATAAACAACTTGATTTGTGTCTAAAGTAAAAAAAATTTTAATTTCAGAGTGTATAAAACTAAAATGGGACTGGTTTGGAAGAAAAGAATGGGACAAAATACAACAGTGGAAGACAGACTTGCCTAAACTTGCATGCAGCAACATAAATAAATGCCTATGTAATAGAGTCCTGTCAAGTCTCAAACTGAAAAAGATTTCAGAAGCAAAGAAACTAAAATAATAATAAAAAAAAAAACAGAAAAGTCTTGAGTTATTGAAAATCAGGTCACTACTTGCAGCTACTGTACATGGTTGGTCATACACCCATTCTATTTTGAATCTTCATAAATTCCTTTCTAGAGGTTGGATGGGACTATTTAATCCATCTTGTTTCCTAGTATAGGCAATCTGGAGCTATTCCTTAGACAGTTACAGAATTTTTCCCTCCACCTTTCAAGTAAGTGCTATGTTTTTCTTCTCCTTTCAATTGTGGAGATACCATACGGACTCAAAAACCATCAAATTCTTCTCTTTGTTGATAATTGTTAACCTTTGGAAGGTGCCATCATATTTTATCCTTTGGAGTTCCAAACCCTGTACTCCTTTGGGCTCCAAACATCATGTTAAGGGTTCTATGTAGTTTTCAGGTATTAGACCCGTCTTTCCGTTCAGCGTCCCCAGCACCCAACCCCTTTCCTTCGATGACCGCACTGGGGAAAGAAAAGGAAATTGTCTCACAAACCTTGATATGAAACAAAAAGCTAACCTTTCATTCTTTATTTATTTGCAGTTACCAGTTACATGCTAGCAAACTTTCCTGCAATTTCAATCAAGTAAAATACAGAGCACCAACACCAATATATATTTTGTGTTTCAAGAGCATCAGTAAATACTGCAGAAATTTTGCAAGCAGAAAAAAGAGGGAAAAGTTTTGCAAAGCAGTTTAAGAAATAACCATGAACCACGGGTAAGAAATATTCCAGACCATTCTCTAAAACCCCATCCCCTACCCTGAAAAATGTGCACATACATACAAGTACAATGACCAAATTGGACCCAATCCTTTTTTTGACTGTTTAACCTGCACTTCTCATGAATATACATGAAAACTTGAGAACAAAGGAGAACATCTAAAGGAATTTAAAGGAAAGCAAAGGAATTCATTTCAACCTATGCTTTTATAGTTCGGAAAGCTACTGTTAGACAACAATATTCTTGTAAATGGGGATAGTATTTTGAAATATAGTTTCTAGCATCAGGAGTGTTAATTTTTAATAGAGAGCATTTCAGAAAACTTGTTTTTTAACATGTATCAGAAACATCGATAAACATTCACACTGAAAACAACGGTTGGACATTACCATTTAACCTCTTGGGAGATTTTGAGAACCATAAGAATTTCATGGTTATTAACAAATATTTTATGTCACGAAAGAAGCCATCCCTGAATACCGCAATAAAGCTGACATGATTTTTATTTTTTTCAAAAAGTTGTAAAAATGGCAAAAATTATTCACTGAAAAGTGAAGAAAATTTGTGAGTGCATTGTTTTTAAATAAATGAATATACATGCTTTTTTACATATAATGGCTACAGTTATGTATGCAAAGTGATCTGTTTCAACAATAAGGAATGAAACATGGTTATTCATTCCCCCCCTTCCCCTTTGTTATTTGTTTAAACTTGGCATCTACATTCACTATGCTTCAAGGAAGCTTCTTTCGTGACAAATAATTTTAAATCACGCATAAGAAGCGGGACTGACCATTCACGATGATTTGGTTGGGTTGAAACGAAAGCTCAGATTCATTGTCAGCATCGCAAGCATACAACGTCCTGACACATATACCTCTGTGTAGGAGCAAAAAGAAAAACGGAAAAATGCAAGATGGGAAGAAAAGAAAATTTGACCTCTATGGAGAAAACAACACAAGACAAATTTGGATTCTTTATTACAACACTGACAAGATGAAGGCACTGTAAGCATGAATTTCCTAGGAAGAGTTTCAGTATTTGGTTGATCTACTAAATTCTTATCTTTGTTGGTTACATTTCTCCAGTGAAGTGTACCCCCAGCAAATCTAGAGATCCAGATATTTTCATCCCTTCAACAAATATAAGCAAGCCCTCACAGTCTCATAAGAAGTTTGATTTGTATATAGAATTAAGGACACACTAACTAGAATGTGTTACATAGTGTCAAGTAGATCGAAGGTAAAGGTCAAATACAGTTCATGTTCAACTTCATTTTCAAATACAGTGAAAGTCCTTCCCTTAAGGAAACTGCAGTTTGCCTACAGTACATCTGTTCAACCTTGAGGAAATTCAGCAAGCAATATTTGCAAGACCATTTAAAAGTTTATGTAAGGCCCCTCTCTAAAAGACCTTCTTTGAACCACTGTTACTAAAGCTTTCTGGCCCAATGAACTATTTCTTATTCCATGAAAAATTGTATTAGAGCTCACATAACATCTTAAACTTTGGTACAGTATCTGTGCAATCCAGTTTAGTTGGTGAACTCATTTAATAGTGGTGGACAGACTCCGGCTCAGAGTAACCACTTAAACATACACAGCATGTCAAGCTCTGCAAACATTAACCTACGATCAGAAAATCAAGTCCAATATTATATGCTCTTTCTCCTCGCTATCTGCACCCTTCTTACATGAGCTTTGGGGTGAGACTGGCATTTTCCAATTTTGTAAAGATTTCCAAACACTAACCCTATTGTGTTCCATCAACTCAGCTAAAGGTCACATACAAATTTGGAATTCAGAAAATTGTGCATTCCTGTGAAGTACATTTGGACAAATATGCATGGAAACTGGAGGGAAATTTAAAATATCTGTACACAAAACTTGAAGTGTAAATTATGACTTCCTTCCTGGGAGAGAGACTTGCCCCCATACTTCATCATCCATCCTTTCATTTCCATATACTTTGGCATCCTAGGCACATTTGAATTAATTCTCATTTTCTAAAGTGAATTTTATCAGACCTAATAAGAATAAGTATTCTATTCTATGCAATGAGAAGAGGGTAAGATTATTTAATAGGAGAATTCCCCTACTCACTCCTTCCTCACCACCAGCCCCTCCATGGCCTATTCCCCTTTTCTCCTCACCTATCCCAATATCTTATTAATCACTAGTAATTTCATTTCATAGGCTGAGATTAATCATCAATGCCTCAAAGGTTAACCCAAAGCCTAACACCAAATACAACAAAGTACACTAAAATATTTCAGTAAACTCAGTGTACTGTCAAATGCCCACCTAAGAGCTCTAGCGTTCCAAAGTTTTTATACATTATGTTAATGCAGATGCGCACACAAGAGGCCCGGCAGTCAGCAGTCACCCTATTATAAATTTACTTCATCCATTATTGATGTCACATCACTGTACATCGGACTACTTTAGATTGGTACAAGTTTACAGTATATAATGATGGCAATGGATTTTTTCTATGATAAGTTGGCTATAAGCTTAACCAGTATAAATTTGACAGTGAAGGAAAAACGTTGGGCCTTCTGGAGGAAAATATATCTGCAGAGTCATGCACCTCATGTTCACTCTTCTCTTACTTTAACAAAACATTTGAAATCCTCTTCAATTCCCCCATGAAATTTAATAAAACAAGACATCTTGAAGAATGGTTTTTCTATAAACAAGATTTGGAAGGAATTTTTTTAGGGGGATGAAGGAAAATGACAAGGGAGAAAGAAAAGACATGAACTGGCCAGCACATAAAATGAAGGGATGAGGGTGGGAAGCCATGCAAGGCAAGTGTTGTTTACATATACAGTAAGGGTGAGCATCTGACATGCACCAAAACCACATCAATACTACAGCATATACTAGGTCAGAATCGGATTCCATGCTAATCAAATGGCAAATGAAACAATCTCTTTTTCATTCATCTGGGAGAACTCTCCTCTTATGTATCACTGTAGGTTAGATGTTCAATGGTTGGTGATGGTTACAGGATGTTATTCCAAGGATCTGAAATTCCTAGAATTTGTGCAATGTTCCCAACCTGGGAACATTGAAACCTGGAAGTACTGAAACCTTCACACAGCCCATCTCCCCCCCCCCCCCTGCCCCTGCTTAAAACCACTGTTTTATTCATATACTACTGTAGGAAGATCTTTTCTAACAGGTGTTCCAACTTAGAGTACTCCATTCAGTAATGAACCCTTTGGAAGCTTGACATACCATGATCAGGGCCCATCAAAACTGTCACAAACTCTACGAAAGACAGGTAGTCTTTAACCTCCATTTATAAAACACCATCCCCAGACACAGAACACAGAAGTAATATTTATACAGGCTTTATATTATTTTATGCACAGTAGATAAATAGTAGCATAACTCACAACCACCAAGCTAATACTGCTATTAAACCCTTAATTTCAGTGACTACTCTTTGCTGAAACTCTCCAGTTTAAGAGAAATCAGTTTTTTAATTGGTTCAGAGTACATGTAAAGATTCTTCATTACTCATCTCAACACTGTGCAAAAGATTTCAGATGATTAGAAGCAATTCTGATAAGCCAGCATGACAGAAAGAAAGCTTGACAGTTACATTAATATTGATGTATGTTCCATAATACTCAAACATGCAACATTTAAAAGCAGACTGCCTGGAACTTTGGTACACTGTACGGTCTTTGTTTCAGTGTTTTATGCCTCTCCCCCTCCACCCGTCTATCCCCTTCCCCCACCTCTCCCAGCCCCCATCCCTTAATGAGTACTTCCATCACTAGCGTGATTTGAAAGAAAATGTGGCAAAAGTATTACATATATGGATTCAGTTCTAAGAAGTAAAAAGGTGAGCGTTCATTCTCCAATTTACCCTTTTTATTCTTAACTACTCGAAACTTGGCTTCCTATCCCCCCCCCACCACCCCATGGCACTTTCACTCACCCCTCTTCCCCCCTCCAGTATAGAAGAATCCAGAGAGCAAGTGATGATCCGATTTCAATCAAGTTCTACATTAAATTATAAGTTTGTTTGTTCAATTTTACGGAATATGAGGTTTGAAATTCATGTAGGCAATAAATGAAGACCATTTAAGGCTGATGGACCCCACTAATGGCTGCCCACAGTCACTAAAAACAAGCGCTGATCGGATTTGTCTATATGAGGGTGAAAGTCAGCAAACAATGGGCATTTTAATGCATTATGGAAGAAATTCATTTTGAAACTATGGGAACACTATTTGCTGCTGCTTTGTACAATAAAGCTGGTGTTTTGGAAATCTCCACAACCATACTGCTATGAAATGAAGCATGATGGGTGGCAAGTACAAGAATGCAGGGAGTTTACAGCAAAAAATGGATAGATAAGAACTCTTACCTTTTATTTCCACCTTCTAAAAGTTTTGCTATTTCGCTCATTGCCCCACTTGTGTCTGCTGATGAGTTGCTTAACCTGCTGGAGAAAAAAAATTATATTTCATTGCTACCAAAACTTTGACTCCCTATACAATCTTGCCATAATTACATCATTTTAATAAGGAGACAACAACTTCTTTCCTAATTCTACCAATTCATCATACAGAGGTTTTTGGCTTTCTGTCCATATGAGAAAAGTAAACAGAAATATAGTTAGTTAAATTTAAAAACATGTAAATAATAGTACCATTACTGCACATTTGGTTTCTGGAACAACTTATGTTATCACTGATGAAGTATTAACAGTTCACCCCTATGTTCTGACACGCTTATATTCTGGTAAATCCATTACGTTCCAACACCCCTCTGTTGAGACACCTGTATTCTTACATCCCCTTGTTCCAACACCTTGATTGTAGATGGGCCATTCAATTAGTATTGAGAACCATAATAATGGGGGATGAAACAGTGCAGTCCCTTAGTGTGGGGCCCATAGGTGCTGGGACATAATGGTGTCAGAATTTAGAGAAGTCACCTTCCTAACAAAGTATGTATGAGATTTTAATTTTCCACAACTAACAAGTGGCTAAATGTTCAGTGAGACTTTCAGCTGTCATGGTATGATAACACCCCCAAAATAACATTACACAACAATGACACTGAACTACACCATATCAAAGAATTAATGGGGGCAGGCTTCAAACTTTGTGAAAGCTGAACATTTTACTCTCAAGCTTGCCAACAAAACTGTCACTATCAGTTAGATGAGGTTTAACAACACACCAACACAAATGTGTTATATAGTGTCAGAGTTTTGAAGCCAAAAGGTATGAGCAAACAGTAGGGACTGCTATATGACTAAGTCAATGGTATTCAAAAGGTACACTTTCCAAACCATGATTTGTTTTGTATCAATTTTCTTACAAATAAACAGTATTAGGACCAGAGTGTCAGTCATTTCAGGTCCTACATTCTGCAATAGAGCATCCTGTTGGTGCAATATTGCATATGTCCTAGAGCTAAAGGATGATACTTGCATACAAAATCCAACTGACTATCACCCCAGTAGGCATTACCTCCTATTTACTGCAGTATTAATGGGTTGTAATGACAAAAAGCCCCACACACAAATATGTGACACTCATTCACTCTTCTATCTACAGTTTATAGTTCTACAACATATTCAGAGAGGGGAAGGATATATTCTACACATCACATACAACACAAATAGAAGGCTATCACATGACTTGGTAAGAACCAGGAACTGAAAGAAACAGTATTCACGAATGTAGTCCTATTGCCACCCTCTTATTGTATTCAGAAAAGGTGGTATTGTAAAGTGATGTTTACATTCAGAAAAGACTTAACTGAAGGCTTTTCTTTATAACCCAAGTAAATAACTGAAGATAAGGCCAAATCTTCCCACCCCAAACAGGTCCAATCTTCCTAACCTACTTTACATAAGCACCTCCCATTACTGTCTAAAACTCATTGTCATCCAGACACAATCTTTGCTATTGCTTCAATGGGTGTTTAGAAGACTCTAATGCATAATTAGATCATTCTCAACTTGGGTGTCCATTCCCTCATAACAGAAAAGGAAGACAACCTTTGCGTCTATCTAAGTGGAGCGCCACCATCAGTTGGCGCATAGCATACCAGAATATTTTTGGCCTTTACAACTCCCAAGGTGGCCAGAAACGGCCCTTCCCAGTGTTCTAAGGTACATGATTACAGTCATGAAAATGGCCTGTTGAACTCTGAAAATTTGTGTTATGCTAACCCTGAGACATGGCATGGTTAGCTCTCTAGTTAAGTTGTGCATATGTGCACACGCTGCAGGCCCAATGAATTCTCCATGCATCAATCATGACACAGAAGGTTTACATTAGAATTTTCAAAATGGAGCAATTTCAATGCCCGACGCCATGTAAGCCTGAACAGAGGACAGGGAGCTCAAAAGTCGGATCGTCCGGCAAAAAGCCGGATGAATGGACAACCTACTCTAAACACAGTAGTATGAGCTATGGTTTTTTTAGCTTTTTGTCAATCAAAGAGCTAAGCTAATTGAAAATTTATGCAGACTACTACAAAAATTGAAGTTGTGGAGCAGAATTGACAGCCTTTACTTTTTTTAAATGTAGGGAGAAATAAAGGACTAGGGCTGCCACGATATTGCGATATCGCGATATCGTCGATACAGTTTTGCCCCGACGATATCGACCAATGTTTTCTCAAGATGTGATATCGCAACAAATCAAATAAATGACTAAACCACTGTCAAATCCCCCTTTTTTATTGTCTTAAGTCAGTTACCTGAAATAATCATAATTTATGATGTCACAAAAAATGAAAAACTGCACTTAACCCACCACAAGAAAACATGATATAAAATCGGAAGCTGTTTCAAAATGCATACAATGAATATTGTAACAGCTCACATACGTTCCAGACTTGTGAAGAGTTCTTCTACACAATCAATATTGCTACATGCACGCATAATCAATCTCCCCCCACTTTTGGTATGTCAGTTGTGGCTGCATGCAATAAACAACTTTTTTGCTAATTCCTTGGCACTGATGGAAAATGTTAAGACTTAATGCGCGATATCGCGATATCGTCGTGGAAATATTGACGATATCGATAAATGAAAAATGGTTATCGTGGCAGCCCTATAAAGGACAACAGATTTGTGTAATACTTTTATTTCAGTGAATGTTCTTAATCTGTGAAGCACATCATACTCTCATATGGAATGGCAGGAGCATACATTTTTTCATCTTTAATTCAGGTATTCATCACTAGTGGTTAAATGGTATCAAAGGAAAGTATGTAAGCTTTATTACTTCTATCTGAAAAAATGCCACAAGATTCTGTGAAGAACCGCAACTTAACAACTCATCCCTGAAAATCACATCTAAATGCCCTCCTAAACCCCCATCAACAACAACTACTGAACCCCCTCCCCTCCCTGTCTCCCACCCGAAAAAAAAGTACTCTGAGTAACAATCAACAACTTTAAAGTTTGCTTGCATTGTTCAATAATTATGACTGCAAGCAGATGCATTGTAATGAAACAAAACAAATATGTGGTCATGCAAATTTAGTGGAACATGTGATTGATTGTGGTGATTCAATGTGTTGTTCAAAAAATACCTGAATAACATTCCAAAGGGATGCACATACATTATTTAGCAGGAATGTCAGAAATACTTTAACCACTTAAAATTCAGATAAAAATATTGTGAACAAGTGTGTTAAATAAATAAGAGCTAAAGGATGCAACTGGTTGACTTGTTTTGTTTAAAAGACAAAGCAGACATTATGAAATGAAAACTGTATTAATGTGTCAGACTTTGTATAACAATCCCCTATCTCTACCTCCACCCACTAATGACTTGTTTTAAAAACACTGAATTGGCAAGAATAAAATAAAATCCCAACATTGAAGACTTCATCTACCAATTCCTATCATCCCCGACCCCCTCCTGCAGGATTTATGTTTGAAAGACATGAACATATGACAAAATGTAAATGATCAAAACACTGAAGACCCATTTTAACTTTTCTACAAACCTCCCAGAAAAATTTGTAAAACATGTGGATAAGTGGTGTCATAAATTGAGTCGGCAGTTCTGTCCCAACCTGATCATTTCAATGCATCCTTTGGCAAGCCCCTTTTTCCGCTGCCTGGGACCTGTGAAGACACCATCTGTCAGATATTTTATTGTATTGCTCTTATATCTGATGTTCTCTACAGACAGACACATAAATAATTTAAATGATATCGTTTTTAGTTACACCATGAGACTTCTGTGATTTAACCACTCATTTATGTGATTCCCACAGGACTTGAAAAAATATGTTTGAAAGCTTTCTGAATATTGTAAAGCAGTGAATGATACATATACAATTTCTATATCTGGGTATTCTACTTCATGGTTATTTTAAAAATCTTATGAAAAAAAATTTTGTTACCCAATTTTTACATTTATGTAAAGGTATTCTGGGTTTAATGTGATCTCATCATAAGGATACAGTCCTGCAACAATTTGACCTTTAGTCCCACTGACCACTGGTGCTTCAGCACTCATCCTACAGTCAAGGGAATTTTGTATGTTAGGCAAAATTCCTTTGACTGGTCTAAGAGGTTGGTCTGATGGATTGTTGCAGCCAATTGGCAATCATATCAATGGCATATTCTTTACACTCTAACAGGCTGTTACCTGATAAAAATGTTTCTTACGAGGCAAAAAGATCATCACAAATATTTTTAAACCATTGCCCCATGATTACCCAGTGGCTACAAAGCCATTATCAAGTCATGTTGAACAATGATAATTATGATAAGACAATGGCGTGGTATGTACAGACAATGCCAGTGTGACAAATGTTTTGAACAAATGATCAAACTTGTCTTCTATTTTACAGTAGCCATTTGGGAATCCAAATATTTTACCCTCATCGAACTTGATAACATGATGTGCAAACACACACAAGAAAGTTTCATGCTGTCCGAAGAATCTCAAAAAAAAAAAGTGTAAACTAAACAATCACAGCAAGGGTTGATATTAAAAGCAACAAGTGTGTAAAACATCTCCCCTTCTGAGGAGATATTCAATAAGTGTGCAAAACAAAGTAAACATGAATAAATACTGCATGCTTTAGAAATAGGTGAGAGAAAGAATTGTGTCTTCCATTCAAAGGAGATAACAGAGTCAAAATAACTGATTGCAAGCCAAAACTCCAAATTTGAAATGGAAGTGGAAAGCAGTCCTGTAAAAGTTTATGCAGCATCATTTTTCCAAAGGCTTTTTTCTTTATATGTGCAGATTGCCTTAGTTGCCAATTAATATCAACATCTTCTCACAAGTCCAATGAAATATTTAATCTGTTGCCTATTTCAGCACCCAGATTTCTTTCTCTTAGCTTTTTTTTTTGGTCATTTCAATTGATATTTCGTCATTGTTTTTTTACATTATTTGCCCAGCTATTTTCCACATACTTGTAAGTGTTTGTAACAAATATATTCACAGAAATACAATTTACTCGGATGGAATGACATATCCTCCCAGATTTGGCGAAAAAGTAACTCCTACCCTGTAGCTTGTAATTCAAACAGAAACTATTCTTCAAATAAGTGTTTCTTTTGAGCCCTTTCCCAGTTTAAAACTGATGAGCTGTTTACCCATCAATAAAACACAAATGAAATGTCCAATGGTAACATTTATTCCACCTTAAACATGTGGGTGTATGAATATGGTTTTCATGTTGGAAGAATGTATGAATATTCATTAAAATTATAATTCATGATGCAAATGAGAATTTTATGCAACCACATATTTAGGGACAAAGTCAACAGGCATACATGCAAATTGAGCGGGGTCTTACTGTGAAACAGTCGAGGTACTGGAACTAATCGATGGGCTCTTCTCCCGAGGTGGAATTTCGGGAGCCTCATGGTTATTATCTCTGTGAGGTGAAAGGTTACATGTTAAAATAAAAAAAAAATTTATTGCAGAGGAAAGAAAATGGAACAAGCAAAAGGAGTTTGCTTGGGCAGGAAGGTAGCTACTTATATATATGAGGGCAATGTAAAATTTTCGTAAGCCAACATAATAAATGACAAAAAAAAAAAAAAAAAAGGATTTGAGGGAAAATTTGGAGTTGCAGTCTTCACAGTACATCACGGAGTGCAACGATACGTTCCTCATATTGATTTTATGCTCAGCACTAGCAGTATGCTTTGATTAAAATAAATATCACAGTACAACTGATCTAATTTTTTTTTTAATTTTAAGCTGCTGATTCAGTCACAAATGTGAGGAATTACTGTAAGACTGCTGATGGTAATTAAACCTGAAGACTTAATATTGAAGACTTCCCATGGTCCCCCAACACAAAGCTGATGGCTTTTTGCTTGTCTAATGGCAAGGCAATCCTCCCTAAGTCTGCACTGCATATCCAAACAGACAAATGCACAAATAGTTGCATGTAAGTACACATGTCACTATCTCCCTCATGAGTGGAAAATATGAGGCATCTAGGAGGTTGCAAGGAAATTTGGAATTGGAATTCAAAGGGAAATTTTGACAATTGACGAGATTTTGTTCCTTCCACATGAATGCATGCAAGAGTTTGTGGGGGAAAGATTAACTTTTATGGAAAATTAATGTTTTAACCATTTCTGACATCTTTACAGTAGACATCTTTCCAGGATCTATGGATCAAACAATGCAAAAAATGTAGAAATTTCCCTGCAGAAAGATTAAGTGGGGCTCTAAGCAGTAAAAGACTTCTTTTGAACAAAAAATCTTGCATTGAAAACAGAGGGAAATTGGCTGAATAAAAAAAAGTAAAAAAAAAAGTTAAAAAATTTAGCACTGGGAAGGTCATCATGACATAATTTTTATGAGCCACACTTCACCCCTCTCCCTCCATGGAACAGGTGCCATGTTGTCATCCCTTATTAAGTGGTATCAATGCCATGTTAGATCCTACAACATAAAAAGTAAATACCTTTTAATAATCACCTAGGCAAAGGTTTAATTCTGATCTCCCTTAATTCATACACCTTTCTTTTACATCTAATAGAAGGGTAACATTCAAGAGATATCAAACTTACAATTCATCTGCTCTTGCCAGGGGTGGCCGAGCGAAACTTTGCCCTGGAATGGAAAAAAAAAAAATTGTGTTAAACTTTTTACACCAGTGTCTTCTTTGAGAATGACCCTTTGCAACCAGGTCACTTTCTTTCAAAACCTCTACATCCCACTAGCCTACACTGCATTCAGTTCTTAGGATATGAGAGTAAAGGCTTTGATGTAGAATCCAACACTTATAGTAACACTGACCATCATGCAGATTTCATTGAAATATAGAAACAAAGGAAAAACACAGATGATGGAACACAGAGAATCATAGAGACAGACCATCTTCTTTAAAGCCACTCCCATGAATAGTCTCAGATTCTCATCTCTAAAAAAATTCTATAAAATGTTGGAATAGGAAGTTATGCCAAGTATTTTCTAAAATTCTTAGAGGAAACAGCATTTACCTCTGAAGAGACTGAACTGACATAAATCAGCACATTGCTTAAAACGCACACCAACATACACAGTCTGATTAACAGAGGTGAAGGACTGACAAAAGGAAGGACTGCAAATGAAACAATGTAAATAAAACCATGTATGACTGATCTTCCAGTCCATATATTTACTGTGACACCATTAAATGTTCTTTGTCCACAACTATAGCATCTGCAAGGACATCAACATAACTTTCTACCTAACACAGGTGTAGGGTGGCCATCTGTCTGGCATTCAAGTATATTGTTCTCTGTTCAGGGTCACGTAGTACAGACTGTTTAATACTCCTCCATTTTCAGGGATAATTTCATTTCCAGATCAGCATCCCAATTTCCTGCCTCAAATCATACAACTTTGAATGCCAAAAGGGGTGGTTTCCAGCCATGTAAGGGATTGTGAAGCCCTAAATTTTACAGTACCCTTAGTACTAACTAATGGTGGCACTAATACTAATAGAAGGAACGGTTGTCATCTTTTTCTGCTGTCAGAGAATGGCAAATATATATAGATTTTCCATAACCAGCTTTTCTTGTTTCTAAGAATAATAATCCTTATTCACACAGAGAAAACTGCCAAACATAGACTGACATAGTTTAAACTGGCAGATGGGCAATGAAATCAAGTTTTGACAACAAACAAAATACTGCATAGTTCTATTTTAAAGGAAAATGAAATCGCTCAATTCCAATTGGCACACTTTGGTTTCCATCCCTAGGTATTAATCAGGATTGTCCTGTTTTTAATAGTGAGCTTCCCTGTCAGTAAAGCAAATTATCCTAATTTTCTCAAAAACCAATACAGGATGGGCATGCAGCATGACAACAATGTATATTTGTTTACTTCATGGACTGAAATACTTGTATGTTGTCATTTGCATACATACATTATCAAACATTTAACCCGGTTAGCCGCTAGCAGATGACAATGCAGTATGGTAACATTATTCCTGCATGAGACAGTGACCTAGGCTAGCTATATCCATATAGCTTGTTGCTGTAAACTTGAGTGTCATCACTATCATTTCACATTTAATGCCTCATAGGCCATTACTATTCATCTCCAATCAATATGTCCCACTTTCAGCTACCAGAGACATGACAATCCTGACTTTGGCTGTCTGGCTGATCATCCCCTCTCCCCTCACAGCAGCTTATTTTGCAGACAAATAGTGTGTGGAACACTCTGTTTGCCACGCCACCCCTCACAACATCTTATTTTGCAGTTAGTCGATGGAACACTTTGGCTGTCTTCTCCTCCCACAGGCGCAAATCCCGGGGGCAAGGGGGACCTTTTCACCTTCAAGTGAAAAAGTGGGGGCCAAATCGTAATTTGGCCCCCTCAAAATTTGAGTAGACCTAAAAATATGGTCACCTTTTTTCGTTTTTTTCGTTCGAAAACAGTTTTTCTGAAGCTTCAGAAACGCAAGAACACAAGAGCTTCCAGGGGCTTCGCCCCCTGGACCCCCACAGGGGCTTTGCCCCTGGATCCCACCAGGAGCCCTTTGGGGCTTCCCGCTTCGTGCTGGCGGTGCCCGCCAAGCGTGCACAGTTTAATACTCATGGGCACATCATAAGGATTTTTGCCCCCCCACTCTCAAACAGAGATTTGCGCCCCTGTCTCCTCACCCCATCCCCACAGCATCTTACTTTGCAAATAGTCGATGGAACTGGGTGTGCTTAATTATATGATTCTTTCTCTCTCTTGTTACAATAGTTTGGTAACTTAAATATTTAAAGTAAAGGCGGTAGTTTCTTGACGTTAAATCATGAGATACTAAAATAGTGCTATTTCTGAAGAGTAATTACAAATGATTATAACAGAGTGTTTTGGTACTTGTCCAGTTTGGCTATAAGGAAAAGCCATGGGCACACTGACACCAACTAAAACTCTTCACCTTTAAATCTGTTTATTCTCAAAAGTAGATACATAATGATTGCACAGGTTAGGGTGAATGTTTTTTTCAAACTTCACATCACAACAAACAACACAACAAACTGCTTTCTCTTGTAGCTGAAGAAAACTATGACAAAACCAAATCAAATTAAAAATGCATAAAATCTGACAATTCTTCTATGAAACTACAGCTTAAAGTACAAAAGGTTAACAAAGCAAAATAAAAGCAATTATTTGTAAAGAATGAAAAACAATTTACATTTGTACTTACAATGAGGTTTAACGGCGTTTCCTACAGAAAGTTTAGGATCTAACCTTTTTTCTTTTTTTTTTTTTAAGGATGACTCATGCCACTGCCTTCATTTGATCTTAACTAACATGTTCCCATCTACATCTTTATGGAAAGCTTTAGCTTCTATGCATCCACTTAAGTCATGATATGACAGAAAGAAAAGCACTTACTAAAGGGGTACTTTCTACAGAATCAATTTTCATGACCATTCAAAGACTTCCCCTAGGACCATAGAAAGAATCTATGACCTTTCTCTTGACATACTGGATAATTTTGATATTTGAAGTAAAAATATGTTTTTGACATACCTAAATGGATCAATGTCACTTTGTGAAAAATTTCCACTTTTTCAGGTATTCATCACACAACTTTCCTGAATGTCCTAACTTTTCCATGCCTTACAGTAATTTTCCAAAGTTTCATGACTTTTCTGGGTTTTCTGCAGCTGTAGCAACCCATTCTGATTTGTAGGATGAGCTATGACAATCAATCGAAACAAAACATACCCATACTCTCTAAATTTTGCCTGCATGCAACAACTAATTCTTAAAGGTTGACAAGCTTGACATCAACATTTTGTCAAAGAATGTTTTATCAGATTTGAAGCAAACTTTACAGGACATTTCATCTCTGATGTGTTTACAGGATACTACATCATCATTTTACCTGATTGCTTTCTGGCTAGCTCTGCTGGGGGTCTGTATGACTGTAGTGGGTTATCGTGATCTTCATCTAAGCTCTGGGGAGGTGTTTTACCTGTATGTACCCAAAGAAATTGTCATCAGAATAGGACAAGCTCTACAGAAATCAGTCACAGAACCCAACATGACCAGAACAGAAACTATCAACACATGGACACTATTACCTACAAGGCTATAAAATAGAGAGGTACAGACAGGCAAAAGGGGGAAGTTGGGGGCAGGGAAGGGAAGAGGCTTCTTATGTGGAGAGGATTGATTGATGGCATGCAGTAGTAACACCACATCTGGAATTTTGGAGTAGGAAAATGTGTAGGATACTTGAGGAAGTGCAACATCTTGAGATCTACAGGTAAGATGCAGGAGATTCCAAAGTGACTTTAGTTCCCTACCATGAAGGAGTGTGCATCATTCAGCCTACAGACTTATACTACAACAAGCATATACTTCACTGAATCATTCTAATAGAGATACAACAAAGATTAAATCTACTTTATAAAAGCAAGTTGCCAATATACACAAACGTACCACACCAATAAATATACACATCAAGTTAGCACAGTCCACTGAAAGTTCTTATGACACACGCATGGTCTGCAAGACACACCATCCACTGAACTGAACAGATTAACGATGCTTTAGTCCAGTTAACCCTTAAGACTCATGACCCTTTGGTCCAAAGTGATAAACATTAAACTGCCATAAAAAAGACATTACCACTATCAAGCCAAACAGAAAGTTACATTTGACATACAAACACATTCCCATGAAGGTTAGGTTAGGTTAGATGGAGTTTTACCACCCAGTTTCCAACCAATTGATTCAAGTCGAGCAGGCCACAGCCTATTCTCCCGTTGTGGCTCAGAGGCTTGTTTTCCCTATTCCATTGCTTATGCCGAGTGCCAAGCAAAATTGCAGTAGTTTCCATTTTTAAAGTCTTCGTTATTACCTGGCCAGGAATCAAACTCCCGAATGTAAGTCTGATGCTCTAACCATTCCCATGAATTATACAGCTAGGCTAAAGAAATGATTAAACAGAATTTATTTAAATGTGTTTAAACGCAACTTAAGAGTCTGAGCAGACTCCCAATTTTATGTATATTATGAATGGTATGACAATCACACCTGTGACCAAAGCTCTCATTCGTATTCTTATCCTTTCGAAATTCCTGAAATGAATTCAGCTTCTGTTAACCTACTATGGAATGGGGAAATAGTCTATGACAGGATGAAGAGATTTCAGACTCAACTGGAATTGAATAAAGTGAATATAATGACAACTCCTAAGCATGCATATCATCTTCTTCTCTGGCCTAAAGCGTACAGGGGCATGACGAGTCCTTCCCGATTAGTTAACCACAATGCTGTAGAGTATTATCTCATAAGAATGCTTGCTCTCTGCATAATTAGTCCAGTTTTACAATCAAAAGTTAAAATGTTGAAGTTAGTGTTTGTATCCTGGCTAATAACAGATTTGTGTGTAATTTAAAAAGGTGCATCCATCCTGAATTTTTAAAACCTGATTTGAATTGTCAACTAGCATTGTAATATTTGCACACTTGTATACAGGATATGGGGATAATACAAGTTTGACCATTTGTTATGAGTACGAGAAAAATCTTAACCAGTTGGGAAAATTAAGGTGAATTTCATGAGACGACTCAGAGTGCCACTTTCAAGGTTGAATTTTATTCTGACATACTGTAACCTGTATTTCAAGGATTATAACTGAGTTTGAAACTACTTTTTCCTGAACAATGAGCTTTTAAAGATTTGTTTTCCTATCAGCATGACAGAGTGCATAGCTACATTTTAATTTCATAATCGTACGTAAATATACATTAACAAACTTCAATGTTGTTTTCCCTCATTGGACAAGCTAAGCAACAACTAAAAATTGCACCAAACAGAATCATTAATGTTCTGTTAACTACAGTATATGAATACATAAACATGCAAGATAAAAAAATCAGTAATACTACAAAACAAAGCCCAAAAAGAACAAACATATCAAACTTATACAGAGTAAGGGGAAAATGCAATCAAAATAAATAAAATCAAAGCATGCTGAAGATACATGTTTTACAACCTGCCCACTCACAAACTCACAAACAACCACACACATACACACAAACATCTGCTACATCAATTAAATTATGTAGGAAGGGTTTTTTCTCCCGTCTGTTTAAAGTCAGGTCAAAGAATGTCTACTCCTTTGCTTTTGTGATATTGATGATAGCTAAATTACAATAACTATCAAAGACACTTTCATTTTCTTCTACAAATGTAGTAGCTATTTTTGTAAGAGGAACTATTACATCTTATTTTTGCTTTTACAGCTATGACTGATTGTAAGTCACATGACACTATTTCCTATTTTGAGATTTTGAATTTTTGATGTTGTTTTGAAACTGTGTAGTATTTCCTCATGCAAAAATAGATGGTCAAATACATCATACACAGCAGGTAGGACAACTCATGAGGATTTTTTTTAAATGTTCCAGGTTTGTGGCAGTTTGAGTTACAGAACAAAACCTCAATCCCCCTTTCGTATGGGGGGGGGGGGGGAGAGAAGTTGTTGAAACAAAGTATGAGGAAATTCAGTTTTATTCCTTCTTTTAATTATATTTTCTCTGAGAGTAAAGTGTTACATTACAGTATCCCATCCAAGTTAAAAGTTTAATGACTGAAAACCTATTTTTGTGTGTGTGTGTGTGTGTCAGAGGACTGAAGAGAGGGCGAGTTGAGGTATAAAACTTGATATCTCTCCCATATCCCTCCTCCCTAATTCATATTATATAATTGCACTTTACTTCACCATGACTTGGTTCACCTAGCATTATTTAGAAAATTATTGTAACTGAAATCATTCACAAATCTGGACAATTTTTTTTTGAAAGTTCATTTCAATCTAGTATGAAAAAAGAGGGTCTAAAATTTTTCATGTGAATTTTCCATGCATGAAAAAGACACATCAATGTATTTTTAATATTCTATATACAGGCTTCATTTACATGCCCACTTGCAGCGGCGCACAGTGGCAAACCTGCTCTTCTATCTCTTGTTGTTAAACAGAAAATGCTGTTACTCCAATTTGGGTTTAGTGTAGTATTCTATCCTAAAGTATTTTATGAATGACTCTTGGGCATCATGTGACAGTAATTTTCTTAATTAATTGAGGAACTAAAGAGGACTTGACAGAAATAAGAAGAAATAAGTGAGATATAGCTGTAGCTTCAACATAAATTTGAGCTGGCTGCTCATATCCTTTAAACAAATGAAATTGTAGGCACATTACACTTATTCTATCACTTTCTTTTCTGCCCAACTCATTGTTGGCACATCACTCTCTTTTAAGCCTAATAGATGATAGTATCACTATTCACCTTTCCTATTAGAACACACACTCTGCATAAGAAGCTGTTAACATCACTGTGTTCACCATCAAAACAATTGCCACAAAGCAGAACAAAGGAACAAAGGATTTTCTTACAATATGGTCTTCTGACAATTAACAACCACTAGCGGACAGGGAAACAATATGCACAGTCTCAACAATGACAACAATTTTCATTTTTACTATTATAATCATGAATTTATTGTCCACAACAAAGCCAGTATTAATTTGTCAAGTTTTGAACAACAAAATAGAAATTTCCCTTCTAATGTCACATGATAGGATTATATCACCGCCACTAACTCTATCCTATGTGCCCTATTCCCAATATCTCTATTAAGTTGGTGCATCTACAACTGTGACCACTAAATGATACATCTACATCTGCTAAAATTCCTTCCCCTTCCCCACTTCTGCACTAAACCAAACAAACACTTTTTAAGTGACTATCTACCTATCACCAAGTTCTCCACGTTTTTACCCATCAAACTTCTTCCTCCAAACCCCCCCCCCCCCCCCCATTCAATTTTTCACTCGATAGTTCTTGCTAAGCATACACTTCATCTAAATTTTACTTTTTACACCATTCTTCTTCCAAGCGATAAGAGGAAGATGAGGAGTGACATAGAATTTCACTCAATTCAAT
Source organism: Holothuria scabra (assembly GCA_037179385.1). Classification (NCBI taxonomy): domain Eukaryota; kingdom Metazoa; phylum Echinodermata; class Holothuroidea; order Aspidochirotida; family Holothuriidae; genus Holothuria; species Holothuria scabra. The sequence goes on along the minus strand of CM074192.1, from coordinate 13,401,265 downwards.
ATCCAGACCAACATTTAATCACATCAGTGTCAGGTAATGGTCACATGATCAAGTTATGATCACATGATAAAAGACTATGGAGTGGCAGTCATCAGCACACAGAAAATTTGATGAAGATTAAAATGTCCTTCACTTTTACAATTGCCAAAATTTTGCTGAAGGACTTGCTTTAAATTACGAACAGCAATGCTGGAATAAACTATACTGCAACTTTTTCAGTAACGTGATATGATGTGTACCTTTTGAGGTTCTGTAGAAAATGGCTTGTATTCTTAATACAGTTAAGAAAATGACACTTTGAAGGGTCATCTTTTGAACAAATGTGAATACTCATTAAATAATTTCCATGATTACAGAACCTCCACATTTTACAGTAAAATCTTCACTACTGCAAAATCAAATTTTGTGCAACTCAATACATTCTGGCCCTTCCAATAACTAACATTTTAAGATTGTTTGATCCTTTTCCTTCAGGAGAACACCTAACAAAAATATCACATGAGTCTCCCTTTCACCACAACACCATGAAGGAGTATTGTAAGGATAGTGTTATCTGACTCATGCTTTGATGTATGTATACAGATATGAGAGCATGGGCAATTAAGTGGGTAGACACCAAAAGCCGACATGTGATGAGAGACATTACCGTGATATGTGTGATACTTTGGGTATTTCCGCATTTGTATTGACCTCCAGAATACTGTGATGTCAGCAAGAGACGGGAATGAACAGGGAAGAAAAGACGAAACGTCAACAAGGACATGAGAGCAAGGGTGGGGGCAGAATCTCCTTGCATATGTAGGGAGACCCCCTAGGTCACAGGTTTCAGGCAACATCCAACTTGTGAAATATATTTCATGTTTTAAAAGCTATGAAATATAACCTGTATTTCATACACACTATGCATGTACAAAATTCATTACCAATACATACAGAGAAACCTATTGCGGCAGCCATATGCAGACATGATCAGTCTGCAACATACATAACAAGCAGTGTCATAACATTTGAGTATTAAATATGAACACTCATTTTAAGACACATTTAAGACAAATTTCAAATTATGAAATTAAAATACATAATGCCCATTGGTTATGTATTTATAGTTCTGTTTGCTGGTCAAGCAAAAGTTCATTGCTCAAGATCACAAACTTTTGCCATTTTTGCAATTTTATTGTAAAGCCAGTCTGCAAGAGCTGGAATTTTTTTTGAAGGCCTACCTTGGCATCATTTCCACTTTCAAAGTTCACAGCCTTTGAATATTCTCATGGAGAGCTACAAAACACTTTGCTTGGCATTCTACAACAAAGTTTCTGATTGAAAATTATCTTTAATGTGCCTTCACTGATTGCATTTTGCTACTTATTGCATTCCAAAGACTAACTCATGCTATATAAAACTGTAAGTCTTTTTGCCTTCAAAGTTCATTCTATAATCAGCACTGCAACAATTCTATGGGAAGTCAAGAGATTTTGCTAATATTATTTTGGCAATTTCAATCTGATTAATACTGGCTAGCAGCATGCTTTGCAGTTTAACAATCATTACCTCAACATTTATTTAATCACTACTTGCTTTTCAAACAGGAGCAACATTCAAGACCAAGGGATAATGATCAATAATACACATACTGATAATACCCTGCAGATTGTTACAGCAAAAAGGGGAAGAAATTATTTGCTTGGATCACAGACTTCCTATACATGGGCAGAGCATACTGCTTGGTACATTGTCGCTACCGTAGATGTGAGAAAAAGCGCACCAAAATGGCCGTCTGCTATGGTTTTGTGTGAAAGTTTGGACTCGCTTCAAGTATATTTCCATAATTTGCAAGAAGGTTGAAATATTTTAAAAATTTTGCAAGGTTAGGTCAAAATCACTTCACGTATTGCAGGAATACGATATTTTCCCCCATTCAAGTGTAACTTTTGCTTAAAATATTACAGAGTCGTCGTTAAATCAGATGATTTACAGCTTTAAGGCGGCTTCTTGGTGCACCTTTTTTGTCCCAGCCAGTGGCGACCATCTACGGATAGGACGTATAAGTTACATGCTGTGTTCATGTATATAAGTCTGTGGCTTGAATACATTACCCAAGATTAGAGCTAAACAAAATGTGTAGTAAAGTACCCTCATCGGCCATCAAGGTTTTAGCTACAGAGCAGTCATACATTTAAATGCAAGTATTTAACTCATGTTTGAGATTTGGACTACCTAAGCTCATTATCCTGGCTAAAACACTGCAGGAATTTTGTAGTTGGACATGAGAACAACCCTGTCATGTCAGAATCAAACTGGTACCTATACCCCTACAAAATATCTCTGCTTGACTTCAGCATGGTATATTTCCTTCTAATCTTAAATTTTTTTTATCATGTACAACCTTGTTGAATCCTGCACAGAGGTGGAAAAATGCTTTTCTTTCAAAGTAACTTGCCACCATTAATTTTATGGTAAATGCCTGGAGATACTTCATGTAAGACTACATCAAACTGAGGTGAATACACCACTGAAGGGACATGAATAGCCTGACTTGAACAGGATTAGTGATTCACTCCAGTTTGAGGCTGGCTTACATGAAGTATATACCTGCCAACCCCCAACCTATAAACCCATCTGTGTACTGAACAATGCTTCTGACCCTCTGATAATAAGCCACCAGCACTGAGAGGACTACTTACCTGTTGATAAAGAGTTAGCTTTCTTGCTTGTAGGGGGAGAAGAGCTAGATGAATGTGTTGATATTGAAGACGTTGAGCTGATTGACTCCCTACTGTCACTAGAACTGTAATGACTTTCACCTGCTGCAAAATTAGACATTTCCAAATTGTTATAAAATTTTCTTCAATTCTGAAAACTGATATAATTCTGGAATTTGACTTCAGGTAGGCCTAAATAGATATGTGTTGTGAGAGGAAAAAGTACATGGAAACTTCCCTTCTTTCTGACCTCTCTACCCCACCCCTCTATGTTCTTTCCCCCTCACTAATCTCCTTCCTAACTTCCTAACAAATGGCATTCCAACTTGTCGCAGAGAGCATGGATTATCTTGACCAGACCTTCCTAATCTTACTACTATTGGCTCATAAAAGGGATAAATTTTCAATTTCTAAAATTCAATAATTAATTCTGTGTTGCTAAGAAAATGTGGTAAGTTCATCTTCCAACATTCTCACTTTCCACTAATCCCCCTAATCCTCCCCTTCCTCTAACACCACACCTGCCACAGCTCCACCCCTACCTACCCTACCAACCACTCCCACTTTACCAAGTATCATTTGCCAGATGCCTTAAGTAAGGGTGTTCAAACAAAGGTATTCGTAACTAGTTTGTGAAAAATTTTCTCAAGTTGTAAAGGCCAATTGGTATTTGTCAATAAATGGTTCTTTCACATTTTACATCGGTGCAAAATCAAGAAATGAAAATGCCTGAAATGGCCACTCTAAAATAAAATCTGAGCATTCAAAAATATGTACTTCACATCATGAGAAATGAATTTGAACAGTCCAACTCCAATCTTCATAGGACAATCTTGACCTGAGATATAAAATGTTGAAGTTTATTCACTCTAATTAAAATAGAACATTGTGCAAAAATTTGTGATGTCATTGTTGTACTGTCTCAAATGACAATCTTTGTATTTGATTGTTTTTCTGAAAGTTACTGCACCTTGTACCAAGGTGTGATAGTACTCGTAGTACTATTATGGGGTGATGTAATTAATTTAGCCCTCTCTGTGCAACATGCTGAGCAAGCAAACAGGAAGTGTTCAAAAAACATTTTTCATTTTGAAGGGAAACAAGGCAAGTAATGTGAGTTGTACAACACCAAAGTCACAAACTGTTGCACAACAATGTAATTTGTTTTCAGTGAATATACTCCATCATTTTATATCTTGGCTCAAGAATGTCCAACAAAAATGGGAGTTGGACAGTCACAATTCATTTTTTCATGTTGTGTGATATATATTTTTGAATTTTTGGACTTGAGGTACACTTTAAGTTCATGCAAATCTGCTAGCCACTCTTGGCTAATCAAACTGAAAAAATTTTCTGTGTCCTCTCAAGGTATGCAATGTGCTCATAACAAATGAAGTCATATAATTTCTCTTTGCATTTTATTTTTTCAATGATACAAAGCTATGACTTGCTAAGTGTCACTAAACTACCCAAAACCCTTCTACAGATAGCACAACAACAAAAATGACGATCTCAAATGAATGAATTCACGCTTTTTGTAGAGTGGGTCATGTCACACATCCTATAAAAATCAAGGTCATATTCTTTTGAAGCAAGTGTTCTGGTTTTGTTGTGGAGTAGGACGCATGCATGACACTTTGCAAAAGCTCTCTCATGTGATTTCTGATGAATTTTATACAGCTTACAGACCATTCATGTAATACTTGCAACAACTGTGCAGAATACATAGACCTTTGGTCAAGAGTTGTAAATGTAACACAGAGGAATTTTTAAAACCAGGGACAACTTCTGTTTTTAAAGGAACCACCAGTATAACACCTTTATTTTAATCTTTCAGAATAGACAAAGGATTACTTGTTTAGAGATGAATTTAAGAGGAAATTAACAAGGTTGCAAGAAGGTGAATGAAAAAAACCCAGTTTGCTTCATCTGCTGCAGGAGACAATTGGCTTGCTGGTGGACAGGGCTGGAAAACATGGTTTCACCTGAAGGGAGTAAAACTCTTTCCAAGGATGAGAGCAACATTTCTCACAAATTTCCCTACATGTTTATGTTCAGAAAAGGACAACTGCCCTCCAACTACCAAAATTTCCACCAGATTCAAAAATTTCCAAAAGGTGCTGTCCCAGGGCTCTCCAACCCAACCTGACATGCCACTCTAATGAGTTTGCTGTCTACCAATTGTGCAGGTTTCTATGAAGACTGCATTTATTTTAAAGGAATTATTATTTCTATAACTTTGGGATCCATAATGATTTTAATTCCTATTTCTTCATCTGTGCTTTTACAAGGTGAATGTGACATCCATTCCTGCAATCATGAGAAGTTTAGAGGGTAGAATCTCTTGTTCTGAGATATACCAATTAAGGAGAATAATAACCCATAACCTACTTATGTTTGGTCATGCATCTTGTCTTTGTATTATGTATGAGTAAGGGTGTGGGGTGCAGAGATGAAGGGGAGGGTAGGGTAAGGGTGGGAGAGTGCTTTACACTTCATTCAAATGAAAAGGGTAAATAAACAGTTCTTTCAGTACATGCATCATTTTCCTTTGTGATATAATGACTACATTTTTGGAGTAAGCAGTGAAAGGCGTACATTGCAGAACTTGATGGGGTGAATGTATTGAATCTTTATGAAAAGCCAACTCTCAAATTTAACAAAATGTGTGTTCTACATTTAAATCTACATGTGAAAGCAATCTTGCTTTTGAAAACTCCATAAAACAACATCAGAAGCATGTTTCATGTCACACATTTCTCCTGTATGAATCCATGCCTGGACTTTCAATAAGCTACTGTATGTAATTTGATGTGGTCTAGCTGCTTTATAAACATTTCAAACTACTTGATTCTTATTTTTTTTTTTCTTTGGGGGGCAGGGGGTTATTACAAAAAATTTTGGACAATACCTCACACCATCAACCATTTTTGTCTTTCAGACTGGAAGTGACAAGCATTTTGAAGACAAGGAAGCCCCAAGCCTCCAGCTACCAGGGAAAACAAGTCTAGATCTAAAAAGCTGAACCCTTTATAAGCTGCAAAAGCAGTATTTAAATTTATAATAGCACTTTTTTCAAACCAATGACATACACTTGGTTTATGTAACACATTCATTGCACTGTATGATAGATATTAATCTAAATATTTAAAACTGAAAACAAAATATAAAATACAGCATATCTACTACCAAAACCAACAAAATTTGAAAACAAAACTTCTGATAAAACTATAATAGTAGTAAAACCTCTAGCCATAAAAGGTGAACTTTGCTGAGCAATGCCCGTATGTTTAGTTTGTTAGGCGGTAAGGGATATAAGGGATTAAAAGATCACATGATGTCAAAATTACTTAAATGTTTTATTTTTAGTTGTGTGAAGAAAACAAAACAGAGAACCTAAGCAAATGACCCACAGAGTCTCTTGTTAGGTGGTGAATTAGTTGCTTGCTTATCAGGACTGAAAAAGTAATTCCAACGAAAAAGATATAAATAGGCTATCCTCCTGAAACAGCGGCTAGATGAAAACTGAAAATTGCAGCATAACAGGTGTTTGGCCGGATGAAGTGTTTTAATTTAGCAGCAGGTGGCGAGCAGTTTTATAAGCTCTGGAGAGGAACCATGCGGATTACCTGGGGACCTAGTCTTCCCTTCTTCAACTGAGTCCAATCTGTGCCACTTCAACCTTAAATAGTTCCATTTTTCTTTGGCAGACTTCTGAGCAAGAAATCTATTTTTCTGCTTCAAAGAATCTTTGGGGGGTAAATGGCAGTTGTTTGTATTTATGTGGAAGGTGCGGGACAACCTGGCCACACTAACGCCCTCCAAGTTGGACATTTCATGAGGGAACAGGGTATTGGACTTAAAATGGTCTTTGCTGACCTCCTTGGATTTAGAGGGCAGGAAGAATTGGGACATTGGGCGACGAGTAGCCTTGACAGATTTAGCTGCCCTGCGGATGACTTGATTGTCATTTCTTGTTACCTCTGGCTGTTGGTCTTTGGATATGGCTAGGTCTAGGTAATGCTGGGAAAGGGTTCTGACCCTACCAGACTGGATGGGAATATCCTCACCTGGTCTACGAGGAGAATGTTCTCGGGGTTCCCCTATGGCTGGTGGTGTTTTCACAGTGGACTTGGAAGGTTGATTTTGGGTGAGGCTAGTGGGAGTGGAGTCAGAATAGGATTGTTGAGGGGCAGGGGTTTTCTGCTGATGTCTGGGTGATGCCTTAGAGGAAGAAACACTCGAAGCTGATGAGGTCGTAGACGATGCTGAATTGGACGGCACAGTGGCCCGCCTTGGTAGATCAGGAGGAGGATCCCTGGGACATGATTTGAAAATCTGCAAATAAAGCAAGAAAAAAAGAGTTTTCGTGAATGAAAATCTTTCATCTAAGTTACGCTATTAATATCTCCCAAGTCTTCAACAAGATTTGTCCTACTATGGAGTGAATACTGTACAAATGAAATACTTAAACACATGGGAATACAGGCACTATTTCACCACTTCCCTTCAAAGCAACTTTCTCAAATAAGAAGAAAACTTTTTGTTGCTGTGAGATTAAAAAAATGTACCAACTCCATGTGGCTAAACATGGTAATAAGTTAAAGCTGTATTCATTACAGCTAGTTTCTTGACAATATATAATCAAGGAGGCACATTTGCACAAATCATGTTGTCCCTTTATCAGAAAGAAAAAACGCGCATTTGCAATAGTGCAGGGGTTTCCAGAAATATCCTAATAGGTCTCTAGACTCATTTCTGTGATTGATGGAAACCTACCAAAAGATTATTTTGTCTGTTTGTTCCCACATTTTAAAAGTACTTTTAAAAACATTTTGTGCAGCCATTGTGGTTAGTTTAGTTAGAGGAGAATTTACAGCTTAGTTTCCAACTAATTGTTAAATTCATACTGACTACAGCATTTTTTTTTCAGTTGTGGCTTGCTGGCTTGTTTTCTCTACTCCTTCCCTGAAGTTAAGCACCAAGCGATATGGCACTGCGTTCTATTTTTAGAGTCTTTAGAATTACCCAGAAAAAGAGTCCAGTGCCAGGTCTCCTCTGGCTACAAGTCAAATGCTCCGACCACTTGACCATGTGGTCTATATAACCACCCTCAGGGAAATACAAAGCCCATTGATAGTGACAAAGAGAGCAGGATGCATATAACAGTATGGTATGCATAATGACAACTTAAGACAGAACGCTGTGACCTGAATTTCAATTAGTGTAGTAGCACACCTCATTTCATTAATGGCATTATTGACAATACTGATTCTCTCTGAATTCTGAAGTTTGCCAAGGAGTTACTCCTTGGTGTCTTGAAATATCATATGAGGTACCTGGGAGCAGGATGACAAATTTGTGACCTTTAGCCATTGTTTCAAAATAATTTTCTGGCAACTGTTTATTCCCTTAAACAACTTCTCACAGCTGTCTCTATATCATAGATGGTGCACAGGTTTCCCCAAAGATGACAATATTGGCTTATTCTTCCTTTCCCTTAGCCTTCATAGCAGGCGATGAATATACACAATAGACCCTTTTGCAAATAGCAAATTAACAGTTACAATGGATTATGGGATGGAATTAAGCATCCACTTTTTTCTTCCATAGAAGAAAAAAATTTAATTTACAAGCAGAACAAATATACATACAGAAGAAACAGATGGTAAGCATTCCATTTATGCATCAGTAAAATGCCACGGACAAAAATAGTACATTCCAAAGTTCTGTCCCACAATGCTTTGTAATATATATATTTGGAAATGGGTGCATGCAACTCTTTCCCAGGCTTTGTAACTACTCTCTGGAATTTTATAGGACACACACTCCAGTAAAGAAGAGTTCAGCCATCGAGAAGGGGTGAGAAACTGCAAATAATAACAACACCTGGCATTTTATATAGCACCCATATCCACTCTGTTGAATGCTCAAGGCCCTGCACATGAATTGCTCACAATTTGTTCATTGCAAAGCTCCATCTCAGGTTCCAGAGAACTGTACAAACCTGGCTATCATTTCCTGCTCATGGTTTAACACTCAATATGTATTATTACCCTGCTCACATCTCTTATGCTGAGCACCAAGCGAGAAGACAAGAGGCCCAATTTTTAAAGTCTTTGGTATGACTCAGCTGGGATTTAAACCCCATATTCCCAACTGAGAGAAGGATACCCTAACCAATAGGCCAACCAGTCAGTTGCTGAGGTACTATTAGCCTTAATTTTAGTAATCAGTTTGATTTCCAATACCACAGATGGCTGCAAACAACCCAGTGACAACCCTGATGTTAAATACTGCAAAGCCATTGCTTTGAAATGATTTTATCCCCTTATCAGTTTTAGCCTGAAATACATGTTTAAAACCCTAGATCAGAAAATCGGAACATTTTAATTTTTATGGGTTTTACATCTCAGAAAACAGACGAGTTCTGATTTTTATGGAATGGTTAGCAAGCATGCAAAAACCATACATGGTCTTTGCCTGGGTGAGCCAGACATCTTTCCTTATCATCCAAAGAGAAGTGAATTGGAGAAAATTATTTGACAGAGCACTGCTGACTGCTCAAAATATCTCCCAGAGTGTCAGACATGAAAATTTAAAGCAGTCATTCTCCTTAAAGTTTTTATATATTTGTTTTTCTCTCTTTCTCTTTGTTGGGATCTGGGGGTAAGGTCTAGCCTCTAAATACAGTGGAAACCCTAAAAATCTTTACCGTACCCAAGTAGATTAGTTCACATGTTGTTGCAGCACTTACTTGATCATAATGCATAATAAGAATTTCAACGACAATGTTGGAAAACTTAACATCCAGAAGTTAATATCCAGAATGTTGGGATCTGGGGGTAAGGTCAAGCCTCTAAATACAGTGGAAACCCTTAAAATCTTTACTGTGCCCAAGTAGATTAGTTCACATGTTGTTGCAGCACAGGTACTTACTTGATCATAATGTGTAATAAGAATTTCAACGACAATGTTGGAAAACTTAATATCCAGAATGGCTTGCATCGTCTCTTCTTCTGGCCTGATAAGGGTAGGACCAAAGCAGACACCAAGGTTTGCCTTGGTCATCAGGTTCACACTATGATTCTCTGAGACCCTGAAATGCAAGCAAAAGATTCAATTTACTATGACATCTAACATCCCTCAATAGGCATGAGGATTGGCAAGGCTGACATACACAAATGCCATGTTGGATGTACAGAATGAGTTCCCTCTTCCCTAAACTTGCTGGCACTTTCTTCCTTTCGAAAACTGCAAAAATGAGAGTTTCAGGCTCATTACGCAACATTCTTACAATTTCCACCCAGCCCCCCCCCCCCCCTTTCCACTGGCCCAGTTCCGAACCCCTTTTTTTCTAACACTAAAGTAGCAAAGAGGAAGTGTACTGATCATTTACTCCCCATCCCGTTACAGCATTTATCATGCAGGTGCAATACTTTTAAGTAACTAATCCTCTGCGATAAAAATTGAAAAGTAACATCTGAAGCAGAACTACCCTCTACCTCTCCGACAACGACCCCCTTCCCCCTCCCCCTCATAGCTCCAATAAAACATAAAGTCACTTCAATCAGTGATTTTATCAAAACTGTAACAAATGGTTAGCAGGTACATATCAGCAGTCATGTTTAGTCCACTGATAATTTCAGTATTTTTCAGAGCAATTTCTGACAATTGCTCAGCTTTTTACAGGAATTGCTATATCAATTTGCAGTACAATGTATAGAGTAACACACATTACAAAAAGGTGATTCATTTTTCATCCAGTATTTATTCCCTAAAATTGCTGAGAATTGACAAAACTAACTGGCAGAAAACTTACTTCTTTAGATGTGCTATTAACATATCCAACATTTCGAAGTTTGGTTCAGGAATACAGTGAACCAGGGCATGAATATCATTAACTCGCAAGGTTTTTGAATCATGTTCTGAGGATAGAGGAATGGTAAAAACAAAAATTAGTAAAATGCAAGCCTGTGATAAGATTTTGATCACTTTCTGAGCCAAATTTTCTCCTCTCTTGCAAAAGTAAAGAGCAGCTAACAGATTTTCAGAAATCTCCTTAAAGGCCCAGTTCTCTCACCCAAAACAGTACCAATTCTCCTTACCTTCTTACTTAAGCCCCTCCCACAATTATCTGAAATTCATGCTCATCCAGATACAATCTCAGTTTATTGCTTCAAGGTGAGAAAAGAAAAACTCAATTTATATAATCAAAACACTCTCAGTACTGTTGATGCTGTGTAATATAAGCTTTGGTACTCTGCATTGCTTGAGTTAGCTGTCAATCAAAGAGCTGGGCCAATTGAGAATTTTGGTACCCCCGTACCAAAAGTGTAGTTGGGGGTGAGAGCTTTGGCCCTCTAAATGGAATCTTTGTGCTTAAATGGCACCAACATAGTTTGAATAGAAAATAGCTTTAAGCATGTATTGACCATTTAGTCAAAGCAATAAATCCTTGAAATAACTTCATTTCCTCAAAACAAAATGTACTGGAAGAGTTGCAGAAGCTGCATCAAATGAATTTTTGAATTTTTTGAAGAACAAATTACTCTTGAACTAAAACACATCTCAGTATCTTTCTGAGAGAAACTTATTTCTTGAAAAGAGGGATTGAATACAGACTCATTTTCAATAATAAATTGTTCTGTGTCTAAAAAATTTTTGGGAAATTCAAATTTGTCTTTTAAAAAAATATTTCCCTTTATTATTATCACTTTGTTTTACAACTTCACTTTTCCAAATCCCCCAGTAAGAGATGGGCGATGTTAATTGGCAATTACAAAGCATCTTGGGATATTTGGTAATACATCGGTTTTGTTTACAGTGGAATGCAATTGACTAAAGCAATACACTCTATCCCATGCTTTATACTTGCTTTTTACAAGTGAGAAGTAGACCCCACCTAAAAAATGGGGTTGTTTCCTAGTAGGACATGCTGTGCATAAATACAAACATACATAAAAACCATGATAGTATTAGATCAAATTTTAAATGAAGAGATTTGTGTCCCTTCAACTGAATACAAGTTTACTATATGAATAAGGGTTTCACTTGATTAGTAAAGTCATAAGTGTATATTCTGAATTATATGATGTCTCAATCTTTTGTCTTTCAATAATAGTTAAAAGAAGGGTTCAAGGTCATATCAAGTTCTGATATGTTAGAGGGATACTTATTCTAAATATTTTGGTGAAATTCCCGTTGAAATGCCATGTGTGGTTCTCAGGATATGTGCAAGTAAAGTTGTCACATTTTAAACAAAAAGTGAACTTGAAGCAAGCTCATATGACATCACATCCTCACATTAATCGGCAGTCTTTTGTTTTTCTTTAAACCTTCCAACCTCTTTTCTCCTCAAAAATCACATATTTCCAGAATACAATTACATATTAGTGGCATGAGAACTTCACAAACTTTGCATTCCCCACAGGGAAGTCCTATTCCTATTGACTTCAAGGTCAACACAACAGTCTGAAGAAACAAAGGGAAACAAAACATTCTTTGTCAATGTGAGGAAGTTACATAATTTCTGCTGCCCTCAAAGAGACTTTGGAATACTGTCTAGTGTCTCCATTTACTGATATCTCAAGAAATACACATCCTATTTGAATGGAAATTTCACTACACTGTGAAGATTTGGTTTCTTATTCACATATGAAAACTGTATTTTTGCTTTAACTTCCCCTTTAAGAATTATGTTATTCCACTAAGGATCATTGTTTTTTATTTAAAGAAATATTGAATGTTATTTGGCCTGGAATGAAATTATTTTGTCATTAATTCTTCAACCCATGACAGAGGACTGTTTTCCTTTTCATTTTTATATTATTGATTCTGCACTCAACTTCATCTATAAAGTCTTTGTCAAATTTCTTAATTTTTCAAAAGAAAAGTTTACTACTTTTTCATCCCTGTATTCACCCCATTAATGAGTACCATTGAAGCAGCTGTTTTTGTAGGATTGAGTGACTCACTGTTTGTTGTCAGTGTATGTGTATCCTGGTTTCTATGTATGTTGAAAGACACCCAACAACCAATCAATTGTTCTTCATAGCCACCCAGAAAACATTAACTCTGACTAAATATCAACTAATTGTTCCTTTCCTCTGAGCCTGTTTGTTGGTTGTGGCAACAAAACACCCACTACTAAACAATTTCTAATATGTTAACTACAATGACAATACACTGAAGTGAAAAATTGGTTTACTACAATAAAGTTCAAAAGTCTGAGATATTCTAAAGATTTCAAATACTCAACCTTTGGAGACTGAGTGCACCATAATGTAACAATCCGTTGGAAATATATTGCAGTAATTTATTTATTTACATCCAAAAAAAGCAGAAGGTAACAGATATTGCATGAAAGAAGGACACCAAAAATATTCTTTATTGCAGTGGGTTGGTTGTTGGGTTTACCCCTCAACTTCCCACCCTCTAGTTTAAACTTGCAGTATCCACAGCATTTTTGTCCAGCTTTGGGTCACTCAGTTGTTTTCCCTGTACCCACTGCTTATGCAGAGTAACAAATCATGCTTGATGGTGGTCTTGGGTATGACTCAACCTGGGAATGGGACCCAGATCTCTAGGGCAAGAGGCAGATGCCCTAACAATAGACAAAACATTATTGTTTTGGTCATAACTTTCCCCCTCCCCCTATTTTTTTTTGGGGGGGGGGGTTGAAAACAGTGGAATGTCTTCTCCACTTTTCCAAAACCCTAGAACAAATAGATGACATGTTTTGTAACAAAGCTACTATGATGTAATCAAACAAGCCAGGAGGTTCCTTTCTGGAATATTTGGACACTACAACATTTGGAAAATGCAAAGAAATTTACTTTCTTTACTTTTATAGACAAATCCAGACGGCAAGTGATGGTCTGATTTTTCAGTCGGCCATAACTGGAGTCTATCACGTTTAAATATTTTAATTTTCTTGCTTATCTGTATCATGGATGGTTGTACACTAAATTGTATCTTGATTCCTTCAATTTCACTGAATATGAGGCATTGAAATTCAAGTAAGCAATAATTGCAAACGATTTGAGGCTGATGCACCCCAGTAATGGCTGCCTGCAGTCACTAAACACCAACACTGATCGGATTAGTCTATACCACATAAAATGGAGATGGCAATGTGGAAATGTCTCCTCCCTTCCCACAAAAGAAACTTTTCTCCAGCCCTGGTCACTAACTTTTTATAGCCCTGGTCCTTGATACAGTCCCGTTGCAATTAATTTGGGAAAATTTGGGTGGCAATGGAGCGAAAGGGTAAAAGAGAAATGGCTCACTCACTTGCAGCTGCTATAAATCTGTCATGAAGTTGATATGTCATCAGTGGCTCTGGAAGGTTCCTAAAAGAAAACCACAAGCACTTCTTTTTTGCAAATCCTCTATAACTTTTGTTCTATCTCGAACATAAATACGTTCCTTTCATTTTCACTAGTTTTGAAGTGATGTAGATAAAGTTGTGACAAAGATTCAATTTTCAATTTCTAACGAAGGTAGCAATGTAGCAATGTGAATTAACGAGTAACAAACTAATTAAAATGAGAGCGTGTGGCCAAAAAAAAAACAATGAAGCTCTCATCTTTGCAAGGTAACGTGAAAAATATTGTGTGAAAAAAGTTGAAATAGAATTGAGTGAACACGCTCACACTGAATTCATTACTTTCTTTACGAAAAAAGTTACTTTGAATTGAAATTAAATATTACAAAATAAACTTGAATGGCTCATCAAATGTTCAATGCACTTGTTCAGTGAAATGTAATTTAAAATCAATTGCTGTATTTATTTGATGTCAAACCCCATCATTGGCTAAAATTACTATTCCTGTTTAAAGGCTCATTTAAAAGGGAATAATTATGAATGTGGTTTTTCTCACTTGTGGCTAATCTCCAGTAATAATTTCTACAGCAAAGATGAATAACCGATAAGTATACAGAACACTGCTTTACATAACAATGACAGCTGCATGAGACCGTCTCTATTACTCAGGTCAGTCAACATTGGGAGGGCCCATCTAAAATTGTTGGCTTCATTTATCCATCAAATGCAAGACAAGTTTTTTTACCTTTCTTGATGACCACTTTAAGAATATTTCTCATATATAGTAATACTTGCATTCCCCATGCCTTTAATCTGAACACAACATTGAGACGAAAGCTAATGCACTTTACCTGAAATAGTTTTTTAGAGCACTGGTGATTGTCTTAATCTCCCATTCCCCTGAGTCTGATAAATTGACATTCTGGGGTTTCCTTTTGTCTGAGAAATAAGCACAAAAAGTTAAACAAGACTAAAAAACTGAAAAACACATCATGATCCATTTTTCTCATCATCCCCCTAAAGGTCTTCTTCACATGCTTTGTTTAAAAATAGAAATAGCAAGGAGTCACAGTTGAAAATTTCAAATACCATAAATATTTAACCCATTTTTAAAATTGAGTTTCTCTTTGTTCTTCCTCTGTCGTGATTTCCATTTTGATTGATTTAACTTTCTCTCTTGTAAAATTTGCAGGAAAACAAATATTCTGATGCAACAACAGCATAAACTACATCACTTTCATTCTCCATAGCTTTTTACATAAAAGTATTTCCTTATCCACAAGTCACATATTTTAAGCTTCGCTTCTGAGGTTTTTATTGTGGATATCATTATACAACATTAATAATTCACAGATTGCTGGAAATATTTTTGAAACACAAACATGCAAAAAAGGAAGTATTAACCTTTCTCTCACTGTCATACTATCAGAGCTTAAACTTTAGCTCTTCCATACTGTTAGCACTAGTTTGGTTATGAGGAAAAAAACAGCTAACACCACACACTATCCAAGCCCCCTGCCCCCACAGTTAGTGACCTACCCCCTTCCATAGAGGAGAGTCACTATCTTGTTGTGTTGCTGTGTTTCATGAACAAGGTACAAAAAGACAAAAGCAAGTAACATATGAGGAGCCACCCATTGGTGTTCACCCCATCACCCTGATAACTTGACAAAAGATCACTGCAGGTAAAGAGGGCTACATAACGTAAACTGGAAGGAAGGAGGGCTGATGTAGATTGATGCAACTGCAAGGTAATTGTTGTTTATGTCGGGAATAAACCTGGCTAACATGAAATAATGTTCCTGGATGAGTTTTTCCACAATGACACATAGTTTTGGGGGAATAATAGTCAAGTAGGTGTGTAAACTAAGTATCTAATGTAATGTGAGTATAGAACAAAGGAGTGTGCAATTGAAGTAGTAATGAAGAAGACAGCATACCAGATTGGTTACTTCATGGTAGCAAAGTTTTCATAGACACAAAGCTATTTCAAGAGATTTCTTTGCCACTCAACCCATGTACTATTACAGAGCGCAAAGGATTTCTAGCTACAGTAGTGAGTAACTATTGATATAGTCACTGCATTAGAATCATTACAAATGGTGCAAAGCCGAAACTATCTCCTTCATACTGACTGTTGTTTGCAACCCTGTCGTATTTAAAACACATATCAATTTAATCCATGCCCTTAATGCCCCCACTTTTAGCAAAAAAGCAAAGAAGCTCTGGACATATTTGCAAATATACAGTGAAATATTTCCTACAATACAACATGGAAAACTTTAGGGTCAACAATATTATCCTGAATATCAGTGTCCCAGCATAATTTTTACAATGTAATAAATCCTATAAAACACACTTCAGTGACAATTTCAGCCATAAGAGCAACACATTAGGGATTTTTTCGATTTTAAAAGGGAAGTACTTCAGTCAATTAGTCACACACAAGGATTTAATGTCTACACTAGATCACTTTTTATGTATTCAAATTAGTGAAAAAAATAAATAAGGTACATCCTGTTGACCCCGTACCTTATCAATCTGATATACTTTCAGGATTTGCAATGTACAGTAGACTGAAGTCAAGTACTATGGAGAAGGTATCCCCTCTACTTTGACACCCCTCCCCTAACCCCTCCCAAAGCCAAGCATATAAATCAGCAATGACAATCTGTTAAAGCTCTAATATTTATCAGATGCAGTAGCGAAATGTAACTGGGTGGATAAAAGCTCCGAAGTTGTGAGGTACTTTAGCAAGAAATTATTGGTATAGTTGTGCATGGTAATTTTGAAAGGGTGCCATGGGGGAAAAAATGCCGTGAAGAAAAAAAATCAGATCTTCAGGACTAAAGGTGCTGAATGGTACAATATTTGTGCATGAGGCATAGTTCAGTTTGGGGTAATGCAAGTTTTTCTTTTTGCAATTGTTTTTTTTTTCTTTAAGCTTGGATCATTGGGGTTTCATTCCTG
Organism: Holothuria scabra; assembly: GCA_037179385.1. Taxonomy (NCBI): domain Eukaryota; kingdom Metazoa; phylum Echinodermata; class Holothuroidea; order Aspidochirotida; family Holothuriidae; genus Holothuria; species Holothuria scabra. The sequence continues at coordinate 13,384,267 of CM074192.1, read as the reverse complement.
CAGCTAGACACCAGTACAAACATGTTTGGATCCTTTGTAAGTTGTTCAAAAATAAAAAAAAACTTACCAAGGCATACAGATGTTAACCTCTGGACCTTTGAATTGACACCAACTACTCTGTAAAGTCCCTGGTCATCTAATCCTAAAAATAAACAAAATAAACCATTTCCATTCGTGAAACAAAAAACTCATAACATTCTTGGATTCCAGATTACAGTTACCTAAAGAGTCTTCAAACTCCTTACTGCTAAAGAAATGCATCAAAAGTTAATCAAATATTTGCTAATTCATAAAGGCATTTCTATCTTTTCAACTTAAGGAAATTTTTGGTGTCAAAAGCATGTCGTGCACTTCATACTTGGATACTGATCACCACCTTTGATTTGGATTAGTAAGTTAGTTAGATAGAGTTTTACGGCCCAGTTCCAACCTATTGGTTCAAGAAGAGCCGACCACGGCCTTTTTGCAGTTGTGGCTCACTGGCTTGTTTTCCCTACTCCATTGCTTATGCGGAGCATCACCGCACAATAGCAGTAGGTTCCATTTTTAGAGTCTTTGGTATGACTCGACCTGGGAAGCGAACCCCTGCCTTGCGCGTGAGAGGCAGATGCTCTTACCGTTAGACCAAACATGCGGTCACCTTTGATTTTTGTTGTACTGTTTTATGTATTAACCCTTCTATGTGTAGATATATTGTTACTGTACATATTAACCTAACATCTTAATCTTTTTACTTTTTACACAAACTATTCTTCCTATGAATGAATTTTATGCCTCCTATTTATAAATTTTACATTTATGCTGGATTGAATAAATGAAAAAAAAAAAAAAAAAAATTGAAATGAAATGTTAAAAGGCACTCTTCACAGTAGCCATGTCAGATTGCCAATGCCAATGTCCTCTGTGCAACATCCAAAGCCTGTGAGGTCTTTCGAACATATCCTGTGTAACAAAATTTTACCTCAACCTTTACTAAGAGCTTTCACACAGAAACTCACTTCAATAATATCCCACTCTATTTGGGGTATACTCAGGAAAAACAATACTCAACAGTAGTGCTTTTGTTTCATTTTTCAAAGAACTCTATTGGAAAGGGAAAGTGATGCTTTACGCACATTACAAATGATACTATTGTGTCTGGTTTTATGAAAGCTCAGGTTTCCATGCACAAACAATTTCAAGAGTCTTGTCAACTTTAAGTCAGCCTTACACAACTTATTTTGTGATACAAACTAATTGGGCGGTTGTCAATTTCGTAGTAGGGTGTGAGTCTATAGCCAACACCAGCAATTTAACGTAAATAATAACAATGCTGATTTTCACTGTTCTTTGCTTTTCATACTGAAGTCAGCAAGAGTTGTACCATTTGAGTGAACTGTTCAGTCTGTTTTCAACAATTGCAAGAAGACAAAAGATATTATATGTATATATATCTGTCCATATGTGAATGACATTGCACTGCACTAGTTCCTCTTGTACTTCAACACTTACCCCTACTTTCTATTGCTTCGATGCATTTTTTAATAAAATGAAATCCAATGTCATTTAACAAATCTGAGGGAACAAAAAGAAATATTAATGAAGCAAGGTATTTATTATTTACAGTAGTTACTTAACAGTCATACATTTCCTAAATTTAAGGAAAAGAATACCTTTCCAGTATCATAAAACTGAACTTATGGAATCTATTACCTTTTATTACCTTCATTTCAACATTTCACAGTCAAACATGGGTTTTGTTCGAGGGTGGAGCAAGCACTTTCATTTGTAAACATCTTCCAATGGGAAACTTTCTTATAACTTAACAGACTGCTTGTTCAATAGCTGGCAATATAATTATAACTCCCTTTTCTGTTTTTGTACAACATATTATTGTCCCTGAGGGAAGCAACTAACAACCACAGATATAGACCTGTTTCAAAATAGCAATTACAAAGAATTGTGGGATGGAGTTTTGGTGTGTGTCGTCATTGTCAATGACATTTTACTGTGGCAAAAAATGACACACACCAAAACTCTATCCCACAATCCATTGTAATTGCTATTTGGAAAAAGGTCTATTGAAGGATGAACTTGATGGAAAACAGAAAAATACAGAAACTACACACTTCATTTGCTAGAAGCTATAAAATCCATTGTGGAATAGGTTTTGATAATATTTACAATTTCATTGACAGTTTTGTAACTCAACAGTATCTTGTACTGGTAACAGACACATGTGCTATCTCTTCACATGAAGAAATAACCATAATAAAACTTTATCCTCATAAAACTCGACTCTAAAAGAAAATAGTAGTCTCCCACAGATGCCTCAGATTTAAAGCAATCTCATGACTTGATGGGGTTGGTTGGAAAACATCCAGACGACAAAACCCTGATCATTAATTGAACCCATTGAGGAAAAGTGATCACCAGCAAAATAAATCATGACACACTGGAGGTATTACAATGAGATATCTGCCAACAGCCACATAACATTGCCGGCCAAATTAATTTCCTCTGTTCCTTTCACCTCCCACACTCTGGGGAAATTTTTCCTCCTATTGCCTGGAAAGAGAGCTCACTTTTGTGTACAGGATATGGTAAGTAAAGACTTAATTCCAAGGGGAAACATAAACTTACTGTCATCTGTCTTCTTGATCTGAGCAGGATTTATGAAAACCTGAACAAAAGAGACACAAAAATGTTGTAATATACTATGTTGAGAACACATGTCTTCTCTGATATCATCTCATAAACAGAAACTGAAGCTGCGCTAACTTACCATTATGTTTGCTTTCAGGTAAATATGATCAAGGGGGACGGGGGTTCACGGAGACAGACTTTGTTCATCTTTCATGGCTGATCTCCACTATCCTTAATTTTCAGCTTGGAGGAAATCATGAGAGATCAACAAGACATTTTATCTCATAATTTTCTCAATCTCATTAATTTTGGGATCTACCAGCAAAACTCTTGGGTGGAAAAATCCTGCTAGCTGTTAAACTCTCCGGATGTGACATCTAGAGAGCGTTTAAAATTTGTACCACAGTCACCAAACAAAAGAAGAGGTTATTTCTATGTGAAGTAAAATTTGAATACAGATTATAAAGTGACACAAAATTAAAATTTAAGCCTTGAATGGCAGTTTTTGAATTTCCTTCTTCTTTTTTAATTCAACTTTCATTTTAACATGGACAAAGACATGACCAACAAGCAATAGTAGATGAAACATGATTCCTTTGGAAACAAATGAGGATCAACAAATCAGTGTTCCACTATAGCCACAGTGATAACCTTTGTTACATATTCTCACAAAAGATGACAATGCTACTTACAGGTTCTTTCCCACCCATTGACAGCATCCACTGTGTCCTCTCATCTTCTGTAATTGCTTGAAGTGTGATGACATTTGGCCTAAAGAAAGAGAGAAATACATTTTACTGGTTGCATGTTATCATTTGAAGCTACAATCCTCCACAAAAATGATGGGACAAAACAAGCAATGAACGGTTCACCATCCCCCCTCCCCCATTCAATGTTGCAGCAGCCGAAGGCATCCTGAAACTTTACCACTGATACACAATCAAACAAAGGTTTGGTTTCCTCAAGTAGCTCATATGAGGGAGGGGGAGGGGGAACAGAACTCAGGCTGGTAAGAGATTTCATTTTCCTTAACAATTTAATGTATTGATATAGGGAAAAGCAAAGAATTTTTCCATCTTATTTTTGTGTTTCGAGGTGGGGGTAACATATTTCATGATGTACTCAACAGTTAACCACAAAATTCTTCTTTTTTTTTTTTTGAATTATAAACATTGAACGATGATTCAAACTATCATCTGGTTAAAGACAAAATTATATGTAATCGTTTGGGGTAGTGAACATGACAATTTACGTTAAGATTTTAGGAAATTGAAACGGTTAACCATTGTTGCACGATGAAAGTTTGCCATAAATAGAGAGATTTTCAATTAGCATTATTAACCCTCGACATACATTGAAATAGTGTGGAGGTCAATGGTTAATTGTGGGGAGGTCAACCGTAAACCGAGGAGCTAGTTAAATATTCCGAGAAATAACGAGCAGTAACGAGTTCTACATTGGGATAATGAATAACTTAAACATTGTAAAGCACACCTTCGGGGCTTTCTGTAGCAGTTTGGTTTCAGAAATTTGAAAAGCCGCTTTTGGCCTGTAATTTATCTAGTATATCTGTTCTCTCCCTCCCCTAAAGTTTGTTTTGGCCTGTCCCCCTCCCCAAGAAACATTTCTCGCTTGAAAGTTATCCCTCCCCACTTCGGAATCCTGTGGGCAACAGGTCTTGGCAGCCTGTATGATTTTTTGTTCATATTTCTAGGTTTTTGTCAATTTTTATAGAATTCCATGACTTTTCCAGGTGTGGAAGGTATTTTATTAAAAATCCATGACTCACTCTAGATTCAGGAGTCCTAGGAGTCCTAACTAAGTAATTTGATAAACTAAGAATGTGTTGTGCAACCTGTACTTGTAAAACAATACAAAAATGGGAGTACTTCCTTAATTTATTTCAATCTACTCAGTAAACATAGAGTAAAAATAAACAAGAACATCCAGAAATAACAATCACACAATGAAATATCAAAATTTGTGGAAAGGAGATATTTCAGTGGTTTAGTTTAAATTCTCAGTCTCCTGCAGGCCTTTACCCACAATGAATTGTAAATTGTAAATTCATATGTGACTCACTTCTCCATGACTGTAATATCAAAGCAAAATCTCTTGTCAATGCTGTCAGCAACTCTCCTGGAAGAGGAAACAGATCAAACAGGTTACATACATTTTAATAATTAATCAACCAGAATGAAACGGCAATTTGGTCAATTATCCACTCATAGCTGGATATCATTCCACATGATGAGAAGAAAATGTGATGTTTGAGATTTGAAAGGGGAAAAGTGGTTCAATATTTAATTACAAGACAATCAAAGGAAGGGAGAGGAAAGCATGAATTTCATCTCTATGTTGACAAAACAGTTGGAGAGACATCTGCTATTAGGGCAGTGGCATAGCCACAGGGAGGGTTTTGGGGGTTAGAACCCCCAACCTTGACCCAACCTTGCAATGCAAAAACCACCTAAAATAGAGGTTTTTCTCTCTATCCTTAAACTTTTCCCTCATGTCGTGCTCCAACCCCCCCTTTCCCCCCATGACACCAAACAAAACCCTCCCCATGACACAATCCTGGCTACATGCCTGCATAGGGGCCATGTGTAAATACACCAATCCCACTCCTCAACTACATCAGAAATGTGTCCAACTTTTAGGGCTTAAAACACATGTCACATCTCAGAGTTTCTAAACAACAAATGTCATTACGGTGTTATAAGCCATCCTAAAGACTGAAGTCGTCCTACGCCTTGGAAGATTAAGCAAACAGCTTTAACCAAACAGCACTTTGAAAATACCCTTCAGATGTTTGGGTAAATTCAGTCCCATAATCTGAACACCAAGATTCTTATAACAACCAGCTAAGTCCCTGACTCAGAGACACACCCAATTTTAATCACTAATGCATGACAATGTTTTAGTTTATATATATGTCCTCATACTACTCAATTTAACCAACTGGTTGGCCTAGTGGTTAGAGCATCCGCCTCTTAGTCAGGAGTGTAGGCTTCAAATCATAGTCGAGTCATACCAAATACTTTAAAAATGGGACCTGTTGCCTTCTTGCTTGGTGCTCAGCATAAGAGATGGGAGCAGGATAATAAAACATATCGAGTGTTAAAACCGTGAGTGCTGAAATGGAACCAGGTTTGTATGGTCCCCAGGGACCTTAGAAGGAGTTTTAGAATGAGCAGATTGTGAAAGATTTATGTAAAGCACCTTGAACACTATGGATATGTGTGCTACACAAATGCGAGGTTGTCGCTGTCGTTATTGTTATCATTATCATTACTATTATTATTATTATACTGCTTATCACAATTTCTTGAACTCATTAGGATAGTTTGAACCTGTACACATACTTACACATTTTCGAGTTAACACAAACTTCCCAAAACTCCTTGGTTCTTTAACCCTTTACCGTTGTTTGGGTCCTTTTGAACCCATGCAGAGACCTCGGCTGTCACCCATCTTTGCTGTTTCACGCTGAGCTCGAAACTGCGAGTAGCTACCCAAAAATTCGGCCACAACAACGAGAGAGACAATAGTTTAAGGTCACGGGGTCAACGGCCTATGGAAGCCGATGCGGGGCGGGCTACGTCCGATTTTCCGCCCACTCCCGAGCCGCGCAAATATGCCCCGATCGGAGCACAACGGTAAAGGGTTAATCTAAAATATCTGCACCACTTGGCTAAAGGGTTACGTGCACACACACAGAGACAGTGGCATCAGCTTTGCAGTTAACACACTGTATTCAAAACCAGAGACTCTACTCATCTGCTCAATGTGTGTTCAAGAGAAGTCATAGTCACACTAACAACCAGAGTAACCCCATTGTGCTTATGCTCAAGAAAATGTACTGTACTGACACTACAAGAGTATTGAGGAGGGTTTATTTGGCAATTGCTGGCTGGTATAAAATCTCTAAGGTGCCACACTTTATGCTATGGCTGAATGGATAAAGGTGCCAAACTTGATACTCAATACTGTGGCTGAATGGATAAAGGTGCCACACTTCATGCAGTGTTGAACGGATGAAGGTGCCAAACTTGATACTCAATACTGTGGCTGAATGGATAAAGGTGCCACATTTCATGCAGTGCTGAATGGATAAAGGTGCCAAACTTGATACTCAATACTGTGGCTGAATGGATAAAGGTGCCACACTTGATACTATGGCTGGATGGATAAAGGTGCCACACTTTATGCTATGGCTGAATGGATAAAGGCGCCACACTTGATACTGTGGCTGAATGGATAAAGGTGCCAAACTTGATACTCAATACTGTGGCTGAATGGATAAAGGTGCCACACTTCATGCAGTGTTGAACGGATAAAGGTGCCAAACTTGATACTCAATACTGTGGCTGAATGGATAAAGGTGCCACATTTCATGCAGTGCTGAATGGATAAAGGTGCCAAACTTGATACTCAATACTGTGGCTGAATGGATAAAGGTGCCACACTTGATACTATGGCTGGATGGATAAAGGTGCCACACTTTATGCTATGGCTGAATGGATAAAGGTGCCACACTTGATACTGTGGCTGAATGGATAAAGGTGCCAAACTTCATGCAGTGCTGAATGGATAAAGGTGCCACACTTGATACCTGATACTGCAGATGAATGGATAAAGGTGCCACACTTGATACTATGGCTGGATGGATAAAGGTGCCACACTTGATACTTGATACTGTGGCTGAATGGATAAAGGAGCCACAGCGAATGGACAAAGATGATAGCATTTGAAGTGATGAGTTCAGCAAACAGGAGGTTTAGGGTATGATTTCCAATGTGATCAAGCTCGGTATAACCCCAATCTACTGTCCCCCATCTGAACTGGCTTTTCAGCAGGAACCATATTGGATCTAAATTATTAAGTTGGTAAGTCACCATGCATGAAGCTGTAATTCATAAATCTCAGAGCTTTTCCAAATATTCATCAAGACTTGAACTATTCAATCTGAATTTTGGGGGCTTTATTGTCTCCATATTTCAAGGTAGAAGTAAACTTTAAACATCAAAGCAAGTAATTTATCAAAACTGTTATTAGTTGGTGAAACACTTACCTTGTACATGATGTTACTGTAAGATACTCATCACCAACCTGCAAAATGAAAAAAAATCATAAAATGATTTAGTCTTTTGTGGAGGGAAGTTGGAGAGGGGGGAGGACAAAGGAAACTATTAAATTCAAATTATCACTACATTTCTCACAGTTACCTTATAAAACCATTCATGCAGAAATGAAACTTCTAGATATTAAATGTACAAGGGTTCACTGAGCAAACACAATTCCATAAGGTACTGCCCCGTGCTTCAATTGTCTTTTCATTTAGTGCAGTGGAGACTTTAATACAACAATGGAAATAAATTACCTTGTTCAAACTCAAGAAACATAACTGTGGTTTTTGATGGTAAACTCTTCTTGCCTCTGATATTTTAAGTTTTGGACATGGGGAAGCTTTGTGCCCCATGGAACAAAACCAAGAGTGCTTCAAAATCCTACCAGATGGCACTTTATTTCTCAAATGGTTCCTCTTTTGGAGTTGCCCTAGCTTCACTGGCACTTCTCACAACATGTCCAATAACAGTGCCAGTATTAGGTACAGTAAGTAGAAGAGTAACAGATGAACCATCTGTGCTAACTTGGTCACTGTTTGTTGACAAAATTTAGGTCTACATCTCCATGTCAAGTAATCAAGACATCCTACCCATAAGTGTATGAGAAGACAGTTTTCCCTTTCGGACAATGCCGTTACACTGCCCACTGCACTGCACCTTGCCCTGAAAACACAAGTGTCAGTTCCCCCAAATAAGCAGTTTCCTTGTTCTAGGAGGCTGCAGTCTCCTTCCCCTGACCCCCACATCACATGCATATAGTCTTTACCAACATAACTTATAACTGCAAATGTCGTCAAGTTCTCTATTACTCAAATACAACCTTAATGACCACAACCAGTATAAGACAATTAACACCAATGCATTTTAATCCTTCACATATACCGTGAACATGCTACTTTAACATCTATGCTGAAAAATGGAAAAGATAAAACAAAATGTTACTTGGTCAGTGAGATGACAGCAACTTTGGGGTGATATTTATGTGCCTTCCAGTGTTTAGGTCCAAGAGAATGACCCAAGATCAGCAGCAAAATTCAAAACGAGTAAAAAATTTGTGTTTAAACTGTGTAATCACTAGCAAAGCTGCATGAAGGGCTTGACACATTTGGTTCAGAACCAGCATTATTTGAAGAAAATTACACAAGCAGAACTTTCATATCTGCAGGTGAATTTTATTATTTTAGAGTTCATCTGAAGATATATATTCTCTCCTACCTGTACACAAAACAGGTACACTTGACCTTAATGTATACAAATTTGAGGGTAGAGGGGCACTGTTTAACAAGGTGCCTTTTGATTGGCTGTTGCCATTGTATTGTATCGACTGTATCCTATGTTAGGGTTATGGATTAGGGCTTTGGTTAGCCAGTTGGTGCGCATCACCCCAAATATAATTATGATACCTACAAATTTATGCTACTGTCGCTGTGCTTGATGCTCTGCAGAAGCAATGGCGCAGGGAAAATAAGCCAGTGAGCAACAGCTGGACAAAAGGCTGTGGCTGGCTCGACGTAAACCATTTGGTTGGAAACTGGGTCGTAAACCTCCATTTAACCTTACCTAGCCAACAAATTTATGGTTTGTTTTAAGACACTGCTTCACCAATAGTGCTGATATCAGCTCATGGTCATGTATGACAGAACGGCATGGTAATGCCTAACAAAACCAGTTTAACATGGTACTTTTATTTTGAGGACACAATCAAAATAACTATGTGAAAATCCTTGTACATCAAATAAATATGAAAATGAAGGTGTTTAAGCAATTTTCTGACTTTAAAGTTTGCTATTTTGTAAGTGATGGTATGTGATCAAAGGTGATGTGAAACATTGTTTGGATGTAAAAGCAGAATCATACCAATCTCACAACCTTCTCAACCATCCCTCTGCAAACTGTGTGGTGGAATTCCAGTTTTGAACCAATTCCCCTTAAAAATATTTTGGAAGGGAGAGGGGGCACTGGTGTAAAATAAAGCTATAAATTAAAATTAAGTCACCAACACAATATGTATACAATCATATCAGATTGAAATCTGAGAAGAATAGCTGTGTATTCAAGCTGTGAGTGTTAAATTTTTCAGGTGTGCTACAAATCAAATCCCTTCAGAAATTTAGGATAATGGTAGGTGCGCTGTTTTACCAAACATTAACAAATTTATGTAAGTTCCAATATTTCATTCAGACAAAAAAACTCACACTATGTGCAATTGCACTGACATGCATCAAAATACAAGATCTGCTACTACAGTGGCACATTATCTGTTTTGATTCTTTCTATTTTGGTTTAAAATGCTGTTTACTACCTTCCACCAGTGTCCCTTCATTTTATGGCTCTTATTATACAAATTCTCCCCCAGATTGCTGTTTAAGCCTTTTTTTTTTCCTACTTTTTAACACATAGCTCCTTTAATTACATCTGTCTACAGACAATGAGCACTTCAGTAATTCATCTATTATTATTTATCATTCATCCCCGATAAAATGCTTGGCATCCCTTATCCTTGCTCAACAGTCCATGATAATACAACTGTAATCATGGACAAGAGAGTGATCAATGTAACATGCATGGTATCCCATGTAAACACTGGGTACCAGCTGTTTTTGCTATGAAATCAAAAACAAGATGAAAATATTGAATTTTTCACATTTATCTTTAAAGAGGATGAGTATCTTTAAGTCTTATTTCAAACATATGCTATATATCCCAAGCCAGTGATCCACAACTGGGAAAAAGGCTGTGGTCGGCTCAACTTGAACCAATAGGTTGGAAACTAGGCCATAAAACTCTATCTAACTACGTATATATCTTACAGACGAATCCGATTAGCGCTTGTTTTTAGGGACTGTAGGCCGCCATTAGTGGGGTCCATCAGCCTAAAATCGTCTTTATTCAAACCCTCATGTTTAGTGAAATTGGAGAATTGAAGATACAAATTCGTGTGCAACCATCCATGATGGAGGTAAGCGAGGAAATCGAAAGATTTAGAGGTGACGGACCCCAGTTATGGCCGACTGAAATCAGACCATCACTTGCTGTCCGGATTTGTGTATACCACCACTTCCTTTATCCCTTTTAAACAAGTATAATTTGTGATGCTACAGCACATAACTATAGCATATTAATAAGAATTTATATGTTATGGATTACACAATATAGTTTAAACCCTGCCACATGATTACAAAAGAGTCAGATATGAATTAGGTAAAATATATACTGATTCAGACAGAAATGAACACATTTTGCATTCATATTCTCTAGACTAACAATGGAATACAAATAAGATGTCAACTGGATTTTCTTTTAACATTCCAATAATTCACATTTAGGGTGAAAATGGGAAAAGGGCAGCATGATCTTTTTTAAAATTAAGTTATGTAGGTTCTCATTCAAGAAAGTATGTTGCTACTGTTGACAAGCAGACATGATGTCACAAGGAGATATAAACAGCCACACCTTACATATGAATTATGCAGCACACAGATTGCTAAGCTATTTAATTACAATTCTTGCAGATATTATGTTAATAGCCACATTTGGGAGTTTATGTTTGGTTTCACGTAACATAATCTGCTTTAAGTTGCACACACACACACATATATATAGGTTCAATTCTATGTACCTTATTTCCTACTAATAATATTGTGGACACATTTGTTTTTAACTGTTTGGGTCCTTTCTCATGACAACAATGCTGAACAATATAGATATCCTCTATAGAAGTTTCCTATGCAACCTTAAGGTATGTTCTCCCACCCACCTTGCTTATCACAACAAAAGTGTCCATGCCAGGTGGTAATGACATGGCGAGTGATTCTCTTGGCATTCATGTAAAAATGCCCACTTTACCAGGCTCTTCTTATTAACTCTGCCTTGTATATACACATTTACTAAGAAAATTGTACAGCAATCAACCTTGCCAAATTAGGTCAGGTCTAAGTAATGCACCATTTTGAATCTAAGGTAGAGCTGTGATCGTGAAGTGATAAATTGTTAAACAACTGTAAATGTGAGATTGAACATTAAGTTAAGTGTTCCATGTGCTTAACAGCAACTGATATCCTTTGCAAACCCTCCCCCTTCTTTTGCGCTAGTCTGTTATCCCAACTATGGTTTTCTGCTACAGTATAAGTGATAAGAATAGGTATAAATGGTATACATAGGGTGATAAGAGGTAGGGGAGGACCACGGACTTATATACATGGACAGAGCATGTAATGTGTACGTCCTATCCATTGGTCGCCACCGACTGGGACAAAAAAGGTGCAACAAGATGGCCATCGTGAAACTATAAATCATCTGATTTGGCAAAGACTCTGTTATATTTTGAACAAAAGTTAAACATGAATGGAAAAAATATAATATTGCTGCAATAGGTGAAGTGATTTTGACCTTACCTTGCCATATTTCAAAAATATTTCAACTTTCTTGCAAAATATGGACATATACTTGAGCAAGTCCAAACTTTCACACAAAACCATAGCAGACGACCATTTTGGTGCACTCTTTCTCACATTACAGTAGAGACAATATACTGTGCAGTATGCTCTGTCCATGTAAAGGAAGTCCGTGGGGAGGCGCAAAGTAGACTTAACTGTTTGTTGACCTATCAAATCACTTGTGTTGAAACACTTGTAACAGCTGCATAGATACACAAATCCTTATCATTCCCTATGAAGCTACAAGTGTGGATCAGTGAAAACTGTTTCATAGGACAACCCATGGGTTAGGCGGGTGCTGTAGGTGAGCAAGTTTTTAACAATATTTGGAGCCAGCTCTACGAACATGGTAAATGCAATTTATTGCTAAACAATTACAGATTTTTGCATCAAACATTTCATAATTGTATAACATGATCACAGCCCTAATGTATGGAACCCCCAAACTAATTTTTTGAAACCCCTCACCAGGAGCGTTATTACAATTTTCCCACCTATTAGAATCAAACAGGCGCATCCCTGAATCAATATTCATGCTCAGGTGTATAACAATACATATGCACGACCAGACAGTCATGAGATTCAGCTGTGATGTAATGAACCCTTGATTATAAACATTCCAAAACATAAGGACCTCTAAAACTGCAGTGATGTCCTTTCATCTACACTGTACTACTAAGATACAAGATCCCAGTAAATTTAACCTCCATTTCTTTTCCCCACTCCTTGCTAATAATGAAACATTTTTATCAGGATATCTTACATGCATAGTAGTGAAAGAAGCTTCTGTTAAGCCTCTTGAAAAGAATCAAACCCAACTGCTCACAATGAAACCCATTAGCAAAAGTGTTCTCAAATATGATCTTTTAACATTTATAGGATATGATCAAGTCTGTCAAGAATACAGATGAACTATATGTGTGACTTGGTTTTTCAGATGTAATGATAATAATGGAAAAGATGTTTAATATTCAAGCAGCAAGGCATTCAGGGTAAAAAAAGTTTTCCATGCAATGATAAGTACAGGCAGGAATTTTTTCTTAGGTGACTTCAAAGAGGCAAGCGTGTAACTAGTTCTGCTGAATGGCTAGAAGAGGTGACATGCCTAATAACCAATTTTTCTCCCCTCCCGTTTTCTGCAACATCATATTCTTGGAAAGGGGGTAAAATACAATAAAAGGGTGGAGGGGTGTGTACACACTGAGTGGAATGACCAACCCTCCCTGCACTTCAAATTAATGTCCAGCACTTCATTAGAATGTGTAAATTTGTCCCATACTTTTTCGGAATCTGGTTTAAGTAAATATCTAGGATAGCATCTTCCCCTTGAACCCTACCTCAAATTGGTGATAAATGTGTACTGCACTTAGAAAATCTTGTAATTACCCATTCATGGGGTGGAGGGGTCAGTGTGGGGTGTAGATGAGTGTGGGGGAAAGAAGAGAAGGATAGAAGATATGTATCCTGAATGTCAATCTGAAATAAATTTTTGGACTGAGAGTAGTTTCATTTGCCTTTGAAAATATATTACAGAAATAAAAGTCACTCCATAGCTAAAATTTTGTTTGCCTGCAATTTGTGATATAGTTTTTCAGACTAACCAGGTATCATGCAATAGGAGCAAACACTACTTCTATGAATTCAAAAACCCATCCATTTCAACTTCTAAAAACACATTACAAAAAATGACATGACTCCCACAAGTCTAAAAATGGTAGTTTCAGCATTCCATGACATTTGGCAAATGGTCCTTCACCAACGGAACCAAGGATTTTATGAAACAGGTTATGTCACCTCTTCTTGAACCCAAAGAATTTGAAAACAGTTCTCGACTTACAAGTGGTGCTCTTGACTCTCTTTTGGGGTCCAAATATTTCAACTTATCTTTTACTGCAGTAATAGGCTACAAAGGATTCAAAAGTTTCAAAAGTATCAGAAGATTTTAAAACCACTCTAGATGTGTTAAATTAGGCAAAATAATTACCAGAAAACTTCCACTTCTATTAAGTTGTCACTTTTATCAATGTTAGCAACTGATTCATACCATACAGTAAGTTTCTGAAGAAGTATAATTGCTTTTGTTAGTTGTAAAAATTATTTTAAAGCATACAGCATATTTTCAAAACTGAAGTTTATTGTTCTGTACATAACACGAACCATGTTTTTCATGGGAAATGTACACATTCCTACAAGAAGATCCTGGCAACACATCCACTCTTGAAAATGAAACTTGTTGGCATGTTTCCTTCGTAACTGTGACAAAAACACTGCTAAGAGGAAAATTGCATGCTTTAAATTGCATAAAAGTAATGAACACAAACACAGGTGTATGAAGCCTATATTCCTACTAAAAAAAAATCTTGCAATATTATTATGTTTCTTTCAATCTTGGACAAATTAACAGTCAATCAAACCCAAACATGTATGTACATAACAAAGATAAAACATCACCTGGCTACATAAATTCTTTGTAATTCTTTTTTATAAACTGATTTCATCATTTTCTGCCAAACTGGCATTACACTTTTCTTTTTGTTTTCTCCTTTTTTTCAGGTGTCAGTTTTAAGAAATGACAAGCCAATCTATACAGTTTTTAATGTAAACACATTCACTATTAAGTAAACACAGAAATACACTGCAGGTGAAATGAGACCAGGGTTGAAGTTATACCCTAACTACCACTGACACATAGTCTTAAGACCCTGAGTTGGCTGCAATTCCCGCAGTATGACCAATTCTATGACTAGCATTAAGTAATGTAGTGGTGCATAGATCAGATTTAACATGATCAGCTAGCTGCAGCTGTATGCAGATGGATCATTGACATTGCCTATGACTGAGAGTCTCAGATAATATTGGAGATGTAACCCCAGCTACAGCACCCCCCTCCCAGTACAGCTACGAATGTACTTCCATTGGGTACAAGTTTGATAAAAATCTACTTAAGCTAACATCCTACTGTTTCCTTTGCAGCCTTCAGGATCTTTCATATCATTAAAATTCTTTTCATGACAAATGAACAATATTTTTTAAGTTTTGCTAAATATCATAAAATCAGTCTTTGAGAAATAACCATATCATTGCGATCCAAAAGGAGACAACATGACCCTTTGGTATTTATCTGTTTGACTTGATACACCAATTGAGCAGAGTGCCCCTCACCAGGCTTGTGTCCCCTACCATCCATGAAATACTCGGAGGAAGGGAGGTTCCATAAGTAACCAAATATATAGCCCCTGTATTTGGCTCAACATGTTAGAAAAGACACTACAGGGATGGGACATTTGACTTGCTTATCTGTACGAAGAAACTAGATGCTTATTACTCTGACACATTTTAGTTACAAAACAGAAATTATGACAAAAACAAGGTTAAACACATACTCGAAGATCTCTTTTGCTTGAACTTAAGTGTACTTTGAGTACAGAAAGGAATGATGATAGATGAGATTGAAGGGGGGTAAAGTAACAGGAGGGGGTACAGACAGCTATGAATCTGTCCAACTATCCTACTGAAAAGTGATTGGAGTTGATACAAAACTACAAATATGTACTTACAATTCTTGGTAATGTCTGCACATACACACTCATCCTCAATACTTTGGTGTCCTTAGTGTAATGACAGTAACACTTGGTCCAAGCTGAACCAAGGGCCCCTGGAAGAAAAATAAAAGGCTATGAGAATTCTTTATGTTAGATACAACATGCCAGCTTCAGAGATTTCTTGGGTTTCTTGGGTGAATTATTTTTTCAGAAGTGGAAATGAAAACTGGAGAGTGGGGAATTATAGGGGTATTTTCTCAATACCTCCCCCCCCCTTCAGTCTGCCTGTTTCTTTACTCTGCGCCTCTGTTACATACAATTCTTCTGCATCCTAAATTGATGATACCACATGTACTGAAAATTCACCAACTGGAGAAGATAGGTTTACTAAGGTGGACTAAGCCACAACTCAGTAAGCAGCAACAAAAGATGTGGCTTAAAAAGATATTCTAGGGAATTGTTAGTAGAACAAAACACTAAAATAGTGTACTCTGAATATCAACTACTTCACTTTGAGCTCCACATGTTTTAAAAAGGCAAATACTGCAAAAGTTCCATACGGCCATATCCAACCATACATACATGACTCATCAACAACTGGCACATTTATAACGGAACATAGAGTGCTACAACATGCCATCATTATTTTGCACTTTTCATAATGGATGAGTTGCAACACGACATTGCATAAGCTATTTAGGACTTACGCTTTTCCTGTACATAGAGGTAGCCTTCGTGAACATCTTTTTGTTTCTTGTTGTCGTAAGGTTTCTGAAAGAAACAAAATTTCAGTTTCATATTGACAAATAAGCAAAGTTCTGCAAGCATTCTTTGCACAGTATGAAATGCTTACACACTAGGTAGCTATGACTTGAAGTTTTTAGCATGTTGCTTAATAAATTGGTTTAAATACAAATTAGACCTCTCAAAGTTACTGCCAATTCAGACACTACTAAGTGATTTTTTTTTTTTTTAAGGGGGGACGGGGGAGGTTGAAGCAGGATAAAGGGCCATGTGAAATAGAGTATCTTTCTTACTACTCCTAGCCTAGATACACAAGTTTGTGCATTTCATTTTTGGGGGAGTGGGAAGAGGTGAAAAAGAAGGAGTAAAGACTAGGAATGTGCGGATGTAGCAGAATTCAGGAGTATCATTATGATTGTGGCTCTGGGAATCCTGTGCTCCTAGTAAAGTCTAACAGTGGAATAAGATTAACACTATCAAAACTTTATGAACGGATTTGCATTGTTTACAAGTAACAGCTGACTTTGCAACAAGCATGTGCTCTGGCTAGCCTTTAGCAACCACTGCTTTTAACTCAATTTATATTAATAGTTTATATTAACCTACTCTAACAAAGTATGTTTAGGGAAGTGAATTTCTCACTTCATATTTTAAAAAAAAGAAAAGAAAAAAAGTGTTCCACATTCATGATCTATAACACTTAAAGCAATGATAATCCTATCTACTGGCACACAAGAGCCAGCATTTTGTAATGGTTTAACAGCTGCCATTAATAGTTGCCACTGGAAGCCTTTAAATTAAAGGGGATATTGGGTTTGTTCAACAAGACAATTTCATCCTTTTTCAACCAATATTTGTTGACACATAGTGATAAATGACCAAAATAATGTAGTATGGTGGTCTTCTTTTCAGGAAATAAGTTTCCCTCAGATTGAAATTCAGTTATTTGTTGCTCAAGATTAATTTGTTCACCCAAACTTTCAACATTTCAAATGATGAAACTTCCACAGTTCTTCTTGTTCATAATATTTTGAGGAAATGAAGTCATTGCTGGGGTGTATGGTTGACAGTAAATGGTTTCATGCCTTGAGCTATTTCTTTGAACGCTATGTTGGAACATTTTAAACACAGTATTTTCCTTAAACACTCTCTACAACACACACTTACATGCCACTCTTATCACAGAATCAATCTCTTTGCACAGAGTGGTGCTGAATAATTCAGTCTTCTTTGCATATAAGATATTAACTTTCTACAAAAAAGGGGTCAACATGAATTTCATTCAAAATTCCAAAATTTATAATTTGATACCAAAAGTATTGAACAGTTACTAAATATGTTTGATAAAACAAGCCTTGATAAACTCCTCATAGCAATTGGCTTCATTGTGCCCACCACATACATATTGCCTAAGAGCTAAGCTCCGACCTAGTCTTAGTGCATTTTATTTTGGAAAGTGTCAATAGCAACATAGGCCTACATGTTAGAAAGCCAATGCACATTATTGAAAAGGTCTATTATTGAAGCTCTTCAGAATGAATGGAGCGGCTACAGTGGTGGGGCTAATTCTCTCAAGAGAAAAAAACCTAGTGTGAGTGTCACCATATAGCAAACATGGCATTTTTCCAGTTTCAGTCTGTGGAGAGGGTGGTCCTAAAATGGATAGTCCCTACAGCTTCTATCAATTTCCTGCTTAGCTTTAATAATCAGGGGCCGTTTTTGACAATATTTTTACTATCTGTGTAGCTCAAATCACATTACTTCTAATGCTCCACAAAAAGTGTAGTGGTATATTTGTGTTCACAGCAACCAACAATATGAACATCACACACTCACATGTAAAACCTTTTGACGTAATTGCTCCAGCAGACATATTTCAATACTAAGTGTACAGCACTGTGTGAATGAGGCATGGTGGTCTCCCACAAAAGTACAAACAATAAATCATTTCATTTGGAAAAAAATTTGACTGTTTACTCCCTTGAGGCAAGGTCACATATCAATATTACTTTCGAATTCTTTTAGGTAAGACTTTTATTGTAAGTTTCCTCTGGACATAACAAAGCTGGAATTCACAATACACTAAGTATGGAGTGGGGGAAGCTCATGCAAACATACAATAAAGGGCAAAATCTCAGGAGTTAAACAAACACTTTGCTTGGGTTACAACTTACTACATTTAGGATCAGTAAGTAATGCTATAAATGTAAGCTGAGAAAAGATAATCTAGAATGGTTCTTAGTTGATTACTGGAGGGAAACATTGGATATTGGAACTAAATCTGGCTCAGCTCGCACACAAAGCCCAAAATGTTGGCATAGAAGAGTTTGTACTCATTCAAAATGAAAAATTTCATGCCTTTCAAGAGTGACGACTGGTATGTCAAGAGCCTTTAAAACAGTCATATCCTATACTTCTAACTTTAACTGCAAAATAATGTATCTGAACATTGAGAGAACTGTAACAATAAGTCTGCTCCCTAAAATTCCCTGACTTTTCCAGGACCTATGAAAATTGCTCATTTTCCCTGACTTTTCAGGACTGGAAATTTAAATTTCAGTTTTCACTGACTTAGAAGAATTTTTGGAACCTGCAAGAGCACTGTGATGAGTAAATTAAGGTTGGATTTTAAAAATACAGATCCTTCAGTCAGAAATAAAAAGAGTAATACATTGTTTTCATTTGGACTGTAATTCATATTTAAAATTTAAAGGGCACTTTGAAACTTCACACTTTCATGCATACTATTTCCTATAACCTTAAGAATTATCTGAAAGCTTTCAAAGATCATTTTTCCTGTTAAATTTTGCAAAATATGGTTATAAAATAAATTTAATTTCTGCTGGGATGTAAAATGGATCCTTACAGTAGGCACAACCTTATCAGGGGACCCTAAAAAAAATCATTTTCTGTTACAAAAAGTGAAAAAGAACAGGAATCTTTACATATACCTGCAAATCTTGTCTTTTTTTGGAACCGTAGAATTCTATTGCAGGATTTCCCAAACTAGAATTACACTATTGTGGCAGCAGTGCAAAGATGCACTGGATCAAAGCACAAAATGCTGACACAGCCTTAATAAGGTCTTCTCACTATAACCTTTGACCAATGAAGGAGGGACATCCAACATACTCGTTCAAATACTGGTTTTAAACTGAATGCCATAACTACTACTTAAAGGGTTTGGCAACCAGGTCTAAGCAAACTGCTCAGGAAATAAATGTTCTTTCAATAAGGGTAATTTAATGTTTACATGTTTACATGACTACAAAATAAAAAGAGCCAAGTTGCTGAATAGATCTTGGAAAGTGTTTTTGTCTGTTAACACTAGATTGAGTTGACCTTTCACTCTATCACAAAACTGAGTACAATGCTTGGAAGTATCAGCTAGTAGTGGTTTCAATTTGGTACAGTTACAGCATCATTGTAAAACCCCAAACTTCCCTGAAAAAGGAAAGTTAAAACCCATGTTGAAAAACTCGTCCACAGTTTAATGTGGGGTCATGTTTTGTTTTTTCACCATATAGTATAGTTACTTATTATGATCACAAGAGGGGTTTTTCTTTCTTGTTAAAGTACAACTGACATGGTAATCAACAGGCATTGTACTTTGTCAGACAAAAACTGGTGTAAGTGTGTTGCATCCAGAGTGTCCAATGGGAAGGAGGAAGGGGACTTTGGAGGACGAGCTTGCAGATTGAGGACATCCTACTCAACTCTGCTATTAGTTAACTGAGAGACCTGCTACTAGGGTCTAGTAGCAGTTATGTAGGTGGGAATTGCATGCTTTCATAGGATGCAAAAGAGGGGCCATATAGATCCCACTTAATACAGACATGCCTTAAACTAATCAGTTTTCATTAAATTAGGGCTCCTCTCAGAAACAAAGCCTTTAAGGAAATGAAAGAGCCAAAAAAATGAATTACCTCCAACATTTTATGCATCAAGGTTTCTGCTTCTGACCTTGTGTTTTCAAATCCAGCTCTGATCTGTGAAATGAAATTGATTATGAAATTATTACTTCATTCAAATAGACTGTCATCACAAATAAAGCATTTAAAGAAGTTAACTCTTTGATGAGATATGTAGTTACTAAAACAAATGGCATTAAGTTATTCAATACAAAAAATAAACCCAGCTAAATGAATCTCAGTCCAGATATACATGCTTGTTGCAAGTGTAAAAAAAAAAAAAAATATTTTAAGAGCAAAGCATTTTATAATATCAATCAATGAGACACTGTCTCACTTTGTGAGTTCTTCATAAAAACAAGCTAACATGGTACAAAATGACAGTAGGCTCTAAGCTTGGCTTCATCAAGTTCAGGCACTTATATCTTAAAGGTCAAAAGTTCAATTTCACAATTCCTCTTATTTCTCCTCAAAGTATCTGTCATCATATTTTAGGACTTCAGTAGTATTACATATGCAAGGTAAACCAAGCACTAACTGCTAGTAAATTTCACATTTGAGGAAAAACAATGTTGTCATGCGACTCTCAACAGCCAATCATGAAACACGACAGTATACCACACTTCTTCAAGTTGGGACAAGTGTTCTTGCACTGGAATTCATTAATTTAAGAAGAAATTTTTTTTTTTGTCCAAAATGTCATAATAAATGCACAAAAAAAATCAAATTTATTTTTTTTCCAATAAAAATTCAGTAACTTTTCTGGATAGGACACAGCATGAACTTTGAAAGCTTCTTAGGTTAGATTAACTTTGCCAATTTCTTCACGTCCCCAACTTCTCTACAAGCAGACGTTTAATGTTTTCTAATCTTTGTTAAATGATATGAAATTATTGAGAGACCTGAAGTATTTTTCTAAAGACTGTTGACACTCTTATATTAACCTATAGGGTTAGAAATTGAGAAGCAAAAGTTCCAACAAACTCAAAACTCTATATTAAACTGGAGATATATTTTCAGCTTTAAATTTGCAGCACTATTTTCAATCAACTTTACTTTAGACTTGAAACTGCTTGAAAAGTGCACTTGGTTTCCCCTGTGAACCTTCACGATACAATGAAATGTTACACTCTATAAAGGAAACGGTAGTTGTAGTATTATCCTTTTATAGAGTAAATAAGACCCATGACCCCTTTCTCAAATCTAAATAGAGCTTCACTGGGAAATCCACAGTGTACTTTCTTTCTACTTCCATTTCTTCATACAGATGGCACACTGTACTTATGATGCTCAACATACAACGATATTTAATGAAGACAAAAATGTAAGGTTTTCCCAATATTCAGTTATGTCCAGTTGCTTCTTGTTCATTAAAGGCCAGTTTCTCTCACCCCTAACAGTACCAATTCTCCTAACCTTCTTACTGAAGCCCCTCCCACAATTGTCTGAAATTCATCCTCATCCAGACACAATCTCAGTTTATTGCTTCAGGGTGAGTATAGAAAAACTCAATTTATATTATCAAAACACTCTCAGTACCGTTCATGCTGTGTAATATAAGTTTTGGCACTATGCATTGTTTGAATTAGCTGTCAATCAAAGAGCTGAGCCAATTGATAATTTCAGTACCCGGGTTCCAAAACTGTAGTTTGGGGTGAGAGGTTTGGCCCTTTAATTAAGCTGAATCTGGCAATCTTGAAATTTAAATATAATTAATAAAGTCTTCAATTAATGTTGTTTTCACTCTTAACTGCAATTAAAGAACAATTTGAGATATAAAAATCCTATCTCCACTAATATGATCTGCATCAACTCAAAAACTGCTAAGCTTGAATGCTTAAAATGACACAATGAGTTGGTTCATGAAATTCAACTTTTTCCAGACCTGTAAAGTTGCCTACACAATTCCCATTTCCTACAAACAAATAATTGTTTCATGAGTTTGAAGTATGCACATAACTGTTTCAAGTCAGGATACTCAGAATTCAAACTTTAAACTATTGGCTGTGAACTTGACTTCTCATGCTAGTTATAAACCAGTAAAATGTATTGCCACAAGATCTTGATGTTTTCATTTTGCCCCTTTAAAATAGATGCATGGAGGAGGATTTTGTCTCCCCTTCTCTCTCTAAACATATATGTTGTTAACCACCATTCAAACTTTTTCAATTCCAGAGAATCCATATTTAGCTGTACTCACTAAAAAATGATGGTTTTCCTGTCACAAAATTTAACTCATCATGGCATAGTTTGTCATCAACACTCAGTACTGTTTTGTATTATGACAACAGCAGCTTTTGTTGTACTTTGTACACTGTCCATTCTTTGAGCAAACAACTATGATATACTGTATATCCTAAATAAACAAGCAGTGAACTTGGAAGTATGTATGACTCAATCCAAACAACTTGACTTTATGTTGCATGCACACTTGTAATGTAATTAGCTGAAGAGGCCAGTTAAAACAATGCTGCTTGCATAAAACAAAACACTTACGGTCTGTAGCTTTAGCTGTAGGTCTGTCATATAAGGTTTGAATTCTGCCGATACCTCATGGCCTGAAATGACAAACCAGGACACTTATTTCAATTAAGCCTGGTCATTTAAAACACATTACTTGGTCAGAAATCACAGATTACCTACAAAGAAAGGTCAAAATATATAACAATGTACTCCCCCCCCCCCCTCCCCAGAAAAAATTGAACCAAATGCAACTTTCGATTTGTCCTTTTAAATTCATCAATTAATTAAATGTATGTCCAATGTTCACATTGCTAAATTCTCACATTCTTCATAAAAAACCACACATTTTCAAAACCCATTGGTGGAATTAGTAAATTCAATAATATCTCTTTGTTGCACCTGGTCAAGATCCCCTGAAGCTTAATCCCCCTGAAAATATATTTGGGAGTGGTGGGGATCTTTCCTCACCCACTTCCCACCAACCAAGAAAAAATCGTAAGACCCTGTACCAAAACAAGTATGGCCACAACTACAGCAGTCTTCACACATCACATTTTTTCATGTTTTGAACATGGTAACTATAATACAGGTCTGTCGTCTGTTTCACATTCAAATTTTAAATTCTATTTTAAATTCAAATAGAACAGCTACACTAAAATAATGTATTCTAGTACTAAATTTGAGGGATTATGTAAAAGGTAACTAGTACACACTGACCAAAATCAAAGTAGTAATTTTAGTGTCCTTTGTCCAATATTGGTGGGACAAATTTGTACCATGTAACTAAACGAACATGAAAACTGGATAAGAGCTACGCACTGAAAAATTGTTAGAAAAATAGTGCTCACAATTTTGAGCAATATCCTTCTTTCACTACTCACGCAGTTTTTCACATTCAGTATATTCAATATGCACAGAGTCATCACAACAGGAACTAAACGCAACAATTCTGAGAAAGCAGCTCCCAACAAAAGAGTGAATGTTGGCAAATATAATTGCCATGTATTACTAGGTGGTTTTGGCCAATACCACAATGTTAACTTGCACATTGAAAAGAAAAAAACTTGCAGTTACTGGCTTTAATGGCCATGAGATTGTCTTGCATCCATTGTTCAAAAGAATGGTTGAGAGTGGGTGGGTTAAAAGGAACATGTACATGTTATAGAAGTTCAACTGTATTGTAGCAAGAAGGATATTTGTTTAGGACCACAAAGTACCAATCTCTTTATTTCTATAAAAGCAATGCCCAATAGGGTTGATACCTTTGAAGTCAATAAAAAACTCAGGTCAGATACTATAGAACAGCTTAGATCATTTTGGAACCAAACCTGAGCTGCTTTCGTAGTTAGTAAAAGCATAATACCCCTATCCCCTCATACCCCAACCCCACCCAGGACTGCTACTTCCTTGAGAAGGAAATTTTTTCAATGGACTTTAATCAGGATGAATACCATTTTATCTCCAGTCAACAGTCACCTTGTCCATCACTGTGTTATAATTTGTTGGTGCTCATGGATTCTAGTTTCAGCCAGGAGATCTTGAACACAGCACAGACATGCTTACAGCATACATCATCCATAAGCATACAAAATATATAGATCCTACTATACCACCCAATCACCTATTGATACATATTTGAGAAAGGCATTTGTAATACAAGTACCTTAAGACTTCGGTTCTTGCAACGCAAGATTAGTTAAATTTATGTAAACAAACCTCTGTGGTACTAATTTTTCTGTTATGTTTTTTAATTTTACTATTTTATTTTATATATTTATTATCTTTTTTTGGACCTTTTTTCTAAATGCATTGAAGGAGTAACAAAATGCCACTTTTCCAACAAATTTTGACAAACAGACCCCTCATAACAGAGCAGAAATTTGAAATCAACAGCCTGCCAGATCAAAGAGAAACCTAGTGGTCAGACAGCTAGCCATAGTGAACCAACAGGTTTTATACTGTTTCCTGCAGGATGTTACCCAGGTAATCCAGGGGTCAATCAAACCAAAGTTTTGTGCTTTAACTGAACACATTCACACAAGACTAGGGTCAATACTCATTAAGCTGTATTTATTGTCTGATAAAGCCAGTTTAATCTCAGCACAACAAAAGAAATTCAAAGTTGTAAACAGTGACCAATGAAATGAATACCATTCCAAGAGTAAGTATCCTGTTAGTTTGTGTATTATAGTGTTATATATATAATGTACAGGAATTAGAAGTTCCTTTCAATACTATGCTGATGTGCAAAAGTATTGAGGAGCAGTTTCATGCTTGGTTGCTTAGGTTTAAATTGAGGCAATTAATATCAAAATTGTAGTTGAAAAGGAAAAATTGATTGATATCGATTTTATTTCATGAAAATCACTGATTTAAAATCATGATTTCTTTTAAAAGAAAAAATTCATAACCCTGGTTAAAAGTTTTTTTGGGCATTTGAATAGGAACACGGCATTACAGGGAGATGTCATAAACATTGAAAACAGGATAAGAGGGGATTGCTTTCAAAAGTACACTTGTACTACAACAAACATACCTTGATGATAAAATGTCAGCCAACTGTACATGAAACCAAGAAGCTGTATAAGGAACAATGAAGAATAAATATCAGATGACTTTTCAAACACCTTTTTAATTTGATCAACTATGAAAAACTAGTAGTCCTAAAAGGTATACTATGGCCATGTCACACCTCACAATTAATATGGTACAACATGATAAGTTGCCACCCAATGAGTTATGTGATTCTATGAAATGTATTGTTTTCAAATTCTTTTTTGACACCGTCTTGCCTCAGATCACACATTCTATAAAAGGTCCTTTTAGGCATACCAAAAGTCTAAAACTACATTGTCAATATACAATTCATAGAATGGAAATTTAATATCATTCATCCAATCCCTATTTAAAGGTGGCTCATTGAGTTGGTTCACGAAATTGACCAAATTTTTGCAAACCTGTTAATTTTGCTCACATAACTGTTTCCTCTAAGAAATCATACATTGGGTGAATACACTCAGTTTTAGAAAATTTGACTCACTGGAATTATCAGTTTTGTGGAACTGTATGCACATCAAATATGAGAAAAAACTGAAACCCTCTTTTTTCATATTTCCAACAAACAGCAGTACATCAAAATAAAAAAATTGACAAGCCATCACATCAAAATTATGTCATAGCAGCTTTGCAAACACTGCCTCACATACCAATGACAGATGGTCAAACTTAGACAATCCCAGTGTCCTACATACAAATAACTGTTTTATGATTAAGTACTTAATGGTTCGATTCTGTTTTCAAAAATATGTGACCAGACACTTTTCCAAATTATGCATGAAACCCTTTCAAGTCAGGACACCACAAAATTCAAAATTTTAACTTTTCCCAAGCTACCGGATATGAAACTTGACTTATTATGCTAACTATAAGCATTGTTATGTGGTAAAGACCATTTACACTCATTACGTTACTGATATCAACTCAAGGAGCCCCTCCTTTAATAGCTTGTGAAAATTGCAAACGAACACCACCTGCTTTTGCTTCTTTTGGACCTACAGCATTTAGAGAACCTTAAATACTTTCTAGTATGCATGTCATATTGTAGAAATAGTGCAAATATAAAACCACCCATAACAGTATGACAAGTGTCATGTCTTGGCACAAAGTGAAGTGACTTGCAAAAAATACAAAAAGATGGTAATGTTAGTGAACTACAGCACGACATGCTGCACAATCTACAGTACCAGTCTAAATTGAGAGGCTAAAACAAATTTGACTACAAGACTGGTACAGCTCCAGGGCACTTTCGTCCAATCCATAACTGACTTTGTTGGCTGGGTAACCAATTTTAAAAGCCAGCTGAAGACCAAGTGGGAGGAAGACCAGAATACCTAGAGAAAAACCCATGCAAATTTAGTGAAATTTGAACCCACACACATATTTAACACACTGATGCACAGCACCTAGAACAGGCTGCTCTACAACTCCATATCCCACTGTTCACTAATGCATTCGGAAAATGGGAGTTCAACCATTTGGATTCTAAGCTTTATATATTTTCTATATTTTAGACTTATGGTAGACTTTAAGGCTCCAGGGTAGTGCTACCTACTTTTAAGCAGTATTAGCACTATTAAGGGTGCAATGTTCCATAATGCCCACACTCAGCTACCTGAATCTTGCCAAGTAAAACTTTAGGAAGAAACTTCCTGCACCCATTTTAATTGCAAACACCTTTAGGGTATTGTTTAAGTGATGCCGTGAGATTGCAAAAAAGGAAAATATATTAAAAATTTTAGTTTAAAATTTAAGTCACTCGTCTGAGACGACAATTTGAACAATAAATGAGAAAAATTAAGGTCTATGCTGAAAAATCCTTCATCAGCCTTCAAATTCTCGTGGAAATAACGTCTAAACTTGAGGAATTAGAAAATGTGCTCCACACAAACATTATTCAAACTCTTATGGGTCATCTGTTGAGCAGACCAATCAGAACAAAGGTGTAAACAGCTGATCGAGTTGGCACAATGGACACAAGTGAACAAGACTAGCGTTAGTGTGTGGTCGTTGATACACAACTCCCTGTATGTACACACTGTACCATGCCTGCCGTCGTACTTTCTCACAATGATCGTGTGAATATGAGTTCACGTAAACGACATAGTACGAGAAACAGGGGTTAGTGGCTACACGAAGGCTAGAAGAGTGTTAGCAGTAAGTACCAAAGAGTGGAAAATGGTGACATTTTCAGTAGTGAAGGAAAGCAATTCTGAGAGTACACAAGTAAGTTAGTGTTATGTTATCTGCTGCACAGTGAGAATAGCCAAGTCTGAGTGGTATGGAATGTTTATAACCATGTGGCACCGCGATACTATTGCATATTCAACACCAGGTTAGTTATTTAACGGTCTATAATGAGGGCTGTTTTTGAAAAAGGGCCTTCAAAAATTGAGCGATTTAAGCTGTTTAGGTTAGTTCCAGACACTACAACTATCAGTTTGCGGTTTCGATTTGTATTCTTCAAGACATGGTTGCACTCGCTGCAATTTCATGGATAAAGAGAAACATAGGAAGAAGTATGATTTAATGTTTTTCCTTTTTGTAAACTCACAACATCGCTTTAATGTTGGTCTTTCTTCCTTAAAAATTGCAAATCCCTCCTAAAAATTTGTTGAAGGAGGTTATTTCTTTCCTTAATTTCAAAGCCCAGCACTAACACTGCTTTTTAAGCTTGTACAATGGCGTAACCAGACTTTTTCATTAGGGGGGGGGGGCTGAGGGGGGCAAAGGTTGACATGGGGGGGCTAGCACAAATAACACTATCTAAGCGGAGGGCCATCATCTGTTGGTGCATAGCGTACAGAGAAAATTTTGACTAAAAATGCCTCTCAGATTGTCAGAAATGGCACTTTCCAGTGTCTTTGGGCCCTGTGAATTTCAGCTAAATATCCCTAATTTTTTAAAACACAGGTTTGGAAATTTATACTTCCGTTATGAATGTTTGCTTTATGCCAACGAGGGACCTGCTAGAGTCTTAATAGGTTGGCCGAAAAGGTTCTCCACTGCATCAAAGCATCGCTTGTTCCTCCATTTATTGTGCAAGTTGACCATTTTACTGCTTTGTACCTGTGGAAATAGTCATACCATGCCTTAATTTAAACTGTGAAAATCTGAAACTGCCCATGAACCATATTTAATTAATCATACACATTCCAAGAAAAGCACATGCAAAATTTCTCAATTAAATGACTCATGTGGTTTATTTGTATAAAGTTTGATTTATGCCTAATCAGAATCACGATTTGCGACTCTTCCTATCAAAAATGCTATTGTATGGGGACCTTGACAATTTGCTTGCTTTTAAAATCAATTGTTTGCTTTTACTCTCTTATTTTTGGTCTTGACTTTTCTTCAATATAAATTAAGCCAGGGCTATTTCTTTCTGTTTTAAGAAAAAATATATTAGTAGGAATGAAAGCTGGATTATAGTAGCTGCTGTACAATATCTTCACTCACTTATAAAACTTCTACTCCCACCCTACCCCACCTGATACGTAGTATCAGGTAATGCCACTGCCTACCCATTTTCATTCATTTTTTTTTTGACCTATGAATTGAATTTCATTTGGGGGGGAGCAAGGCATTTCACTAGGGGGGCTCCCTCCCCCTGCCCCCCCCCCCCGCTGGTTACGCCACTGAGCTTGTAAATTTGACAACTCCATCAAAATGAGCCAAAGGTACGAGTAGACTATGTTACTAAGAGAGATGCACTTGGCCATTATCTTCTGTGTCAGTTTTTACCAAATTCCATGTTGTGCCAGTGATTTGCCCCTCAGTGTAAAGGCAAGCAAGGACATGGAAAGGGTATTCCTGCTGCATAAAAATATCACTCAAGCATTCCATCAACTGATTACCACATTATCTTCACCCCAACGTACCGTTTCCACAAACTCGAACTTTTTCTTTTCTTGAACTTCCTGCAGTTTAAAGACATAAGTGAGGGAATCCCTATGAAAATTCCTCCTCTCCATCTCTAGACCAGCATCGGCCTGTAGGACCAAAAAAAAAATTTGGATGAAAAAAGAAAAGAAACTTAAATTTTGAAATATGTTGTTTAGCCTAACATGCCATTGTCCTTACTAACTTTATTTACTAATCCAACTCATTCTAGACTGTACACTTATCTCAAGATGTGGCATGTACAATGCAATGTGTAAAAGATTCTTCACTTTAAAGGGCAGCAGCAGTCATCCCAAATTTAATTGGAAGAAAAAGCTAAATAGCACAATTTTCGTCTTATTTCTCTTCAAAGTATCTTACATTACATTTTATGATTTAACTATTGCATATTCAAGGTAAACCAGGCAGTTATTTCTAGTAAATTTCACATTTGAAGAGAAAAAACATTGTCATATTACTTCCAACAGCCAATCATGAAACTGGACAGTCTACTACACTACTTCAATTTGGGATGACTGCTCCTGCCTTTCAAGTCACTACCAGAGAAGACATGAGTACAGTAGCAAGAAGCAGAGCAATGGTTGTGCTTAATACAACAATTCAAGGGTGAAAGCAGTTTCCCAGACTTATATCATAACAACAGTTAAATCTCACAAATTCCCCAAAACTACCTGGTTTGGGAATCTACGAGTCTGGATACTTACTTCCTATTCACACACATGATCCCCACTTACCCTGCAACTTACCCTGCAACTTACCCTGGTAAACTAATACTGGAGCACCAAGAGAGAGGTTGCCCTTGCTCCCTCCACGAGGAGCAAGGACAACCTCTATCATCCTCTTCTTGCTTATCATCAGAGCGTGGTCTACGCAACTTCTTTATACCGGTGTAAGTTGCTGGTAGGAGTGGATTATGTATGTGAATAGGACGTAAGAAGAGGGGCAATGTAGATAACCTCTTACCTCTCAGTCCAAGGATCTTTTACACTTCAAAGATATAGATATATTGTAATTGAAACAATGATTCCTTGCAAATTTCAAATTGCGTGAGGAAAAAATTGTAACATGTATAAGGTCCATCCATGAAGTAGTATATTTAGATACATGGGATTTATTAAAACACCAACTTGAACTGTGTTATAAGAAGAAAATGATACGTTGGCAGGGGCCGTGGAGACTGGGGTGGGAGGCTTTAGCCCACACTTTTTCTGTTTTGAAATTTTGCCTGCCTTGCTATTACATTGCTGAACAAATTGGGCCACTTTGGAGATTCAACCCCTCCCCCACTGCCACTTCAAAATTTGTTCCCCAGCCCCTGGTTGGGGTAAAACTACTTAAAAGAAGGAAGGAGTAAAAAATGGGCCAATTTCTATTCTTTAGTCTCCTATAGAATCTGTGCTTATCCAAATTGGCTGACTGCATTTTTCCTTAAGTTCCCATCATTTTTGAGAGCTATAAATACAACTTGTATGTCTCAAGAGTGAGAAGGGGAAGACTTGACCGCCACTTTTTCAAGAAATTATGATGGAAGTGCTGTAGAAGTGCGATATCTCAGGCTCCAGCAGCACCCTACAAATTTTTTTACACCACATTAACCTTTGTGTAATTCTGTGACAACCCCTATGATTTTAATCTGTAAATTAGCTTTTTTCCATCATTTTCCAGCTTTATTTCATTGAACAAAATTTTTTTGTCCTCCATTCATTTGAACATCACTCAATGAGTGATATTCATACATTAAATTTACTTAATGGAATATTTACAGACATTGTGCATTTAAGAAAAAAAATCAAAGAAAACAATACAATTCTTCCATTATATACAAAGTATTGCTGGTAAAAAAGCTGGGGGCATTGAATAAACTTAATACAAGATCTGGTTCCAAACATTTTGCCAATCACCAAAGTTCAGGAAAAAATGGGAGGGAAGAAAAATCCCTTGGCAGTTCCTTCTACTCGCAAGACTGACAAAAAAGGTATTAAAGGATCTTATATCTAATTACAAGCCTTTACGGATCTTATATCTAATTACAAGCCTTTACGTGAACTACGTTCCAGCTCTCAATCTCTTTTAAATGTGCCGTCATCTGTTACCCATTCTTATGGTGATCATGCTTTTTCAACAGTATCTGAGAAAAACTGTGGAATGACCTTCCATCTTTTGTCAAGAACTCTTCCACTGTTGGACAATTTAAAACTAACTTGAAAACTCATTTGTTCACTTTGTCTTATTGACCGCATGTTGTATAGTTTTAGCGCTTTGAGACTTCTTGTGTAAGGCGCTATATAAGAACTGTTATATTATTATTATTATTAAAGGGAAATATTGTGTTTAAAATGCACCAACAAAGAGTACAAAGAAAATGGCTCAGACACTATCCTACAATTCAGTCTTAATCATAAACCCCAGCAATAGCTACATCTCTTCAAAATACTATATGCAAGAAGAGCTATGGACATTACATCATTTGAAATGTTGAAAGTTTGGGTGAACAAATTATTCTTGGGCAACAAACAACTGAATTTCTGAGGTATCTGTGGGAAACTTATTTCTGGAAAAGAAGGCTACCATACTGCCTTATTTTTGATAATCTATCACCCTGTGTCAGTAAATATTCATTTTAAAAGGATTAATTTTTCTTGCAAAACAAACGCAGTATTTCCCTTTAAGGCAAAAGTGTTGAATGTTCATTCCACTTAACATGGAAGCTGTAGACAATTAATGGACTCAAAATAAATGCCAAGTTTTTTTCCTTTTTAGTTGCTTTGTATGTGCACACATACTGTAGTTAAGAGTCATTAAGCTAAAAAAAGACAGTATTTGCACTTCATACAATGCACATTAACATTTTCAAAACAAAATAATTTTGTCAAAGACAGCAAACCCCTTGAATGTGACCTACTTTTCCTTCAATCATTCACTTCCTGTCTACCTTTGCAACAGTATTTTCCTCTTTTGGCTGACTCAGTGAGACAAGTATACCTTGACCTTCACACTACCCTCACAGGCAAAGATTATAAATCCCTGAGAATATTTCCCAAGGGGAAGCGACTCAGGATTTAATTATTTGTGGAAGCCATGCAAAATTCCACTCTGGTTTCTATGGCAACCAATATTTTTCACAACCTTCTGAACATTCCAAGAAGATTTGTCTGTTTTGTTGAAAAGGGTGTCCCAAGGGCTGGATGGCAGACCTTTTCCTGTGATTCAAAAAGGTCTGCTTTATCAATGTTTTGTTGATAAACACACAATGGTTTTGTTAAAGAATCACAATCAATCAAGCTTTTATGAGAAAGTGTCCTTTTCCACAAGTGAATTGATAGCAAAGCTTCAGCTTATGATTCAGCCAGTAGAACAAAATGAAGCCATATTTTCATTACTAAACTGATAAAGTACCAGGCTGTACGAATATTGATATGAGAATCATATGATCTACACACATACAGTATGTGTTACATATCACTCACATCTACCTACACAGCTGGCCAAATTGAAATTAAAGAGGCAACCAGAGTATGACTGAGAATGTTTAAAAGGGTTTTTTTTGCTCCGGCACTTTATCTTACCTTCTGAACTGATTGTTTACCAGAATATAGAAACATTGAAGAGGTCTTTCATGTTAGAAGAATTCATAATTTTACATTAATTACTGCTGAATAAAAATTTCTGAATACTGATTGTATAACAACTACCACACAGATGGAACACTAGACAGGCTCCACTATGCTGTAAGAAATAGCATCAGTGTAGACTGTAATTACAAATAGTTTTTGTTAGTTTGAAGTCAATGTACATACAGTTACGAACATGGTAAAAAATTAAAAGTTGTGAAAAAAAATGTAAAAAAAAAAATTCTGATTGTCACTTTAAAGATTAAGACTTTTCAACCTGATATGAAAGTGAGCTGAGGAGATTGGTGAATCATACCATAGCCTTCCGGTATGGACTCTTACGTATCCTACTTGAAGTATGTAAGCACTGAGCCAAGACAAAAATATTTTTGAGGGGTAATTTAAGTACAGGTGAAAGGAGAACAGGATGACATCAATTAATAGACAATTATCCAATTGGTTAGGGAAAAGAGTTGTTATTACAAGCAAATCATTTCCTATCAGAAGCATTTGCCACACTTTCAACACTTTACCCTCCCTCATTGTTTCCTGTCCCCCACAGTTAGCCCTTCCCAGCATTTATTTTTCTTCCTTCCCCTTATAACAAATGGAACTCAAATCAGGTAAATCCACACAGGCAGCTCTTTCAGAACCCTGTTCTACATTGAGACCAAAGTAACAGTAATATTAATAATTGTTATGTACATTTTATTGAAATAAATAGCCTATATTATATTTGTTACAACCATAATAGTGCTTTCCACAGTTGAGCAAACTGATTAATTATTTATGTGAACCATGCATAGTGCAAATCTGACATGACACTTGAGGAAAAACAGGTTAATATGGGTACAGTACAATGATACAAACCTAGTTGACATTTTAGCCTCTCACTACTAAAACATTATTGTTATAAGTTGGCTCATCCTTTCTCTTGGAACAAGACGAAAAAAAAAGTTCCTTTTTTGTTTCATTCCTTTTTTTTTTTCATTCCTTTTTTGGGGGGGTCTTTCTCTTTTTTTTTTTTTCTTTTTCTTTTTTTATTTCAAATGACCTACACATTTAATCATAAGTGAGCCCCAAGAAGCTCAGAGGTTTCAGCATATTTCTGGATAAAAAGTGAAGTCTCTGGAGATGTATATTACTTACATTTGTCAGTTAATCCAACTCCTAATTGACCTAAGTTTAGAGGAGAGGAGTCAAGTTGAGGGGGGGGGGGGGAGGTTCCTTGGATGAAATGAGCTTGCAAAGGGCTACAATCTAATCCTTCTCCCTTTGCATGTTACAACCTCTACATTACAGAAATCAACAATTTCTTGAACATATTACACACAATTTGAATGCTTGGGATCATGGCTTAATGCCATACAATTGTCAGTTAATGTTATCCACAGTCATGTCTACATCTGAGTGAGTGCTGTAGACCAGCATGTTCTATGAACACAATGCCCAAACTTAAAAAAGGTTACCAATGCTTACAAACTGGCTTAACTGTCATTTCTGTACCAAACCATACAACCCCATTAATCAAGGATCACTTGGTTATATACTGATTGTGTTCACATTACAAACATTGATCCAGTGCTAGATCTTGATCTACTTGGTTAGATCAATCAGACTCACTGGATCTTGATGTTGAATGATGAGTATTGCTTTGTATTCCCATTAGAGTTCATCTTCTGTCTTAGGTCAAGATCTTCTGCCCTCACACATATAGGAACAAGGCCAAAGATCTTTTACAAGCCAATGCTCTATCATTAGGCCACAAGGTAGCACCTCTACTCTGCTCACTTATGAAAGAAGGCCAAATTTTCCTGAACCACTGGCTATTTTTCTTACCTCTTGCAGATGTGTGCCTTTTTTCTTTGTCGTCAAATTAACATGATTATCAAGTGATTTGCAGAACTTCTCTGTCTGTTTGTCAAAGATTTTCTTGTGTTCCTGGAGTAAAGAATGGCAAAAAAAGGTTTAAGTTTAAAAAGTAGCATTTAGCTTTCTGATAGTAAGGAATGGTATGTGCTTCACATATCATTTTTCACAATAAATGCTCAAAAAAAAAGGGAATTTGAAAAAAGTTCAGACTACAAAAACCTCAACAAATGTGTCTTTGATATTGTAAAATATTAGTATTGTACCCAGGATACTCTACAACCAGTCACTGATAAAGTACTGTACAACATTATACCCCTGCATCTAATACGAGACACAGTATAATGGTCCTTACACGTACAATACATTGCACAAAATCATAAGAGGCCATTATACAGTCTCTTCCATTCTCATGTGGGTCAAGTGTAAAGAAGTAGCATAATTTTATGGGCAAAGAATCTAGTCTGGGGACAAACAGTGTAACTTGTGGTTTGTCAAGTCCCAAGATGTTGGTATCTACAGTACCTGTCTACGGTATATTTGTCACACCGTGGATAGGTTGCAAAGGCCATGCACCCCCATCCAGCTTTCCATCTGACAGCCCAGCTTTTGAGCACCCTGCCCACCATTTTAGTTCACTCTGCAAAGGATGCCAAACACTTTTCTACACTAATCTCCCTTTCCATTTCATTGTCAAGACTTTAAGCTTACCTGTTTTTGCACTCCTATGACTATTGTAATTTGTCTGTTGTTTTGTAAAGCACTTTGAACTATACTTTCGAGCAATTGGATTAAGTGCTATATAAGATCGTCGTTGTCATTGTTGTCTTCATTACTATTATTGTCAGTGGCAGTGCTACTGGGAGGGGGGGGGACATTTTCCCCACATATTTTATCCATGTCCCTTTGTTCTTTATTTGTAAACAAACAACCCCACAATGAAAATTAACAGTACACTGGTCACTTTTACCCACTTTGAAATCACACACACACAAAAATACACTCCTTTCCTTCTAGTACTTAACAATCCCAATTCATAGCAAATTTCCATGTACTCCAGGCTCAGGTGTTGCTGTTCCCAGCCTGCCACCATATGTATAGTCAAATATCTAGCTGTGCAGTTAAGAAATTATGCAAAACACCATACCTATTCCTGCTGACAACAGCAAGGGTGGTAACTGTGACTCAAGACACTAACATCAACAGATTTTAACTTCCCAAGCCATAAATCATGGCAAACTTGTGGCAGTAATCTGTGAACGTGTACATGCAAGCAACTCAATGAGCGGTAACACTCAAAATTCTTCGTGAAATCTAATAAAATGCACAACAACTTATCTAAATGGATGGAGAGAAGACCAATAACTTCCTGAGATGATAATAATTGCTTGTGTTAGAGTGTTAGGGAGAACTACAACCAATAAAAACTCTAATATTCATATTCATATCAGCCCTCCAATGAGACCAATTATGCTGAGAGTTGAGGTGGACATGTTCCTTAAGGCATACATGTAACATTTTACAAAAAAAGGCAACATCAGGAGGAGGTGGAGGTGTTCACCAGATAAGATTAGATGTGGTTTAATGATACACCAACATGGATGTATTATAGGCCTATAGTGTCAGCTGCAAAGTAAGGTGAAAAAATATACCTCCATCTGTACAGCTCTTTCTGTGTCAAACCTTGACAATGAAGTAATCAGAAATTGCAGCTAAATAGGTTATCCCTTTACCGTTGTGCTCCGATCAGAGCATATTTGTGCGCCTCGGGAGTGGCAGCAAAGCGGACGTAGCCAGCCCCGCATCGGCTTCCGTAGGCCATTGACCCCGTGACCTTAAACTATTGTCTCTCTCGTTGTTGTGGCCAAATATTCGCGTAGCTACTCGCAGTTTCGAGCTCCGCGTGAAACAGTAAAGATGGATGACAGCCGAGCTCTCCGCATGGGTCCAAAAGGACCCAAACAACGGTAAAGGGTTATTTGCAGCTCCTACAGTATTATAAATGAGAGCAATGCCAATACATGACTTGAGCATTCTGCTGGCAATGAAACAGGGCTGTGTTTAGGGACGGATTCTAATGAGGCATAGCACCTCCCACTAGAACATTGCCAGTTAGCGTTCTGCAGTAAATGAGGTAGCCCATTTGTGGAACAGGTGAGGTAAGTAGGTATAAGGTAGATTATAGAATTTTATAGAATTTTTTGTGAAAAACAAACTTGGCTAGATACTTTTTTGGGTGTTTAAATGAAAAAAATTCCTCACAAATAAAATTTACAAACTATTTCAAATGTATACCATGAGGCAATTCTGCAGACTACAAGGGTAAAGGACCACCACTGCTCACAATGTTAATTTTCATCAAAACCTTCAGGTTCCAAGAGGAAGGAAATGAAGAGGAAATAGAGGCACTTAGTTTAAGAACTGAAAAAAAAACCCCATTAACAGGCTCCCTCTGCATGATTCACCATCCCACATGGCACTATCCATCATAGGTTTTATCAGAGAGGGGGCAAGGTAGGTTGGACCAACAAAGTTAAATGCTTTGTTCTGGCCTACTTGCCCCCCATATGAAGTCAGAGGGTAAAAAATATTATAAAGAATTTTAACCATTGCCACTTCATAGTATTGAGTTAGTATTTGTTTTGATTTAAGGTCTCTAAAACACACCCCTGTGGGATGGGGGTAGAATATGCCCACAGTATTCCCTGCCTGTCATAAGAGGCAACTAAATGGAAGGACTTCAGTATTTGAACATTATGACATTATACAGGCCTAACACATTCATGTTGGTGTGTCGTTAAATCTCTAACTAACTGAAACATAGAAGCAGAGCTGTTTTCTAAAGAATGTAGAACAGATACCTTAAACTCAAATGGCCACCTGAAGGGACTAGAAAATGCCATTTTCACTAATCTGAAAGGTATTTTTAGCCAAAACAGGCCTTGAGTTTGAAATTTTCCAGATGTGCTAGAAATCACACTCCTCAGGAAATTAAGTAGTGTGGTAAGTGTGCAATTTTATTACACTAAATAGATTTATATTAGCTCCCATTCTTCATCTAGGTTTGCAAAAAATCACACTCCTCATAGATCGAAAGTCATTTGAGGAGAGTGATGGTGTGCAATTGCATTTGCATTCGCACGTTTCAAAATTCAAGGCCAGCTGCCAAAATATTCTCTGCACACCATGAAACAACCGATGGTCGCACTCCACTTAGTGTTATCACTGTTTGCCCCACATCTTGAACACTTCTCTACCCTAACCTCTTCCCCCATCCCATTCAAATGAAAAAGTGTGGTCACTCCACTGCTCTCCACACTTAATACAAACTTACACCCACTCAATTGAATGCAAGACTGAATACACAAAAGAGCATTCAAGGGAAGCCGCTTTAGAATCCCTTACTTGACAAAGCCCTTCAAAGGCTACCAACTCTGTTCAAGACAACAAAGCCCAACAATACTCTTCAACACAATCATTCTATAGTACAGAATGATGTACCCATGGTGCCCACAGTGTGTGGTGGCCACATACACCCATTGTAATTTTTTGTCAACTAATGAGGAGCTTAAATCTGACCCTTACCCTTTCTGATTCATAGTTGACAAACCTTAAAAATGCTACCACATTTCAATCCTACTAGGTTATTTTTTCTTCTTTTTTGCTTTTTTTTTCAAAAATGAAAACTGGCAGAATTCAGAAACTATATCATTTATATATAGATTTATGTCCACCTTATAATTTGAGTCAAGTCACAAACACAATGCAAAACTTGAACATTATTGTGAGAACCACATTATTTACTTTCCAAGGGAGATGTTGCCTAAACATCCTCAGTGGTTGTACAACATTTCTAATGCCATTTTCCCACAATACATGGGGATTGTCATCACATAGGTGGGTGCATTTCTATGGCAACCTGCCAAATCCCAGCAAACATTAAAATAAAATACTCCCTAAGATCAAACAGTGCACAGAGACTGCTGTTTGGAATTTAGCTGTAGTTCACCTCTCAGTTGTTTTTGTTTTTCCTTTTTTCTTTTCGTTTTATAATTTTCTTACTATTTTGGAGACGTGAGGAGAATGTGGAGTACCTTGGCTGAACTATTATGCTTTGAGAAATTGTATTACTTGTAAACAAATTATTACCCCATGTAATATTTTTAGTCAACACTGAAATGAGAAATTACATTAATTCATGTCTCTTAAAAATATCACTGCTTCCCCCATTACAACCCTCAATTCATGTCACTCAAAACCACAAGATCAAATCATAACTCAGCTTCATGACAGCGAGTCTTTGTTATTGGTCATAAAGTTTTATTTTTCCCAGAATGAATTGCAATTCTCTACAATCAAAATTATTCATTCCCTACAAAAACTGAAAGATTAGTTTAATCTTTATAACCTGATCTTTAAACCATCCTGCAGAACACAACTCAGCTTATTTTTTTTTGTTGGGAGGCGGGGGGAGGGGGCTTTTTTGTTTTTTCTCACTGGAAGTGCGGTAAGTTATTGTCCTATTACAATAAATAACAACAATGTTCTACTAATTTAATCTTCAAGGTTCTTCTTATCTAGAAGGAGGTAAGATTATTACAACATAGTAAATGCCATTTGGGTGAATAATGAAATACAACCTAAGCCAAATCGAAGATTGTGGAATATAGTTTCCTCTTTCTAGTTAAGATTTGCATCAAGGAATGACCAAAAAGGACTAAAAAGGAAATACTTAAACTTCCAAAATGTCTGCCTCAGCCATATTTCCCACTATAACACACACAATTATGACTCATTGCAGATCAATATTAAGATTCCTTTAAGAAGGTAAATTAAACCTGACATAAGTCTGTAGTATGACTTTTAAGATGAGATTAATCTTTATGCATCTTTTCCTGAATTCTTCTTGTCATGTCAAAAGGAAACAACTTGCTGTGATTATTGTATGTAAAAAAGGAAAACACACCACAATGAAATATGCATCAGCATTGAAAGTCATGCATTCACTACTGTAGAAGTCTCTCTCCATTTTCCACACAACACGTGCAGTTAGAACATGTATGGGCAGTAATGATCTCCAAGTGTGAATGAATTCCTGTATTGCACTAAATTCTCATTGCATGAATACATATGTACATATGCTAATGACACAGAATGGATGTATTAGTGTGTGCCCTAATGTAGATCTATTCTTAGAATACTGTACATCGAGCATGTGTTAAGGTGTACAGTATGAGGACATTGGGGAAAAAAATAGGGTACAAAGATAAAACCAGAAATTGGTCAGGAAACACAAACTACGGGATTTGCATCCGAACAAGAAAAATATCCCAGAATGATAAAGTAGTATGAATGTTTGAGGTCATCACAGATGGTAATTCTCTAAAGTGCTAAAAATATTGAGATTACAGGGCAAAGAAAGCAAAAGATGCTTGAATTAAGTTTACTCACATTCATATTACTACAGTTGGTACTGCACCTGACTTAACAGTTCAGGAATTATCGGCAATGGAGTAACAAAATGGATGTAAATCACATGCTTGTCTGCCTCACTTCAAAACAAACTACAGTCTCTGATTTGATTCCCTTCGAGGAAATAGGGAAAAAGAAGTGCATTTGGGGTGTTGACAGGCTTTAATGCATGGTTCCATTCAAATTACTACAGTATAGAAAGAGTCACAGTCAAAGCAATAGGCCAAAGGCAGGGGAGATTTCCTAGAAAAATTTGTTCCTGTCCCTAGAAAATTCAAAATTTAAATGTCTTTCTCCAGTTTAGTTCTTACTTCCCCCAATTTTTTTCATATAAATTTACATTCCACTCCCCTGCTCAACCCACTCCCTCTCCACCACGAAATAGGCCTTCTGGTCAATGGTCAAGAAAGGGAAAAAACCAATGGAGACAGGCCCAGACAATGCTTTGTAAGGCATGGGTC
Organism: Holothuria scabra; assembly: GCA_037179385.1. Classification (NCBI taxonomy): domain Eukaryota; kingdom Metazoa; phylum Echinodermata; class Holothuroidea; order Aspidochirotida; family Holothuriidae; genus Holothuria; species Holothuria scabra. Next base: position 13,343,545 of record CM074192.1, on the reverse strand, counting down.
AAGGAGGGCTAAGTAAGAGTTGAAGGTTGTCATTGGGTACCTGATGCTCTGGGCTGTCACCGATCATACAGCATCTGATACTTTGCTGATGCTAGTTTGTGTTGCCTATGTATTAAATGCAAGACTCGTCTAATTTCTAAATTCTGCACAAAGGCTTTCAGAACACATCTCTCAGACTCTCTTTGATTATTTGCTATGTTACAGCACTGTGCAAACAAATATTTTCAATGTTCTCGATGTAATTATTTAAAAGACAATTCACTTTGTTCTTTAAATATTGTAAAGGTTAAGTTATTGTTACTTTAATCAAGTCAAATCATTATAATCTGGAAGGTACTGTTTACAGGGTTACACCTGCCTTTTGTCTTTTACTAAGAGTACAATTGGTACAAACACAGATATCCACTAAATGTTTTTGGCTTATGTTGGTAGTGATGTGTACACAGTAGAACTGAGTACTTCAAGGTATGACAGACAGAAAATACTGCAACTAACACCCCAAAAACTGCTGTGCACATGGACAGTGATCCTGGGTTGGGTATGGGAATGCTCCCCCAGCATTTGAGAAATCATCCACTGATTTTGGTTTTTGATAGATTGATTTTTTGGAGGAAAATGAGGTACTTTAATGTCATCCCAATCAAATATTGCCACCTTTGTACAGTACAATACATCACAAAACAAAGATGAGAAATATAAAGTTATGCAAAACAATTTTGCAATATCTTCGAAGTTGGTAAGAAGCTGCTAAAAGTTTGTTAAACTGAGAATGTTTACAGTGGTATCCTTAAAGTGCCTTTCAAAAGTGGCCAATACTATGCCCAGGATTCAAAACTGCACGATACTTCACCAACACTTATAATCACACCTTTAAAAGTCTTTAACCTGTACCTGATATTATAGTTGAGCAATGACTTTCTCTACTTTGGAGCCACCTCTCCCATTTAAAGGATCAATCTTAAGTCTTTACATTTGAACAGGGATCTTGGTAGGGGAAGGTCTGAGGTCAAATTTTTCTGTGTGAAACCAAAGCTTTGAATTTAGTTTGTATTTTGTCTTAGTGTAAGCTGTCAAATTAAATCAAAACATGGGCAAACTGAACTGAGGAAAAATTTCATGCTTTTGTACTACTGTATGATCACCCAAATCGTATGATAGGAAATGCATTCTTTCTCGCTTAGCACCCTCAAATATTATACATTCCTAAAAGGTTCTCAGTTTCAACAGTACATATCGCGGTTAAGAAATGCATTCTTTCAAGCTTAAGATCCACAAAATCTGACACCCGTACGTATTAAGTGCTCTGATATGACACATATTTCATTCCACATCAATCAATGTATCACACAACCTTTCAGCAAAGTACATCATGGTTTAAAATTCACTAAATCTATTCTAATTAATCCCCCTTCTCTGTTGCTTCCCTCCTTTCCTTCCTGTCCCTGTGACCATAGTGCTACTGGCGTAGTTGTTACAACTCATTACATAATCATGACAGGAGTGACAGTGTGCATATAAAACCAGGTTAAGGGAAACAGTCATCTCTTGATGACAATCAATAACCTGGGGAGCTCCTTGTTGGAAACTTTTAACTGTTTGGAGAGGAATTTGGTTAGATGGAGTGAAATTTCCATTGACTTATTCATGTTTACAAACAGATGACATCACCCCTGCTTGGCAACAAAGTTGACGAGGTACACGTACATTTCATCACAATGAAATGTATATTCTAATTTGTCTACATTCTTCATGCAATCACGAGATCACTACAAGCGCAAAATCGAAGGTGCATGCCAATGTTCGTGCACATGTTCCATGCCAAGCAGTGCCAACCAGGAATATAAGCGTGAATGAGTATGTATAGTCTGAGCAAGTAATAAGGTGTAAATATTTTTCCAAGTTTGATTTTCTCACCAGGAAATAAATGTTTTTCCAGCCCTCTCAATGACTTGTCTCTCCCCTTTTGAAAAGGTCGATCATATTTCTGTACTACCAATACTAAAGGCAGCAATACAATACAATAATATTTAATAAGAGTGGGACAGGGTAGGAAAAGGTGGGAGAGACAGACAGCGGGCTTACTTGATAAAATGCCATTCAGAGATCCCGAAAAGCACAAAGATAATGCCACTGTATGTAAACTGGGATTAGTACATGTCAGTGTTTGCAAAAGGTCCAAAAATATGGGAGGGAAATTCACCCCTTCCCAAAGTTTTTTGGACAGATTTCAGAGGTGCATATAAAAGAGTTCAGTGATTTCTCATGGACAAATATCTTCTTTGCCAGATTTGCAAACTGAAGGGAGGAATCCAGCAATCATGCACTCTAATGTAAATAGTGGTACATATATGTCTCCCTACAATTTTTATTGTCTATACCATCTAAGGAAACAGAAATTGTGAAGTAGAATTTAAGTTGAAGTAAGCAAACATCTGAAAAATGCAACCAATATTAAGGATATGAACCTAACTAAGACTGCAGAGAAAATTGCAAAATTGCATCTTTTTTTTTCAACAAACAGAAAATGTTTACAAGTCAAGGAACATACTGTACATGAAACATCTCTCACACAGAAAAGAATTTGAAATAAAATTGATATCTATAGCAGAAGGAAGTGATTTCTGATTTTGAAACTGAGATGGCAAATAAACTGCAATATAACAGATATCTTACACAATATATAATTCTCTGGTAAACTAAGTTTATGGAAATGTCTGCCTATCTATGAAGTGAAATGCAAGGGACTGCTTTTGATTTCACTCAATTTCTGCAAAAATTAGCCTACCTGTTAACCTCCTGCTAGCACCCCCAAAGACTATGCACAACATCATTACAGAGATTTTTTTTCCTGGTTTTACATGCTTAAACCAATTCTCAGAGGTTTCCTGTACTTTTACATGATCTTGGATCCTCTGTTAAGGGTTCTTCTTTTCTCTCCTCAAAATTTCAGTTTTTCAGCATTAACTCACGAATCAAAGAGGCAAAAAACTTCTGAAACCAAAAAGGACGGAAAAGTAGACATCCAAACCATCTGAGGTAAGCAAACTAGGATGTAGACCATTCCACTGGCGATGAAACAAAGGTGAGTCCGACAGATGGACTGTCCAATAGTAGGTGTAGGTAAGTTATGTAGAAGTGTAATAGGTTGGGATGCTGAAAACAATGTCAAGCTTTAGCAATTTGTTCACTGGAACTATAATTACTAAGACAGCATACATGCATGCATATTTATGCAAATTCATGTGGCCTTAACAAACAAAATGGATTTCAATTGGGAAACATGCTTTCATAAAAGCTTCTCTGTTAGAGCAGCCTAACCGTGGATCTGATGTGAAAGAAATAAAGTTTGAGAGGTTGGCCATGGCACACACATTTCCATCTGTTCAAGGCAAATCAGTGACTCTCTTATTCTGAGAGTATGGCATTGATCCTACAGGGCTTTTCATAGAGCAGACAACTGTAGACAGGTTATGCAGTAAACCCATTGGTTAAAAGAGGCATTGTGCTTCATAATAAGAATTAGAGAGATAGAATCTATCAGAAAAAGAAACCAGAATGCAAAAATGCATTGAGGTTTCGATGATACATAAATGTTCCATTTCAAACAGTGCCATTATGCACCATTATCTTCTCATTCAAATGTTATACTAGCATTTTCAAAAAACAATTTTGTCATTCCAGATGACCTTTTGACCTCCATAAAAGCAATACATAGTTAGAATGACAAACAACAGACAGACAAATGGTTAAACAGCTCTCTTGAGAGATCACATTTAAATAGGTTTCCAGGCTTTGACCCCTGGAGACCCCAGATGACCTTTCATCTCTCCCAAAAACTATGGGGACCATCTTCTGACCACAATGCATCCACATACCCAAATATGAAATCTATCCAAGTTTCCTATCTTGAGATATTGCATAAGCAGGATTTTCAGACTTGGACCAGCAGTGACCCCAGATGACCTTTGACCTCCATCAAAAACATTACGTACCATTTCCTGACCATAACTCATCCACATAACAAATATGAAATTTATCAAAGCTACTTAACCTGAGATATCACATAAACAAGGTTTTCAAACTTTGACCCTTAGTGACCCCAGGTGAACTTTGACCTCCACCAAAAACAATAGGCTTCTTCCTTTCAATTTGGTGCATCTATGCACCAAGTTTGAAAACTGTCACACATTCCTATCTTGAGATATCGTGTTAACAAGCAAAGTGTCACAAACACACACACACATACACCTACACACACACACACATACATACATACACACGCACGCCATCATGATTGCATTGGTTTTTCTTATCATCGAAACCAAAAAAAATCAGAACGACTTTTACCTTAGCACTGCCAATTTGTTCCTTCCTGAAAGATTCCAACCTGACAATAAGCTGCTCCCTTGCAAGTTCCAACTGTGAGAATGAGAAAACAAAGCAGTTAGTAAGGTAATGTTTTATGGTTCAGGTTTTAAACAAAGAAAGCATTTAAAAAAAGGCTTGGGATTTTGGGGGACAACATTTATTTTTTATGGCATTCAGAAAAATGTAAGCTGAAGATGCAGATAAGTGTATTATGTTCAATCTACTCATGCAAATAGGTAAAGAGAATTAAGCTTACACAAAAGTGCATTGCTAAGCCCTTAAATGTGAGATGAATACCAGCCACACAACTAATCCCTTCCTCCAACTCTCATTCAACCCATTCCCTCTTTTCAAAATGGTATTTAGTTAAAACTCTCTTCCTATACGGGCACATACCCAGTTCGAAAGATGGACAGATTTTGATTGTTCTTGAGAGCAGGAAATGCCCAACTCATCACCCCATGATAGTGAAATTCCCACATGCCTTGTGAGGGAACCTCATAATCAAGGATCATTTGTATCTGTCAATCTACCATGGCACTTGGGGAGCAAAACATCTATCACAGACCTGACATGTCTACTTTATAAATTCATCCTGTGTCTGCTTGATAGTCACTACAATAGAAGTCCGTGCAAGTAGTTTTTTTTTCAATAAGAATGCTTGATGATAAAATTGTTTCCATTAACATTACTGGTGATTAATTACCCCATCTAGACTCTACATGCACTGCACGGACATGTTGTAATAAAGGAAACAAGTATTGCCAAGAGGCTTTGCAAATTTACTGTGAACACTTACCACAGGCTGTGTTTCAAACAATTTTTCAACTTTACAAAAAGTACAATATGTTAACAACTTCTGCACTATGCTATGATACAATCTCAACATGTAAAATCTTGGAACAATCCCCTTCCACAAACAAAGCAAGAAATTAAATAAGCCACAGTTTGTATTCACAAAACATTGGAGTACCATAATAAATAGGCACTGTTTCCTGTAAAGGTTGTCCCTGTATCCGAGAAGGAAGTATCCGTAGCAAGTATGTGGTGTCATTGCTAACATGATTCAATGCTTTAAAAAACTTCCCAGACAATAGTAAAGATTCTAGGATTCCAACTGCAACTGTTTTCTATACTTTAGCCTCTTTCACTACCATGCTGGTACTCTGAGTGCAAAGTTATCTTGTTATGAAATCCTCAGCTCTAACAAATCTATCACAAACCAAAGACAGAATTGCAAAGGAGATACCAGAAATCAGCCCACAAGTTATCAATGCCTAACTTGAGATTAACAAGAAGCTCAAAAGGCATCTTTGTAACTATGCACCTTAACACATGTATCCCTTTGGAGTCAGTCAGATAATACAGGTTTGAAAGATTTGGAGATTTTGTATAAACTCACAACCTGGACCTTGACAACACACAGCTTCTGAGACAAATGTGGACCCATTTGAAGAAGACAAAGACTGCATTAAATCCCACAGTGGCGCACTTTGGGACCAAATCAAAAGAGGACACAGTGGATACATACTGCAAATCCAAAATCCCCAACGTCACCCTACCACACCCCACGACTCACTAAGCAAGAATTTGTTACACCAGCATATAAAACTTGCCATACTATCTAATTATTTGATTTTCTGCTGATGAATTTATTCCCCCATAAGATTTCAAGGTATACCAGTATTTCTGAAAGTACCAGTATGTACCAGTACAGTACCACCAAACAATTAGGAATCAAAGTACCATGGAGACGGGAACTCAACTGTAAGGTGAAAACCTTTTCTTAAAATTGTAGCATTTGAATGGAATAATTCTAAAATGTAACTAAAAAAGCATTTGATAAATGCCTTGTGTCTTTAAACATTGCAATACTGTATAAACAGGCACTATTCACCTGATAAACATTTTGCTCCATTTTAGTAACAAATTCCCCCAAGAATTCGGAAATTGCCCTTTAACGTTAATTTTGCAGAAGTACCTTCCTCACAAACAAGAAACTTGCTTTCTTTCAACATTCTGCCTCAGAACGATCCCTACTCATCAGAAAATGATTTCACATTGTGTATTTAGAATAGTTGCCATGCCCTGGTTGATTCAATTCACTTTGCATTTTTCAAGAAATAACAAGTTCAGCTTCAGAACCATATTATTCGTATCCTTGCATCACATATGAGTGCTTGTAAGTCATGAACTAAAAAAATGTTTCAAAAAAGTTCCAATCACTGTTTATCAAGACCAACAAGGTACAAAGCGGCAGCTGTACACAGTAACAGTCAGCTGAAAATCATTACACAGCTGCTTCATGCATGCTGTACATCAAACGAACTTCTGTTACAAAGAACCATGCTCAATGATTGGCTACTTGCGTTTATGAATGAAGTAGCTTCTTTAAAATTTTGAAGATTCCCCGCTTCTAACGTAATTAATGAGGGAGGGTGTCATGTTATTGCCACCTGAAGTACACCCATTCTCTGAGCTTCTTCTAACAGTACACGCCGATGCAGAGCAGCCAGCTGAAGGCAGTGTGTATATTATTATACTGTGCATGTAGCATCGGGTCCCGGTTTATGTGCTGCATACGTACTTACAGGGATAGGAGTTGCAACAGTCTGTTGCAACTCCCTGGTACATACAGTATAGATTATATATATGTATCTATTTAAGTAGGGGTAAATTACACAATCTACAATAGGTGAAAACGATATCTAGATTTGATCGTAGTCTTAAATTATTAACAGCTCTTATGTTACATTTTGTACTGTAAATTCAGGTGGCTAGGCCAGATACCTAGTTTTTGTTTTGGCTTCAAGCCACACCATTTTGGGGGGCAATTAAAAATGAAACAAACGGGTAGATGGGGCAAGTGTCACTCGGAGTCGGTCCGGCAGCTGTCTGCATAGGGGGCATGGCAGCTACTTTCACTGTGGATGCTGCAGTGTATTGTGGCCTAGCCTACACTCAGTGAATGATCCCTGCTTTGCAATATTGAATGTGGTATGTGAAGTTACACAGCTAGGCTGATTGGCGAGGCAGGACCAGCTTGCTAATTCGGGCAGTTCCATTACTGTCAATTTTGCACAAATTGATGAATTTTGAATAAAACTTTCAAAAGTTGTCCAAAACGGCAGATTCTGTGAAATTCCGTAAAAAATGCTAATTTCCGTACTTTTCGGTGTTAACTTCCGTATTTTTCCCTGATCGCGGAAAATCATTGGCCCTATACAGTGGACAGTGGTCCAGCCAAAGCACTCAATTCTATCACTGCAAATGCATGTATTGTAGTGTATCATACCATACCAAATGAAAATTACCAAAAGCCTATTGTAGTAATCAGTGAGTGTTATGTACATGTACTTAGCTGATGCAAAGCCCACCACAAGTACTGCACAGGCATACAAGCCAGAGGGCAGGCGACATCGATGAGGGTGTAGTAACAGACACTTGCACTGATCACCAACAATTCAGCATATGCTAAAAATAGCCTCCATGGATAGGTTCATTTACAGTGAGTACTACAGGAATGATAATGAACTTACCATGCGGTCTCGTTCATCTTCAATAAGACTGATGAGTTTACCAAATTCCTTGAGAGATTTTGCTGTAAAAACAAGAGGCCAACACAAATGATGTTACTTGACTCATCCCAGCTTGAATTCCTTTCGTTAAAGGTTTAAGGTCATGAGTGATGAGAGCCAGTCAGTGATTACACATGGGTGTGATCAGTTTTTTGTTCTATTTCTTTCTTGCTTTAGAGGCAAACCTAGTCCTTCTCTGAACCTCAAACAATACAGCAAGCATGAATCCATAAAAAAAAATAATAATAATTTGAAACTGCCCTTACTTGCTACATCATTAAAATAATGAAAGAAATCTTTCGAGCAGTTTGAAAAGGGATCACCGTATCCTTAGCAGTAAAACTACTCCTGAAAAGGTCCAGATTTAAATAATATCCAATGTGGAAAAGGCCATTTAGTCTTCCAAAAGGCTCATTTTTGCAAATGGTGAGACACAATTTAGAGGCATGTTTTTTAATACCAATTACTGTATACTGTAGAAGGGGGTAATTTACATTTTATAACACTGTCCTATTCCAAATGAAATATAACCCACAGAGCGCATGAAGTCTTTTCGTTCACCTCATCGCTACAAAAACCCCACATTCGCCGGTGTTGGAGCCAAAATCATTTCCACTTGCGTAGAAATCCTACGGAAACTTCATTTACATTATAACTCTTTGTGGACTGGTTAGAGCAAGGCTGTTGATGTTCATTTATCAGGCAAACAATTGTGTGTACAACAGTACATGGATTCACAGCTGCCTATGTTTTACGACACTGGTATTGTGTAGTACTGTGCAGGCATACGAACACACAGTACTGTACAGCGGTTAATCAAGAACAACCGATCACACAGCCACTGGAAAAGATAGTGTGATACTTTTCAACAAATGACTACTGTGTCTAAATCAACTCTTTGATGAATGTTTCTATTATTTGAAAGAGGTTAAGTCCATGATTAAGACTTTCATCCAAAATAAAAGCTTTAACGGATGAAATAAGCCTTTGCTTTTGTTTAGTTTGAATGTCTATATGTGTTCACCGTAGTATTGCAAAGATTTGGTCGATGAGCACAACCTACTGCAGGAATAGACCAATTGTAGCAAATGTTAATGAATATTAAGACCATCAACTTTTGGGCTCAATGAAAGGAATTTCTGACAATCGCTGGCAGGCTCTGAGGGGCAGCAGCCTAAAGAAGGTTGCAGCCACAGAGGTGCTATGCAGGCTATATGAAATGATGCTCTTTGTGGAGAGTAACTGACAGCATTGATCAAATCCAAAACAAAACAATCCAAGGATGAAACACTTCCAATCACTACTGGCTATACAAGTTTCAGTACATTGTTCTTACATCAGTCTTACATGTCTTACATCAGTCTTACATGTCCCTTATGCGATCCTTGCATTTTAATTTTCTATGGGTATAGGCATATCGGGTGTGTAAGGTAAATGTTAACTTAGACTAACACAAATACAATGTAACACAACCTCAGTCACTTAAAGCTGTGGAATACAAACTGCAGAAAATGTTTGCTTTGTACAAAACGAAACAAAATTTCCTGTAGACCTATGCCATATTTACTTTTCACTTTGTGTAGCCTTTCCACATTTTCCTCTCCATACCATAATTTCAGTTGAGACAGGTTTCCAGGTTTCAACTTTATTTTGTAACCACTATCAATTGGCCTGTTAAAAGAGTTGCTTCCTTTGTGTGTCCAGGACCATTCTTGGCCAAAGAGTCAAGCTAATGTTGACACTATACAGTATTATTCTGAAGTGGACATTGTGATCCATTATTGTGCAATCTTCAGTTTTTCCAGCAGATGTGTTTTTAAAACAGTATTACCAAACGGGGAATGTTTTACAAATTTGCTTTATCCTTCTCCAATCTTATGAAAAGTGTTTACGTTCAGCCATCAACCTACTGGTGTTGGTATGTAGGGGCTACCACATACCACAGCAACCTATCCAGCACTGCCCCCACCCCCACATGGTACTGTTATATCAATAAATAGCCTGCCCCAATTTCTCTTTGGTTCAGAGGGGCAGCAATATAGCAAGGATTACAGTGTCAGTGTACACAGAGAACATTGATTCTCATCCATTAATTCATTCATTCACTAATTCATTTCATTTACAATCACTGTCATGTCAAGCTACCAAAGCAGTAATCCTGCCCCCTCCCCCCATCCCTTCCAACCCCACTGCTCCTCTGCCTATTCTTTTCAATAGTGGTCTAAGTCTCATATACTTACATATGTCAGTTTCATCATCTGTCTGTGAAGTTCCTATACACTCAAAGTTAAAATTGACAAGAGTCTCTGAAAAGGCCCTCTGTGCTTTTGATAAATCTGAAAGAAAAGGAAGATATATAAAACTTTTTAATTTTTTAAGACAATCATGAATCTACACAGGATGGCAATTTTTTGTTTCATTTCCAACATTGAATGATGGGTATTTTAAGTTAAATTCACAAAAATTGGAGCCTTCTCTGATCTGATACTACTGTAAGTGTGACCTGGGCTTAAAATCCCCCCTTCCCCCTTTCATATATTGGTATATTAGTTTCTAAAAGGAAAGGAACCTTTCCTTTAAAGCAATGCTTGAACTTGAAGCATTTAAAACCATTCAGATTGTACCTTATATGCCTTATGGCAAACTTTTTCCCCTTTACCAGTAAATTTGGCCAAAGGCAACATGAATTTACACTTGGAGTTTGGCAGTGATAAATTCTTCTACCCCCCCCCCTTCCAGTCAAATTTCTCACAATTTTTGAATGATAAATACTGTGTATAATAAGATATCTCCTTTCAAGTGCCCATATTTCTCTGCAAATGCTATCATTTCCTTGCAGCAGCTTCCCAAATTTTCTATTTTTCTACCAATGCAAGTTCCCATCACTTACTTCAAACTCAGATATGCTTATGCTCCGAAAGTCAAACTATCCAAAATTTCAATAATTCACTCAAAAAAAAATAAGAAAAGGAAAACATTTTAGGAAATGGTTGGTCTACAGTATATGATCAAAGCAGATATTTAAGTTCAATTTATAAAACAATACAGCATGACAATGTCTACAACAATAATCTCCAAAGAGATCCTTAAACACCTCATTTACAATATCTTTTCAATTAGCTAAATTCATAACCCTACATATTTTTAATGTGGAAGGATTTGCTTAAAAGGACTGTACACTGAGGTGAAAACACTGAGGTGAATATTTTTAATGATGTAAGAGATCATTATTTATGAATGGATGTACCAGAAAAAATTTTCAACCTCCCAAATAATCTAATCCACACTTCTGACAGACTGCTTACCAGATAAAATTAAACCGTACTGGATGTATTTGAATTCCCCATCTGCTTCATATCCCACGCATCATGTTTCATTTATGCTAATAAATGCTAATAAATTCTCTCTTTAAAAGGGGTTTCTTGCTCTCACATAAGACACTACTTACACACCGCAGCTACAAATGTAAAATCTAAATTCCTTTGGATAGCAAAAGGTTGGCCAAACAGCCAACTTGCATTCTCCGCTACTGACACTTGTATCATCACTGTGTACTTTCATACAACCTATGCAACCAGTCACAATTTATATGAAACACACACAGCTGCAGAACAGTGCATACTGTAATACATGACACTTAAGGCAGCTCAGAGTAGGCTAATGACATAGTGTCCATGCAATTACATTGATACTTGAGCAATTTATACAGTGAGTGGACTGCTTGGCTGCTACTGACTACTGCATAGCCATAAGCAACCACTGGGGGGCTCAAATGAGGAAAAGTGATAACACACAGACACGTACTGAACGCTCTCTACTTGAGGACAGGAAAAAATTGAAAATCTCAAACTAATTATTTTCTTCTTGTTACACATTCTGAAAGTGACGAGTAATTTACAAAGTCTCAGTGAGCATCACGACTACATGATTTTAAAACTTAGAAAAAGATAAACTTGTCTGGAAATTTTGGACTACTGATCTTACTGGCTATAAAATATTCTCTAAAAGCAATCACTGTATGTGAAGCTATATCAATGGCAGGGCTGGAATTAAGGTTCCAGCAGGGCAAGGCCATTTTTCCATCGGTTTTGAGGGCATGTCATCTGAACTGAGAGGGCACCAAGGCCAAACAAGTGATTTTGTACTGACCACAATGTAATCTCACCGGTAGGGCACAGAGGCCAAATGGCCTTGATGGTCATTAAATTTTATTGGGCAGCAAGGCCATTGCCAAAAATACGAAGGCCATGGCCTTCGTGGCCTTTGATTAATTCCAGCCCTGCAATGGGGTACTGTAACGCCAGAGGGAGAAAGGACGGGGTTGAGAACTGGGGTACAAGGGTTTGAGAAATAAAAAGCCGGTAAACAAAACAGGAGTGCCAAATTGGAAATGTTGACTAAGAAACTGTTAGTGCACTATAGGTTAAGGAAGGTTAACCAATTCATCAGAGTTGCAACTTCTGAGAGTGCTCGAATTACAACTCCCATTATCCCTAGAATCATGACTCTTAGGTAACTCGCAATACTGTCAATAGAGTATACATGCACAAAATATTCACATTCTGTATTCCCAACTGCATGTTGCTTCCTTTTCTTCATGAATTGTGTTTAAATCAGCTCTTCTGGCTTTTTCCCATTATCGATCATAAATTTTTCTTCAGTTCATGGCAAAAATGATTGCACAAAATTGGGCAGCAAAATGCCCCAGGTAGAATGCAATTCTAATTCAAAGCAGCAGATGTACTTCAAACACTGCATCCTGCATGAGTACGTATTAATGACAAACTGTAGTACAATTTTTAACAAGCATAGTGGCCAAGAGTGCATTTGTCAAATCCAAACACTGGGTTTGGTTAGGTTAGATTGAGTTTTACAGCCCAGTTTCCAACCAATTGGTCCAAGTCAAGCTGGCATTATCGAGTTCCAAAACCTTGGGTAGTACACAAGTTCATGTACGTTCATTAATATGATGAAGCTTTACCACATAATCAAAATGCTATCAACAATGTACTGTTTGTGCAATGGTTCTTCAAAAGACACAAGAATGGACACAACTGTCCCATTTAAAACCACTGAGGAAAATGTAATAACGATGAACTTCATTTTATGTGGAGGTTTCTGTACAAAGAAAACAACAGCTTTAAAAGTAGTGCCATGAAATATTACTACATGCAGTGCCTCTTACAGTGTGCTTTCCCTCCTTGAATACATTTTTTCCACCCTGCGAGTTATTGGTCTTAGAATATTCCCACAGTATTCCTTACCTGTTGTAAGAGGTGACTTAGTCTACAACTGTTTGCAGTGCATTTGAAATGAAATTTGAACTTGAAACATATTTGAAATATGTCTGAACTTTGCCTTTTTATACGGCTGACACCATGACGCATGATTTGTTTTGATGTGCCTCCAATCTAATAAACTAATTAACAAATTCGAAGTACTAGGCAACTTTCATTTCAACATGTGGATAAATTTTAACAATTTCACTATTAATTGCACAGAAGTTTCAGCCATAACTACTGTATGCAGTGGATACTGTGCAGCTTGGTACAGTACTGTGTAGCTTCTTTACAGCTTAAAAAACATCACAATGCAGGCAGGTTAAGCAGTTGGCATGCAGTTTTTACACAAGATTGATTGGTTTTGGATTCACTTCAAAGACTTTAGTGACCAATAATAACCTGCAGAATGCAAACTATTGAATATTTTGGAATAAAATCTAGATGTATGTAGAAGCCAATAACGAGGAAATAAACTGTGAGCAAACCTCTTTACTGCAGAACAGTGCACAACCATTGAGCCAGTATAAAATGGCCAGTATGGATGGACAACACACTGGCCAATCATACTAGATGATGAATCATTCCTTCTTACTTTTTGTTGCATCCTCCTTCTCTGCCCAATTACCTCTTATTGCTTCAGGGAGGAAATGAAGCTCACTATATGCAAACTTGATATTGTCAAGTTTCACATCTGATTGATTGATTGATTGATTGAAAGTAACTGATACATTAAAGTACACAAAAAAGATATGTAATATTTGAGGTTAGCTAACAGGCCAGTGAAGTATGTGTTAAGTGTATTCCATGCAGTGTGGACACAATGGAAGTGTAGCTTTAAGAGCACATATCATGTGTCAAACTCAGATACCAGTACACCCCACGCTGCTTTTGATCTACTGGGGTTCCTAAGTTGCATTTTCAAGGAAGGGATGTCACAGCATGAGTTGCAGGGATAAAATTTTGTGATACCGTACGGTATGTCTTACAGTTACTTCCCAACTGCCTATTTAACTCCTGGGGCATCATTGAATTCCCCTTTTGTTACCTTCCCCCCCTCCCCCCATCATAACTATAATAAGGAATTACAATTTAACTCTTATAGTAATGATTCCCATTCCATACATTGGATGTCACAGTGGTAAAGACATACAGCACAGAGTTCTACTACCTAAACTTATGTTTGTTGTATCAATTTGTAATGCACATGTCACATTAAAATCACTTCCCCAACTGTAAATGGTGACCAGTTTCACATTCAAATCCAGAAAAAAAAATTGTATGGCCATTTCATTTGCTCTGAACAGCTCGATGAAACCAGTTTATGTTGAGCCACTTCTTTTTCTTTTCAGCATTTCAACAAATATACCCTTCTTTTGCCTCTATCTTCACTCAGTCATCAAATTCCTCTAAGCAACAGCTTGAGTTTCAAATCCTAGTCCTTGCAAGTCACACCCAAACTACATTGTATGGCTATTACTACATCACCAACACCTGAAGGATTCATCAACAGTGCATCATTACCATCCGTGCATCAAATTTACATTCACCCAATGAGTCACCGTAAATGCTTCCCAAATGTCACTAAAGCTTGTTGAGGTGGGAGCTTCTAACTTGAAGAGGGCTTAGTTTATATTACCACCAACAAGAGCTTTAAAATGAGACACAACACAGTCAGTGCAATCAACATACTGTAACACTGAAACCACCTAGTGTACTGAAACTATACACTCCGGACATGAACAATATTAACATGACTTTGTGGGTTGCCCTTTTGAAAAACTTAGCTGGAAATAGGATTCATTATAATAGTGTTCTTATGGTCCAAATAAACAGCTAAGCTCGCGTTACTTGGTTTACAAGCAATGTCCACCAAAATATGGTTCTACTTGACATGGTTGTTACATATAAAAGTAATATTTCCTCTATTCCTTTCCACATAGTCCACTGCTTAAAGGTTGAATTAAAGGGCCAAACCTTTCACCCCAAACAACAATTTTGGTACAGGTGTACCAAAATTCTCAATTTTGGTACAGGTGTACCAAAATTCTCAATTGGCTCAACTCTTTGATTGACAGCTAATTCAAACAATGCAGAGTACCAAAGCTTGTATTACACAGCATGAACAGTACTAAGAGTGTTTTGATTTTATATACATTGAGTTTTTCTACAGTATATTCACCTTGAAGCAATAAACTGAGATTATATCTGGATGAGGATGAATTTCAGACAATTGTGGGAGGGGCTTAAGTAAGAATGTTAGGAGAATTGGTACTGTTTGGGATGAGAGAACTGGGCCTTTAAGTGCATGTACACAGGTTAAATACCAAGTTGCAGAAGCTATATAATTTACCTTTAAAAAAGCACTGATTCTCATGTGTAAAGTACTGGACTGTTATTTATAAAGCATGGAAAAAAGGGTTTTTTAGGATCACCATAGTGTTTATAAACCATGAATATTGTGTACACTGATGGCACTAGAGGCATCAGTGCTCGTTGGGAGATGAACTGATGATTGATGGCGAGTGCAGAGAGTGTTGAATCTGTCAAGCAAGTAGAGTACTGTAACTGTGAGTTAGACAACCAACTTTAAAAGATAGCAAACAAGGTCTTCATGCCAGAGGTAACTACAGAAATAGCTCTATTTTGCAGGTAAAACAGATAAATAAGGAGAACAGCTTGGACTAACTGTACATTATCAGGTTTTGTAAGGAAAATCGCATTGGAAGCAAATAGAGGAAAGAAGTTAAAAGCAATGCTTTACAAATGATGAAATTTAACTTATTCGAAGAATACTATTTTGTACCCAAAATGTTTTGATCGCCAATTTGTGCCAGTCACAAAATTTATTGCCCTGGGCAGTTCGCCTACCTGAAGCTGACCAGCATAGCTATATGACCCTGGTGACAACAATGCCAACTTAAAGGTAGTATGGCATGTCATTAAAATGCCTCAACTTCACTTGACAGTTAAAGAGTGAACTTTTCTAAGGAAGGATCCATTGGAATTATGTTGATATCTGTTACGGTTCACAATACACCTCTTCAAAGTTTGAATGTTTCTGAAGCAACTTGTTGCTTATGCAAAAATAATGATGTCGAGTGTTGCACAGTGTTGACATTTCTTTTGTTAACTCAATATTAATTTTCTCTTAATTACTCATCAGATGGTTTATGATTAGGTAATTGATACTGATGATTTTCAAGGACAAAGTTTAAACTTCCAAAACATACACCTCAGGAGAAACAAATGTTTCGACTGTTCTTGAAATGAAGACTGTAAAAACAAAGGACAACTTTAGCCATATATGGCATGTCCCTCTCATGACATCACAAAATTTGCATAGAGGCCATATTTATTCATGATGAAGTGCAAATTGGAAATTGCCCTGTAAAGTGGTCCATTTTTAAGGATTTTGATGGGAATTACTGCTATTTTCTTGACTTTTGCTTCCTACATTGAGGTATAATAACAAGGTTGGCAGAATTTGAACCCTAGTGACCCCAGATGACCTTTGACCTCCACTAAAAACAATAGGAGTGTAACCTCTCAGTATGGGTTATCTGTGCACGAAGTTTGAGTTCTGTCAAAGCATCTCTTTTCAAGCTATGGTATAAACAAATTTGTCACAAAAACACACACATACAAACATACACACACCCATGCCATCATGAATGCATGGTTTCTCTTTTCATAGAAACCAAAAATCTGATAAATTTTTCCCTGTACATGTTACCTCAGGTGAACCTATAAGAGCAACTAAATGTCATTCTCATGATGAATGATGAGCAATATTTTGTTTATTTTACAACTTGTTGTTTTCATTTTGAAACAGATACTGTAGCCTCCCCCATGTTGTAAACTTAGGAATGTAAAGTTGGTGAAATTCCAATGCTTCTAAAGTCTTGCATACTGCTAGAGAAGTATATACATGCACCCCAGGTTGAAAAATGGGAACAGCTTCTTCTGCACAAAACACTGCTGACAACTGTTAAAGTGTACGTCAAGTCAAATAATTCAAAAATGTTTATTTTAACAGCATAGAACATTATTGAGCGGAGACAAAAAAGTTGAAGTTAATTCACTCAAATTAAGATGGCACATTCTGATGTTATTGTTGTACTACTCAAATAACAAGCTTTGTATTTCTTTGTTTTTCTGAAAGTTACCACATCTCGTAACAAGTTGTGATAGCACTCTTACTTTTATTGGGTGAAGTAATTAATTAATCCCGCTCTGTGCAACATGCTATTCAAGCAAACAGGAAGCGTTCAAGGTCATAAAACATTTTTAAAAAGGGAAACAAAGTAGGTAATGTGAGTTGTACAACATGAAAGTCACAAACTATTGTGCAATGGACTAATTTGTTTTCACTGAATAAATTTCAACGTTATGTCTTGGCTCAAAAATGTCCTATGAAGATGGGAGCTAGCTGTTAGAATTATTTTTCATGCTGTTTAATACATATCTTTGAATTTTTTGATGTGGGGTACACTTTAAGCTTATTAAAAAAAGTTGTATGTGCTAGTAACTTCAAGTTCACTTTGACTGAAAATGTGCAAACTTGATCCATAACTTATCTGCTACCATCTCAAAAAATACACTACAAGCAAGAAATCAGTGTTGTCCACAGAAGAATTTCCAAATATTTCTAATGTACAGAAAGTCACTACAGATTACCAACAGGAATTTAACCAGGTTCAAAGTACACTTAAAATCACAACAGCTGGTATTTACATTGTATGAGAGCCAACAATTTATACCTCTGCTGTACATTCTCGCCTGAGTATTGTTTAGTGACAGGTATGAAATGTGTGCATAACATTACTGCACATACCATTCTCACAAAGTATGGCTTCTGTGTGATTTTTTTTTTTTCATTCTAAGGGAAATTGAACATGTGAAATGACGTTCATATAAATCAAGCAAAAGTAATCAATACTATGGAACACTTGTTTCATACTTCCAAGTTCATTTTGGAGGGATACTTTCTTTTATTGAAAGGATTTTTATATTATTCTAGGACTGTTCTGATGTAATTTTACATAGTCTTCTTGCTCTACAAACTTCATAGCTGTACACAGAGAAGGAATGAATTAGTACACATCATTGCAGTGAGTAGTAAAAATGCACAGAGGTCATACCTACTGTTAGCAAATACGTAACTTGCTAGTACTGTGCAGTCATTTAACCTCAAGTGACTCAACATGACCTCTGACCTTCACTAAAAGTAATATGACTCTTCTTTCTCCCATAACAGTTCCACATATATATACAAAATTTATTCAAGCTTCCTGCCTTGAGACATTGTGCCTACAAGGTTGTCCATGTTTGACCTCTGGTGACCCCAACTGACCTCTGACCTCTGCAAAAATCAGTTTTACTTCCCTTCTTGCCCAAACACTTCTTCATACTAAATATGAAATCTATCCCAGTTTCCTAACTTGAGGTATCATTCTATCAAGCTTTTCAGTGTTTGATGGGTGACCCAAAATGACCTGTAACCTTCACCAAACACACCAAGTTTTATCTTTTCATCATAATGCAGATCTAGATATACCCGAAGTATAAAATTTACACAAGCTTCCTACCTTGCAATATCTTACTAATTTGGTTTTGGTGCTGATTCCACATGACCTTTGACTGCCACCAAAAACATAAGTGCATATCTTCTCACTAAGGCAGTTTTATACCAAATTTCATTCAAGTCCAACTTTCCCTTGTTGAGTTTAAGCCTACCCAAGCTAGCGTCACAGACATACACACACACACACACACACACATATACACACACAAATGCACAACAGCCTTATTACCTGTGTTTCCTCTAAGAAATTATACATTGGTTCAATTCACTCAGTATGAGAAAATTTGATTTTGGAAACTTCAGTTTTGTGAAACTGCCCACACATCAAATGTAGGGAAAACTGAAGCCTTTTTTTTCCCCACAAACAACAGTGCATCAAATTGACAAGCCATTGCATGAAAACCTCTTCATAGCATAGCAGCTTAGCAACTTTTGCAAATGCAAGGAACCAAAAACGCCATGGCCAGCCTCACTTAACCAGATGGTTAAAAACTTTCTCAAACAGGGTTTGATAAGGAGATACTGTACTTAAACGGACTTTTTTGGAAGAAGACGTTAAAGAGAAAAATGTATTAATAACAATCTCTGTACTGATGATTACATATCACTCTGTAAGATTGAACATCCAGCATAAAATTTATGATAAAAGGATACATAAGTTAATGTTTGTGGGAAAGATTAGTGTGAAGGTGGTGTAAAATGTACAAAATATCTAAACAAACAGAAACATAGTCCTATGTAAAGGTTAACTATATTAACTTTTTAATACATCTCTGTATCTTGTACTTAAGTACTATACTTCACAGCATTTTTAAGGAATTGATTTGACAATTGTTATGTCTTCAATTGAAAAAGATGTGCTCAGTCTTATTTATTAAGTAATTCCTACCCTGGAGCTCACAAACTGTGCAACAACTTGGGTCTTACAGTAAGGTTAACAGTAAGGGTTTCAAGTGACAATAAGGATTACACTACTTAAATGACAATAGGAGAATCTGCAATGTTCATTTATCTCTATTTTAATGGATGTATAGTACTGTACAGTACTTCTCAGGAACAGATGTTAATGCTACAAAAATATCTCCAAATCAAGATTTTTCAACAGGTTAAAAGTTAAGTCACTTACAGTATGCTGTAAAAGTGGGGTGATTTACAAATAGTTAATGGTATCAATATTGACTGTGTGGTAAAAAGTTACTGGTTAATTTGTGAACATGTGCTTTACCTTAACCCGCTTTGTATAGATCTATACAATGATAGTAATAACAATCAGGCCTTGAAGGGCAAGTGTTTTATGATGCTATGAGAACACAAATGTAGGAGAAGCCAGGGGCTTATGAGTACAACCTCATGTAGGGTGGCAACCTGCTAAAAAATGCGGGTCAAATTTGGTATTTTTTGAATGACAAGTTCTGACTGGAAATTGTACATTGTCCTTGCTCGGATGAAAACCCACCTTAATTTGACTAGACTTGGAATAAAACTCCTGATATCCCAGTTGCTTACATTATGTTTTATCACCCTAAATGTCACTGCCCAAAGTTATCCACTTGGCCACAGCACTGCAAAATGATATTCCATACTGTTAAGGGGTACATTGTAGCCTACATTCTAAACAGGTATCCATTTATACAGGCCTACATTTTAATCCATTTTACTCAATCCTTGTTGCTGTAGCTTCCACATCTTTTAAAGGGAAAGTATGATCAACTCAAATTTGATTAGTGCAGTGTCCTATCTCATGAATGGCTCTATTTTGCTCACCGCAATGTGAAATTTTGAGTGCACTGAATATGCCTGAAATATCACGAAAGAGCAGAGGAAGGAAACAGAGAGGGTATTTGTGAGATTTAGCTCTTGCTTCAAAAAAGTATGGAGCAACTGCTCTTTAAAAATGCACCACATCATATAACACAAAGTTTCTATACAGGTCCACAAATTAAAAGTCCATGGATGTTATACAGACACATTCTCAGTTAAGCTTTCACGGTATTCCAAAAAAACATAACCGGTATAATCGGACGTCTAATAATCGTACTTCGATTATAACCGGTTTTTCCCCCGCACATATTACATTTAGTTCCTAAGTTGACATATGTGCTGTATGTAGCAAGCAAGTTACGTACATCTTTGTATCCGTAAGCCAGTGGAACTGGATGCCTCAGTTGCGGTACTTGACTGGTAATTATACTACAATTTATCAAAAGCAAAGAACCCTTTTTATTTATGCTCTCGGGCTCAGCTGTATAAACTTCAAACAATGTTCATAAAATATGTGCCCGCAATGTATGGAAATCAGGAACGGAAACTGAATTTTTTGTTTATAATCCCCGCCCTGGCCCTCTCGCTGGCTAGCTCTCCATCAGTGTTTAACCCGCCAACAATCCAACTGCGCTTATTGTCCGTGTTTTTCCCCTACGTGTGCGGGTCTGCTCTACTACAAACTGAGCCCTAAAATTTTCTGCTTGGCTAATAAAACAAAAGCATTGAACTTTTACGGTAGAACCTGCTGTACACCAAAGTGTTATATCCCTTCATTATTCGTTT
The DNA here is from genome assembly GCA_037179385.1 of Holothuria scabra. Taxonomy (NCBI): domain Eukaryota; kingdom Metazoa; phylum Echinodermata; class Holothuroidea; order Aspidochirotida; family Holothuriidae; genus Holothuria; species Holothuria scabra. Next base: position 13,322,186 of record CM074192.1, on the reverse strand, counting down.
GTAGTCCTAAAATTATGCTTGCTTTCATTCAACGATCATTCTAAAACTTTTCAATGAGAGTTACATGGACCATCGGGATTTACACGGGTCGCCCGATTTCAACATCAGGGATCGACGAAACTACGCATGTCCGTAGGGACGGAAGTATAAGCCATACTAAAATAACGCAAGTGGTGCACTCCAGTAAGCCACGAATGTAAAGCAAATAACTACATAAATTTATGTACAGCTTGCTTCCACGTGGATTTTGGCCACGTGGCAACTTCCTGTATAATGTACTACCGTAAGCCACACATTAACACCCGATCTTTCCGCGAAGCTATCGCGAGCAATTATGAGAGATGTTGTGTACATACTACCGTTTATAAATGAGGATTGCTACCGAACAGAGAATACTATTGCACTTGTGTTCTGATTGGTTAATTTCGTGTCAGTTGATGTGACGTCTTTACACTGAGCGTTCTTCTAGGCGATCAATGTAGGGATTCCCAAATCTTTGTCCTTTTTATAAATATTAGAATTTTGTCAATGAAACAGCCCGATGCGCTTCCTTAATTAATAAATGGCGGGGACTTTAAGGTAGAAAATATATGTTAAAATCAATCAAATTACTGTGATATGCCCGATGGTATTTGAGTTACAACGAATAGAAAAAGCATTATGTATGGATAATTTCGAGACGGCTTGTTGACAGAAACTTCAGCTGTACCAGCGAACCAAGATGAACTGGAGCCCCGAAAAATACTGTACGATAAAATAGTCAATAAATGCAGGCAGTAGATTTTAGAGCACCCTATCTGCACAGTACAGATCGCTTGACGGAAAACTTGGAAGCTGCGCATTACAGCTCATATTGTATTAGTATTTGCCTGGGTACAGAAATAGGAACTAGGTACCTAATCGCCATACCCGGTGTTATGGTGACTAAAACATAACATTTTGTTAGGCATGTTCCATAGTACATCCATAATATTTTCCGAGATCACATTCACAAGTTTTCAATAATACTTCACATGTCACAAGGTTGTATCGTCTCTTTTGTTTCAAAATCTTAACAGACAAGAGTCACTAGAGCCAAGTAAGAAAAATTCTACTCTCCATTGCCTATATCACTAAAGGGCTATGAACGTTCTTACGAAGCTAGTCTCGTGTTGACATCCGGGCATGCTGACATAGCTTTCATTCGTAAAATTCGTAGTATGCACGAATGCTACTCTGGGTCTACCAAACGTGTATATAATGGACTGTCTAAAAAATCGTGAATTTTTTCGGTGTCATTACAGTGATATCTTAGTACTTTACACATAGCGGCAAAGTGTTGATTTGGGTTAAAGTGACACGCTTAATCATTGTGTAATTTTTGAGTTGTGTTTTTTTTTGTCATTTTACTCGAGGTTGCATACCGTATGAAAAGAAAGACCCCACACATGCTAGGCTCAGTTTACGTACCGAATGTTACCGGCACTGTCTTTGCCAGCTGGGTGGGGTGATATCTGCCAGTTTCTGCGTAAAACGTTACTATTAATCACTGTCAGACAGCTTGCATGCAAGAAGTGATGTACATATTGCTGCGAACACATATGTGAGCAGTATTGTAGCACACTACGTGACGATAGCAAATTCGGGCCACACGCCGATGAAAATTTCAACTTCAGAAAACGAAGTGCAAACAACTCTCCAACTTAAACATAATTTCTAAGGACTCTCTTCATTCTCAGACTAGGAGAACACTTACCAAATTGGCCAAAAATATTTGTCCATTATCGGGGGCAATCATGTAAATGAAGTGATTCTTTTTGCGTGCTATATTTTCAAAGATTTGGGTAGCAGATTTGGGAAAGGTAATATGATGGCGCGCGAGCACCCCGGTAACCCTGCAAAACACATCGCAAATGATCTACTCTCATGGAAACACAAAGGATCCCGCCGCCGATGAGTTGTACTGTCAACTAGGACGAGATAGTGCTGTAACTTACATTTTTACGATTATTTCACAACTATTCACGATTATTTTTGATTCTTACAATATTACCGATTTTTTCGATTTTTCGATTATTCTGCAAGGCAATAATCGAACCAAACCGTAACCAGTTATTACCGGTATCTGTAATATAACCGGTTTACCATGAAAGCTTGTTCTCAGTACTACATTTTAGTCTCTTCACATTCTTCTCACAGGTTTCTCATTCCATGACAAGCACACACAAAATCATAATCTGAAGACTGTAGATCCTAAATGCCAAACAAGTAGCTGGCTATTTCAGTCAATACTAGGTTTCAGCTCACTAATTCATCAAACACCGAGAAGTTACAAAACTATATTACATCAAATACTGCAGGACTAGTAAATGCCAGAGATACTTCAACCAGCACTATATGTATACCCTAGCAAGTCCCACCAAACCTGTAAATTATCAATGACTGATAAGGGCCTATACTTCAAAATACCTCAACCAATCCACTCAGTAGGTATATGCTGCTCACCTTCAGCATCAAATTACATGCTAACTTTTGCACAAAAAACAACAAGGGAGTAACTCTGCAGGCGGTCCCAAGCTGTTGTGGTAACAAGGACAAATGAAGCGTTTGGTAATGGAGGGGGAGGGAAGGAGATGTAATTCCACTTCTCTTGTGCTTTTTAGGCTGCATAAATTTATTCTGACATTCTAGTGACCTACATCCCATACATGTCATACATGTATGCACATTACTATGTAAAGAAGAGCACTAACTGCGGCTAAGTACAGTACTTAGTATGATGTTTTAAAGGCACAGAGGCACACTGCTCTTGCATAATTTATACTCAATTATACATGAGTGTGAGGAATAATGCAATATTTACCACATTGCATGAATCTTGATTTAATTCACATAAATCTGGCAAGTTTTAAATTTTTCATTACAAGTGACATAGTAGGCTATGTAATTTGACCTTATATGGTGAAAATTACATTATGTACAGTAGAATTATTTCCAATACCTTCCCAGTATAAAGGATAGGGATTTTCAAAACCCCTTCCAAATACCAGCTTTTGGCTAAACCATTCAGGACATTGATAAACCAGTTGTGTACAATAGAAACAGTAGCCAGAAGTAGGACCCTGGAGAAACAATAACATACAAAACCCACAAGTCCATTGTTAATCAATATCACTTCCATACAAATTCCATATTTCCAAAAATAGACACACAGTTAAATACTGTACCTATAGAGGACTGTTCTGAAGCAACCAAAGTCGAAAACTTCCCAACTTCAAACTTTAAAGCATTTCTTCAGGAAAGCTGTTCTTTCTTTTTCAGTGCATATCACTGCTTTGGAAAGAAGGGACTTCTTTTCTTTGGAAGTAATTACAACCTTCAAAATAAATGTCCATTGTTTTAAAGCCTTTCTTTTTATTTAAATACTGGGCCTGCATCCTTCAGGTTGAGGACATAAACAAACATTTATGACTTAAGTCTTAAAATAATTCACTTCTCTACAGTGGCAACTAAGGACAAATGGTAACATCTGGGGGAGAGGGGAGGGCTGGGTGCCGTTGGGAGGGCAGAAATTTTCAGGTGCAACCCAAATTGCATGTTCATAGGGGCAGGGGTCCAGGGGACAAAGCCCCCAGAAGCTTAGTCTTAGCATCTCTAAATGAAAAATTTAATCTAAGAGGTTTACCTTTTTTGGTTAAACCCAACTCCTAACTGACTTAAGTTGGGGGGTGGGGAAAATAGGGGGTAAAGGCCAAACTAAGGGGAGCAAATTCCACCTCTTGCCCCCTGTAGCACTGCCACTGATTCTCTACAATCTCTTTCATACCAATTGGTTTGATTGCAAGACTAAATTTTCAACTAATCAAATTTCACCGTCCGCTTAATACTACAAAATGGTCAAACTGTCAATATTCATCTATTATCACTTAGATTCATGTACTAGTGTCCCAATGATACCATGCAACACAATGCATCTATAAAGGTAATGGGTTGTGGAAGTTAATATTTTTCATCCGATTAACCTTCTGTGACTCAGAATGACATTTCAATAAGGCCACATATTCCAATAACCAGTTTTGCATACCTGTAATATAGACACGTACAGTACTAGTTTGAATGCTGCCTTCATTCATTATGTACAATTCTGCTGTACAGCAGTGTTATTAACAAGTTGCTCAGACTGGAGGTGCAAAACAGATGGCATGACTGTGTACTGTTTCTTATTGCACTACTTAACTCTGATATAGCCATTATGATAAATTTCAACAGCAGACCATTCAAGCATGACTTCACGCTTAAGCTGCCAAATCCATGTAATTCCCAACCAGCACACTGCAGTTACTTCCCAGTGCTTTCAATACAGGAAATTGCACATGCAACACTACAGCAGTACTCCATGATAAAATATTAGATTCACGCTGATCACTCCAAGGTCATTGACAGCATGTTATGTGCTACTGCTTGTGAGAATACCTGAAGCTATAATTATTACTTGCTTCAAAAACTTGCTTTAACGATCTTCATCCTGCCTTACAGTCTAAGCTGCGGGTTTTTTGAGCTACACCCAAGAGCATTGTGGAAAAGCTACTGTAACAATTCATGGCAGTTGCAGCAAAAGTAAAATTCCTCGCCTCTACCAACCTGTATGCAGGTAGTTGCAGTAAGTTTTCAAAGCATCCGATCACAGTGCTCGGATTTTTTGTACAAAACAGCCGCAACTTGAACATCTCTATGAATTGCAACAGACACTATGTACAGCATACCATACTGTACATATTGTACATACATACATAATTACAGAACAGCACAGCATGCATTGTAAAGTATGTGTTAAGGGCAACTTTATTGGGTTGAAATAAATTTATTGTAGAAAAATTCAGTTTTAAAATCAATGTATATGAATACAAAAACAGTTCAAAATAAGGTGGCATGGTAGCTTTTTCCAAGAACTTTGTGTCTAAAAGATAAGTAATTTCAGTAATTTGTTCATTTGAACAACTGGTTCACCCCAACTTTTGAAACTTTATATGATGCAAATTCTGTAACTTTTCTACAGTAATGCATGGCTTGAGGAGATGAAGCTATTGCTGGTGTTCGTCAGTGAGACTGAATACTTAAAAATGATTGCAGCTATTTTCTTTTTCATTTCATCTCAGTACATTGTAAAAACAATATTTCTCTTATAGCTAATTCATAATTTGCAAAATGCTCCAACAAAAATACTGGTTCAAGAAATTTCACTTTTTTCAACTGTATGCCCACATTACTAACAAAACATGACTGTGATACAACAACTGAAAGACTTTACACTAAAGGCTATGAATCTCCAAAGCTCCCTGTTTTGTGAATCTATGAGCTCTGATACTACAGGACTGTACCTCCTAACCCCCTTTGTAACTCGCACTTACCTGTATGGTCCTGGTAAGTTTTGATTGTACAGGGGCCGGTCTCCAGAGGAAAGCAGCTCTGGAGAGTGGCTTCTGCAGTAATGGGTAAGTTAGGGTTACAAATGTGGTTAGGAATTAAGAAATAGGGTGATGTAGCAAGATCACTGCATGCATGCATCTTGATTGAGATGATATATCTTGTGCTCAAAAAAACACAACAATGGCCTAAATATTAGATGCTGACAAATCAAACACTGAATAATAGATACTTTCACTCTCTAGGTAGCACACTTCTTGTACAGTATGAGTCGGTAAAGTCACAAAATATTACTTATGGGGTCAATAAGATTAAACTTCTTCCCAATTGTTTTTTAATCATACCAAAGCAGCATTGCTTTTAGGGCTGTGAACGTGTAGTGATTAATCGCTTAACGATAGCATGTGGAATAAACGTTTAGTACAAAGCTTAAACAATTCATCGCAAAACCTGTTTTTGAGAGTTTTTATTCATTTATATACTCTGATTATCCCGGGTTTTTGCTAAATGGAACATTCTGGGCATACCTGAACCTTGTAATCTTCAAAATTTTAAGAATAATTTGATTGTACCAAGCTCTATAACAACTATTATTATTTCTGCATTACATTCAGTATCAATCACTACATGCTGAAATTATTTTTTTTCTTTGTGATAAGATAATCCAGATTACTCACTAAACCGTTGGCAATTTTTTAGGTTAAACATTTAGTTATTTTGCTAAACATTCACAGCCCTAATTGCTTCTAAGTTTCACAATACATGATAACTTTTTTCAATGTATCACTATCATGGCGAGGGAAAAAATAGCTGGGTTTGCATAGCATTTGCTTCTCCCAAATTGCCAGTTGCTTATCACTTCTTATTTTGATGAGCAAAAGATGCAATACTTGCTAATACCAAAGACTCATTATAAAATTTTCAAGTGGTTTTTTGCTAATCAATTCACTTAACACTATTTTGTCCCTTGCAGAGAATCAATGTTTCAACAAAATTTCAGAGAACACATTTCAGAGAATTTCAGAGTACCTAAAGGTCAAAGCACTATAAAGTCTAAATATTGCAAAACCAAGAGGTACTTCACATAATTGTCAAATCAATTCCCATGTTCTAGAACCTGCTTAATATGCTAGTGAACCCCTGCTGAAATATAGGTCAGCCTCTCCTAATAGGTCACCATCATCCAGCCAGACTGAAAAAGAAAAACCATTTCCCCATTGGACTGATTCACAATAAGCCTGAAGTAACTGTCTACCTTACATGAAAATGAAAATTTCATTCTGGGGAAAATCTGTAGATTACAACTGCTGAGTACAAACATTGCGTTCAGTCTATAAATTAATTTGCATGCACAAGTTTTTATACACCTCACTATCAAATTCATAATCAAGTCTTCTAAATAATGTGACTCTTTTATGACTGACCTTTTAAGTCAACACACTGCAGTAAGTCCAAAGTTTGTACATATTTCATACAAAAATTTTGAAAATATATACTTGTGAGGAGACTTAATTATAAGAGTAAGCTTGCATGAATTCTGCTGTTCCCAAAATAATGTTGGTGACTGCCTTTTCCCTTTCAAAAAAGAGCAGCCTCTCATTTTACTAGACATGTTGCAACTTGTCAAGAATGCTGCAGATGTATGGTACTGTATGAGTAAAGACACTTGAAGTGTCAATCTGTTTAATGTACAGCTTTTAGTCAGCACAATGATCTAAAAGCAAGTGGCATAATTTTGTATATCTTATGTTGTACTTCTTAATCAGGCCTTGAATTATGAGGTTTGAGTTGAGAGTATGATTGAACACCATCCCTCACCTCAAATCAGTGCAAGGCAGTGTGACTTTCTGAGCACCTTAAGGAAGATTTGGAGCTATAAAATCTATTAAGTTAGGTAAAACTGCACACTTACCAAACTCCTTACTTTTCTGAGAAGATGAGAAGAGTGATTTGTAATCGACCTAAAAAAATCTAAAACTCAAGGCCTGCTTAATACTGTATACCATGTGCATTTACTGTACTTAAAGATACCTACAGTCATACAAAACAAAATCTTGGTTACATATCAGCAGACATGCCTGCAAAATGAATCTAGAGTCATAAAAATGTCATTCTTATGTACAGTTATATCTGTTCCTGTCTACACTACACGTCAGTTTGCCAATGCGGACACTACTGTGCATGAATCATATGTAATTGCCAATTCCCTGTTAAATTAGAAATGCACTTCTAAAAATACTTCACAGGAAAAAAAAAGTCCAAGATTTCAAAACCAGCTCTCTGACATTCTTCCAGACTGTGATGATGCCCTCCCCCACATACCACACACATACTATAGTGTGTACTAGGTGAAAATGTGACCTCATTTGTGGTCAACCTATGTCTGTGACCTTACTCTAACCACACAAGGTTAAGCTACTTAAGAAGCAATGACACAAGGTCAACTGTGTGAAATTCCAGTCAATGAGAAACATATTTAGACTATGATTTAAGTCTGTGGGTTCTCTGGGCTGTATCTTTTTTTGCAGAAAAAAGCCTATAGTACCAGCTAGGAACTTTAGTTTGTTCTCAGGCAGTGAGTATTGCTGATGTTTTGCTTGTGCAGAATGAGGGAACCATGTCAACTGTACATTTAACAGTTGAGTACTACTGAACCTGGAGCTATAAAGCTAAGGAGCAAGAAAAAAAAAAAAAACGTTTAGTGACTATTACATCCCTGATAAAGCACAGGATCCTGTCATTTATAGTAGGCTATATACATGTACATGGTTGTTGGTGGCTTTTAGACCTTTTTCTTTGTTTTATTTTTTTTCTTTAAAGGACCTAAAGAACCTTAATTCCCTTACTGTACTACATCCCATATGTACAGAGGAGACTATGTCCACCTTCAGCTTGCCTCTTAACATAGGGAAAAGTGACCCAAACCACCCCTTACATCCTGCACCTTACTCTACTCTGGCAAACCCAAGCAACATGCCAACAAGGAACAAATGTCAAGCACAGTAGCCGCTGTTGCCTCACCACCTTGTCAACACAAATATTTTGACCTTAACTGTCAGATTGCTTTGGTGGTTAATATTTTACAGATAATGGCATTAGTGACCTTTCTTTGCTGAAAAACTTAATCAAGCGTGGTACCCTGTCAGGTACAATTTATTCATATGATTCAGGCTTAATAATGATCTTCCCTTCCCTGATATAGTTTCTTGATCCTTTCCATTCCCGTATTTCCCCTTCTAAACATTCAAAATTACAAAACTCTTCTTTCCGCCAGCTTTCCCATAACCATCTTTGGTTTGCCTACTTAAACAGGAATTTTGCCAGACAAGAAACCCAAACACGGCCTCAAAAATTAGATCAAAACACAGGACTAACTTAGCCTGAGCAGAACAGTCAATATGTCTCACTCAATGCAAATTAAATGTGCGTGGCTATTAAGCACACAGTTGCACACTACTGTAAAGTACCAACTACTGTGCTGGACGTATGAAAGTACATGGCACAATGCTACACGCATGCTCTCACTCTTTCTCTTGTTGGCTCTAACAGTATCAAATGATGTCTGAAATATAGCAGAAACGCAGTGGTGATTGCCATAGGCCTATCCACACAGTGATTTTCATACTTTCCTAGTTTTCACACTGTTGGGGGTCAGAGCAGGATTTATTGAGAGGTACAAAGTCAGTCAAAAATTGCAAAAGCTACTTTCATTGAGCATTAATGATTCTCTGCAGTTAATACACATGATTAGAAAGGGCAGCACTCTAGAATAGCATTGTAAAAAAACAGAACCATGAGATATTTTATAATCAGGGACCATTATTCTACAGTGTTAAGACATAAGAGTTTTTAATTTTTTCTACGTTTGTAATTTTAGGAGAACTGTCGCTGTATGGTAGGCATAGGCCTACACATTATAACGTTGCACTGCATCACATGGTTACTGTACTGATGGAATGCAGGTCCAAGGATGCCTCACAAAATTCACACTTTGCAGAATGGTTTCTTCCTAAACTGACCCAAAATCAAAACCATATCATTATAAGAAACTATTTTTTCTTAGAAAAATGACTATATTTCACATCTATATGGCCAAAGGTTATCCTTGGATAGGTCCACAGGATCAAGAAACAGTAAACCATTTGCAGTACAGCTATAATAATTTTGTTGTTTCCTTCATCAAGAAAATTACCTGCTTGAATACTATGTGTTTTAAGTCTGGTTCCTAGTTACATGACATGTTATACAGAGTACCAGTACCACTAATTACAATCAAGCAGGTGTGTATTAAATTAAAATAAACACTTTTAACACAAACAGCATCTAGATTCAAAGCCAAAGGGAGCAAAAGACGGCAATCTTAACTTTGATATCATACTGGTAACATGGTGTACCATCAACATTTCAACTGGTTCCCTTTTGTAGTTTAATAACCAAGACTATTTATAGTGAAAGATCAAAGCAGCTAAGCATCTCAACCAAGTTATCAATTCCAAAAGCCATCTTTTTTTAACGTTCTTCCACAAAGACACACATACAGTACTGTGGGAACAGCAACAAGTCCATTTAACACTAAAAATGCAATACCTTGAATGATCATCTCTCAGCATGAATGGTATGTAGAGTGGACCATAAAGATTAAAGGGCAGTCTAAGCTGAAGTTATCCCAAACTTACTGTTTGTTGAAGGAGCTCAAACTTACAACATTCCACTCATGTCTCTTCAAAGTATCTTTCATAAAAATTTGGGGACTTGAATATTACATCTCCAAGCAGTGATTCCTCGCAAATTGCACAACTGAGAATAAAAAATATTGTCACATGATCCTTAGGAGCCAATCATGAAACAGGTCAGTCTCTACAAAAGTTGGGGTGACTGCATTTACCTTTAACATTTCACAATTTCCACATAAACAGTTTAAAAAGGCAACTTTCAGCAGTGTCTTTCATGTAACAACATTTTTCCCCTGACGATCTGTGTGTGCATGGGTGCGGATCACTATCCTGTTGACAGAAGATTAACAAAGGACAAACATTTTGAAAGAAAATGAAATGCATTCACAATAATTACATTGTAATACAGCCTGTACTCTAATGCCCCTCACAACGTATCCCAATCCATTCTGCACTAAATCAACCAAAGAGTACTATACTGTACATAAATGTGCAATTATTTACATACACGATATAAAATTCATTGTTTTCACCTTTTCCTATTATCACATCCTCTTAGGCCAAAATTCACTGGCCTTTAACCAGCAGGACAGCTGTTACATCAAGTCCTGCCTAAAAGGGTCAAAATTTTTTTTAAAAACAGTAGTTAATAAATCCCACATTTTCCTGCTTATTTTTTCTTTCAAATCTTTGATGATATGCAGGACCTAAATTTTGCATTTATCCAAGGAAAACTAAGCAGTATACATCCCTATTAAATTCACATTCGAGGTGTTAAACTATGACATGATTTTCAAGTGCCATTCAAGAGATAGGAGATTCTACTACAGTACACTCATTCGATTTGGAACACTGCATTACCCTTTAACAAATAAACAATGCACACTGTGCTGAATAGAATCCTTCAGAATGCCTACAAACACAAAATTATCATTCCTTCCTATGAAGAAACAATCTTATCAGCTCTTCAATATAGTTAATCCAAGTAACAGACCTTACTGCTAACAATAAAATGCATTCTCATTGACATTGGCAGTCCGTATGTAAAATCAAAATGAAACCTGAAACTCCTGGAGAACTGCACATACTGAATGACTCACTGCCTAACAAAGTCCATTGTTAATTAAAGGGCCTTCAAATGTAATATTGTACACTATGGACTGCCATGCATGCAAGTAACAACTGCCTGAGATTCCACCAGCAATAACTGTATCTTTATGGCAAAAAAATTTTTCAAACCATTTTTGTCTCTTCCTTCATTCCCACCCATCTTTGATGCCCGGTTGTTAAGACTCCCCAGCACAGTAACTAAAATCACAAGATGTTAAATATGAGTTTGCAATCAATGTAATGTCTTATATTAAAGCTGTTTAAAACATTGACAATTTTGAAGTTTTGCAGCCTTACAGGATGAAGACAAATAGTAAAACAGCCTTTCGATTGCTATTTGTTACCAATTATACATCTCAGTGTCTCATTCAGAAACAAGTTTACTAAACACAACTTTCAAAATCACTCTTAGGTAATAGGTTCCCTCTTTCTCAAATAACACTAAAAGTGAGGAATTTTTCAACAGTTCACCACTGCCATCATAAAACGTCAATGACTAATTCTAGACAGAGACAAAGCCTATTCAATGACATTGCAAATGAAATGAAACTGAGATACAGTATAGCAACGACAACAAAATACTGATGTAATGGAAGTCACCCTCACTTGTGTGTGCAAGAGTTGGGAAACTGTATCTGAAAAGTTGGGAAACTGGGAGGTTCCTTCCCAGGAAATGTGGACATTTAGAAGGAAATTTTTGCCATTGGAGGGAATTTTTCCTTTTCAATTCATTAAAAAGTAGGGAGATTACTGTGGGAAATTTGCTCCCTTCCTGGGAAATAACTCTCTTCCTTGGAGATAAATATTTGTTCCAGCCCTGCCCACCCTAATGAAAAAAATCAGCAATCAGTTGAGTCCCTTTTAAGGGAAATTAATTTTGAGCAGTGGAAAGAAAATTGGACTACAGTACTGAAATTTTGATAGGAAAAGCATGCAAAAATTGTGGGCAATTTTATTTGCTGGGAATAAAAGGTTTTTTACAACCCTTGGTACCTATTATTTAGCCTCAAGCTGTTTAAACTACCATGTTGTCATTCATTCCCCCACTGAAAAAAGGTCATGCAAATACAGGATGGTCATCCTTTGGACAACCATTTCCCTATTTGTAGTAGTCTACAAGGTACAGTATATTGGTATACTGTACTTGTCCCAAAACATTTTCTGAACGGTTTTCAACCTATTAGGCTGTATGGTTGATGTGATTCAGTGTTTGTGCAAGAATTACTATTATAAATCTTGCTTGCAGAACAAAACCATGATGATTGATAAACAGAAACTTTAAAATACTGAAGAGTAGTTGAACTTGAAAGTCAATCAGTAAGCCGTTTGGACTTATTACAGAAAAGAGTATGTTGCTTTTAACTCTTACCATTAAATAATGTCCCACTCACCTAGACAACCATGAATATTGAGTCCTGACATCATTATACATGTGTACAGCAATCAGTGAAAGTTTGATCATCATGTGCATACCTCATAGCTCCAACTGATCTGTCTGTTGGTGGACTTTTGAATTTTAAAAGTGCCGACAAGCAAAATGGTGGCACTTTTTGGCAAATCAGTCAACACCATGTCCCTAGACTACTGCCAAAAAAGTTCAGTAGCCTAATGGTACTGATTTTTTTTCCAGAAACCTAGAAAAATACTGTATTGAGAGATTTGTCAAAATAATATCATATGCAGATCACAAACGTTCAATGACTAAAACCTCTCCTAATCACAATATTCAATTTTTGTTGTTGCGGTAAATTTTGGTGCAGTACCAGTACAGTTGAACATCAACTCGGTATGTCACCGACGGTTGTAAGCCTACCATATTGCAAGTGATTTCCAGCATAAATCTTAGTACATCTTGTATGGAGTTCTAGCCATAAAACACACAGTCAAGAACGTGAACTGTCAAAACTGTCCAGAATTTTCGTTTGATGGGAAACGCCGAGACAGGCCTCGCCTCTAGCCAGCGAAGTGGGCACTCATTTTTGCTATTGCGGTGTTGCACGTTAGTACCCTATCTAACGCAGTGACAGGAATATATTCCATGCCTGCTGTGGAGGTTTAAAAGCCAATAGCGATTTTATGACAGCAAACATAGGTCAGCACGTACCTAACATATGCATTGCATAGCAGCCCGAGCAGTTGAATGTGCTGTGAGATATGATTTACTGAATTTGTAGTTATCGCTGAGCTAAATCATTTACGATATTGTGTGGTTCTCTTACTAAGAATACTTTTGAGGTTTGAAATGCTTGTTTTTCAGAGGGCTGGGCAGGTCAGCACGTTCGAGTGCCCAAATGCGGGTCAAACCCCCAAAATACGGGTCACTTGTGAGGTATGATACCCAGACAAGATCATTTAAATATGGCAAAGAAGGGCAGTTATTTTACAGTACTAGGAGACCATGAAAGAAGGTATTAACTTGGGGGCTCAACTTAAACCACTTGGTTAGAAACTGCACTGTAAAACTCTAACTGTCCTAACCTTAACTAGGAGACCATAATTTGAGAAAAGCCTGTGGCTTTTGACATTTTAAACTGAATATCAAGTAGCAATGTCAATAAAACCAACTAAAAATTTGGGTTAAATTTGGTATAAAAGGCCAAGACAGGATAAGCTAAAATGCACTTGGATGAAAATCCAAATTACTTGGAGCCTGCCAGGAGTCTAACCTTCACTCTCAGTAGTGCATCCATTTTGAGGGTCACACAGGCACTCCATAGCACCCGTAAATTCAACCTGAGGAGCACAAGTGATTGAGCTCCTAAATGTCCCACCAAGAGAAGTACAATAACAGTCGTACCTGTTCACACAAATTTCTGCTTCAATGACTTGTATTACTCGCTGTACACTAAATGCACGTGCGTTATTAACAAGCAAAAAGATGATGTATCATCTTTTAAATACTGAACATGGTATTGTACATGCAGACACTGCACACAGGTATAGGCAATTATGCTTTTGGCAGGCCTACAACCAACCTATGAAATAAAATACATGCAATTGCAGCAGCTTCTTCCCAAGCAAAATTATTACAATCGAAACCTTTTTCCAACAGTTTTACGCATCCCCCAGCAGTCTGTTGTGCCATGACAATTACTGTACTGTTTAACACTAAAATCCAATAGCTATACACTAATGCAAGTTTTAAAAAACGTTTGTTCACAAGTTTCTACAGTTAACGTAATTGAGAAATCCCATAAATTCACTGTGCCAGAGATCGCTGAAGCAACTTTCATGTCTGAGCCAGTGAAGCTATGATTCTTTGCCAGCTTATAACAAATTTCTCAATCATATGATGCTGTGTGTTATTGTATGGGAAAGTGAAAATGTAGGGTAGCTACTTTAAATACCCAATGTTAAAACGTATTCTGATGATCAGTAATGATCCTTCCAAGATTGAGCTAAATGTCAAAAGAAAGCAGGTGCCATGTCACTGTGGGAAGTACAACAGGAAGTTCTACGAAAATAAATGTTAAAACAGGGATTTCGAAAACTTGGATGCAAAATTCAAGACTGAAATGATGTAAACTGGTTAAAAATTGAGCATTTCCTGTTCATACTGTATTTTAATCTTAAAAATACAAGACAGTTTTCAAAAGTTATGATGTTTGTATTTCAGTAATACCTCATTTTATGGTAGTACTTGTTAAAGACATTTTTTGCAGTACGTTGGGTCCACCATACTGTACATTGTGTACCATACATTTAACAGTATCTACCGAGATACCTGTATACAGTGAAGCTTGTGGCAGAGCCAGCAGCTGGCAAAGGGAGTCCTGATATTTTCTAATGGTTTTTAAGAAAATATTTCTGACAACCAAAATTCTGAAAGGACAGTTTAAGAAATTGTGAAGGTATTGTAAGAAGGACAACCATAAAAATTTCTGAAAATCAAGCCCTGAATGTTACTGTTTACAAACACAAGGCACTTATAAAATGGTTATAACATTCAGATTTCACATTAAAGTATTTCAACATTTCAATACTTGTGATGTTTCTTGAAAGGAGTTTCACATCATACTGTACCTAGGGATATGGCTCACTGCTGCTCCCTTCTTACTTTACTTACCAAGACCCCAAACAAGGACAGTAATTACGTAGCTCTCCTCACACTCCCCAGGGGAGCAGTTGACTGAGCTCTTGTAATTTTCAAAAGGCAAGGCCTGATCTAAGTGTAACTACAATGCATCACTTAAAATGCCACCATTTTTATCTACTTGGGCACAGCATCAATGCACTTAAAATTACTCAACTTCGTGAAAGCTTTACAAAGTGTACAGTAGCATTTAATGCTGTTCAATTATACGAATGGGTAAAAAGGTTTCATCCAAATTAACACTTCAAGGCTTCATGTACAATCTCTGTTTTCAGCATTTCATACTGTACCAGTCTCTACTTCCAGTTTCTAGTATATAAATTTTACATTCGTGATTGTGCTAGCAGGCTGTACGGCATATTCCTTTTCAGTCATATCCCTGACACCTGCCAAAGTGAATCCTGAAAAAATTCTTTCGGATATTC
This sequence comes from Holothuria scabra, assembly GCA_037179385.1. Taxonomy (NCBI): domain Eukaryota; kingdom Metazoa; phylum Echinodermata; class Holothuroidea; order Aspidochirotida; family Holothuriidae; genus Holothuria; species Holothuria scabra. The sequence continues at coordinate 13,306,482 of CM074192.1, read as the reverse complement.
AAAGAAAAATGTGGCCTCGAGACTGGTTGGACAGTTGTGAATATTCACAAGACGGTAACATCTGGTCCCGTGTAGTACCCCATACCACCCAGGGAGTTGGTATGTACGTCATTGTAATACCCACTGCACAGTGTTTATGCAGCACGATGTAATTATAGGGCATCTCAAGTCTCAGTCTAGACTTCCAGTTTATGACCACAGGAGTACACACACAGACACACTCAGTCAAAAACAATAGCATGATTCATTAGAGAGTACATGAATAAATCATTACATGGTAATGGAGTTTGCCTCTAAAACTGGACGCAGTCCTGTTCACTTTGGCGGTTTTGGAAACTAAGAAGCTGAGAACACCAACACCTGCTCCGTGAGGTACCAAAGTGTAGGCCCCTGTACTGTACTAGTCCAAGTTTGGTGAATGATTTTATGTATGATTTTGAATGATTTCCTGATCAGACAAGGACACCAACTTCAATTACGACCCAAAATATTGGCACCTCCTTGAAAACTTGCTCCCACTACTTAAAGGGAAGTTAAAGCACTTAACATTAATTTTCATGTGAAAGAGGAACCAAATATACTCAGTGTGGTGAAATTTCCATTCAAATCGGACATGTATTTCCTGAGATATCAGTAAATGAAGTTATTAGATTTGTGTTTAAAAGTAAGCTTGAGAGCAGCAGAGCTTATATCACTTCCTCATGTTTATCGAAAAGAAATGTTTTGTTTCCCTTTGTTTTTAAACACTGTTCTGTTGCTTGAAGTTAATAGGAATAGACCTCCCTGAGGGGAAATTCCAAAGTTTGTGAAGTTGTCATGCTACTTATGCAATCATATTCTGATATTATGTGAATGTTGAAGCGAAAATAGGCTGTAAAGTTTAAAGAAAAACAAAAGTCTACCCATTAATGTGGGGACATGATGTCAAATGGGCTGGCTTCTTTTAAGGCCTCACCCCCTAACAATTCCTGCAGTCATGACAATCCACTGAAAAATTTTTCCCCAACAGACCTGAAATTCGTTAGGGTCAATTTATCCATTGAAGGGGGTGAGGGTTGGGCATGTAACATGTCTTGAACAATGTACAATATGTGTGAAGCAGTGATGCACTGTACTGTGCATAGCATACAGTTAAAAGTGTCTACTTAAAACCCCCCACACCACTCAAAGCAAAAATATCAGATTTTCAAAACTTGCGGGCAAACAAATCAGCGTACACTCCCACTTAAAATAGTTCAACAAGCCCTACAGAAGCAAAGAAATACTGTCATCCCATTTTACTGCCAATTCAAGTATCACCTGGAATGTCCAGACAGCACTTGACTTTTAATAACAGATGAGTGCAAACACAAATAAATGAGCGAGTCTTGAATAAGGTACTAAAGGTAGGTTAAGTAATGACTGTTATTTGAGTTCATGCTACACTATTTTAAATTTTACCAGTTTGAATAATTTTGAATAAGTCGGTGTACAAACCTGAGTGACCTACAGAAGCACTGCTGCTACAGTATATTTTTCCAAGAGTTTTACAACTGCACATCAGGGGCCCGTTCCACAAAGAGTTACGCACGATCTTAAGTATGATTTACTGTTGGCTTAAGTATGGTGAATCAAACTTAAGATTGTGCGCAACTCTTTGTGGAACGGCCCCCAGGTGGTTCCTTTCTTCAGTTTACAGTACTGTAACTTTGCAGTTGTACGTGCCTTACATGGCAAAAGGCATATGTTTGTATTTTTCTGAAATGCATTCTCACCCTCAAATGAAAATTGCCATATTTTAGCAGGAATGTTCACAAACTGTTCTGCAGTACCAGTGCTTATAAGTTCAGCTGTTTAGGGTTTCTAAAATAATGGGAAGTTTCTTTGTTCTTTGATCATCATGTTAATACAGTATCTGATACCATAGTTAAGACTGTGATCGTTTAGCAAAATAACTTGACGTTTAACCTCAAAAATTTGCGATCAAATAGCGGGTAATCCCGATTACCTCATAATAAATAATAATAATGATGATTTTTAATGCACACATTTCCACCCTGCAGGGTGCTCAAGGCGCAACATAGAAAAAAAAATAATAATAATAATTAAGGGAAGGCTTCACGCATAAAGTGAGTTTTAAGGTGCTTTCTGAAAGTCGCAACACTGGTGCATGACTTCAGTTCATGTGGTAGAGTGTTCCAAAGTCATGAAGCAGCAACCATGACACAAAAACACCTAATCACAAAAAACATTATTTTAGTATATGTAGTGATTGAAACTTAATCTTATGCAGAAATAATAATTATCTTGCATGGTAAAATCAAATTATTCTGAAACTTTGATGCCTACAAGGTTCAAATATGCACAGAATGTTACATTTAACAAAAGCCATTGATTATCAGAGTATACAAATGGATAGAAAACTGTCAAAAACAGGTTCTGCGGTTAATGGCTTGTAGCTTTGTACCAAACGTTTATTCTACATGCGATCGTTTAGCAATTAATCACAGCCCTGACCATAGTCTACCTACAGGCCTTGAGTTTTTGAGGCATGAGAGTGCAATCGCACACTACTGTACCACTCACATCAAATCACTGTGAGGAGTGCTGTTTTTTGAACATCTAGATAAAGAATGGAAACCGAGATATATCTGTTAAAGATTTGTAAAGCAGCACACCTACTGCACCAAATTCAATAATTTTCTCAGGAGTGCCATTTGTATTAACACACCTGGAAAATTGAAAACTCAAGGTCTGACCTATCCAGGCTGTTCTACACAAAACTAATGACTGCTCGGTGATATTATTTGCTACTGTGCAATTTCTCTGTTGCAATCAAACCTGGGGAATGACACCTTGAAAAACATAGAAACAGTTTTTAGAGGAACACAGACCAAGGAAAGCAACTACCGTACTTACCCACACTGTTCAAGCCACTATGTAGGTATACACACTGATCCATAATACTTACAAGGTACAATGACAATTTCAGTTGAGTACACAATGTAATTCAACATATACTTGTTATTAAAGTGATTACTTTACATCAGATTTTAATGCACAAATTTCAAAACTGGCACTAGGTTTCAGAATTTGGGGAATTTTATACCAACCAGACATTGAACTACACAATTTCAATGGCATTTAATGAAACAAAATTAGTGGGGAAGGGCTATTGCTAGTTTCATTTCTTTTTAAATGAAAATGAAATGAGAAAGGAAGTGTGTACACTTTTGAAGGATTGGGGCACACTACCAAATTGGCTTTCCTTCTCACTTTTGTCTCACAGTATCTTCTACATCAGAAGACATTAAATTTAGTGTTTGCACCGGATAACCGGGTATCCGACCGACGTTGCACATACCCGGGTAGAAAATGACTACGCGGGTAGCGTTTTTCTACGATTTCTTTTGATCTTCGCAAAATAACATAGTTATTGAAACTAACAAAATGTTTGAACCCACATCTAATTCATAATTATGTTGAAATGAGATTGCTTTTGTTTGTTTCCGTAACGTGCTTTTGCTAAATTGCAGTTTTCCAGAAACAATTCGCACAATGCGTGTTTCTAACATCAATCCACTTCTATACCAGATAACGAAACAGCATAGATCTACGACACTGTGCATATCCCACCCTATCCCTTTATGATCGTCAAAAGTCAGCTCCTAAATAATTTGCATGCAATGCATGCGGGCTGACAACGTTCCTCAAGTGATGCCCAGAAATAGTGCCAAAGACCTGAAAGAATTTTCTACTTATCATTGCCGTATAAACACATACACTCCAAATGGGTATATACTGTACTATAGGACACATGGATCCACTTTCAATGTTTCTTGATTTCATACTTGTCAAGTTATCACTAAAATTAAAATGCCATGATTTCATGATCTAAAGAATTAGTTTTTAGTAATAGTTTTTAGTTATGTCTGCTTAATTTATGCATTTCAACCACAAAAATATTTTTTTGTCTCATATCAATTGCTAAAACTTTGTATTTTGGGGAGAGAAATTTTTTCTGAAGCAAAATTCACTCCATCAGATTTACATGTAGATTCTTACACATTCTCTCGAAGGATTATTTCACGCTGTGTGCACCAAAAAAATTTTCTTCTTTTTACTTCCATCCTGTTTCTGACTTAAACACTAAAATGATTGATATCTTTATGTTGCTCGTAATTTTTTATTGCTATTCAAACTACTGGCAAAATTTTTAAGCCCAAAGTTTCCTAAATATATTGACAAACAGTGCAAGATCTTTTCGCCATATTTTCTGCATCCCCCATTTCCTAAAAGTGGAGTGCGCCCAAGTGACAAGCACTGCTCCAATCCAGCACACATCCCAGGCAACGAACGAAGGAACGTTCGTAGGTGTGTGGTCTGTACCATATATTGCCGTACATTTTTAGCGGTACTGTTCGGGTGAAATCTCAGCCAGGCAATGCATTAGAATTTTTTTTACTGTCCTTATCACAAACGGACAGATAGTTGAGTTTTCATAAACGTACCAAGAAAGCAGTTTACGAGAAATCTGAACACTTGATTGAGGTGGTACATTACTCTAACACTGTACAGAAGTTGCAGTGACAAACCATTAAGTTATTTTTTGGTTCCGATGCACATATTGCACCCTGGACAAAAGCCACAGAAGGTAACACTAACAGCCTTAAAGTGTGATCAAATTTTAAATTCCAGTCTGATTTTTAAACTCACAATGTTAAGAACAAACAGCAGATCGTTGATATAGAAAAACGTGACGTATTGTTATTGAAAAACCGATCCAACCAGAAGTAAGGGGCCGATGAGTCCTGTCATGAATTGTGCATACTATGTACTTATTAAGTAAGATGTTGAAAGGTTTACGGTCGGGTACCCGGGTAACCAATGGGTAATGCGGTTGGAGTACCCGGGTACAAATTTCCTACCCGGTGGAAACACTAATTAAAGTACTGCACGATCTTTCATTTGAAATGCAGAGTATCAATGTTTGATTATCTCAGCAATAAAACAGAGGAGTTGAAATGAGGCTAATGATTGTCAAATTCAACTTTCCCATTTTAGATTGTTTCCTCACCAGGCAAGGACTGCACTTCCTTGTTTTAGCATAGGGGAATGTAGAGCCATGACTGATCACTAGATGATCTTGAGGAAGAAGAGTAAGAGCAGGCTCCCTGGTTAGAAACTGTGCCATAGAATTCCATCCAACCTAACCTATCCCTTTTTCTCCTATTAGACCTGTATCTTTCTTTATGCAAAGTTTCATTCTAGACGCAAAAAGGTGCTATGTTTACCTAATGGCTAGTTTACTTTGTTCCTCTCCATACCTTGAGGCTTACAATCTATTTACAGTACTGTTCATAATTTATGTATTGGGGAATCTTTGAACTGATTAATGCTTAGGTGAGCTCATTTTTCAGGAATATGTTTATTGTGTAATGATAAAATTACAACATTTAACTGTAGCTACAGTACTAAAGCATAAAGCCAAATTTATACATTTCTATACAGCTCTACAATTCAGACCAAACAATGGATTGATGTTACTGTACAAATTTTTGAGTGAGATTGAAATAATGACCTTCCACAGGACTTTGAAAGGGACTTTAATATGGGATGACGATGACCATTCCTCTGACAACCAAGTGTGCATAGATCTGGTCTAACATTACCTATCATAATCTTGGAATGCTAGAGCTCTTTTAAAGTGTAAAGTTGACAGTACACTGGATACAATAAGTTGAATTTTTATCCCAATGCTCCCAAGGTTGAAGTTAACAGCTAGATCACTGTCTTTCTGTACAGTAGCATATGACCTTAAATGAGAAGGTACAGTGTCTCCCTTTGTAAAATGTTAGCTAAAATCATATTGAATCAGAATGTAATTATATAGCTTTCTCTAATGACTGCAGTAAAAACATAAACATTGATCACTGTTTGTGCTAAGGGGTGGGATTGCAAGAATCACACTAATTTCTTCAGACTCCCACCCAACAGAAAATAAAATGCAGGAAATTCCCACACACTTCAGGGTGTGTCTGAGATTGTAAAGTAGTACAGTAAGGACATGTACTACTTGACAAATGAATCTTCCAATGTGTGGCTTGAAACTTGACATCCCATCCAAATAAACACAGATTACACTGCATCGGGGGCACCACCACTGCTTTAAGGTTTCACAGTACAGCTGATAATTGGTACCTCCAAAACTGTACCGTCACATTGGTAACACCGTAGTACCAGTACCAAAAGAGGTAAAAATTAGGAATTTCAAAACATTTAAATATCTGTAAAAACATCATGCATTGACATCCAAATTATTTCCATAAAATGTTGATTCATCAAACTTTCTTCCTACCAAAGTTATCACTGTCGAAACTCCTTTCGAAGTGTTTTATGTTTGAATTAATAAATACACATTGTAAAAACATTTGCTGATGAGTAGCAATCATCCGAAGATTGTGCAGAATGTTGAAAGTAAGCAAGTTCGTTGTTAAGTGTGGGAAGTACTAGTTCTGCTAAGTGAATGTTAAACGGCAATTCCCAAAATTCCTAGAGGGAATTTGTGACTGGAATGGTACAAAAGGATTATCAAGTGGACATTTCCTGTTCATATTGTAGGCCTAAGGTTGGAAGACACAAGGCCTCTATCACATGGGTTTTCAGCTACTGTACATTTCAGTATTCTCTCTTTCAATTGCACATTAAGTTTAAGAAAAGATTCTCATCTTAGAGTTCAGTACCGGTCTCCATGATACTTAGGTGCCTCATAATCGGTGGTACCATTTCCGTACCAAACCAGTATTTAAGGTGAAACATTACACTGAGTGTCTTGATCAAAATTCCTCGTCATTTACAAGATCCCCCTCAACAATAATCCATTGGAGAGAATGAGATCCCACCCTGATTTTGTCATCTCTTCAACTTTGGGAGTGAGAGTGGGAATTTCCACCCAAATTAAATTCCTTGGGTAAACATTGTTTCACATTATCGTTATTCTAATTTCTATGTTCACATGCTACTGTATATATATTTGGTCTGTCAAAAGGTTTCAAATTGATAACATGGGTCTGGAGGGATCAATTTTTGTAGCACTATTTTAATCTGGGTGCTACAGTAAAACAAAACAGAGCAACAAATGAAGTGGCAAACACTGACACTTTGATTTCCTTTGAGTGAGAGCCATGGAGAGAACTGTCAATCTTTAAAAGTACTGTACAAGATCAAGTTGTATGCTCGCTGTTTCAGATGCACAGAAGTTAATCACTGTAAAATCTTGCCAGAGGTACTGTAAAGATCATTAAAAATTCAATCACATAAAACCAAAATACCTTGATCATTTCTCAGTTTTTTTAATCTAGGCATTTTACAGAAAAGGTTCTGTTAAATAGCAAAAGCATGTGTTGAACAATACAGTATGAAAAATCAAATTGTGATAGTTTTTACTTGACCATACCACATTAATAATTGAAACATGACAACAATTTCTTGTGAGAAAAAAGCCACATATTTCATGTTCCAGATGTTTTTTATTTTTCTCCTTTCATTGTGTCATCAAGATTCCTTTTACTTTCTTTTTCCACATAATTACAGTACTATACATTAATCATACAGTTGTGAAAGCATTAGAGTCAAGATCACTCTGAAGATCATTGGAGTAGCACCCTATCAGTTACCTCAAAGGAGAAGAAACTTACAGTATGTTAAACTTGTTTCAGGAAATTCTTGTAACCATCAAATAATGACTTTTCTATTTGATATTTACCTTAAAATGGATAAAAAGACACTTATACTGTAGCCTACTGCACAAAGCATGGTTAACAACACTATAAAAACGAAGAAAACCTGATGAAGATTTTTCAACTGTCAGGATATAACTGCACCAAGTTTTGGAAAATAAGCCTTTGCCTAAAGTAAGTGTACAGCAGTAGGCTGAGATTCACTGCACAGTAAGTATCATTGCATCTTGATGATGTAAAATATGAGTCCTTACAACAAAAACATGGAATTATCATTATCCATCATTGTCGATACATTGCAGAGTCCCAAGGAACACAAACGTAATGGAGTAAGAAAGGGAGGATTCAGCAAGACACCAAATTTCACTTGAGGGTGTCCAGGGTCGGCAAACTGACTACCTCTTCCCATAGTTTGTTCTAATCAAGAATTGTTGATGGAAAGAAGGAAGATGTATATTGACAGATTTTGCAATTAATACTTTATGGGCTTTGCTATTTTTGGTACAGTAGTCTGATGGAATAAACATTCTTATCATTTTTCAAGAGAACTATAGGACAACAAATATAAGCCAGGTAAACCAGCAATCACAGTAAATTAAACTACTGCAGCACCATAAAGGCATTGGTACTAACATTTATAAGGAAAATCAGCCAACATAAGGTGGATACTAATAAACAATCCAGTACTAAAAAATTTTAATATTACCAGTGTCAAGCACAACTTTAATTTATAGAGGCTTGCTCTTGGTCATAATGTCGTTCATGGACATAGTCCAGCTGATTTTAATCTGTTTATTAGACCTAGCATTTATGCACCTGGGACCCTTTTTCACTGGACTACAAAGACTCGAGCTTTCTTTAATTCTCCTATGTTCACTTTACAAGACTTTGGAATGATCTTCTTTTGAAATTGCAGGAAATTCCATCTGTTTAAAGCTTTCCTAAAAGACTGTCTGATCATTATTTATCTACTAACTTGGTCTTCCTAAGCTAGGGTAAGGGGGTGTACTTTTCAGTGTTGCATAAAAAGACTGAAATCATCATGAAAAAAGGACTGATACGAACTGCCAAACCTTGGAAAGTAACAATCAGAAACTTGCATGTGACTCAAAAATCCATTAGTAACAAAGCCAAACTTTGTGGAGTTATTGATGTTAGACCTATCCTACCGTATATTCTGTAATAAACGCCCCTGGGGGCATTACATTTTTGAAAAGGGGGGGCGTTTATTTGAGGGTATATTGTAATAAAAAATTAACTTATCGGCATCGGTAAAACTCTGCCATTCAACCCATCATTACCACCAATTATTTGTAAACTGAAAAAAGGGCACAAATATACCTGAAACTTGCTCTTAATTTCGTTAAAATTCCTGTGTTTATACCGTACTCAATCCTTCCCGCCAAAACGGAATGCATTGATAAGCACAAACGTATAAATTATACCCCTGCCATGAGCGCGATCGTTGGTTATTTTCCCCATAACAATGTAGTATAACCTGGAATTGTATTCCTTGCAGTCTGTAAAAAGTGCTGCGTAAGTTGCTGTGCAATTTGTTCTGTACAAAAGCACAAGTACAGACTATCCGAGCTGCAGTGTTTGGCTGTATTCCCAAGTCCCAAAGCTTACCATGTATATCTGTGCACATTTTGCACACGTAGCACCTAGAATCTTTGGAAGTTCGGTGGTTATTATCCTGCATAAATTAAGCCATTTCTCGCATTCCTTCCGTAATGTTATTTGCAGTAGGACTTATGAAATGTGAACGTCATCGCCAACGAAAACAGTGATGCACGTGGTCTCATGCAGGCTACTTCTTCGCCCACGCACTTACGTGCGTGTCCGTTTTTACCGCCAAACAAGGCATCATGTTTTGCTCGGTGACATCATATGCATACGATCCATTGCAAAATTTAAATTGCCCCTGCATCGTGATTGGTTCAAATGCGATTTTCCTAGCCAGCCAATCACAACTCGCGCCATCGCCTATGTGATTTAGTGTGTGTAAATACTAAGCCTCGAGACGAATTTTTCTATGAGTTTTTATGTGATACGACGATCACATTTCCTATGCTGATATAACCGGCCAGCGCAGCGGGGCGAGCCCCGTGCTAAATTCAACAAGAACCGACATCACAAATCTCTGCATACTTGGATTTTTTGGTGATTTCACTTGCGTGCATTTCAAATGCAGATTATTTTCAAACAAGACGTAAGTTTTGGACAAGAACTGCTAAAAATTTACGGGGATATTTATACCCATAAGGAACCATACGATACGTTAATCAGGTGCAATTGTTTTGCTGCCCCAGAACCGCTAAGATTATTATGATTGCGTATTTCTACATGGCCTCATTAAAGCGGGATTCTACAGTACATTAACGCAACTACAACCCAGTACAGTAAAATACTGCAGATGTTCCGACATGATACAGGGATGAAAACTAAACAGAGAGCTAAATTATCAAAGGGTATGTGACATCGACTGAAAACAATCCTACTGTATTAACGATTGGTTTATATCTCCACATTTGAAAAGAAAATATGAGGCCTACAAAAATGATATTCCATTCGCAAAACAAACGGAACTATTCCCAATATTTTCCAACTTGAACGATATGCACAAAGCAAAGGGCGCGTACTTTAGAGACAAACACGTGTCTTCCCTCTTTCTAATAATCGGTAATCGGCATCGGGCCGACTGTTAAATTAAATAATGATTATGCATAACCAGTCAAACACTAGCTTTATCTGTGGTTTGGGCCTGTAGGGCGGGAGGCCTTGGCCTACGCAGTTGTTAAAAATTTGAGGGGGGCGGTTATTAGAGGGGGAGCATTTATTACAGAATATACAGAACTTTGCTGTAATATTTAACTGAGATAGGCTAGGACTAGCTACTAGTAACTCTGTAAGTTTGTGACAAGGCCTAACTTTCCAGGGTTTAGTCCAGGGAATAATTTATCCTGTATTGCATCTCAATTTGCTACACAAACAGGCCAAGTTGCTACAAAAAAAGAAAAATTGTGTAGCAATTTTTGTGTGCATAACCCTTGCATTTTCACAAATAATGTGTGAAAGACCTCAAAAATCTTCAAAACTGCTACAAAAAAATTGAATGCTAAATTATTCCCTGTTAGTCGACACACTCACACTAATCTTAGACGGGGAGTAGGGATTATTCGCTACATGCATGCATTATGCACATACTAGGCAATCGTTCATGAAATTAGTAACAGTAACACACGGGTATGGAGTGTTGTTGTGCAATGCATATGTGGTATACAATGATAGTGATACTGTACTTGATAAGCCTACATTAGGACCTTAGCTAAGCCCGCGTAATTTCGACGGGAAAACACCACCTTCCAAATGTGACAGATCTAGTCAGCGCAATAAGCAAGATATATTCGCTTTACTGTTCTGAACTGTTGAGTGAATTTTCATCTTTGGTGACTGGAAAAATAGGTGGTAGACGCGACCGTATTCTAACTCAGTTACGTTAGGTTTTCTTACTAACATATTGTACGCAACCATCACAAACGAAAGACAACACACACTAATCCAATGCACGGCGATCATCACTTACTCTTCGCTGCCTCCACTAAAGCTTTACCGCTCCTTATCAATTCTTTGATGGCCTTATTAGTCCTCTCCAATTCCGCTTCATGAGAGTGAAGATTCTCTCGAAACTCCGGACTATCAAGAAAACATTCCTTAAACTCTAGCGGTAGAAGAACCATGATGAAAGAGTGTTTAAATATTATCCGGGCGTTGTTGTATTACTCGCGGTAGGGACTACGCCTCCATTTTCATGATAGCTAGCTCTGAGCTAGCTAGCTGTTTACAATGGTACGCATGCGTTGTGTATTTACTATTTGATTAAGAAATCACCTGTCATCATTTTTAGCATCAAGCCTTACAACAGTGTCACATTTTAGATTCACTCTTTACAAAAAAAATGTTTTGCAAACTAATTTGTTCTTGAACATCGCATACCGTATGGTTGCTAGTTGAAATAGTTATAACAGTCAATTTCAAATTGCCATGATCATACCAGGCACTTGCTCACGATTCAGTTATGAGCCTTTTTTAAGTTTATTTTCTTAGTACGTGTACGTGTTAATCCCAATTGTGTAAATTAGCAGAATTCGAAAAGATCCTTTGAAGCGGCCTAATTAGTTAGTGAAAGAATTTCGGGTGTTCTGTCCTTTTCATTTTGAAAAATAATCTGTGCTCCTGTCTGATATCTTGCAAATGTTCTCACCATAATGAAGACCTGGAAATGCATGTAGCCTAGAAGGGACAGCGGCTCTTTTTCTGTCGTAGTCATTTTGGATTTTCGATTTTTTCGATTATATTGTTTAACATTTTCAACCCCCTCCCCCACTTGAAAATTCTCCCCGCGGCCCAATTGAAAGACTCACACGGTCGTATCAACGTATAAGTGTCCTTCTTCAACCTGTAATAAACAATAATTGATCAGCATTAATGATAACTAAGTTGAACTAACACACAACAGAGAGAATTGACGATGTTATTTTTTACTTGGGGTCTGTAATTCTATGTAATCTGATGTTAATTTAGTCGCCAACTTAAGAAGAAAATACCTTTTTTGATCAGAAGTCTCTAACGGGTGGGGTCCAGGGGCAATTAACGCCTCGGTGGGGGCCCAGAGGAAGCTCCTTTGCTTTAGGGCATTTGTGATATATGAAAGTCGTCATTTAAGGATAATTCTGTATTGAAAAAAACCTGGTGCAAAATAAGTTGGGTAGCAGACATTTTGAAAAGGGGAAAGGGCTGAATGCCTGAACTGAAGCTACGTGAGTTGAGCGCCACCTTCAATTAACTGGCACAGCCTGACTGTGGGCTACAGAAAAGTTAAAAAAGACGCAACCTTTCAGACAGCCGGGCGATTATTTCATTTGAAGGGCAAGGGAATTATACTGCCTTTTCTAAGTCCAAAGGAAGAACCAATTTACACGAAAATCATGGTACAGGCTACAGAAGATACTTTTTTTGGAAAATCCTACATCACACCTTAGGAGGGGCACAAGGTTTCTCAAAGGGGAATATGCCCCTGCGTCCGGCGCCCTGCTAAAATTTCCATTCTACCTGTGACTGGCGTGCCAGGTTTAGTAAGGTTTTGTCGGGATTTTGACAGGTTCAATAGGTTGTAACTGGTTTTGTCACGCACTTAATACCGATTACCTGTTACTGGAATTTACTCGTGACTGTCACTGGTACCTCTTAAAACCCGACACCAATTCCCTGTTACTTGACTGGAATTTCTGCTGATTTTCACAGGTCTTGTCTGGTACATGTTAAAATCCTACACCAATTACCCGCCTCATTGACTGCCAATTTCAGCAGCCCCCCCCCCCCCCGACCCCACTGAGCATCACTAGTCCTTAATTAAATCAAAGTAAGCCTTGGATCAATTACTTAAAGGGCAAACTTGAGGAATTAAGCTATGCACTGTGTTTCAAACCCAAAACAAATTCTATAACCAGAAAATCCCAGCAACTGCGGAATAAGGATCTGCAGGCCAACTCACTGGCACATCAGAGCTAGCTGCAAATGAAGCAATGAACATTCTGAATTCATAGATTCGGCAGGCAGACTACCCAAAGACAGGGAGAAAACTGTGGGCCTGCTCTGAAAGTTAGCTAATGGAAATTCGCCACCTTCTTACACTAACTGACCACGAACATGGGACTTGGGTTTTTCCAAGGACTATGCATGAGGCCGGCAGTTCAGGTTAACGTAGCACGGCTTACTGTATTGGATTCAATATACCAAAAATGGCCTAATATAGCCCCAACAAGGGCTACACAAGAATGGTTATTATAGCCGAAGCTGTAGCAATGGGACTGTGGTACCTCCATGAACTATAATATTGATCCCCCGTCTTGGTCATATCGAAAAATATGTACTCACAACAAATTTGCTCCTTAATTTAAATCGATGGTTAGGCTTCGAAATGATGTTTTGTGGAAAAACTACGAGGTTTGTGCCAATAATATACACCCAAATAAAACCAGTTCTCTACTCTGCATTATGATACCTATGACTCACAGCTCCCAGTTGAGTTAGCCATAGGGATACATTTTTATGGCTTCAGTGATTATTCCTGTAAATTATGTAAATTTGGAATGAAAGCACCCTTTTGCCCCATAGACACCATTTCCATAAATTGATGATTTTCCACCCCAAAAAGCTGCAGTGTCCAATCAAATAAGTATCCGCTGGATGTGTAGGCCAAGAGTATAAAACTTAGAAGTGGGTTTATACATGTCCTTCTCATGTCAGGGACTCGAAGCGTGCACAACATGATCGAGATGTGGCTTTCGACCTTCAAATCGAACACAATTTCTTTGCTGACGAAAGTACTTCCATTCTTTTAGAATCCCGATCAATCCTAGCATCAAATTTGCCCTATCAGCAACTGTAAATTGGTTTTGGATATAATTGTGTATCGACATATCTGGATCTTTTCCAAAGTCCTGATTTTCAAGAACTTCCACCCTAATTCATAAATCAAGTTTTAGGCCTATCTATAGCCCTTAATGGTGCGTTCCCACGAACCCACTGTTGCCTAGAGTTGCCTTGTCCTTCATCTCAGCTTTGGTATTTTTTGTCTTATACAGCTGTCGGCTTACTCGGCTGCCCTTTCCAAAGAGGTCCCAATGGATTAATGTCTAAAAGCAGTGACGTTGCCATTGTAATAACTCGACGGGCGATAATGAATAAAATCAAGAAGAGGAAAAATGACGAAATTAAGAAATAGTTAAAAGGCTAAAGGGCGGAGGGATGGGGAAGTTGGTGGGGTTGGTGGGTAGGGGAGGGAAATTAGAAAATATTGTTGAAAACTAGTGGATATTTTATGACAGTGAAAACGAAGACCGCCAGATTAATAGAACAATTGCAAAACACCGTTCTGATTGCTGTGAAATTGTCACTGATTCTACGTTTCTATTGGACATACCTGAGCGTGTTTTTTGCTTATACACCAGTACACAGTCCAAAATAGGGTGCCAACGGAATTAGCGGAGTTACTCTTACGTATGGACCTGGACTTATGTTTTACGAAAGCATGCAGAACTACAAATCAAATTTGAATTTTCGTACGCAGGCTAGGAATTATTATTCATTGATAGAACAAATATCATTGTACTTTCTCCACTTGATCTAGTAAAAAAGCTATATATAGCACAATTGCATCGAATCCCTTGGATACAGCAAAAAAAAAAAGAAGGGAAAAAGACCATTCAATTGCCCACCAAAGACCTGGCTACGCCGTTTGAGGTATGAACGGTTAGCAAAAATGTTTTTCCAGTTTATTCCCTATTCCTCTCAAGTATCTGGTAAGAAAGCCAAGGGCGAAGCTTAACTTCACTGCAGGTTTCCCTCATATTCAAGTAACTATGCAGGCGCAGATCCACGGGGGAGGGGGGAGGGTGGGTTTACGGCCTCAGCCCTCCGTTTTTCGCCACATCAACAATCAAACATACGGAATATTAGCAGTGCAACTCCCTCACACCCATGTTTTCTTTTAGGTCCGCCCCCCTCCCACTTTTCTGGAATGTCTGGATCCGCGCCTGCTGTGCCTGTGAGCCACCGCCTTCTTCCAAAATATAATCACTGAAATAAAATTAAAAGATAATGTATATACTTGCCTAGTAACTTTGCAACGAAATTATTCGCTTAAAGGGAGGTTCAGTAAAGTCGTTATTTGCACTCAGTCTTTCCTCTTGCTAACTATCTAGGGGGTTATATACTCTCTATAATTTTTCATCCATTTCAACAACGAAAGTTTAACAAATAACATAACTTGACAGCATCTCCTCTTTAGTCATATTATATTGCAATATATTTTCTCTCTGCTCACTATGCACGTCGAGAAGACTCCTTGAAGTGGCAGAGGGCGTTAGTCCTCAATGATAAGTTTACGATTTAAAACGTTTTGTAGAGTTGCAGGCCAACTTGAAGAGACTGCCGTTGGGGTGGGGGATTGTCGGAAATGAGTACGTGCCAGAGCCTACAAGCAAAGTTTAGCACAATAAACCTGCCCTATTCCTCCCCTAAACCAATCGATTTGTACAAGAGCGTTGTTTGTTTAACACATTTTTTAAAGGACTCGAAGTGTTCCGGGATTCTGCCTTGCGCCTTCATATGAGCAAAATAAAAAATATATATATATACGGGTAACTGAAATTCCTTTGGGGTTACGGTTTTTTTGGGTGTCATGGGGTTTTCCATTTTTACAGTTTAACACACATTTGAAGAAAAAATATAACTGTATGAAAGATTTTTGGTATTTTATTAAAAAGTCTGAACTCATGAGAATCGAGAAGGTTGCAATGGTAGATCCAGGATTTGCTTTAAGGAGCAGGGGCCCGTTCCACAAAGAGTTACGCACAATCTTAAGTTTGATTCCCCATACTTAAGTCAACAGTAAATCATACTTAAGATTGTGCGTAACTCTTTGTGGAACGGGCCCCAGGACAGTTTGTAGCGGTATGGAAAAACACATAAAGGGTGCCAGTGCAAGAAGGGCTATTTTTACGGAGTGCCACCATTCGCGTAAGAAAAATTTGGGCTATGGCTACATATAAAGAGTTGCATTTTGAGTTGTCACTAGGTTTTTTTGTTTATGTCGCCATCGGAGTAAAGACTGGACAAGACGCAGAACTCCTCCGGGAGTAATCGTTTGGTTTTCGCCCCTTGGCTCTTCGCCAGAGAGTCGTGGGGACTTTTAGAAAAAAGACTGGACAAGACGCACTGGAGCATTTCAGTTTAGGGGGCAGAAGATACTTTGCCTGAAAAATGCAATTCCTGCCCGAAAGAGTTTCAAGAGGAGAGCCACCATTACTTGGCGTTGAGCGTACAGAAAATTTGAAAAACTCGCAACCCTTCATATAGCCAGAAATGGCACTGGCCGAAAGACTATAAACGGAGTGTCATTGGTTGTTGCGGAGAGTTAAGAAAATTTTGGACATTGTAACTCCTCGGCAAACCGGAAATGCCATTCCCCAGGAATTTGAACAACTGTTGTGTGAGCTAAGTTCCTTTTGTAATGAAATATTTAAATCAACAAAAAGTGAAAAAAGCAAAATGACCAGAAATTTGCCTGATAAAAAACCGCATTTGCTGTGAAAATAGTCTATACAGAGGGCGAAGAATATGGTGAGAAGAAGGGACATAGCCAAGAACTATAAAGGGAGGGGATTGATGAATAAGACATCACATAGGTCTATTTAAATTAGAAAGGGCCTTATCATTGCTTGATGAAGTAAAAATTTCAGCATTTTAAAGAGAGGCCGGGTTACGGACCCCGTCTCCGTAATCCTCCCTGGGTCGTCGTGGGGTGGGGGTACCCGGAAACCTGAATATCCTGCAGATTATACGGACGGATGTGGAGCTATGAAAGTCGGATGATGTTAGCAAATTCTGAATGCTCAATTTAAGAACAGGAGCTGACTCTTAAAAGTATCTGCAGAAGGTTCACAGCGTATCCGTCCAGGTAGCGAATTCCAACTGGGTGCAGTACGTAGAGGAATGTTTGGTAACACAATTTATTAGACGCAAGGTGGTGGTATAAGTATTTACCTCTAATCTGGCGAACGGACCTTGGAGTGTCAATCAGGAATTCAACGACATTATTTGGTAGTAAACTGTGTGTTCCTTTAGATATAGATCATCAGGACGCGAACCCATTGTCGTCGAGTCTCAAGACTATCCCATTTAAGTTGTCTAATCATGCCAGGAACGCTGGACTGACGACTGTAGTTGTTAAATATAAATCTGGCCACGGGCCGATTTAGGGGGGGGGGAACCGGGGGCCCGCCCCCCCTTCCAAAAAATGATGAAATTTTTCCAATGTCAAAAAAAAAAGAAAAAAAAGAAGAACAAGAAGAACAAGAAGAAAAAATAAAAAAGAAAGAGAAAAAAAACTAAAACAGTGACAAGGCCCTATTTCATCTACATGCATATGACTAATGTGACGTGTAAGGGTCAGTGAATATATTTCAACATTTTTTATCTTAGCAACGAGGTAATATCAAAAATAAACTTGTAGGTCCGCTTAATTTTATGGTGACATGGCGCTGGTAGAGCTGTTTTCACTTGGCAGTTTAAGAATATAAAATACTCCAAAAGATCAGCAGAAATTGTTTTAATATTTTTTACCCTTTCCTCTATACCTCCCAAAACTTTGATGGTTTCTGAAATATTTCATCGCCTATGAAAAAATGATGTAGAGTGTTGCACAGTATTAAGATTTATTTGCTTACCCTAGAAAATTTCTCTCTTAAGTAGTAAGTACTAATCAACGTAGACGTAGGATGCATAGACAGACTGCAGCCCTCTAAAAATTTTCTGTGAAAATTCGGGCAAATATGAAGACAATTTTTCAGGCACTGGAATAATTTTATTCTATCACAAATGGTTCTAAAACTACCAAAATTTTAGCATGCCTGGCGTACTTTAGACGTTTCCTCAATTTTGTCCTGAATACTTAGGCTATACCTTCTGATAACAACCACTGGAGAAACAGCAGCAAAAGTTTCAACTTTTGTGGAACAAGGTAGAAGACTCGCCTTGTGATTTGGAAATCGGTTGTGATGGGGAATTGAAACTGACTCGATGCAGATCCAGAGTGCAAGTTTTGTCATTGAAACGTCGCATGTAATGCAGAATTTCAGTGCGGTTCGCTATTCGTTATGCTTGGTATTGTTTCTTGACCACTTTATAAGTTACAGTATACATACAGTTCTTCAAAAATTTTCCAAAGAGAGCAATCTCATCTAGGTTATCTTCACTTATCTCCCTTCAGACCCCTCACAAAGCAAAAGTCTGTGGAATATACTAGGAGAGGCTCAATCTCCTTTATCTAGGGTTACCACACATTCGGCTCTACGCTGGTACATGGAGGAATTTGTGAAATTGCAAAAAATGTCAGAATTTCATGTGTTTTTCACGGGATCTGAAGGTTTCCCTAAATTTGCTTGCTGGCTAAATATTTCGAAAAATGTTCTGGTCGTAGTATTGGCCTGACCAGGTAATATGCTGCTGCTGCTGTTAATAGTGGATAATAATAACGGTGTGCTATCTCGTATAACTTCACAAATGAAAGGACTGGGGAGGTTTTTGGTGTCATGGGGGGGGGGGGAGGGGGGGGGGGCACGCAGTGGCGGATCTAGGGATTTCAGTCGGAGGGGGCGAAAATGGTCTACATTGGCGCTTCGAAGGAGTAAATACCCTTAGCCTCAGCACGATCGAAGCCACGGCTTTTCATACTTTACATTTGACTTTCCTCACCTGCTAGAAGACTTCTTTGCCATTTCTCCTCACCAAGTTTTTCTCATAAAACATGTTTAAACATGGGCCTCCGTAGAAGAAAATTCGGGGAGGGGGACAAAATTCTTTTTGGGGAAAAAGCTCAGTGCCACCATGAATTGGCGTGGAGCTCAAGAAAATTTTGGCCCAAAATGCCTCCCAGATCGCTGGAAATGGCATTTCTTATAAACCCTTTTTACCGCATATAAATAGAGAAACCACTGGGTGAACTGTTAAGAAATGTTGATGTTAATTTTTCTTCGTCTTTTTCTTTATGTTTTCTTCCCTTTTTCAGGTTTTTTAATTTTCCAGTGGATGGCAAGTTCCCACCCCCTTGCCCCTACCTGCAGACAGCCACGTTTCTATCCCTCTCTTTTACATTCTTGTATGAGGGGGGTCATTATATTTTGTGTTATTGTCAGGTCTCGATTTAAGATTTAAATGTAATAATGGGCTACTTTGTGAAGATAAAGATTAAACCTGCTAGAGCCAAATAGCAAGAAATCTTACAGGGGGGAAAAGTTATGGAAATTAATCACTGTTAGGTGTATATTTTTGGTATCTGGAAATCAAGATAAGTACACGAAGAAACATTAATTGACGTAATTTACATCATATGACCACTCTGAAATAGCCATTAATTAAATACGTTACAAGAAATAGCCAAGACAAAATCTAGATACCGAATTCATAATAAATAAAAGTAGTTTAAACTTAGGCTTATCAGATGCAATCTTCTGTCTTTTGAGACCACGAAAGTACAGAAATAAGCATTTTCAGGGGATTATCGTGCAGTGTCAGAAACAGCCATTTATCATGACAATGGCCACTTGAAGAAAAGCAAAATGGATCCTGCTCATTAAAACTCTTATAAACGATTACCACTATAATAACAGTTTCATTTTATTTTAACCTGAATGTTCTCTTCAAATGATTTTGAAAAATGTTGTGGCAGATATATTGGTATTTTTATATGCTCTTTTTACTGTATATGTTGACGATTATCCCCGACAACAAGAGGGCTATTTGCGCTACAGTTATTGTTGCGCCCTTTGAAACATCTTTAATTGGCCGGGAGGGGAGGAATATTATAGCCTGGGCCCCCAAATTATTTGTGCCAAGGTCTCCAAATAGTATCTTCGGCCTTATGTGCCCAACAGCATAACGGAGAAGTTTAAGATTTACCAAGGTTCCAACTCATAACCTAACGACTCCAAGTCCGCAGCTATGCAGAGCACTGAGCGAATTCATGTCATATTTAAAGTATACTGACTCTATTTTAAGGCTTTTTAGGATCTGACTCAAAGCTTGAACTCTCGTTAGAGCAACAAATATTGCACTGGTTTGCGTCTAGACATCCTTGAAATCCGAAAAATTTCCAAAGGGGAGGGAAACCACCCGTCCTAATAGACCTCTCCCCCGGACGGCGATTCATGTGTGTTCTCCTTTCCAGAAAGAAGTACGGTAACCCTAGCCACCGCCCCCGTCACGGAGCGAATTCTAAAAAAAATACAGCTGTACGTATTGCCCGTACACACCTGAAGAGGAACAACAAATTGACTTCAAAAGATGTTTCATTTAGCACCAGATTGCATCGGGTACTTAAATGTTCAAAAATTTCTGAAAGGTGAGGAGGTGCACCCCCTTTCCCTTACACCCCTCTTCCACTCCAGCAGTAAGGCACTGCAGTCAGCCTCAAAAGCAAAACTACTGCCTAAACCTGAGTAGGTATATTATATGTCTACTCATAGACATGAGGCAATATGCGTTCTCCCCTGATCCATTAAAATCTGATGGCGCCAGACTTCAACCCTGGTTAAAGCAACAAAATATTGCACCATTTTGCATCTAGACACCCTGAAAATAATGAAAAAATTCCACAGTGTAGGGAAAACTTTCTCCCCGTGGATCCCCTCCCCCATGATAGCAAACCACGTCCTCTTTGCCAGAAAAAAAATATGGTAACCCTGCTTTCATCACTCCCCAACCCCATTTCCTGTGGTCCCTGCAAAGTGGAACCACTGGCTGAAGCAGCATGGTATATTATTGCACATTTTTCCTCACTAATTGGGAAATTTCAGACATGAGATGCATATTTCAAGACTGGGTACATGCACCTTAGAACACGCGAAGAGTGCCATTTCCGGCCATCTGGAGGGTTTGTAAAACCCAAAATTTTCTTGTTCGCTCCGCGCCAACTGATGTTGGCGCTCGTCTTAGATAGTCTTACCGGCACTTTCCCTGACCTGTCCCTCTCTTCTGGCAAATCCTGGATCCGCGACTGCTGGCTGCTCTCTTCTGGATCTTTTCAATAATATCCCTATCAGACTGAGTATAAGGGTCCCATAAAGAACTACAATAATCTAGAATGGGCTGGAAAAGAGCAAAAAGGGCGGGTTTCTTTGGTTGACTCGTCGCAATAAATAAGATTTCTTCTCAATAGGCCCAAAGTCCGATTTGCGTTACTTTCTATTTTATAAGCGTGGCTTTTCCAGCTTATATGTTTGAAGAGAGTTTTACACCTAAATAAGGATAATGATGATTTTGTGGCAAAGTGCGCTTACCATCACATAAAAAATGCGGTTCTGAATTAAAGCTATGGTTGATTCTCATTGTAAAACATTTATCGGATTTAAATTGAACCCAGTTTGCAAAGTCGATTCCCATAGTCCGTGGACTGGAGGAGCTCACCTAGCACCCCCTAGAATTGATGAAGTATGGATAGGAATGTAATTTGAAGCGTACATTTTCAGATTTTTTATATTAACATTGATTTCTTAGGGATGAACTATGGTGTTTCTACTTTCTATAGGTTTTAATGTTGATAGTGCATGACAGCTGAGTGACTTTATTTTGGGGGTAGGGGAAATTCAAATAGCAATAACTCTGGAAAGAATTGTTACTTTTTGATGAATGACCCATCAAAATGTTTGATCAACTCTACCACACAAAAAGGTAAAAATGCAAATTATGTGCAATATGAGGTCACCAGAGGTCAAAAGTTCACCAATTTTGAACAATGCCCAAAATGTGGTACACGCATTTTGATACAGCCATTTCTACCCTGGAGTTGTACAAAAACAATGTTAACAACATGGAACGTGTTGTTTGAACATCCCCTTGCACATTTAAACATCCAAATGTTCAATGTAGAAAAGGCCAAGTTAAAACTGCCAAATATTGTCTGGCGGAACAAACCGAGCACTTCCAAATCAACAAACTCTCCGATAGATCTCTATCGGATAAATAAAGAATAGCTCTAGGAAGGGGTGACAGTTTTATAGCTATACCTCGTCTTTCAATCAGAATATCAAGCCCCATATTCCTCAAAGGACCATTTCAAGTAAAACAATGAGGATACGACATACTCTGTATTAAAACCAAAGCGCCCAGTGAAACAAAACCTGCAGTGCTACTGTGCTAAGACACCGGCACTTAATCGGGGAAAAATCCGAATCTGTGTCAAATTTTCCTAAAATTTTCCTACTAAATATACCTAGTAAATTCTAGGCTTAACTTAAAATAACGGTGAAATGGAAACAAATCACGAGGAGAATGAAGATTTGCTCCCTCGATTCTCTTATCGAGGCGCTCTAAAAGAGCAAATGTTCTGTCGAATTAAGACCAGGACAAACTAAAAAGTCCAACTACTGATGAAGCTCAACATCTAAACACCAAGAGCAGAAACATGTCTAGCTAAAGGTTTTAGAAACCTAACAGAGCAGTACTTTAAAGTATCTGCGGTTTTCAATCCCACTCACAACACAAAGATGCTACCTGTCTAATTACAAGACAGAATATCCGTTAAGAACGCAAAAAAATTCAAAACTTTAAACAAGGTACTGCATACGTCTGAGTAGCAGATAATGCCACCGCCTACATATTTTCATTATTTTTTCAATCGTTTTCGTTACCTGGAATAGTTTTTATAAACCTTCCAGTCCCGTGCTCTTCGCACTAAATACATAATCACTTTTTCTCATGATTTTCTTGTTTGTTCTATAAACGGTAGAAATAAACGGAACCAATAACAACATTCTTGTCTGATAGACTGCTTTCTAGTAGCATTGAGACTCGTCCATTTATTTTGAGAATACTGCATACAACGGTTTTGAAGTACGCCCTCCTCTATTTTGTTGGGACTCATGGTACAGGATCGATTTGTGTTTTCTGCCTACCGCACCGTTCTCGACTTCCGTACCCATATCCGTAGGTGTTGGACTTGCAGTGCGTATGGAATACCGTTTAAACATTTATTCACGAATTTCAGATATCTCTAATTAATTTCAGATATCTCTAATCATGCACTATTTTAGATATCTAAAATTGCACTATTTTAGATATCTAAAATTGAATTAGAGATATCTGAATTGAATAGAGATATCTGAAATTGAATTAGAGATATCTGAAATAGAATTAGAGGTATCTGAATTGAATAGAGATATCTGAAATAGAGATATCTGAAATTGAAATAGAGATATCTGAAATTGAATTAGAGATATCTGAAATTGAATTAGAGATATCTGAAATTGAATTAGAGATATCTGAAAATGAATTAGAGATATCTGAAATTGAATTAGAGATATCTGAAATTCCCGAATAAATGTTAAAACGGTATATCATGAGTGAGGGCTGTCATCGTGCGGCGTTATCCGTTATTACTTGCGCAGCAGGCTGTACGGCATATTCCTTGTTTAGTCATATCCGAAGCTGATAAGCTGAAAAAAAAAAGAAGAGTCCGCTCCGCGAGGTATGTCCGGTACGGTCACGTTACGTGCGACTACCGTACCTGTACGTACACAGTACATCAGCAGTGCTTACTTTAATAGATGCTTAGCTAAAGGCATTTCGGTCGCATCGATTATTTGATGTTAATCCAGGATTCAAGTCAAGATCAAAAGAGTGATTTATTAAGGGGTTGTGAATGATGTTGATAAACCATAGGACGAGTGAGATTTCTTTCGTCAACGTTCAGACGCCCAAGATAAAGGTTCGACTCTAAACTAACTGTGACTGTGACTTTGCCCATCACTCAGTCTGTAACTGTTAGTGTTCAATGAATTTTTACAAGGTTGATGAGGCTTACGTTCAAACTTCAAAGTCCTAGCGCCTAACCCGAGGCTATCATCACTAGCCAAAATATTTCACTCTATTCTGAAACGTTAGCTCCACTAGCCTAACATAAAATAAGGTTGTTAGTACTAACGTTAGTACTAACGTACTTAGTCTACTCATCATCGTTGGTACGTTGCAGAAGACCTAGCCTATTGGACATAGAATTGTGAATGTAGCCTCAAGCCTAGGCTAGACCAGTTCGAAGGACTTCCCACATTAAGAAGGCTGTGATTACAAAAAAGACCAATTTGGATATCATGAGCTACTAGGCCTAGGCTAGGAAGTTTTGCCCCCCCCCCCCAACAGTACAGGGTTAGGGCGTTAGGCCCAGGCGCAGACTAAGGAACAGGAACAAGGCCAGCTAACTTTAGGCCTAGGCCTAGTTAAAAATTTGGTCAGTACCACAAAAACTAACTTTAAAAGGCCATAGGGTAAACTGGGGGGTTTTCAACCTACAGGGTATTTCCGACTGCCAATAGCCTAAGCCTTTTCTGCAAATTATAAATATCTTGAAGAAACAACAGTTCTGAAGACTTCATCAACAAGTAATTTGAACTAATGGCAGTTAAAAATCCCCCACCTTTTGACCTGAACAAATCATTTAAAACAAAAAAATCTGAACTCAAAAGCCAAATGCAGATGAACTTGGTTAAAAATCATGTTTTCTTATAATGGTCCGTAAGCCACTTTGCTTATTTCCACATATCTTTATGCCCACAAATTTTATTATTAAGTGGTCAGATTTGATAAACTAAATAAAAATAAGTTGGAGGGATGTTGTCACACACAGAACTTGCCCCTAAATCATCTGTGCTTTCATTTAGTGGGGAGGTTGAAAACCACCCAACACTTTTCAATGTCTAAGGCTATTTTCGACCACCTAGTTTTAAACCTTCATAAAGTCATTGAAATTACAGAAATTTGATCAATTTTTATTTTAAGAGGCATAATTTATGGTCATTTACCAAATGTAAAAGAGTTATCTTCATTGGTAACTTTTACCACAACATTTAGATGATTACCTCTTATGACCCTCATAAAGTTAATTTTACCATAAATTTGCATGGTTTTCAATAGGGAGGTTGAAAATACCCTAAGGTAGGTTGAAAATAGGCAATTTTTGACCTCTTTTGTTAACATTTCATAACCCAATAGGCAGGCTTGGGGTAATCGTAATCAGTAATCGTAATCGATTGCAATCGATTACACATTTTGAAGTAGTTGTAATCGCAATCGAATACTTTTGTAAAAATCGCAAAGTAATTGCAATCGTAATCGATTACAATGGCAAAGTAATCGCAATCATGGTTTCATTTCTGATTACATTGAAGCTGAATTGAACAAAAAGGTAAAGTTACTAAACAATCTTTTCAGTGCTTGATTCTTCTGTTGGAATGACAAAATTTAATTGTCCCTCTTTCTTGGATGTTCCAGCTTTAAATGAGTGAGAAGTGCATGAGTTCAATAATCTCTACTTTGGGAGGACTTGGTTCTGTCCGGGCTTATCTAGAGCAATGTCTATGGCCCTTTTTTCCAGTTGTGGGCACTGGATTGTTTTGCCTACTACATTGTTTATGTGGAAAGAAAATGTAATCACGATTGCAGTCATGATTACATTGCAATGTAATCGCAATCGTAATCAATTACTTTCAATTTTAGCTGCAATCGTAATCATAATCGCAATCATAAAATATGAAGTAATCGCAATTGTAATCGATTACACTGAGATGTAATCGCCCCAAGCCTGCCAATAGGAGGAAACTAATAAAATCAAGGACAAACATAAATTGTAAGTACAGGCATTGGAGGTGTTGACCAAATTTAAGTTGGTGCAATTACCTTGCTTGATTTTATTTTAAAAACCAAAACCCCTTAAGTGGTCTAAAACCCCCTAATTTACCCTAGTTTGATTTTGAAAGACATTGCAAAGGAGGTCAAGGTAAACCCTTAGTGTCATCATCATCATCCGGTATAGTGCATTAGTGCCAACTACAAAGGTGAAGATTCTTGCATGGGAGAGGCTGTTCATGATGCTGTTAGGTCTAGGCTAAGCAGAAAAAAGTTACAGCTAAATGACCTGACTTCACTTGGCAGTTATGGAGTGAACTTTTCTAAGGGAGGAACCGTTGGAACTATTCTAATATATTTTACACAGGTTCTCAAGATATCCCTCTTCAAAGTTTGAATGTTTCAAAAGCAACTTGGTACTTAGCCTATGCAAAAATAATTATGTGGAATGTTGCACAATGCTGACATTTCTTTTGTTAACCTATTAGATCTCTTAAAATTACTCAGGTAGTTTACCGTTTGGTAGCTGATACTGATGATTTTCAAGGACACAATTTAAACTTCCAAAATAAAATCCTTAAGGCTTAGGACACCCTTATGTTAAAACTGTCCTTGGAATGAAGATTGTGAAAACAATGGTACTGTACAGTGTTACGGCTTGGTCGCAATTCAAACCAACAACAGCGAAAGACCACAGAAGAGCGAGATTAAAGTCAACAACTTAATTATTATTCTCCTCTTACTTCCTTAAATTTACAACAATTAATCTTAAATCTACTTACAATCTTTTACAGCCTAAGGTATCACTCTTTGTCCAAGGGGTAGTGTTGTTAGCGTCGATTGCACAGCAGCACAGCGTAGGACTCGGTTCCGGGAAGGCAGGATGAAGACTATAGTATAGACTTAGTAGATAGCGACACAATTACAGCATTAAGCGGCGAAGCAGGCGTCTGGTCTCTGTATTATCTGTGTATCTTCTGTTCTCTTCTCTCCTGTCACACTGCTTGCATGACCTTTTATATATCTGGTAGTTCTTCCAGAAAAGTCTGGGACTCACTCTTATGGAAACGTCTCGTTTGCTCTCGTACAAAACAAACAGCGAAAGTTCTGGGCTCAGTAACCCATAACCACAAGTTGGCTATAATTAGGCCATTACATCATACAGTAGTTTCCAGTAGGTGATCGTACATTCTCGTAACTGTGCGAATGTTCTCTGGGGTTACCCGTTGAACATGCTCGAGAGGCAACACCGATGCTAGCACTTTCTAGAATTTTTTCACTCGCTCGTCCGAGGATTCAATCTGGTTGATGTCGTCTCGTAACACTCCCCCCCTTGAAAGAGTTTTGGACGTCTAGGACAAAACTTAGGTTACAATATCTACAATATTACCTTACAGTAAACTACAGTATTACAGTATGCATTCCAATATCAAGTGGAAGGTGCTATCATAACATACATACATACGTCCGAGGATTCAATCTGGTTGATGTCGTCTCGTAACAACAGTATGTCTCTCTCATGACATCACCATTTGCATATTGAGCTCATATTTATGACTGACTATGGGCAGATCAGAAATTGTACCATAAAATGGTGTATTTTTGACAGATTTTGATGGAAAGTGCGGCTATTTTCTTGGATTTTAATGTTTTTTCATGAAATACTATACTCAATTTTGTCATTTTAAGGACTGTTTACTTCAGTATGTTCTAGATCAGACTTCCTCAAACAGCGGCGTGCATGCCACTGTCTTGTGGCGCACAACGTGATTTGGTGTGGAGCAAAACAATAATGGGAGAATATTAGTGTTTGCACGGGTACCCGCCCGCCATCGTATTACCCGGTTCCAAATCTACTACATGAATCTTAAAAAAAAATGCATGCAAAAGGATCATCCCATTTACGCCATTGCCCACGGTAATGGACTAAAATATTTTGCCAATTTGGTAAACATTCTCCGAGACTGAGAATGAAGAGAGCCCCTAGAAATTATGTGTAAGTTTGATAGTTGTCTGTACTTCGTTTCTGAAGTTGAAATTTTTATCAGCGTGCGGCCCGATCGCGCTATCGTCACGAAGTGGGTTACTTCTCACACATCACATGTATATCGCCTATAAACTTACTCGCAAGCAAGCTATCTGACGGCCGATTCAAAATCACATCGTACTGTTTCACGCAGACATAGCAAGACATACTGTATCACCCCCGCCCAGCTCGCAAAGACACTAGTGCCCGTAACGTTCAGCATGCTAGGTAAACTGAGCCTTGCATGTATATATGATCTTATTATCAATACGGTATGCCACCTCGAGTATAATCCTCGAATATTTCTTAATGGTTAAAGGTGTCAGTTTTACGCAAATCAACACTTTGCCGCTATCTGCAAAGTAAAACGACATCAATGTAATAACACTGTAAACATTCACAAAATTTTTTTTTTTTAAAATAGGCCAGTCAGTATATATTACATTATTTTGCCTCCAAATGGCGCTCGAGCAGACAACGAAGTTTATGTGTGAAAGTTACGTTACCGTGCCTGGATGTCGACACGAGGCTACAATCCTCGACAAAAATGATGGGACAAAACAAGCAAAACAAGCAATGTACGGAACACCATCCCCCCACTCCCCCATTCAATGTTGCGGCAGCCCAAGACGTCCTGAAACTTCAACATTGATACGGGGAGCGGGGTTTGTCCCATGTACTTTTGTCGAGGATTGTAGCTACGTAAGAACGTACATACCCCATTAGCGATAATTCCAACGCACATTGCAAAGTAGTATGAGGGAAGTTCACAAACATGACGTTGTTTGTTTACAATCAGTAATTTTTGACGTGCAAGAGAATACCATAATACAGGGCTCTGATTAGTTGATATTTTTAAATCAGTGGTTTAAAAGGAGAAGCTTTGAGCTCTTACTATGCTGGCTTTTCGAGTAGGAAAGCGTCCCAAAATTCAATATCAAATTGATATAGGCCTTGGGAAGTATAATTTTCTTATTTGACTGTTTTCTGTTACGTTTTTTTTTACTTGTCATTTTGATCTAAAACAAAAGGAGATGATTAAACCTTAACAAATCAAATGTTTTTGAACTTGGGAACTGTGATTGCTATACCTATCCAATACAGATGTTAATGTTACCATGCATGTCTTATGGAGTATGCCTTACAAAATGCTGATATCTTTTAGTCACCGTATGTAACACCGGGTAACCCGGGTACCCGACGGGTATGGCGATCGGGTACCCAGGTCCTAATTTTTAGTACCCGTGCAAACACTAGAGAATATTGAAAAATTTAACTTTTCATAACTTTTTTACAAGAATTGTTCAGTCTCAAAAATAGGTACTGTAATAAAATCTAATACTTCCCACAGGCTGACGTAACATACCGACAAGGATATAATAACATCCTATTTGTTCTCATAAGAAAGTAAAATCCCTGTCACTGTTTGCATTCATTAGAGTCAGTGCTTTGTCAATTCACCATTAACAGTGAACCAACAAAAATTGTTAAGTTTGTGAAAAATTTATGCCTGGAAAATTGAACAAATTTTGCACCATTTTTAATGTAAGCCCCTTCTGAAATGCAAATATTTTCAATATACCCTTCCCCCAGGATGACGATCAGTGGCGCATTATACTGCATTTAGCAATGGGGTGCTTCAGAAAATTTAATTGAGGAAGTCTGTTCTAGATAATGGCTTGCTAAATCTCTCTCAGTATGGCCTTTGGCCAGGTTGTTCTTGTGTTACCAATTTGTTGACCTTTGTCTCTTTTTCTATTGATTCTGGCCACAGTGTGGCTGTCATTTACCTTGATTATTCAAAAGCCTTTGATAAAGTTCCATTAGTCAGACCTATGGTTTGACTGCATAGGTTAGGTGTTCTCGGCAACTGTGCTTTATGGATAAATGTGTGACTCCAAGGTACTGTAGGTCCCAGAGAGTTGTTGCCAATGGTAATTTCTCATCACTGATATTGATAGCTCCCTAAAATCTTGTAAGTTTACTGATGATACTAAGCTAGAAGTTTAGAATATGGATGATGCCTTATTGCTGCAAAATGACTCAGATAAATTATTTTCTTGGTCTCAGAGCAAATGTCTTTCAATTTAGACAAGTGCAAAGTACTTCATTTGGTCCTAAAAGCTGCAGCTAAGATTGTAACATGAATGATAGTGTTTTAAGTAATGTAGATTTTGAGAAACAGGGCTGTCACTAACCCAAGCTCCCGGGTCCCTGTCGCACGAGTTTGACTCAAGATGCTTGCAACAAAATCGGCACAGGATTTGCTTGCAAAATGCATTTAAAATTTTGGAAAGGAGGCATAGAGAGCTTTGTGTTGAAAAGTTCACATGCACCCATTGCCTTGAAATGTTCATTGTTAATGTCACTTCACAAAGTCCATGTAGGAAATCTGCCTACCAAAGTTTCTTATCGCCACAGTTCATATTCGACTCGACAAGAAAACTTTCTCCGACTAGACCGATGTTAGTAATGTGGTCCAGGTCTGTGATATCGCAGGTGCTATGTAAGTACTCGTACTCACTGCCCTGTTGGACAGCTTAGAGTAACATCACTTGTCAATTCCAGACCAGTTTAGGCAGTGGCTTGTTGCAAATATCACGG
The DNA here is from genome assembly GCA_037179385.1 of Holothuria scabra. NCBI lineage: Eukaryota > Metazoa > Echinodermata > Holothuroidea > Aspidochirotida > Holothuriidae > Holothuria > Holothuria scabra. Next base: position 13,275,894 of record CM074192.1, on the reverse strand, counting down.
CAGAACATCTGAATGGAAATTGCGGAGCGTCACTGATTATTGGGAGTGATTTACTGTATGACGCACGCAGGGAACTTTCATCCATATCCAGTCTACAGTCTTGTCGGCAATACATGCTCATGTAGTTGCTTTGGCATGTGAAGTTTGGGTGTCAATGGCGCAGTCTACAATTCTAGCGTTCGGGATAAGGACCAAACGAAGTGGGACTCTTCCAAAAAATATGAGACCCTTAGAAATTTGATGGGACTCTTGGAAAAAAAGTTGAGGGTTCAGGGACTCTTGGGTTTGGGGGCCTTATGAGAACACTGAGAAAGATCTGTGTGTTGTTATTACAGGGGATTTAAAGTCATGTGAGCAATTTGCAGCTACCCTTGCAAGGTCTAAATAATAGGTGGCTTGGATTGTTCGGGAGGAATTTTAGAAGTTTCAGTAAACAAATTGTTTTTAGTTTGTATTGCAGTTCGTAAAACCCCATCTTGAATATGCCCCTTAGGCTTGGAGTCCTTTCTGTGAAAAAAATAAATTTTCTTGTAGAACAAGTCTAAAGGAGAGCTACTGTACACACGTTATGTCGGAAGTGAGGAATCTACCTTACCACACAAGACTTCAGCATGTTGGGCTTTGTACCACCCTGGAGTTGAGAATGATTAGGGTCAACATGCTTCAGGTTTTCAAATTTCTTCCTGAAACAAATCCACTTAAATATTGTCTTGAGGTTATGTAAAGGTTCAAAGTAACTCTTGGGTTTGTGGCCACAGTAAAAACCTTGTAAGTAGTTTTCAAGGCTTGATATTAGAAAGTTCACTTTTTCCATAGAGTAGTCAATGAGCAGAATAGTCTGCCAGAGCAGGTAGTAAACTCCCCATCTGTGCTTTGCTTTAAAGGGCCAATCCTCTCACCCCAAACTACATTTTTGTAGGGGTTAATAGAAATTCTCAATTGGCTCAGCTCTTTGATGGACAGCTAGTTCAAATAATGCGAAGTTCATATTACACAACCTTTGCTGTACTGAGAGTTTTTTTGATTGGGGTCTTGTATACTCACCCTGAATCAGTAAACTGAGGTTGTATCTGGATGAGGATGAATTTTAAACAGTTGTGGGAGGAGCTTTAGTAAGTAGGTTAGGAGAATTGTTACTGTTTGGGGTGAGAGGATCAGACCTTTAAGGCTAATATTGACAAGTTCTTCCATGACTGTGGTAGATTATAGTTAAACTAGTGTCAGTGAGTGACTGGGTCATTTACTTGTTTTGGGGTTTGGACTGCAGGCATCTTATGGGGCCTTGGCCCTACTTTGCCCTTTAATCTGCTATGTTATGTTAATTATAGTAGCGTAGCATAGGCTAGGTAGGCCCAACTTAAGCGAAGCTTAGCCTTGGTTAGGTCATTTTTACAGCTTTTAAGGCCGTAACATTCCCTGCATTCTTTGTAAAAATGATATTCTAACATTTGGAACTGTAGTAGACTAGGCCCACAACTAAGTTAGCTTAGGCTACAGTAGGCATAGGCTAGTCTGAAGGCTTCCTACAATCCTTGAAAAAATGATAAAACAAAACAAGCAAAACAAGCAATAAAGGGAGGATCACCATTCCCCCACTCCCCCATTCAATTTTCCGGCAGCTTAAGGCATCCTTAAACTTAAACATTGATGCATGGAGCAGGGTTTATCTGATTTACTTTTGTGAAGGATTGTCAGAAGCCTGTTGAATGGCATAGGCTAGGAATCAGTGACATAGCCACAGAGTTGGTTTGGGGGGTTGAAACCCCCCATCACCTAACCTCAAAATGCAAGAAACACCTAAAATAGAGGTTTTTTCTCTCTCCCCGTTGACTTTTCCCTCATGTTGTGTTCCAAACCCCCCTCCTCCGCCTTCCCCTTCCCATGACACAATCCTGACTAGATGCTACTGCTAGGCATAGCTTTTTGGAGAAAGTTTCAGACTTGGGCAACACTTATGGCAATTGGTGAATAAAAGTTGTGTATTTTGAAGGGAGTGGTTGGTTCAAGTAGAATACCTCAGTACCTCACTACTACAGTATTTAACTTAAAACACCATGGTGTAGCCTGCTACTCTATCACCACCCCAAGCAATACATTCCATCATGGTGGAGCCGATGTACAGGTAGCCACTACTGGGGCATTGGTTGGACTAAAAATTTTTTCAGTGAAGGCCTATTATGTAACAAAAACTGCAATTTATTATTTCTTTGAGGTGTAGCCAGTGTAGCCTATGTAGCCACTACTATTGGTTGGGCTTGAAAATTTTTTCATTCAATTTTGTAACGATAAAACCCTAAATGATACATTATTTCTTCGTTTATTTGTGCTGATCCCAATAACAACAAGTCTTGCCTTCCACAGAAGTGTCTTTGGAAACAAAAGTTTTAAAGGTGAACAAAAAAAGTTGAGCCACTGGGACAGAAATTATCAATTAACAATCTTAAAACAAAGCAAACAGCAATAAATTCCAGTGTGAACATTGATTAATTGTAATCAGACATTTACTTTGTCATCAGAGAAGACCATAATTAAACTTATCATCTATTTCACAAAATAAGAAAATATAAACACCTCACCTCTTTATAGAAAGTGGTCACTATTATTTTGTAACCTTCAGGGCACCCGGACAAAAATTAAGTCACTGGAGAACACTGCAACACTAGTTTTGAATCTCTCAGATGAAAATCAAACCAGGTGATATGAAGGCCCAAACTTTTTCCACTCCTGGAGTCACAATGCTACTAGCAGTAATCATTTAAAGTACTTATGACAACATTCCAAGATTTACAAATATAATCAACAATAATGAAATCAAGAGCATTAACATGGAGGACAGAACAGAAGTAAGTGGAATCTGTTTTTTTTTTTTAAGAGCAAAAGAAAGTTGGGTGTAGATTTCTTCTTTACAAAGACATAGATGCAAGACTGAGGAGTTAACTTAATTGGGGGGGGGGATTTAACTGTCTGGTACAAGGGTACAGTATTTGCCAGGGCTTTTAAATTTCATTTTCTTCCTTTTGATTAATAGTACAGTATGTTAAAGGGCCCCATGTGTTAGTGGGATAACTGCAGTTCTATGTTGTATGTGGTGAATTGCTTTAAACCTTATCCATACTGTAGAAAAAGTGACCTGTGGTTTTGCAACCCCCAGTCAAAAATATGGTTAGGCAGAAGTATGTTTCCTCTAATCAAAATCTCAAAACTCCAATTTCTTCTCTATGTGAAAATAATACCAATCATTTGCAACAGTTTTTCCTGGCTCACCAAATTGCTCTGAAGAATCCTCCAATATTCTAAGACTTAAAGGCCCAATTTTCTCATCCCAAACAGTACCAATTCTCCCAACCTTCTTAATTAAGCCCCTCCTACAATTGTCTGAAATTCACCCTCATTCAGACACAATCTCATTTTATTGCTTCAGGGTGAGTATAGAAAGCTCAATGTGTGTTATCAAAACACTCTCAGAACAGTTCATGCTGTGAAATATAAGCTTTGGTACTCTGCATTGTTTGAATTAGCAGTCAATCAAAAAGCTGAGCCAATTGAGAGTTTCTGTTACCGTATACTAAAAGTGTAGTTTGGGGTGAGAGGATTGTCCCTTTAACACTGTTAGATCAGATCACCCTCTGCCAAGCTGAGAGGAACTTTCTTGGCCTATGGAACTGTATGGATTTGGCATTTCTGTAATTTCACAGATGTACTTGCCAATTAATGCTTTTTTGTGGTAACTGTTAACTGCTTTAGATTTTCACAATTGTGTTTGTGTGTTATTTATTGCCCTAACAGGTTTGTGTTTTTAATTTTTTTGACATTCAATTGTTTTATCTGTGTTCTTCTCAGGATTGGGTGTTGTAATAACCAGTACAAGAGAGAGGCTGGTCTCCAGGCAAGTGGATTCAAGGAACAACCAGTTTTCTGTCATTTACAGCTGGAGTGGATCTGACCAAATATGGCAGTTTATGAAAAGTCATTTGCTGTGGGAGCAGGGTACAGTGGCTACCAAATTCAATATTCGGTTGAAAGTGGTAAATCTTGAATTTCTTTCTTAGTGGCATTACTATTCAAGGTGTGGGAAGGGCATTTGTCTCCCTGAGATTTTCAAAGTGGTTGGAGCACATCACATCCTAAGTGATGATAGCTCTTCATGTTGGCCATGTTTGAACCTCCTGAGGCTTAGGCCCCTGCCATTAGTCACACAAATTTTTTGTCGATCAAGTTCATTTCAGTGTATCAGTTTAGAATGATTCATTCAGTACTGTCACACAGGTATTAATGATCTTTTAAGATTTTCTATATGTGATGAGGATTTCTGCAAAGTAAATGATGAATGATGGAAAAATATGTACATGAGGAATACCTTCTTGGAAAATTCCTTTCATGAACTAGAACAGTACGTTACAGGATACTTTTATTTGACTTCTTTTTTAAGTTGTAAAAACAGAGACTATGGAGTAGGGAGCAGAAATTGAGCACAGGAATTGTTAAGATAAAGAAAAAATAATGCAGTCAGTTTCTCTCAGATGTGAAAGTCTTTCTCTTCAGGTGGTTTCTCTTCAAGTTTCCAAAAAAAAAAAAATTATGCTGTCAGCTTTTTTTCAAATTTCAGTAAAATGAACATAATGCTTATTTTTTCCTCATTGTACTATGACTCAGTCACTCAAGGGGAATTTCATCCAAAAATATACATATTTAGGAGGAATATTCCACTCATATTTTATCCCATGTTCTTATAAACCTTCTTTCTCCTGGTCCTCCAGGTGAGAGTGAATTTTGTGGACAATCACCTAAGAAATGAAGAAACTCCTACAGTAACACAAGTTTCAGATGACTTTGGTCCAAAAAGCATACTTTGTTGGTCATTCAAATGTTTCTTATCCCGGAAAGAGTGGTTTAAAAAAGTATTCAATGAAATGGTATTGCCAAACTAAAGAAAAATCATCAAACTGTAGAGGAACATGATTATCAGTGGACCAAAAAAATATTTCAAATAGTTTATACAGCTATTTTGAGTCATGTCTAAAACTTCACTTAGGAAACATCAGATAAAGGCTAGGCTGAGCAAATTTCTTCTAAAAATTAGACTATTTTTTTTACTTTTCACATATTTTGAACTGTTGCCATCTTCTTGAGTTTCTTGTGAAGAATTTATTTAAAAGACCAAGTGGTACTTTTTTGTAGGCAGTGACCAACTCAATAAACACTCACTTCACTTCATGTTCAGCTTGCTTTCCATTGAAAAGACCTAATCTGGTTTTGCCTTTTTACCATAAGCTGTTAATCCTCTTTAAAATATACCTAATGAACTGTTAACATCTCCATGAAATCAAACTGTTAATGTTTGTGTTAAGGTAACAAATTACATTGTTGATCAATTGATACTGTTTTCCCAGGATTTGTGGTCAATTTTGGATGTACAATGACAACATTGGACTCCGTATTTACTGAGAATAAAATCCTATCAGGCATATTATGTATGCTTTCTATAGACTGTTTAGTTAATTCAATGCATTTGAAGAGGATTAGGCTGTTAACATCATCAGTGTACTATGTCAACAGTTGTGACTAAGTGGAATAGGAATGTTGTTCCCTCCATTGAAATCTGATGTTGTTCTTAGTATCACACCTTTGCAGTTCAATTAAGTGTTTTGTTAAGTTGTTAAGGGCAAATTTAGATTTGACTCAGACTTTTTTTGCCCACTCCCTCCTTTGCCCTTTCACATACTTGTGATATGCCATGAAAAAGTGATCTGAAAGATTTGTTAGAGAGGCTGCCAGAGTTTGTCTTTACAAGTTTTGATGACTTAAAATTCTGCATATAACCAAAGATCGAGTTAATTTTGTTAGTTAGTTAGATAGAGTTTTATGTCCCAGTTTCCAACCTTTTGGTGCAAATGGAGCCAGCCACGGCCTTTTTTCCAGCTGTGGCTCACTTGCTTGTTTTCCCTACTCCATTGCTTATGCAGAGCATCACGCACAAAGGCAGTAGGTTCCATTTTTAGAGTCTTTGGTCCCTATTTTTAGAGTCTTTGGTATGACTTGCCTGGGAATAGAACCTGGACCCGCAGCGTGAGAGGCTCTTCCAATTAAAGAATATATGATCTGTCATCACGGTCTAGTGGTTTGATTGGTCACGGTATGGATGAGGCTCTCCAGTCATTTTTTTACCTGACAGATATTGCTTAATTCCCATTCCACAGTAAATAAACACAGAAGTAAAGTTTCTTCTCACTTGAAAGACCCTTTCAATATCTGTTGGTTCTGGTTAATACTGTAATCGGTTGTAAAAGGAAAATTTAGAAAATCAAGACCACTCATTTGTGTGTTTGCAACTTTTCACCATGGTAACCTATGGGAATGCACTTTTCGGTTGTGTTTGCAAATGCATGGGTGGTAATTGATTGGTGGCAGCAAATTTTGGAGTTCTGTGGTTTCATCACCATGGGAAAACCATGTAATGTGGACCAATGGCACCTTTGAAATCCATCAGCCTCTTTATATGTCAAAGAAAGTTTGGGGGAATGGCTTGTTTCTGTTTAAGTAGTAATTCTGGCATTTCATTAAAACAAAATTTTGTATGAAACAGTTCTGCAGTCTCATTTGTACTTTCCTATGTATTCTTTCAGTTCAAAGGCTGCATAGCAATGGATTCTTCACCATCAACAAGACTTTCTTACCTGCAAAGATTTTCTACTTTCTGTTTATGGGAAGTGAGTATCCATTCCTTCAAGCATAACACATTGATGATCAAACCTCACTTTTCTATTGTGTAAGTGTGGTGTATTAATTTTCCAACCTCATTGCTAAATGCCTGTTATTGTTAACTTATAACACCAACATGCTATTCCACTTGAGGTGGAAAACAGTTACACTGTGGATTGGGCAGGATTGTTAATAAAACTTCTGTATGCCCTTCATGCTGTAGCTACAGTGTCTCCGGAAGATGGATGAATGTTCATGGGTGGGATGTGTTTTTGTGCCGTGCTCTCAATTTGATTGTGTAATTGAACAAGATAGGACCTCAAGTTGACCAATTCATCTCCCCATCCTTTGGGGATTTTTTTTTCTTCAAATTGAAATATATGGTAATGAAAATACCATGCCTTATATTTGGTATGACAAGCAAAATGTATCATTTCCACAGACCTATATACATGGACATAGCATGTAACATGTACGTCCTATCTGTAGCTGGTCACCACCGACTGGGACAAAAAAGGCGCACCAAGATGGCCGCTGTGAACCTATAAATCCTCTGATTTGACGGTGACTCTGTAATATTTTAAGCAAAAGTTAAACTTGAATGGAGAAAAATGTCATGTTCCTGCAATAAGTGAAGTGATTTTGACCTTACCTTGCCATATTTCAAATATATTTCAATTTTTTGCAAAATATGGTGATATACTTGAGCAAGCCCAAACTTTCACACATAATCATAGCAGACAGCCATCTTGGTGCACTTTTTCTCACACTAAGGTAGCGACAATGTACCATGCACTATGCTCTGTCCATGTATAGGAAGTCAATGATCATTTCCCATAGAATCCCCGTCCAATATGGACCATATTGACAAAAGTTGTAAGAGTTACAATTGTAAATTTTAGATCTAATACGATTCTCTTTACAGGCAGAGAGAAGGGAAGACACCTGTAGGGTTTATTTTGATAAGTGGTGGAGACATACAGAAGACACCTCCTTATTCAAATATTTGCCTCTGTTTGCAAGGTTGTAAAATAAGTAGACAGAAATTGAATAGGAGTGAAGAAATACCTAGTGTTTTAGCTTCTGTTCATAACTATATGTTGTTTGCAAGTTAAGCTGGAAATCTTCAAAGTAAATAAAACCAGTGCAATTCCCATTGCTTAGTTTCACATGCATAGCAGGCATTCTTTTCTGATTAACAAGTCCTTTATAAACAGTTGACTATTTTGTTGAACTGAAAAATAGCATAATTCGAAATTTTTTGTCATTTCTTCTGTTTGTATCAGGTATGGTGAGCTTCATGCCTTTTGCACCAGTCTACATGGAGCAGCTTGGCCTCAACAGTTTTCAGATTGGAATCATTGGTGCCACACAACCAGTTGGTACTCTGCTAGCATGCCCATTCTGGGGAGCTGTCGCTGACAAGTTCAGTGTTCATAGATTAGTTGCCTTGATGGGTATCATTGTGGGATGTACTGCAACCACTGCCACCTACTTCACCCCATCAGCTGTTAATGCCACCTTGAACTCCACCATGGAGCCAACCCCACCACCTTTGTCCTGGGGGCAAACCTACCTAACGTTTACTATCATGACTGTACTTTCACTGGTGTCCATAGGCTTTTTAGCAGAAGTCAATGCTATAATTGACTCAAACATTTTGGAACTTTTGAAGAACCACCCTCAGACAGACTATGGCAGGCAGAGGGTTTGGGGAGCTGTGGGATGGGGAACCTTTTCTGGTCTCACAGGTTTGGCGATGGACACCTACATCAAGTACTATCCTGATGGGAATCGTTTTCTGCCAGCTTACGTAATTTTTACAGCCATGATGGCACCAGCTGTCATCCCAGTGCTTATCATGAAGTTCCCTCCACACACAAAACCTGATTCTATTGCCAGTGGTTTATTCAAACTTTTCAAAAGCATTAGAGTGTTAATATTTTTGTTTATAGCCACGGTCTGTGGATTATCCCTTGGAGTCATCTCGACATATCAATTTCTGTTTCTCAAGGAGTTGGATGGACCTAGCTTGGTGATGGGATTGACCCTGACTTTCACATGTCTTTCAGAGATTCCATTTATGTTTATATCAGGAAGATTACTCAAGTTCTTTGGACATGAAACTGTGTTTTCCATTGCCTTATTTTGCTACTGTTTGAGATTCTTCCTCTATTCCATCCTGAAGAACCCCTGGCTTATTTTGCCAATAGAATTGCTGCATGGTATATGTTTTGGTGCACTCTGGCCAGCTGCTACTTCCTTTGCTGACAAAATTGCTCCTCCAGGTATGGGAGCCACAGTTCAGAATCTCATGACAGCTGTAAGCCTTGGACTAGGTAAGATATTCATTCTTGTAAGATAGTGCTAGGTCACTTATTCCTGGGGCTACAAATGCTCTAAACAGGAGGATACCAATTCTGTATAAAGCTTCACTGCTAGTTTTAGAAACTTCTTCCCTCTTGACTCAGTTAAATAGCAGCAATTAGAAACCCAGAGTCCACAGACATGCCTCTGAATGGATAAGCTGCAGTTTGAAGATGGAACAGACTCAATTCCATAATTTGCTGTATGTGGGACATATGTCTGCTTTTAGCTTCAATATGTCAGCCTGGTACAAAAAAAGAAAAAGAATCATATTGAACAGCACTACAGTACCAGTATCATAGCAGTTCCACATCATGCAGACGCTCCTTTGTATTCTTAAAGCTCATCTTCTTTGTATTGCTCATTGTGAGTATTGTATCTTTTACCTTGTGCTACTTTTCAATTTTGTTATCTCAACCCAAGAAGTGTGGGTAGGGTTTATGTGGTGCTGTGGGGTAAGATGTCTGTCTCTCTCTTCAAAAGGTTTTGGTGTTTTCAAATTGCTTGAGATGTTGATTTGTAGGAGAGGATGATTATAGCCATTGACCTATTTCCAAATAGCAATTACAAAGGATTGTGGGATAGAGGTTTGGTGTTTTTCATTTTTGTCAATGGCATTTTACTATGGTGAAAATTGACGTACACCCAAAACTCTATCCAACAATTTATTGTAATTGCTATTTGGAAATAGATCTATAGCAAAGGAGATTATGATTTTTGAGAAGATTGGTTATGGGATTATCTCAGTATGGACATTTAAAAAAATGCTTCAGCTGATGTTACCCTCCATTTTAGTTGTTTCCAGTGTACTGCTGCTAAGCTGGGTGTAAATATCTTGAGGGAGTGTGTTTGCTTGCTGAAGTGGACATGTTCATTTGTGCCGGAATCTTGAAGCATGCTAAAGCAGACCAGGAATTGTATCATTATTGTCCATATATAAATTATATAATGACTCAGTCTTTGACTTGAATCACATTAAAACTGGTAAATGGCTTTACTCAGTTGCAAAATTGAGTGATTGGTTTACAGCTTGGTATTATATGGTGAGAGTATTAGTCTGTAGGTTGTTTAAAAAGAGCAAAGTCAGAACAAAGGTATATTTCAAGAAAGTGCTATATTAACATAAATAGCCTGAAAATTGACTCTGAATACAGAACCCACCCAGAATTATATGGGTGCTAGTTAGATATTAAAATGGTGTTGAATAAGACATAGAAAAGTAAAATTTGGTCAATACCACCTGGCTGACAAATAAACATAAAAGCATTAAAAATTATTTCCAAAAAAATGAATAACATACTAGTGAAACGTGGCTGGAATGTTTGAGAAATATGTCTGGTGTAATCCATTGAATTACCTGGTCTTTAACTACAGTCTGGGAGTTATTCTTATATGTTTATTCAGTTTCTCCAAATATTATCAGTCTGGTATTTCACTTCTTGCATTTTTGGAACAATTTGCCTGGGTTGCATTGAAAGATTTGTTCTGTGTGTTTCTGCATTTTTCAGGTCGTGGCATTGGTACCATTGGGGGTGGATACATATACAACAGCTATGGCGCCAGGACACTCTTCTTTTACTGTGGAGTACTTTGTGGTGCTACAACAGTTTTCTTCATTGTCTATGCAGTAGCTGACTACCTGATGAGAAGGTATAGAAGCTCTCAAATAGGTTATGATCAGCTCTAAAATTATATATAATAGCATTATTTCAAATCTATGCATTTAGTCTTGTATGTACTGTACAGTTAGGTTGCCGTACTTGCTGAACAAGTGCCTTAATACTGTAATTTGATCTCATTACAGGGAACAGTTAGCTCTATCAATTCATGAGAAGCAATGCAAATCTCTTAAAAATATTATTTATTGCATGCTTTCATGTCAAAATCCATATAGTTTGCTAGAATTGCAAAGTTTCATCAAAATCACCTTTTCCTGGAAATGAGTTTCCCAGATTTTCCATTAACTTTCCACCTAATGGATGTTACTGTACAAAGAGTAGCTTTCAAAGACCATCCAATGTTCTTCACAGATTGAGGGAGCTCCAAACAATTGTCCTCTGCAGAGAGTGGAATGTAGGTAGTACCAAGTCAAATGCAAATTTTTGACCCCTGAGTTTGTCTGACATTGTGCATTTACTGCATCGTAGTAATAGGAATATTCCAGTTTTAATGCATTCACCTTTTGCAGGTGTGTCTTTTCAAATAGTACTTCCTCTTTACAAGAGTAAATGTTTTCTACAGTTTTCAATTACATATTTTTTCATTATATATGTAGAGTGCTTTCAAAACTGGCGAGCCACGCCCTCTGCCAGGCAAAAATCGGGTGCTGTAGTGCACCAGTCACATGTGGTTCGTCATCTACTTCTCTGCTTCTCAGCTAGCTACACTACAGTAGCTGGCTTACTACATAAGTTTTAGCCTGTCAAAGGGGGCAGAGATGGTGTGTCCATGAAAACACTCTGTATACATTGTCCAATAGATAGTTCACACTGATGTCACAACTAGGCATTAGCAACCTCCATGTCCCAGGGCAAGGCTTACATAAAGGGGGTTTCTTTCTGAAATAAGCCATGTGAAATGTTCTTATGATGTCACCCAAGAACTATCTATGATAGCCAATTCATATGTTTATTGTGGTGTACAAAGTATGGAAGATGACATGAATGCATATGTGCTTTTACTAGTACGATACACAAGTTTCTGTTTGTAGGAATACAGTGTTCAAGTTTATTTTGTAGGATATTTAGCACAGACTCATTTATTTAATTGCCAGTTATTGCATGTCCAAGCAGGGAGTTTCTAGAGGAGGAGATACAAAGTTTTATGGTCTCTTTGAGACAATGTTTGTTTCGGAAGGTAATCTTGCTTTTATCTGCCAAATTCTCATTTCAGTGCCTATTAACAAGGATTAGTGGTGCATTATCAAAATTCCAAAGAAGAGACCCATTCCTTACACGCTAGTAGTTAAAATTTGATTGCCAGGCATTATGCAGAGTTATGAAATTTATGGGACTCAAGCTATCCATGACATGACGTATCATTTCATATGAAGAGAGCAAAAAGTTTTGGACAAATTTCTTTAAAAAATGTGTATCTTGATGAAAAAATTGTTTACATTAAGGTAAATACATAGACTTGAACAATGCTTCCATCCAGTGAAGAATGTGGCACAATTGAAACATAAACTTTACATGTTTTTTTCCAGTCGTTCTATACAAATTTTTATTTAAAGCTTCATCATTGTTGGAAACAAACCTCCAATTCAAAGGATATACTGTATAGAAAATGCCTTTGTTTAGGGATTACTTGGAAAAGGATGGAAGAGATCATCATGAGAAGGACTTAGCCACAAGGAATTTAACAATAGAATCAAAGGGACCTGTCAATCAAATAGTGGCAACTCAAAAGATTTGATCCATTTTTTTTTTAGTACATGATGTCTGAAAAAACTTGTTAGTTGTATCTCCTTCTCTAGCAACTGGTTCAAGTCACTTTCACTCTTGTGCCAATAATGCATGTCCTTAAATCTTTTATGCAACAACCATCAAAGTTTATGAGCAAAGCCCCCCCAAAAATGTTAAGCATTTGGCCAAAATGATACCTTAACATCAAAGATTTTGGGTCTTCCATACAACTCTGCCCCCACAAAACTCTAAGCCATTCTTTCCAAGCCAGAGACTTATTGTAGGGGCTGTTCTCTGTAGAGGAGGATTTGCCCTGTTCAGAAACCACCCTACAACGTTATGGTACACACACAGAGGAGGCTTGGAGGAGTGTGCATTCAATTGCGACTTATTACAGTGCTCATTGGAAAACACGAGGGTCACTAGGTTTCTACAATGCAATATTGTATGTTCTTATCATGGACAACTGTTATTTACAGTTACCAAATTTATAATTATTTTTCTACTTCCAAAATTTGTTCTATTTTTGTAGCGATAAGAGAAAATTATGTTCAACAGTTCAAAGCACAAAATGACAAACAAAAGGGGCTTGAAACAGAAAGGGTGAGAGTGTAGAATTGTATAACAGTATTTTAGTTACCATACTCTTTGACTGCCATGGGAAGTAGGGCAAGGACACTAATTCATGTAGAATTAAAGAGTTTTTGACAAGAAGACACTTAACAGTATGTGTTTATTTTAGATGGTAGTATACTGAATGTCGAAATACAAGAATAGAAAGAATAGGCTATCAATGAACACTTATAGACTCTGTGCATTGGGTACTGCTGAAACTTTAGACCTACTTTTGTGCATCTTTCTGTATCGTTACTTAAAGGCCTAATCCTCTCACCCCAGACAGTTATAATTCTCCTAACCTACTTACTTAACCTCCTCCCACAACTGTTTTAAATTCATCCTCATCCAGATACAACCTCAGTTTACTGCTTCAGGGTGAGTATACAATACTCAAATGTGTAATCAAAACACTCTCAGTACAGTACGGGCTGTGTAATATGAATTATTTGTCTTTGCATCCTTTGAACTAGCTGTCAATCAAAGAGCTGAGCCAATTGAGAATTTCTGTAAATCCCAACAAAAATTGTAGTTTGGGGTTAGAGGATTGGCCCCTTTAAATTTTAGCATGATATTGAACAGTTCAAATACTGAAACTATGCTTTAAAATTTTATATCTGCAGTTAAAGGGAGAGTCTATTAGCTCTTCCTTTTGCCTAAGTTCTCCTTCCCCCAATGTCTATTATAGTTTTCTCTTGCAAGTATGTTCTAGACAAGCATGTGTTAGACAAGGTTTTGATGGTAAATCTGTAGCAATGTTAAATTTCAGAAAGTAACTAGGACATATCAGTGAGAAACTCTGTTTATAATAAATGATTCCAAGAAAAGAACATAAGTGGACACAAAAAGTATGTTACCTGTCATTAAGATTTTTAAGGACAACACCATTTATCTAAACTTTAAGTACCAAGGCAATTACAGTTTGAAATCTTGTTTTTAATTTTCAAAGTAGAAATTCAGATGTAAAGCTCACCCCTGGGCTTCCTATATACATGGACAGAGCATGCAACGTGTAAGCCATATCGTAAATTGGCGCCACCGACTGGGTCAAAAAAGGCACACCAAGATGGCCTCCGTGAAGCTATAATTTGACTGATTTGACAACAACTTTGTAATATTTTAAACAGGATTTTAACTTGAATGAGAAAAAATATATTCCTACAATACATGTAGTGATTTTGACATAACCTTTTGTTATTTCTAAAATAATTCAATTTTCTTGCCAAATCTGTTGATTTACTTGAGCAAGTCTAAATTTTCACACAAAACCCATAGCAGACAGCCATCTTGCTATGCCTTTTCTCCCACCTTCGGTAGCGACAGTCTTATGTGGAGTATTCTCTGTCTATGTATAGGAAGTCTGTGAGCTCACCACATACGCAGGATCCATGAACTGGAGTCATTGATTCAGTATCACAATGAATCATTTCCAACAAAGTGTGCAATGGAATTTGGAATGTTTTAACTACAAAAGTTGCTAGAAATGAAAGATGTTAAGGCCACTTGTACTGGGGAAGGGATAGAGTATTCATTTCTTTTTTTTTTTTGGGGGGGGGGGGTTCCAAATCTATATCATATCATTCAAATGTATCTTTCAAAACTTGGGTCAAGTTGTTTCATTCACAAATTTAAAAATCCATTGATAATAGTGTGGCCTGTTTTATAGCTGACTGATTGCCTTGACCATATGAAGTTATTTCAAGTGCCTTTATGCCACCATGGCATTGGTACTGGTATGTCAACCTTTTTAAAAGTTGAACCAATATTGAAATTTGATAAATGGAGCCGTTGTTTCAGAAATGCAATACTCTTTAATTTTTACATTTTCAGCTCCAAGAAGTATATATAAAATTTATGAGATGCAACAATCTGTGATAATTGAATAATTGTTTTGTATTAGCTGCTATGAATAATGAAAGTGATGATATGGGCATTTTATTCTAGACTTGCAATAGTTATATATTTATTTATTTATTTACTACAGAAGTATTGCATTGCAGGACTTAGAACTAAGAGAACTGTGATGCAAAAAAATATTGTTTAATCAGGATGTACTTTTTAGGAGTAAACTGGTGATCTTGAAAGTTACAATGGAATGTTAGAATTCACCAGGATAGATTGTAATAAGGTCATCTTTCATCCTGTGCGTGTATTTATTTTCTAATTTTGGAATCTTATCAAAGTAATAAGTTTGAAGGTAAATGTCCAAGATGGGGATGAAAGACTTATTGCTAATGTGTGCTCTCAATCTTCAACTAAATGTCAGTGCATTTACTCTGCAAATCTACTTCACCTCTAGATACGACACCTATTTCACAAATGGAATTTCCCATTTACTTTGGAACAAGATCTTCACATGTTTTTATTCTGCAAGTTGTAGCAGTTTAAATCCAGTAACCAAATGTCCTCAGGTATTTATTTGCCAACACTAGCAATCACCTAAGGGTGACCTTACCCAGCCATTGTCACTGCCACTGCCCTGCCACTGACAAAAGGCTGTGGCCGCCTCAACTTGAACCAATTGGCTGGAAATTAGGCTGTAAATCTCCATCTAACCTAAACTTTACCTAACCCTGCCATGCATCAATAGTTAACTCTAGCTTCTACAGAGAAGTTGTAAAACACAAATTATTTTAAAAGGAGGTTCTCATTGAAAGCACAATAGTAAAAAAACTGATTTCTTGTGAACTGCAGAGAGACAGATACACAGATATAAGTTAAACTGGTATCAGAATATGATGAATGTTCTTTTTTAGTTAAATTGACTTACATTTCACTTTTAGAACCATTCCATTTCCAACCTGGGCATTGATTGTAATAAGCATGTGTGCATTACTTGTATTTTATGTTCATTTTTTCAATATTTTGGAGATAGTACCTTATGAGACTTGAATTTTAAATCTTGGTATTGTCTTAGAAGAGTCCTCATCATCATACAATGAAAAATACTGTGCAATCACTTTGTACCAACTCTTTTTAAGTTTAAACTAGAGTACTCTTTATTTAATGTATCAATTGGTAGGCAAGGTATGTACTCTTTATTTATATCAATTTCAGGCTTACTGTGTGACCAGCATGATTGCAATTTATCTCTTTTTATTAAATAGATGAAGGATCTTACCAATGAAATTAAAGGAACTGACACACAGACTGTTTTTATAAGAATCTGCTCATTATGTCTCTTTGGACCACTGTTGTTTGTTTTGAAAATTGCACTCTTCTCAGCCAGCCCCAAATTACATGCTGGAATTCTGTTCTCTCATTGGAAAAAAATCCAAGTTTTTGTGATGTAATTTATACAGCCCCTATTGGGCTGTAAGCTCTCCCCTTCCAAATATTTTGGAGAGAGGAACTTTCTTCCACAATCTGAGACTGATGGCCAACATTGCTTTGCATAATGGGAGGGGGGGGGGGGGGAGGAGGGCAGCATTATAGATTTATCATTATTGAGAGTGATCCCAGAGCAACTTGAATATTCATGAAAGCTGTCTTGTACTATTTTCTTGGCAGAAGTGAAGAATTACAGGGAGGTATTCTAGTTGGGATGTTTAATGTTGTTGTGCTTCATGTTGTAACAAGTTATTCCTATGATCTGATTGCATTTTCTCCTCTCTAACTAACTGAAAAAGTATGTAGAGGTGTATTGACCAGAGTATATTCAGTGTTGACAGACGCTGTGTCCACAGTCAGTGAATTCTAAAAATACTTTGATGCAAGTTAAGAGAATATTTTAAATTAAAACAGCACAATGATGAGAGTTATTATCCAAACCATTCTCGTCATACCCTTAAATCTAAAGGCAAACACATTTTATAAGCAAACATAGATATATATATATATGTTGTCAATGAACCCCTTTCATAGAGTTTTGAATGAACTATTTACTGTAATCACAAATACCATGGTGCCTATAGACTCTTTTATTGACTTGTTGAAAGGGTAGGGAAGTAGCTGGGCTTTTAGCCAGTTATTTTATCAAAGTTGGGAGTTTTTTTGAGCTATTACTGATGACAGTTATTTTGCTCTACATTACAGCACAAGCATAAGGGATAAAAATTAAGTCATTTGACCCAGGGGCCTCCCTTTATTAAATTTCCTGGACACCACCTGGAAGCCAAGCCCTGTAAAGCATACTTAATGAAAATTATGTCCCCAGTTAATGTAGTAATGTAGTCTAGTGCCTGCATGAAGCTGTTCCTTCCCAGTTTGTACAGTCTAGTTCTCCTTGTTGCTCTTTTTCATCTTTTTTGAGGGGTCCTGTCTTTGAAGCTGTCACTTGTAAGTATGGCCATCTTTTTTACATTTTGACCGTCTTGAAGACGTTACCAAGGCATGGGTCTTCATACCATTCAATCAGACATATAGCAGGGGTCTTGTCTCAGAGAAGATTTCAGACTACCCCGTCCGGTAGCACCATAGAGACCAGCACAACACAAAGTTCATTCTGTAGGTGAAGCTTGCCTATCTGATGGATTTCAGGAAATGCACTCTCTGCCAAATAGAAATGCAGCAAAATTATTTCTGGGCATCCATCTTCTTCAGCACTTGCATCATGGGAGGGGGGGGGGGGTAGAAGGATGGGGTTGAGCTCAGCAAACTTCCTACTTTTGTGATATATCTCCCTTGGAGTATTCTATATGTATAGAAATGGTTAGAATTTCTGTAAAGATGGTACTTGGCCAATTTTAAAGTCATCTCGGGGCTTTTGCAGCTCTTGATAAACAACTCAAGGATAAATACATGAATAATTTTGTTTATCAGGGTGATGAATAATTGTGTCCAAGATTTTCATTAAACACCTTGTTAAACAGCGTGCATCTAGCCCAAGAATATGGTTTCCTGGGTGAGGGTGTACCCCATTTCATTTATCTGCGGCTTTTGTCGTTACCATAGGGCCCACATTTCAACATGTCTTGGAAGTATGGCTGTCAGTAAGTCGTTATTAAGCAGACTTCCAAGTGACGTTATGTATTAAACAGTAAAACAATTTGCTGGTTTTTACAGTTTTGCAGCATAAATCGTTTAAAATCAGTCGTAATATTATAGTTACTGGGTAATGAATATTAAGAGTGAATGACCCATGCTGTGATTTTGATTTAATGTTGTGTCCAAGAACATGGAAAGACAATCGTTTACAAAAGTTGTGCATCTTTGTTTGTTTTTTGTTTAACATCATTCCCACCAAATACTTTCGCACAATGCTTCAAAGATGATATTATAAGCCAAATGTCAACTTTCAGTTTATTCACGGGTCTTTTTTCACCTTGGTTGTAGTGTTTTGTAAATTTAAATGTTTCTGAACTACTATCTCTGAACTCCAATCAATTATCAATGCTTTTCCATCGCTACATTAAACATTTTTATTTTATGCCACCGAGTTACGATATATTTAATTTACTAGTAATGATATTTTAATGGGCCTTATCTTAAGTTACTTTTAGTTAAAGCCTCAGCAAGTTCGATTTACATGAATTGTACATACAAACTAATCGTACCTACAACAAACTTGTGTTCGTCGAATCTACACTCCAATTTAGAACCCGTATATCGGGTACGATAATGGAGCTAATGCGGCTGTGATCTTTCGCCACTAGGCCTAGTCAGAAATGTCCAAATTGTCACTTATTCTAAACATTTTCTCACCGCTGACCTGTCTGCTTATTCATTTTTGTAAAAAGTTGAGTTTAAACGCATTGCACTTTGCCCTTTGGTCGGGGAAATTTTTTCCCCTTTTTGTGAGGGAAGTTGGTGGGTGGGGTTTAAAAATAACGTCTGGATCTCATATTTTTCACATTAATTGCTTGAGGCCTCTCTTGGTTTTGGTTCATGTCACCACTCTATAAGGACCGGGCGGAGCCTCGGAAGCAGTGGGACAGTAGCATACTTGTGGACACTGCTTAATAAAACATTTCATTTATGTTTAAATGGCCCTAGCAGTATGCAAACTTAACAAGTCGCGCAGATCAAACATCGGATGATTCCGGCCTTCTTCGAACAAAATGACGATTGCTTTGATTCACCAGGCATGAAATTGTCCCATAGTGTTCATCGTGGCGACTGTTACCAGTATTTTAGAAACTGGACGTGGGCGATAAACCCTTAACTAACCTTACCCAACCCAAAGTGTCCAACGATCTTTCCCTCAAAGTGACACGTAAGATTTTATCCCAGCCGAACTCTTTTCAACAGCAGTGACCTGTTTCTTAGAAAATTTTGGACAAAATGCCTTTCAGGTTGCTGGAAATGTCCTTGAAATTTCGACCTTACTTTTTTCGAGGATTTCTTTAGGTTGCTACGAATGGGGATCACTTGAAAAAGTGTAAGAACACTCACTGAAGCACGCACTTTACATCTCAACCGGGACGGTAACATATGATTGGAAGCAGTATATGTTATAGGATAGGGGCTGATCTTGTGCTCATGGGCTGATCTTGTGACCAAATGAGCCCAATCGAAGTATTTTACTATTTAAAATGGAACGGAATGCGCACATGACGAAATTGATAAATACTTGTTAAGGCTGCGGCCGGTTTCCTCCACTTTTTCCCCTTTTTGGTCTCAGGAGCACAAATACTCCAATGCTGACGCAAAATTTCGGTATTTCTGCCAGCTGCAGGTAGCAGAACGCTAATTAAAGTATCGCTTCTCCAAAAAATATTGACTAACAAAATAATGAGACGTCTTAAAAATTTGTATGTTGTTTCTGATTGTGGTATACTTGTACAAACAGGATCATTTCATCGAATGTATTTTGTACACAATAAACTGAAATATAGACTACGAAGTTCAGTGCAATTTGACAAATTTCAGGGCTGTTGGTCCATTGTAGTCCTAGGGCCCTATACCTCCGCTGGGCGATGATGTCCCCTGTGAGCAGCGACCGCGATGGGAAACACCTACGACGTACCTATCGTTAAAAAATGTCAATGACCTTCAATGTAAAATTTGAAAATGCCTTATTGTGAGCTTTAACTGGATGGGTGGCATGTCCAGGTTGAAAACTATATACAAGGAGCTGTAGGGGCCTGATTTAAGTTAAAGAAAAATATAATATAATAGGGTGCGCTACTTGTGTTATACTTGCTTATAATTACTACCTTTTGACTTTATCACTGCCAAAAATTTTGAAAGGCATTCGGGAGAATCAAAACAAAGTACGCCAGTTCATGAGTGACTCGGATGGCTGCTTTAAGTTCTACATGAAGATCAAAGTTGCTACGACGAGTTTCGAAAAATTTTCCTAATTTTTAAGGTGGCCAACTTTCTATTAAACCTTCAACCTTGTACCTATGAACTAAAATAAACAAGTGAAACGACTTTAAAACCCTCGTCAAAGTTTCAAAAGGTACAAGCCTACCCGCGCGAAAAGTGACGGCAGGTTATCCATTAATGTCAATTAGATTTACCATAACCATATCGCCAGAGAAATTTTGGTAGTGTTGATCGAAGTTTACCCACCATAGGCCCCTTTTTACTTGCTCCAAAAAGTATACTATCGTCAGTTTTCAATCTCATGATTCCCTTAAAAATTTCCCTTACTTGACCTAGATCTTGGTATCAGGAATACTAAATCTAGTCAACTTTTGTATCAAATTTACCAAAGACCCGATTCTTTTGGTAACATCGCAAAAGTTATGGGTTTGACTGTATCGACAATTTTATAACATTCCCTTTTGGAGTAGTTCAATGTCAGACGCCCCAACTTGTGAGAAACTTTGATTAATCAGATTAACAACCTGATCAGTAAAACTCGAATAGTACCTTTTGCTTTTTCTTTCGTCAGTTCGTGATCCTTGGTTGGTATGGAATCATGTGCCTAAGTTCATTACTGTACTTGTGCTCTATAAAGTTTCAGCTGGGAAGAAATGTCCCCATTCCCATACTTAAATTATGGGTATAGCAATTCATTACAAAGTACAAATCAGTATCATGACCTTTCACGAATTTGTCCCTCGGAGCTATCTGATAAGTTAAGAATTCTGTGCAGGGTAGGATCATTTCTCTGAGTCTGATAATATCTTGCCCAATAAATTACGGTATATACACTTACAACAACCTTAATTTCAGGAAATGTCTGCTCTGTTTTCTCCATTGCTTGGATTTCATTGACCTGATCCTTAACCTTTGAAAATTTCTAATAAATTTCAGGATTTTGGATTTCGGAGCGGTACTCCTATAATATTACCAATGACGAGATCGCTAAATAGATTATGCACAATGCTTCAACAGTGCCTGTAAAATACGATGTTTCTATGTGAACAATAGCTACTGGCAATGTCCTCACAGAACCGTGCCACCTACCAAAATACACGACCTTTCTTTTCCTGTAAATTGTCTTGGACCAAATTCTGCCAAACAAATCAACCCTTACTTCATTCCGTAAAAAACAAAGTAGGCGTACTAACAATGATCATGAATGCTGTATTCGCCTTTGTTTTTTCCCTCGGGTAGTAGGGTAGGGGTGTCTGCTTTTGCTGTTGTGTTAATGGGACGGTAATGTGTAAATTGTGCTTGTTGTTTGAATGTTTTGTGTTTCAGCATATTGCCTTTTTATAGGGACTGCGTTCTCGACAAACCTTGGCTTTAATTGTACTTCATTTCGCTTCCATACTAACCTTCTGTAAATATTTTAAACTGTATTATTTTATATACTTGAGTGATGAAACAAATAAATGAAATGAAGTAAAGTTCATTCAAGAAGAGTGAAAATTCACTCTTCCACAAACAAACAAACAAAAAAATGGCTGACATTTATAACGCATTCGAGTAGCTTTAAAGGGAAGGTTTAAGTAAAAAATTAATTTTCATATGTAAAAGAGGAACTAAATCTACACAGAGTGGTGAAAGTTTCATTCAAATTGGACATGTATTTCTTGAGATATTGGAAAATAAAGTCAGTAGATTTGTGTTCAAAAGTGAGTTTGAGGGCAGCAGAGCTTTTATCACTTCCTCACATTGACAAGGAATGCTTTGTTTCTTTTTGTTTTATCAGACTGCTTTGTTGACCTTGAAGTTAAAAGGAATAGGACCTCCTTGTGAGGGATGCAGATTTTGTGGACTTCTCATGCCACTTTTGCAATTACATTTTAGTAATGTGTGAGTCTTGAGGAGAAAATCAAGTCTGAATTAATAAAAAGCAAAAGACTGCGCTCTAATGTGGGGATGTGATGTCATATGTGCTTGCTTCAAGTTCACCTTTTGTTGAAAATGTGACAACTTTATCTGCTCATATCTTGAGAACCACACATCGGATTTCAATGCAAAATGCTTAGAATGAGTACCCCTCTAACATACCAAATCCTGTTGTGACCTTAAACCCTTCTTTTAATTCTTGATGTGCGTAACTGTGCACAGTTTGATTTCCTTTTCGACGGGAATTTGTTTAGTGAATCTCTGATGTAGCCATTTTTAGAACTTGCGATAGGTTACGAGCAAGCAAACTGCCACCATAAGCACCAAATCACGTTTTGCTACTTTTGTCACGCAGTCATATGCTATCAACACTCTAAAAACTGTTGGGCAAAATATTGCCCAACTGGGGCATTTTTACCCAACCGTTGGGTCCGTATGACACCTGACCGAAATTGGGTTAAAAAAATGCCCAACTCAATTGGTTAAGTGTTTTAATCATTAGTTGGGCAAAAGAAATTACCCAACCATTTCAACCCAACTAATTTTGCCCAACATATGGTTAAAAGTTGTTCCAACAAGTTTGCCCAACAGCTGTACTGTTGGGTTGTTGTTTGGATTTCATTATAACCCGATGTACAATTATATCATTTGGACAAGAAGGAGATGTAACAAAGTACCCTAAAACTTGCACCGTTTGCCCTCCCAAGAGTGGTTTGGGGCACCAGCTACGATGCTCTTGGATAATAAGCAGTGAAGTGTGTAGTTTGAAATAATAAACTCAATCGTGAACTTTGCAATTCTTCTCCCATTGATTACGTAGTAGTGAAAACTCTTTTTCTCTTTTTTCTTAAAGTCCCCACGACTCTCTGGCGAAGAGCCAAGGGGCGAAAACGAAACGATTACTCCCGGAGGAGTTCTGCTCCCTAAAGGAGCTTAACGTCCCAAATGGACTAGTACGCCCTCCAAAGGGCAAACACTGAGTGGTCCTGCTCTAGACTGGCTGAATAGAACAGAAGCCACAACCTGGATGCAGTTTAACGTCATGCCCAGGACGTAGTAGTGAAAACTCTTTTTTTCTACACGACCATTGACTTTAAGTAATTTCGTCCAGATTTTTACTGCTATTCTACCGCCAGCTTTTAATTTACCAAATACAACCTTAATCAACCATGAGATAATATAGTTAACCACTTTCATTACAATAATTATGTGTAAAACTTAAGTGATCTCTTACTAATCATCTGATTGGTCAATTACATTTTACCCAACTGTTGGGTACTTACAAACTTGCCCAACACCTTTAACCAACACATGGACTTAACCCAACCTTAATTTGCCAACAATATGGGTGCAGTTGTTTACCCATTTGTTGGACAATATTTGCCCATGTTGGGCATTTTGTATTTTTCCCAACGCTTTTTACCCAACTGTGTTTAGAGTGAAGTTACCTTTCTTCAATATATCCTTTATTCAATGAAGTCCTTTGGGCATGCATTGAGATATTTTTCATGGATCAGCAGCCCATTTACAGTTTTAATTCAGAGTAAAAGGCTGGCTTAAATTCTGTTATTTCTACCCATCTTGTTACCAGGTCATCTAACATGACTTCCGATAAAAAGTCGGACTTTGTCTATTTCCGGTTTGACTAACCTCAAATTTTGACGAACCCCTTGCTCTGCCAGGTTGTATTTGATAATCAAGTTTTTCTTTAACAGTTTAAGGGTATCATAATATTTGCAAGGTTCTTTGAGAGGGGGGCGAGAATATAATTCAAAAAATTCCCTTTCAAGAAGGTGTTAAAGCTGTCCGTTCCGCCCTTTTCGCAATTTGTGATGTAACGTAGCTCTCAAAACTCTGTAAGTATAAATAAACATCTAAATCATCCACAGAATCATTAAAGAGTGCTTTATTGACGGGTTTCCGAGTTTCCTTCAAAACCTTAGTGTAACTTCAAACAAAACAAAAAAATGTGGCATAGCGTAACGTTAATAAACAAGACGAACGTCTAGACGAGTTGCGGTGCCGACAAACCAAGTCGTCTTGTACTGTAAAGGTGATTTTATATTTTAGGGGGACAAAAATACCATTCCAAAATACTTGTATTGTGTTTTGCCCAATAGCAGCTAAGTTAAGTTCCACACTTGTAATCCAGGAACATTGTTCACTCACTTTAGAAATGTGGTTGAGGTGGAACGTGTAACACACCAAAGAAATACTCGATTGCCGGTATAATGAGGTTTGCTCATTTTGAACTCATAGTTGACAGTAAATCTTGAAAAGATGATACAGCAGTTGATTTAGAACTGTAGAAAGAGCAAAACGTCACATCAGATAACATTTCAAACGTCCTTTACAAGCTGTTGCTTGTGCATTCAATATAAGGTATCCCTAATGTCCCGGCTCCTTAGAAGCTCCTTGTACAGCATGAGGGTTTCTGATAAAAGATGGTAAAGCGCCAAAGGCTCAAGACAGACCATTCGACCAAACAGACGTTAGTCAAAATTGTATTTTAAGTAGTGCAGTTAATAAGGAAAAACATGCCATTTGTTTAGCTGTTTCGTGAATACAGGTGGAGTACACTGTTATGACGTAATGTTGGAAACGATAATGAGTCTGTATATACATGAAAGTAACGTTGTAGTCACTTGGTTGAAGATGGATTTATGTTAATGAACAAAAGGAAAAAATTCCAATGTTGAACTTAAAGAATTTTTAAAGATTAATGGTTTTTAAAAAGTTCTGTACGCTCCGCACCAAGTTTACTCTCAGCTTTCCTAATAAAAAGTTGTTGTAAGTAACATATAATAACAAGTTAACGAGAATCAAAAGAAATGTCGATATCTCAGATTTACCATAATCTTTACAAATGATGAAATAAAATAAAAAAAATATATAAAACATCAAAGTAAAATTCCTTTGTCAGCGTTACTTACACCTACATTCTCTCAACATAAATGTTAATATGATGATATTTCACTCTAGCCTTAGGCCTATTGTCACTGTTTCTCCAATTTATATTAATCCCGCACACATACGTCACTACTAACCCTTCGCCAGTAACTTCTTAGTTCAGTAATGTATAGACACTTGAACGACGTTGACCTCCACAAATCAGAGAACCGAATCAATCACTTACAAATCATAAAAGATAAATTGCAACATCTATACGTCCCTTCATGAAACCCGAATACCAAAATTATCGATGTCCCTAGTTTATAACTATTAGCGGCGATTCGTCTGTCATCACATCGTTAAACAGTCTCGCTTCTTCCTACACTCTATATCAAGAACTTGTCGCCTTTTGACAGTGACTTCTTACTACGGAACAAAACTGTTGCCATTGCACTATATAAAAATTGTTTTAATAATTTCCATGCATTTCTTTTTCTAATAAAAATAATAATATAGCAAGTTTATGTATGGCCACGACTCGCAACTGATCAAACGATAACCTAAAATATGTAAAAGCAATAAGAAAGCCAGGTCTATAAATAAGACTGCACTGTCCAGTAAAAAAAAACTCCGTAAAAGACAAATTTCATCATTCCAACCATCCATATGCAATAGCTCAACAAATCACTTTCAAAGAAAAAACGGACTTCATGAAAAATAAACGTTTCGCTGATAACACCACAGCCAGTGACATAACAAAAAAGAGCATAACTAGCGTATAAATAAGTGTCTTGCTACTTTACCATTTACGAAATGAACCACCTGGCTAAAAATTTACAATTGCGAATTTTCTTGTACCTGTTCAAAACTTCGTTGTGTAAGCTAACAATCTAAACCCTCTACAAACGGTCCAAATTTAATGTTTACGTTCGTTTAACATAAATATAAAAAAATGATAAGGCAATCATTTTTGGTTCCTTGCGGTAGCAAAGGAACCTATGTAGTCAGGTTGGCGTGTGTGTGTGTGTGTATGTGTGTATGTGTGTGTGTGTGTGTGTGACACTTGCTTCGGTACGCTCTAACTCAACAAGGGAAGGTTGGATGGAACTTGGATTTGGTACATAGATTCGTCATAGGGAGAAGGTGTGCCCTATCGTTTTTGGTGGAGTCAAAGGTCATTTGGGGTCACCAGAGGTCAAAAACTAAAAACCTTCTCAACAGGATATTTCTAGTTAGGAAACTTGGATAGATGTCATACTTGGTGCGTGGATGTGTTATGGTGTAAGGATGAAATTGGATATGTTCGGTGAAGGTCAAGGGGTCATCTGAGGTCACCAGGGGTCAAACACTGAAAAACGTATTAACACAGTATTTTAAGGTAGAAAGGACAGATTTCAAATCAATCTGTGTTTGGTTAAGGTCAAAGGTCATCAAGGTCACTGGAGGTCAACTGCTAGAAATGTTATTTAGAAAATCTTAATTGTAAGCTAGATAAAGATAGTTTCAATAGATTTTCTATCTCACCTGGTTTTGCATGCTTACGCACTCAAACACCTTAGAAATTTGTCCTTTTTGTTCGTTCAGTAATGATTCCTTTGGGTTGTACACATATTTTGGATCATTCAAAGTTTTAAGAGGGCAATAACTGAAATCTGTAGATGTCACTGAGCACAGGTCACTCTTCATTAAACTGGTCTCTCTGCCAGTGGAAGCAATGCATGGATTCTACAATATGTCTCTTTAATACTGTTGTGCTCTGTGGGGTAACCTTATCCTCATTCTATTATCACACTTCATTAATCACTTGCTTTCTGCTTGACTGCTGAATAAACCCTGTTTTCTGTGTAGAGGTAGCAAACAGGACAAGTGGTAGATTGTTTTAAAGTAACAGCAAGTTTTATTTGAGAACAGGTAAAATAACTTGTGAGAGAAATACAAGGTGTGTTTTTCATTCTCTGACCACATTGTGTATCATTTATTGGTTATAATATCAAATTAGATTACAAGCATAAATACATATGGAAATGAGGTAGTGTTTTTGAAGGATCACCAAGCATTACAAAAGTTGAATGTTAGTAAGGCCACAGAAATTTAATCTTTGATTTCATGTAAAATTAGTACTAAAATACCCCTTGTGAAGATGTTACAAACATTGAGTATGAACTTTTGCTTAGCTCTATTTCACAGACTGGCTGTACAGTTCTCATAATTTCTAGCAAGGAACCACAATGCCCATTGGGC
Organism: Holothuria scabra; assembly: GCA_037179385.1. Lineage (NCBI taxonomy): Eukaryota > Metazoa > Echinodermata > Holothuroidea > Aspidochirotida > Holothuriidae > Holothuria > Holothuria scabra. The sequence continues at coordinate 13,248,544 of CM074192.1, read as the reverse complement.
TCTTGTTAATTGTTTTACAGTGACGTAAATCCCGGAGAAGGCAAGGGATGTCTTTGCTTCCTCAAGTAAAAAAAGTAAAGCCAAACTGCCATATGGCTCCCTCAAAATTTAAAATAACCATTTCAAAATCAACACATTTTTTGACAAGAGATGAACTATCCATGGCCTTTAAAAAGACCAAATCAGTTGGTTTTCAAGGGCTTCTCCCCCAACAGAAGGCCCAAAGCAGTCCCTGAATGATTGTGCAAAACCTTCATTCATGCAGACCTCTTCCCAATATCTCAAACAGATCACCGCCCAGCGTAATAAAAAAAGGTTGCTCTCATCACATACAAACATAAAACGAGATATGAATGAACATGTTAAAACCCTACCGTGACTACTCTTTACATTAAACTATGTGTTCATGTTAACACTTCTTCATCTTATGATGTGCTCTTCTCCCTAAATGTATAAATATCCCCAAGAACATTCCCTCTGAATTTGGTTTTTTAAGCATTCTTCTTTAGTGGAACCTCTGAGCAATGCCAACTGGTGGTGTAAATATGTGGAGGGGTACATAATGAACTTACAATGACTTGTCTTAAATAAAGATGATCATCTTCCCTGTAACCAATAGTGCCAAACACCGAAAAAACAATTACCACCCACAACAACGAAAAAATAAAATGTACATGTAGATCTTTCGGAACGTATAAATAATACATCACGATCGTCATGTTCCCTACTTTCCCCATCATCACACCTCTGACTTTTTTCATATCCACTAGAGCCTTTTTTTGCTTGATCCCAACTATTACATCATCATTTTTCTCCCCTTCATAACTTTTATTTTGAAATTCACCCCCATACTTTCTTTTTCTTTGTTGCCAACCTTCCCTTTCTACAAAAAAAAAAAAAAAAAAAAAAAATCTTTGAACGGCCCTTCTTGGGCATTGTTATATTCTCCACATAATCTTAAACTTTAAAATAACAAATTTACCATAACCAGACACCTTGATATAACACAAATATTAATACGAGCCATCTCATACAAATAATATTTTCCTACCAATAACAATGTTTCCCTCCAACAGAAACTTACTTTATGGAAAAAACAGTGAACAAAACTCCTCTAAACTATAAACTTTTTACTCCACAGCAACCCCGACCATGTCACTTGAAAAGAATAAATCTCCACAAAGAAATCCTCATATAAATACTCAAAATTCACTAAACACCTCGATGAATGAAATCATGGCGCTGTGTTAAATTAAACAACATATTATTCCCCAGAGTACACACGGACCTGGTTTTTCCGCAAGATTGTTACTAAAAATAGAACACGTTTGCAAATTTTACGCGAAAAAACCCCCAATTTTACACTCTCACGAAAATCATATTTCCACCAAAACTTAAAAACACGAAAGAGAAGTACCATCCCTACAAATTGCACTAAACCGTATTTCGATACCACAAAGCATCTAGAAGGAGATAGAAATAAAGTGCCGGAAAAGTCAGAAATTGACATCGCGATAGTAACTGCATTAGTTGCGGTTGCCTGCAAGGCAGGCACCGCAACTAAAAAGGGACTAGTACAAGGCGTTGTCCTTCTTTCCTTCTTTATCTTTATTATCTCTCCTTCATCTCTCCCGTGATTTACTTCGCTCTTCATTGTCTAACCGCTATACATAAAATGCAATCTTTCAGTCAAATAAACTTTCAACTATGATACAGACAATTGTTTTACTTAAAAGACTTCCCTGCATCTCGTACATGTTCTTTTTTTTCTTTTTTTTTTTGTTTCAGTGCCAAAAATGCACATCTAATTTTTTTCTCCGTTGTGATTTTGTTTCCAAAGTGAACTCCATAGTATGCGACTCCCTTGCTTACCGTTCTAGGCGGTGAATTGTGGGGTTACGGCGCTTCCAAATGTAGCCATCTATAAGGGAAACCAGAAAATTTGACAAGTTTAATTTTCTCTCAGTGACACCCCTTTCTGGGTGATTTTTTCACACAGTCCTTGTTTTAGAAAAGATTTTAACGTACGGTTTATTGATGTTGGGCTTGCAAAAGAGGCTGGAATGCCTCCTCCGTAATGGCTTGACTGGAACAAAAAGCACAGTGAACACGAGATTCGTAAATTGGCATTGCAGAAGACATTGTAAGGCTGACAATACGGTAGCCCCATGCAGTGGCTTGGGCTATACGGTCTGACCTGACTATTTTACGTACCTGGCTTAAACTTCCTAAAATTCCAAGTTTATTGGAACTGTTTAAGAGTATTTGCCAACAACCAATCAAGAAACACCTTGTGAGAGTATACCTGAAGTCAAAAAATATATGTCAAAGAGCATGAAAAATGAATTCTAACGTTTCAACTCCCATTTTGGTAGGATATTCCTGAATTGACATATAAATTGTTAAAGTTTATTCACTCAACTTAAAATGGTATGTTACGCAATAATTTGTGATGTCATTGTTGTACTACTCAAATTACAATCTTTGCATTTCTTTGTTTTTCTGAAAGTTACTGCACCTTGTACCAAGGTGTGATAGCACTCTTACTCTCATGGGGTGATGTAATTAATTAAGCCCTCTCTGTGCAACATGCTATGCAAGCAAACAGGAAGTGTTCAAGGTGATAAAAACATTTTTAATTTTAAAGAAAAATAAAGCAGATTATGTGAGTTGTACAACAGAAAAGTCACAGATTATTTCGCAATGGACCAATTTGTTTTAAATGATATAACTTCAACATTTTATACCTCAGCTCAGGAATGTCCCCTGAAGATGGGAGTTGGACTGTTATGATTCATTTTTTATGCTTTTAAATGTAAATTTTTGAATTTTTTTGACTTGAGGTACACTTTAAGCAGTGCCCATCTACTCATTTGCAGTATTACAGATAAAAAAGGACATTCAATGACGCAAAAAATCTACAAACAAGCAAACTTTAACGAATAATAAGATTCTCTGCCATGTCTTTTTAAAAAGCGAGAGCATGTTCATACCAAAATAATTTTGAAGCAACAATCAGATCCCACAGATTCCGCTTCTAATTTTGCTTTCAAGTATATTTTTTTAATATTTCAGGACTAACACATTGCATAATAAAAGAAAACGAATAGATTACACTCCTAAATCTCACAATTTCATGAGAAAAATATTGTCACTTAAGTAAAAGAGCCAATCACGAAACACTGCAGACTTATACACTCCTTTAAAGTAGGTAACTGCATTTTTGTTTTAAGTATTTGTAGAGTTTAATTATTGGGTATCAATAGAGGCTTTTCACATGACGTCATAATACTCTCCGGCGGCCATGTTGGAATAGCCTACATGTAACTACGTAGTAAACCATACGGGTCGCGCTTTTTCGGTTGATCTAGTTTATATCTAGACTAACTTGGGGGGAACTGGGGAAAGGACAAAATGTGAGGGGGTATTTGCCTTATGAGATCCCAGTAGCGATGCCACTGAATACTGATATGGGTGATTTGATAAATAGAAGTCGTGAATGTGAATATCCCAGTGAAGTACAAAATACGAAAAGAGAAGGTGAAATTTGTACCGAACCATCGTTAAATTAACAAATATCACCATGGAAGAGAGAGATCATTCTAGCAAATGTAACGAACTTTCAGTAGACGACTTACCTCCCATTGTTGCAGTCATTTAAGTGTTTGATTCATGGGTTGGTCCATGAGTCGATATTTCTGTAAATATGAAGAAAAGAAACATTTGTAGGAAAGGCTACCGTAACCTTTCATTTTATGTATGAAAGGTAATCACCCCTAGTTTGCCCCCCAATTTGGACATTCTGACGATGCCGCTGGTGATAATGTTCAGCAAAGACCTTATTCTACAGTATTTTTGTTTGATTTACGAAGTCAAAGTATTTATTTCTGGATTTGTGCTTACGCACTACAGTGTGACTGTGGTATACGCATTCAAGGAGCATGCGTGCCGAGTGTGGTCCACTATGTAGTTACATTTATGTACTCCAAAATGGCCGCTATAGGGAGCCTTACAATGACGACGAGCCTTTTGATGAAAAGGCTCTATTTTTCAAAATTTTCTGAACATTCCTTGCCCACTGACCTAAAAATGGCTCCGCTTTCATAAAATTTAGGCAGGATTAAATACTTTGTCCAAAAAATTCTCTGCTCGAACTTAAATGCTCCCATAGATTTTATGACGTGGTCCTCATTTAACACAAGCTACTTTTTACAAAAAAAAATACCGTTTTTTTGCTTATATTTTTCCCAACCCTTACAGGAATATATTCATATTTTGTCAGATACATGGTTGTATAGAAGTATTGTATGCATGTATGTAAGGTTTCAGAGCTTTTACAACCCTTTTCAGTATGAGAAACATGGTTACTGATGCACGTGATATATGTCACTTCTAAAATGAAAATTTTGAAAGTTAATAAACATCCTCAAAATATAGGAGCATGCAAACATATAATCAATAACAAATTTTGCCACACTCTTAAAAAAAATGGGCAAAATTTGCCCAACTTTTTGACCAACACTGGGCATCTATTCAACAACCTAAAAAGTTGGGCAAAACTTTAACCAACCAAATTTGGTAAAGTTTGAACCTAACTGTTGGGCAGGAAACTACCCAACTGTTTGGTAAATGAGCATTTAAAACATACGCACTTGTTGGGCACGTCTTTTATTAAGATGTTGGGCAAATGCATTCACCAACCGTTGGTTAAACGTTAATCATCTTTTCCATAACCGTGGGTGCTTTTTCAACATCAGTTGGGCATATTCTTTAACCAACTGTTGGGCTAATCCCTAGTGCATTGCCCTAGTAAATGTGGCTATTTATAAATCAGGCTCAGATTATCCGACAATAAGGCATCATGAAGACTTGAAGATTGTGTTGAAATAAATATGAGCACATGACAAGGAGAGAAGTATCCAATGATAGAATCAAACGATTAGGAAACCGTGATGCTGCCATAGTAAGCCAAAGGATGTAGGCTAGCCTAGTCTGTAGGCTAATCAAACTCACATTGACACATTACAGAACCCAAACATGGTGTTAGGCTATGTTAGCCTAGCCTGGATGAGCAGGCGAACGTTTCGGCCATGGCTCAGTAGCAGCACCAGTTTCTTCCTAAATCGTGTTGATTATATATCTTCGACATAAACATTAAATACTCCACACAACTCCTTGTACTCGTATTTAGCCTCAAACACACTCAAGAACCCTCCAAGCTCCATTCCTCAAGGTAATCTGAGACATTAATCAGCGAGATAGTTGTCGTTCGATGAGCTGCTAATGACTTTGAACCACTGAGAAATACGTACGTACGCCTGTTCTTAACTTTCACATGTTCATTGTGTGCAATGCTTTTATCACATTTACGTATGCGGAACGCGCAAAGTTTATTGCCCAACCAATGAGCAAACATTATGCTAATTAGCAATTAATTACCCAACAAGTAGATAGACCAAATATATGCCCAACCGTTGAGTGTAAGCTTGTTAACAGTTTGCCCAATGATTGGATAGTGGAATAAACGTGAATCGAAGAAACGTTTTTACCATTATATGAGCAAAGTTTGACCAACATTTAACCAAAGCGTTTTACCCAACGAAAATATTGCCCAGTGTTTTAAGAGTGCAAACACGTAGCGCCGAATTGCATCTTAGACACACTTCATAGATATAAAATTTCCTTAAGGAAAAGTAACCCCTCCCTTTTGACCCTACCTGGGCGACTTCAAATCAACCGGACATGCTTCTTTATTTCGTATCACATCCTATTCTTAAAATTGAATCGCTGCCCTAGTTGATTTGGTAGCTTTACTAATAAACCATTCTTCTTTTATTCATCTCTCAATTCTTTCCATCTTCAGGGTATTGTATGGTTCAGGTCCCTTCTTGAGACAATGAGAGGGAAGCAATACGGGTCTTATAATGGAGGAGGAACCATTTGCTAGAGTAAAAGTCCCTTCTTGTGTCATTTTGGGGGAGACTCATTATGGGTTCCATATTATCCGAAGGTCCCCGTTGCATTAAAACTTTTATCGGGGATTGGACAGTCCAATTTCTACGGTACGTAATTGCTAAGTATAATTGCTCATAGGCCTACTAACGAAGCAATGAGACGAATATGCGTACAGGTTACCGCACTCGAAAGGTTGTATTTAACATACTGTAAGATGTTAAATAGGCTACTTCAAACGTATGTGACACTAAAATTATCTGCTAATATTGAGCATTGAATTACGGTTCCCTCCATTCATGAGGTTCCGTTCTACGTTCTCCGTCTAGCAAGCCAAATTTGTTCTTCGGTAATGGTGTGAACTTCTTTTAAAGGAGCTTTAAAAACGCCGTTTTTTTATTTGCCCTCACTTCAGTTTTAAAACAAAATCATTAATTTAAAATTTAGAACTTATTAAACCTTTTCATTTTGGTTTCTTTGTGCGAAGTACTTCTGCAAAAGTTGGAGTTAAATCAACGTACGAGGTATAGCACAGACGTAAGAATTTATAGAGCCGCATGGTACGTCTTTCCAAGTAAAATCTAAAAAATAGATTAAAGCGCAATCCTTGTCACCCGGGACGAAGTTCGGCTCAAAACCAAAACCAGTTCTCTTCCAGTTACTGAAAAAGAAAGCAAATGTTATATGGTGAGTACACACTCGTAAAGTCACGTTTAGTCTCGCCTTTCGGTTCTTCACCAGAGAGTCAAAGAGACCTTGGAGGCAAAGTTAACCAGAGAGCCAAAAGACTAAGTGATGCCTTGCCGCCAAAATTTAAGTCTATTTTTCAAATTGACAGTGCTCCGTAATGTTTTTCAAATTGACAGTGCTCCGTAATGTTTTTCAAATTGACAGTGCTTCTTAATGTACCTCAAAGTACAAATGCAAGGCATCCAAGCTTCCTACATTAGGAACCGGATGACCTTTTACCACCTAGGTCTACTAGGGTTCTGCTCCTTCACCAAAAACAATAGGGTTCATCTACTCAATATGGTCAACCCGCACATCCAAATATGAGAAAAGTCACAGTTACCTTTCTTGTGATACCGTTTTTACAAGCAATTTCTGAGGAATTTACCACCTGACCTCTCGTGGCCCCAAATGACCTTTAACCTTCACGAAAATCATACGGATCATCTGCTCAATTGGACCGACCCACACACTCAACTAAGATCAAAGCAACATGTACAATTCTTGAGATATCGTTTTCAAAATATCTTGACCCTTTGACCTCTCATGACCCCAAATGACTTTTTACCTCCACCAAAAACAATAGGGATCATGTACTCAATACGGCCAACCCACACACCGAATATAAGATAAGTCACTCTTTCCCTTCTTGAGATACTGTGTTTACAAGCAATATCTCAGAAATTTTCCATTTGACCTATCATGACCCCAAATATCCTTAGAACTCCACAAAAAAATCGAATGGGATCATCTACTCAATACAACTAACCAATATATCAAATATGAACATAGTTACATGAACCGTCCTTGACATATCGTGCTTACAAAGTTTTGACCTTTTGAGTTCTCGTTACCCCCAAAGGACCCTTTACCTTCACCGACAATAAGGATCATCTAATCAATATGGCAAACCCACACACCCAAATATGAGATTGATCACACTTACCTTCCTTGATATACCGTGTTTACAAGCAATTTCTAAGGAATTTACCATTTGATCTCCTGTGACCACAAATGACCTTTGACCATCACGAAAATCGATAGTGATCATCTACGTAATGCGAACAACCCACACACCCAAATATGAGCATAGTCACAGTTACCGTTCTTGAGATATCGTGTTTACAGGATTTTGACCTTTTGACCTCTTGTGACCTCAAATGACCTTTGACCTCCAACAAAACAACAGGGATCAGTTACTCTATATGACCAATGCACACACCAAATATGAGATTAGTCACACTTACCTTTCTCGAGATACCGTGTGGACAAGCAGTTTCTAAGGAATTTACCTTTTGACCTCTAATGACCTTAAATGACCTTTGACCTCCACGAAAATAAATAGGCTTCATCTACACTCTAAAAAATATTTAAACGATTTTGTTTAAAAATTAGGATACTCACGAAAATGAGTATTTCTACTCGAAATAAGTGAGTACTTCAACTCAATTTGTGTAAAATTTTGCACAAATTCAGCAATTTGTGTAAAATTTTGCACAAATTCAGTTGAAGTACTCACTTATTTCGAGTAGAAATACTCATCTTCGTGAGTATCCTAATTTTTAAACAAAATCATTTAAATATTTTTTAGAGTGTACTCAGGACGACCAATGCTACACACTAAATATAAGCATAGTCACATGTACCGTTCTTGAGGTATCGTGTTTAAAAGGATTCCACCTTTTGACCTCTCGTGACCCTAAATGACCGTTGACCCCCTCCAAAAACAATTGGGATCAAAAACTTAATGTGGCCGACCAACACATTTTATACGAGATTGTTCACACTTACCCTTCTTGAGATATCGTGTTTACAAGCAAAAGGGTCACAATAGACGGTCTATTGTTAGGCAACCGAAGGACTTGAGGAATCTATTGAATTTACTACCGAGGACCTGGAAGTCTATTGTTTAGGTCCTCGGTTTTACACAAAGACAAAGCCACACACACGCACACACACACGACATCACCATCCCATAGATTCCTTGCCTGCCTTCGGCAAGGAATCAAAAAGTGTACACACATTCGTATAAATCCCCGTCCCACTATTTCCATGCAGGGAGCTGTTCCCGACCTAGTCTATGGACCGTTCTAAATGATGAAAAGCCTGCTTGACTAACACGAGCAACAACGTCTCTAAACAGAAACTTTTATTAAAATTTTAAAAGAACTGAAATAAAAAACTTTTCATCACAAGCTTTCCAAACTCCACACTCACTTGATGATATGGTATCCTTGTCGAAAACAGATGTTTCGGTTCAAATGGCATTAAAAACTGGAAGACTGCTTCCAAATATTGTGTCATTGTTTAACTTACAGATTCCTTCCAAAGTCTTTTATTGTTTAATTTGCAACAGGAACGTAACAGAAAGCGAATATGGGCTAGCATTCAGTGAACCATACCACGGCAATCAATTACCAAAGGTATCTGGAAGTCGTTGGAAATTGTCCTGTTTGGGCGCAAACAATTTTCTTGTGCAATGATGGGAGAAAGAAGTAAAAAAGAGGCATATTTGTTTGGATTTTGATTTGAAGCTTGATAAATCATGGTTTTAAACTACAAGGGACTTGTCTGCTTTAGAAACTAAACAAAGAAATGTTTTTGGAAAGGTGGGGGGGGGGGGTAGCAATGGTTAAAATTTTTGTTATTAAAGAACTTTGGCCATAAACAATTCCTCGATCACAACTTCTGAATTCTCTCCTTAAGTAAGACACCATCTTATTCCAATCTGACTCCATCCGACCTATCCTAACCCTAAGTAAGGCAACTATACGTCCAAATACTCCACAAGCCGGACAACGTGGTGGCAAGGCTCTGTCGTTGGGGGACCTGTCATGACTGATGGTGTTCTCCGTTTTCAAAGCTAAGCACATGACTGCCATAGGCCTGTATGAAGCCCCTATATGGATGATTTCATTTCTAGAACGTTTTGCAGAACGTGAGCTACATCAATTGATAGATCGTTTGACCACCTGTCATAAAAACTCGCTGCTTTAGGGAATTTAACTCTTTACTATTATTCGATTGGTTTTGTGAAAGGCTATTAGCAGAGGTCACCATAAAATACCGGTAAGTAAGAATGACCTTTTTTCAGTTGCCTTTCAGACAAGTTCAACATACCCAAGTCATAGAAATCCAGTGGGTATGATCTATGTGGTAACATTTTTATAGTGAACTGGTGTCGAGAACTGCAACGTCCCTAAAATAAAGAGGAAAATCCTTTTTCGAATTACACCCATCGAGTTTAAATTCTTACACAGGAATTTTTTGACGGGAGCGGCCATATGTCCCACACTTTTGAGTACAGATTGAAGCCAGTCTTAATGGGAGAAATGTGTTACAATTGATCATAAACATTAAATTTATAAGTACGCGAAATGATTAGTATGTACGGTACGTGTTTTTTGCTATAACTTACGAATAATTTAATGGCGTACCATCAATCCATTTCCATACGCCTTCCTCTGCATGATCGGTCAAGCCGAGCCACACGTTGTGAGCCATTCTACCGAGGAAGTTCTAAAGGGAGATTGAGTCGAATTTGCTTGGCGGTGAAAATTATGAAAATGTTGGCTATATTTCGTAATACAACATGTCATGAGGCGATGTACTTTCGATAAAAAAATCAGTAAAACACTTTCTAAAATTAATTGATCAGTACTGTTATTCATGGCAATGACCATTTCCAGAAAGGGTACCAGGTCATCAGTGGCTTCTGATCGATTGATTTAACCCTTTTACCCTTATCAAAACTTAGAAGAAGTTGCTTAGTGTGTGTTTCTCTTTCATTTAATTAAGCGAGACTTTAATTCAATATCAATATCATCAACCTACATTCGTTTCTTCGTCTCTAGCAACAGCTAAACGAGTCTCCGGTCCATAATTGTCTTGACATGCCTGGTTGGCATTCTCCCAGAGAAGGTCGCCGGACCCATGCCAGTAACATCGATCTCGAAAAAATACCCCACCATTTGGGCACAAGGGTGGTGAAGCTGGGGATATAGAAAACAAACCTTAAGGTGGTAACGTGTGTCATTAGTGTAAAACACCTCAATCCGCACAGTTATTAACTTAGTCGGTAATTCATTATGGGCCTACACCGAAAAGTTGCCTTAAAAAAAGAAGGAGAAGAAAAAAAAAATAAATAAATTTATCGGGTCCAACCGATCCGCGACTTTAAAAAACAAAAAGTACTTATCTGGATTCTTTGCAATGTTTTCCTTCCTTATACCACGTGATTAAATGACTTCTATTCCATACTGGCGTGTACTGTAATGTCAATACATTAGCCAAAATACGGTAGTCTTTGACATATGAAATCACGAGTAACGCAGACCAATGTTATCCTTATTTTGATGAGGTACTCACCTAATCAAACATAGCATTGATTCTAGCCAATATTTTCCCACACTATAGATTATTTTGAACTTTAACCTTTATTTGACCTTTGGACATGACTCATATGCTGATGCAAAAATGAAATTTTAAAGTTGCCGTCGAAAACGTGTTTAGGACTTTAGTGCATTGTTATTTCTGAAGAATTTACCATTTGACTCACACAGCAGTTTGAGCATAGTCACATGCACCTTTCTTGAAATATCGTGTTTACAAGATTTTGACATTTTGACCTCTGGTGACCCCAAATGACCTTTGACCCCCACTAAAAATAATAAAGATCATCTACCCAATATGGCTAACCAACACACCAAGAATGAGAATAGTCTCACTTACCCTTCTTGAGATACCGTGTTTAAAAGCAATTTCTAAGGAATTTTTCTTTTGACCTCTCCTGACCCTAAATGAACTTTGACCGCCACGAAAGTTACAAGGGATCATTATCTGAAAATGGTCAATCTATACACTAAATAAGGGGTCAGTCACATTAACCCTTCTTGATATTTGTGTTTTCATGGTTTTGACATTTTGACCTCTCATGACCCCACATGACCTTTGACCTCCACCAAAAACAATGGGTAGCGTGTTCGATTTGCTTCCCTTGACTTACTCGAGCCTCGAGCTAGGGCTACGACAGTCATGCGCAGTTGGGTGAAATAAACGAACGTTTTACGGTAATTACTGGAGAAGTTGGTTCACAATAGCCAATGACAGAGCCCGTAGCTGGATGGCAGAGCGAACTCTGGTACGTACGTATTACATGCGGTTCGCTTATACGATGAACGTAGACTCGAAACAATGCTCATTTGAAAATTCTCGAGAAATAACACTTGAGTGACTTCACTAATTCCGACATCAACCACTTTTCACAAGTCAGATGTTTCATGTTTACCCCACTGTATTTACATGCTCAGAAATTGTTCACGGATGCATGTTGTTCGTTTAGCTGCCATGTTTTCCCAAAGCACGATGGGATATTTACCTAAGTAACCGACTCGAAGGGTCGCTCACTTGGGCCTGGCGCGAGTAAGCGCGAACACTGACGTCATTAGCTAATCGAACGTAGTCGTGCGAGACACGAGTTAACTCGGCCGAGTAATCGAACACGCTAGGGTTTCATCTTGTGTAAATAGCCAACCCACACACCAAATATGAGATGAGTCACACGTATCCTTCATAAAATACTGTGTTTACAAGCAATTTCCAAGGAATCTTCCATTTGACCCATCATGACCCCAAATGACATTTGAACTCCACAAAAATCAAGGGATCATCTATCAATACAACCAACCCATATACCAAATACGGGCATAATCACATGTACCGTTCTTGACATATCGTGGACCTTACAAAGTTTTGACCTTTTGACCTCTCGTGACCCAAAGGTTGTGATTTCACACCGGAACTCGTGTCCTATAAAAGTTGTCTCTCGGTGTAACTTCATCAAATAATTAGTTTACAAATTATTTGAAGTTTTCAGGTAATATCGTATATATTTATTCAAGTTGGCAAATATTGTCTCCTTCCGACCAGCACATGACGTGGAAGGTCTATTTTCGAAAACTACCGGTACTAAAATTCGGATCGTAATTCGATCGCTGTAAAAAGAAGTATGTGCTTTTTTGATTGATAATAATGCTACCGATGAGAAAAAGGTTGCGTTACACATTTTGGCTTACGCTTAACAGAAACACGTACACTAACAACACACGTACACAAATGCACATTACTGTATATAGGGGAAAATTCTTGGTGAGATTAAGGATAATACAGTAAATCTTGACAGACGTAGTCAGATAAAGGATAACATTTTCTCGACATTATAATCCCCTAGGCTATTTTCACGTCACTGGTTCAACCTATATTTCACAAGCAAAACCTAAAACCTAATTTCCGTTAAAAGAATAGCCCAGAACCAAATGTTTGTTTGATATGTTAAAGAGGAACATATTCTAAGCATTGTGTTAAAATTTTCATTTCCCATGTTCGGTTTTCAAGATATTAGCAACATTTGACACATTTTCTATGAAAAGTGAACTTGAAGCAAGCAGGTGAGATGTCATGGATTCACATTGTTGGCCAATGTTTTGTTTTCCTCTTATCCTTTTTTCCCTGTGAGTTTGACGTTGAATTGATTATAATTAGGGATGTTGTCTTGCCCCTAAACACATGAAGTTCTTAAAATTCGGTTGCTCATGATGCACCAATGGTGTTTATATATAAATGTTTTGTCGCATAAAATTGGTGGTACATAATAAATAAATACAAACCATTGGTCGACAATGTGAAGTCATGACGTCACGCCTGCTTGCGCCATGTTCATTTTATGTAGAAAGTTGCCCCATTCAATCTCTAATATCTCGAGAACCGAATATGGGAAATGAATAAAACCTTCACCAAAATGCTTAGAATATGTTCCTCTTTAACATATCAAAAATAAATTTGGCTTTGGACTATTCTAAGTACATTTGGGTTCCTGAATGAGTAAATATATCATCGAAACCATGCAAGCAGAACGCTTCATTCACTTGGAATACCTCTTTATAAATATAAATATGCAGTCCTAAGGTATTTAACAGATAACGATTTTCTGTAATAAATACAAATTCAAAAGTTAACGCAATTCCCCTGGTAAACCATACTACGAGATTACAGATATACTCACGGATCTCTGCACATACAAATTGGAGACTCCTTGTACAATCTTTGTGTTTCCAATAGTGACTCCTTACAAGCATAATGGCACAGCTCTCCTGCGGCCGGTGTCCGTGTGGACCGGGATGGAAATTCCTGTGGATCATTTTGGATATAGCAATTAAAGTAAGCATTACTGTTATGTGTCGTCAATCTGTATGCGAATATGGGGAGGGGCGCACGGTCACTTCCGTAAATATTAAATAACTCCGTAAAAATGAATGATTGAATTTCCAAATGCTGGTGCATGTCCCCGTCTCCCAAGATTCAAACGCCACCTCTTGTTGAGTAGGTCTGTATGCAGGTATAACCATGGTAAATAATATCCTTGTAAGACATTTGTAGTTTCGCGGCTTTTCCAGTTTTTATAATCTAAGTTCTATTACTACTGAACCAATGACCCCATATATAAGCCTTAAACCTTCCAACCAGCCTGAGCAACATGCGGAGGATTGTGCACTTAGATGCCGGCATCGCGGGGTACGTTGTCATGTTACAATCTGTTAGCAGTGCATAACTTTCATAACGTGATGAGTATTAAATTTGACACTAAATACATTAGTAGATCCAACAGTCCTACGCACAAATCAACTAACTTGAAAATATCTACTTTCGGTCCTCATAGCTTACACAAATGCGTTAGCATTACAAATAATAACAAAAACAAAATTAAAAATAATAATGACCGGCGGAGTTATTAACTGTGAAGAGCTTGGTTTGCTCTGCCTTTCGAACACACAGTAAAAGCTAGATGATGGTGTTTCCATTCTTTTATTTCCAGCACCAAGCCTACCCATGACAGTCACTGGTCCCCTTTTTTTTCTGTTTGCAAAGGACACGGGACTTCAGTTCTTAGAACCAGGGAGGTGATACTAAGAACTTAATTCTTGTAAAGCTTATGAAGCATCGTTGATATTATACTGTTTCTTTCACATGCAGCGACTTTCTACACCTAGAAAACAATTTTCGCGTCTCGCAAAAAACTTTCACACTTAAAAGGGACAAACCTCTCACCTCGAACTACTGTTTTGGTACGGGGTACCGAAATTCTCAATTGGCTCAGCTCTTTGATGGACAGCTAATTCAAACAATGCAGAGTACCAAATCTTTTATTACACAGCATGAACGGTACTGAGAGTGTTTTGATTATATAAATTGAGTTTTTCTTTACTCACCTTGAAGCAATAAACTGAGATTGTATCCGGATTAGGATGAATTTCAGACAATTGGAGGGGCTTCAGTAAGAAGGTTAGGAGATTTAGTACTGTTTGGGGTGAGAGAACTGGGCCTTTAAGCATTTGAAGTGTGCCTGAGGCATGATATCTTGTTCTGGCAAAGTCTTTTAATAGTGTCACTAATGTCAACAAACATAACGATTTCCCATGGTGTCTTCTATGAGTTGGTTAAACCAAGTTGAAGTTGAGCCTAAAACTCCAACAAACCTGACAAATAAATGCGATTTTGATTCCCTCTATCAGTCTATATAAAAACATACTTGCTATATCGGCCCTGACTAACAAGCGGGAACAGGGGTTAATTATATTGCTGTTGAAAGTTTAGTCAAAAAGTATTCCAACGTGACCTTTGTGAGAGGTTGACTCTACAGAAGAGGGCCATAATATTAATGTCCCGGACTTATAATACTGTAAGTCTTTCAGGCTGTTGGAATTCTCTATAATAAAAATTTGATTTTATTCTGTAAATAACTTTTGCATTAATTCCAGTAACATCCTTCCCTTCAGTTGGAATGTCAATATTCGTAAAACCCTGAGCACTTTCTTAAAACCACCCCGCTGTACCTTGCAAAGAGCCCACGGCCCATTAAATGGTAAAATTGAAGGGATAACATAGCATTTCTTATAGTCTCTTGTGACACTTTTCTCTGTGTACATGTTGTCTTTTATGTGATAGTTTCTAGGGACTTTCCCCCTAAACCTCACCAGGGACTCTAATGCAAGCCCTGGACCCCACGCGGTAGAACTCCCGCTTCGTGCTCGTGGTGCACCTTTGGTGGACATCTATCGTCGCCGCCGCCCCCTTACAGCAAATGCAACATCCGCCCTTGAAAGAGAGTTCTCACTGACCTCACAACTAGACATGACCAACCGTCATGTCTGAAGGTAAGCCTGTACGTGCATATGGAGTTGTCATCAAAGTACATGGTTACGCCGCGTGGAAACCTCTTAAGACGTCACGTGAGAACTATTCATAGATAAACCCTCTAAACTATTCGTACTGACAGAATCACTAACTCTTTCATGCAACCCTAGTTCGTACTTGTCGTTTCATAATCGTTCACACATGAACCTTCCCGTTTCCTACCTAAAGGTTTCATTAGCAAGCTCTGTGTTATCCATCCATCGTCATTTTGAACGTCCTTGCATTGCTTCGAGACCTATCCATAATGATCTCGTGGATAGACTTCGGATGAACTCCTACAGGATGAAAAAAAAACCTTAATCGAAGTTCTTTCTATTGCTTTGGTTTAGTACTGGTGGACGCAACATAACGTTACTCGAATTATATTGATAAAACCCTTTACAAAATATTTCAGCACGGTATGTCGGTCATGGATTGTTTAAAGGCTCAATTCTCTCACCCCAAACAGTACCAATTCTCCTAACCTTCTTACTTTGACATCTCCCACAATTGTATAAAGTTCATCATTATCCAGGCACAATCTCAGTTTATTGCTTCAGGTTGAGTAGAGAAAAGCTCTTTAATCAAAACTCTCTCAGCAAAGTTCATGCTGTGTAATAAAAGCTTTGGTACTCTGTATTGTTTTAATTAGCTGTCAATCAAAGATCTTGGCCAATTGATAACTTCTGTTAACCCCTTTCAAGAATTATAGTTTGGGTGAGAGGATTGGTCTTTTTAAACAAGTTCCACAACAACGTTCAGCTCCGTAGCTGGCTGGGAAGTGATAGTAGCGCGCTTCGTGCGCAGTGTTTGAACTTCGGCCAGAATTTTCCTAGGCCCTGACGTCAATGGTTTTTAAAGTCTTATCCGCATGTGCACGGTGTCTCTTTTTAGCGTCCTGACTAATCCAACAGAAGACCATGGTTCAAAAAATCCATCCTAACGGTTGACTTGTCCCTGCACTGAGTATGCAAACTACTCTAGATTGAATCAATTATGCATGGATGAATTTGATTGAAATATTCAATCGACCAAAATGCAAATAACTATTGCCTGTTTTAATATGTCCACAACAAATTTGAGATTTGCCAATAATCTATTCCTTCCGTAGGTTATTTTTTCGATCTAAGTAATAAGGAGGGTATACACACCAGTATCAGTTCAACATTTTGTTCGGTGTCTTACCACACTGATCCAGTTCTTTCAATCGTTTTTTACTAAAGCACTAAAATATGTGACAGTATCAGTATATACCTTAATTTTAATTTATATTTCGACATTTCAAAATGATCTGACTTGCATATGTAAAATTTGGATTAGGTTATGTTACACCCAGCGGTAATAATTAAGGTTAATGTAATGTCTATTTAAAGTTTCTCATTTTTCATTCGCCCCAAAAGCCACTGATACCAACTTTGAATTGTGCAGTAATTGCAGGTTGTTAGGTTGTTGTTTATAACAAACAAATGGGCCTGGCTTAGGACGAAAAACAAAAATATAACAAGGACAGTAATGCATAAACTTAAAAAGACGAATAGAGACACAATCAAGTGGTAGAAATATAGGAACAATAGTGTTCATTCAGTTGATGGAATTTAACGAACCACCAACAGTGACGAATGCGTTGCTAAGTGCAGCTAGATAATTACGCTAAGTTTAAAACGGTTTTACAAATACCGTCCAAGTTCAAGTTTGGTAACAAATGCGTTTCAGAGATCCGTTCGCGCGCTATTCCTTTTGATCGTCACTAACGGCCAGGAGAACACCTTGGATATATTCTAAAAATCAAGCACAATAAGATCAAGACATTGTTGCAATGTAAAGCCAAAGAGTGGCACGACACGGAGTTACATACCCCGCAGGATACCTTTCTACCTTTGATTCATCTGTAAAATCGGCATATCATTAAGTATTTACCGTTTGTGAGTTTTTTTTATTCTAGTTTGCTTCCTTACAGCCTAAAAAATACTATCTCCTTCAGGTTTCAGCTATGGATAAAATTCTTAAAGGGGAAATTTAAGCAAAAATTCAATTTTCATATGTGAAAGAGGAACCAGAGGCACCGTGGTGAAATTTCCATTGCAAAATGGACATACATATCTCGTGATATTAATGAAGTTATAAGATTTGTGTTTCGAAGTGAGCTTGAGTACAAGAGAGGTTATCACTTCTTCACATTGACAAGGAATGCTTTGTTTCCCTTTGTTTTTCAGACTGTGGTGTTGGCCTTGAAGTTATATGAACACGACTTCCATGTAGGGAATGCAAAGTTTGTGAAGTTTTCACGCCACTTATACGATCGAATTTTAAAATTTTGGGATAATTGAGAAGAAAATCGCCTGTAAAGTATCAAGAAAAACAAAAGACTGTCCATTTATGTGGGGATTTGATGTCATATGCGCTTTCTTCAAGTTAACTTTTTGTTGAAAATGTGATAACTTTACTTGCCCATATCTTGAGAACCACTCATTAGATTTTAACGCAAATTTTACCAAAATGCTTAGAATAAGTACCTCTCCAACATACCAAATCTTGATATGACCTTAAGCCCTTCTTTTAACTATTTTTGCTTTACGTTGAAGTCTGGGTTAGACATAGTGTACTAATTGAAGACTGCAGACCCCTAGATCAGCATGCTTTAGCAGGCAAAACGGCACCTGCTCAATGTCTGGGATAGTTTTTTTAAGAAGATTTTACTGCATTTCAACATTCATTTTTCGAGTTAGTCAATTTTAGACTTGTGTCAGACAGTGGTCAACGATCGCTCGCTAAATGCTTGTCGCTTTACGCTTATCCGTCGATAAGAATGAGAGGCATGAAAAACCTTTGGCAGCCTACATTACATGAAAGATTTATCGAACTGAATGGGCGTGGCTATTTCTGCAGATAAACTCCAACTGCGAATGCTTGACTGAATGGGCATATGAGGAGACCTGGGATATCAAATGCTCAGTATCTGCCTTTACACACACACACACACACACACACATCATATTTGGTACAAACAAAGTGAAGGTACCAGCTGGTAAGGGGGTATATATCAGAGATCTGAAACACTCACTGAGAAGTAAGTGCACCCCTTACCCTAGCTAAGGAAGACCTAGTAAGTTGATAATTAATAACAGTCTTTACGAAAGCTATTTACAGATGGAATTTCCTGCAATTCCAACGGAAGATCATTCTAAAGTCTTGCAAAGTGAACATAAGGGGAATTAAAGAAAACATGGGTCTTAGCAGTCCAATGAAGAAGCCTTCATTGGCTTTCTCAATATTTATTCATTAGCCTACGGAATTCCACGAACATTTGGAAAACTAAGAACATATCGTAAAATATTGCCACCTCTAGATCGTGTTCGGATCAAGATTTAGTTTAAGAGATGAGATAGTCTCATGCTGGGATCAAGATTTGAAGGAAGTTCACTATATGGTGTAGTAGCTAATTCCTGAAATTATTTAAGTACTTACGTTTGTTTCTCTGTCCTTAATTGTGGCCAAAGCAACATTGTCACCATACAGACTATTGCACCTACGTCCTGCCTCGAACCACGAGGCTTTGCGGCTCTTCTTGAACCACAAGCAACGTCCTCTAAAGTTCACACCATTACGGGGACAGGTTCGACCTTCCAGCACTCCTTCAACTGCAAAATAAAGGTAAGATTTTGAAAGTTCTAGTCAACATAGCTTTTAAGCAGCAAGCATTAGAACCACTGGCACTCTTAATTAAGTTGGTCACATGTTAGTGTCTCTGATCAAATCCAGTTCGACTGTCATGATCGTTTTAATGGGCGAGTTCAGTTATTCATGTTAGGCTACCACATTCTTCATGAAGGCTTCATGAAGAATGTGGTAGCCTCTTAACTACAAGAGGCTGAAAAAGTGGAAGCACTGTAAATTGCACCCAGACCTCAAAAAGAATCCTGAAAAGTCGATCCCTGTCTTATCTTTCAAAAGTCCATCTTGAGTCTAAATTCATCCTTTTTTTTATTATTTGCTTTGATCCCTTTAATTTTCACTACTTGCTTTAACGAACAAATGTTATCCTCTTTGATTGGTGTACGGAGAAGAACTTCATGGATCTTTTCTCCCAGGCAGGATTGAATACGTACTGCATATCTATGGACAAAACATGTTACATCAACGACTATGTACGTATAAGAAACCTGTCTCGAAGATACATCTGAAATCCAGTTTACCTCACGCAGGGATCGCTTCCTATCAATACTGAAAGAAACGTGAGTGCGTCAAAACAAGGTGCAGCTCTTGGTCAAAACAAAGGGATGAAATTGAAATAAACTGACTGAAAATTCCCAATCATCTCACCCCAAACGGTAGGCTACCAATTCTCTTAACCTTTTTAATTAAGCCCATCCCATAATTGTCCGAAATTCATCCTCTTCCAGACACAATCTCAGTTTATTTATATTGCTTGAAAGAAGTCACAAGGTCACAAATATCTGAAAACCGCATTGACCCGTCAAGTATTCACTCATAAAACAGTTGTTTGTATGTCAGTGTGCAGGGTATGGGGATTGGTTAAGTTTGATCATTTGTCAAAGTATTTGAAGATAACAGGTTAGGAAAAAAAATATTTCATTACTCAACTCAATGAGCGGCTTTAACGATCTCTAAAACACACAGAGCATGTTTCAGAACTTCCGGTATTGTCAGCCTTAGAAAATATGACAGATGAGTTACAGCTGGCGAAAGGAAACTTATGGGTGTTAAGATAGGAAATGCAAATGCCAATGACCAGAAGTATGACCTTTACAATAGCACACTATACAAATGCAGGTGTTCATCTTTTTCATCTTTTGAATAGCAAAATGTAACCTACAAAGAACGCGTTGCGGGGTTCAAAGCATATTTCAAACACTCGTGTTAAGATTTTAAAAACATTCTCTACTTTTTTAAAATGTGGAGTTCTGGACGCTAACACAGTCACTCCATTTTTAACCAGGCACGTAGCAGAGTCCTTATTGGTTTTTTGGTTAAAAGGTTAACAAATTTTGCATAATCCTTAGTGGAAGTCCTTCTCTAATAAAATGAAAACAGTTAAAGTTTAAAAGCCCCCAAATTCCCTTCTTGTGCTAGAGGTACAGTGCTTCGTCTTTAAGTTTACGCCTTTTTTTGTTTAACGTATAGGTAACGGTTTCCTGAAAAAAAACTATCACTACCTCTTCTTACTAGAAGCGGTCTTAAACAAATATTCATTTTCCTCATCGGTACATGTTTTCTGAAAAACAAAATTCAAATCCTTTACTCAATTAGAGCCAAGAAAGACACCTTAATTCATATATATACAACTGTTGGAAACCAAGTTTTCTAAGTTAACTGTCACGTGGTCTATTTTAACTCCACGTGTCCCACTTCCTATTTTTTATCCTTCGATGACCTTAATTCAAATTTAAACTTTAAGTAGAATATAACATGGTATTCAAAATTGTGTTTTAGGGACTTTCCATTACCCCCCAGCATGTAACACTGGACGGTCTTTTGCACCCCAGTCTTTCATGAGCTTTCCATATTTCCATGCAGAACCTGCTGTTTCCTGCTGCACATGTCGTTTCCTGAAATTTGATCACAGCCTATGAACTTTTACCCTTTCCATCACTGAAGTCTATGTACAACCCCTCGGTTTCCTTTCTTCTAATTGTACTACAAATGCAGTTCATACCTTTATATACTTGAGAAATCACTTTTTTAGGTGAAGTAGAACGTACCATATCATTAAACATTACACATGTATGGAGCTGCAGAAGGTTACTTATAGCGATCAACGTTATTTTGTTTTCTAGGCATCGCTAACGGGTTATAAATTCTTCGTGTGATAAATCACAGTATCAAAGTATCAAAGTATAAGTATAGTTTGATAGTCTTATGAAGATGGAGGGTAATATTTGCTTGAAGTGACATTTGTGTTGGCAATTACCTTCCCATTACTTCTTCAACATTTATTTGACGAACAAAACAACATAATTTCCATTTATCACTAAATGAATTAGGATATCATCGAAACTCTGTTTTAAAAAATACCCCTAGGTCTCTTCATAGACACTATGCTGCAACGCAGTGACAACTTTTTCAACGAAGTTCTCTTTTAGCATTAAAAGTTCACAAATTCTGTTCTGTGACCTGAAAACTAGAAAAAAAACTGTTCTTCCAAGCAAGTATTTTCAAAACGCAGCATTATATGGAAGTATAGTATCTATGTCATACTACGCCTTTTTTCATATTTTGAAAACATTGAATTAAAGGTCCTGTGTCACCGATAAATGTCGTATCAACTACGAAAGCAGTTCAGAACGAATGCATTTAAAAATCAAATTAGCGCACTAAGTAAATGGTGATGTAAAAAACCTTGTACTTAATGAAAATGGGGCGGCGGTGGTAGTTGTGCAGTGGTGAAGGTGGCGACGGAGTGGGACGGTTGGGACCGTGACGCGGAGACGGAGGCAGCAAATTAAAACGATAATATTCCTAAAAAGCAGTTGTTTCAGTGGGATATCATCGACATTTTCCATGGCCATTGTAACACTACAAAGGATCGAAAATAGACAAGTTTAGAAATTGAGCACTTCTTTCCAGGTCACAAGGACAAATTTACCTGCACACTGTTTATAGGCATGCGTACAAAAATATTTTAGTGCTAAGCTGTGTTCATCCCCTAATCAGGATTGTCTTAAATAAACGCCCACTTACCTGCTTATTTCACAATTGCCACGAAGACTGAAGGAACACTGTTACACATTTCCCAGTGGTTTTGTTATAGGGGTATTTACATTATGCGTTTTCATTGTATTTACGATTAGGGTCATAGGCCTATACCATGTATGATGAGATGTTTGTTACACATAGTGTTATCTGTAACATTTTTTATTGGTAGTACATTAGCCCTTTACCGTTGTTTGGGTCCTTTTGGACCCATGCGGAGAGCTCGGCTGTTACCCATCTTTACTGTTTCATGAGGAGCTCGAAACTGCGAGTAGCTACCCGATAATTCGGCCACAACAGCGAGAGAGACAATAGTTTGAGGTCACGGGGTCAATGGCCTACGGAAGCCCATGCGGGGCGGGCTACGTCGACTTTTTCGCCCAATCCCGAGGCGCGCAAATATGCCCCGATCGGAGCACAACGGTAAAGGGTTAATCTAAAATATCTGGACCGCTCGGCTAAAGGGTTACGTGCACCCACGCAGAGACAGTGGCATCAGCTTTGCAGTAAACACACTCCACGGGCTTGTTTTAACCGTTGTAATAACATTTAGCGGTCATACATATATACATGAAACCAGACGATCACTACGTGGAAGCCAATTTAACCTATAACATAACCTTATCTACATGTGCTTTCATAAATAAAAAAAAAAAAAATCGCAAAGATAGTCACATTTTTTTTTATCATAAGATTTTCCGTAATAGTTCCGAAATCAATGTCACCAGGATTCCCTTGTTAAAACATGGTAAAGATATACTTACCGAGCTCTGCACATACAAATCGAAGACTGTTTGTGCAATTGGTGTCTGTCCAATACTCGCTCTTTAAGGTTATAATGGCGCAACTATCCCCCTTTCCCTGTTCGTGAAAACCAGGCTGCCAGTTCCTGTGGATCATTCCATTTTGTATGTACCAATTAAACTAAGAATTAATAACATATGTAAAATATTCTGTGCAGTCGGTCTTTACACAAATGTTGAGGGACATGATCACTTTCTTTAAAAGTTATTGTATATAATTCTGGGTTAATGGGTTTAATGGGCAAATGTACTATGTAGGCTAGTTAGATAGTTAGATGGAGTTCACGGCCCACAGGGGGTATGTAGGGCGTGTCCCTTGTCCCCAGGTTTTACGCCCATGAGTATAATGATGTTTTTCACTGTCCCACAGAAACTCAGAGGAGCATAGTCAGGAAGGTTTTCTCCCAGACTGAAGAAAGTTTTTGAAAATTAGTATATTTTGATTTCTTCCTTCAGTGATTAACAGTAATTCAAAAAACGGTGTTCCACAATTTTCTCTTCAAAAAAATTACACATTGGAAAACTGGGTCTCGCTATTAAGTCTGTATCAACCCCCTCCCCCATTCGTTTTCAAATACGCGTGGTACATATTTCACTGCAAAAGTAACCATTGGAAGTGTTTGAGCCATACATTGGAATCCACAGTGGCAGAAGAGCTTCCATGAGGAATAAAACATTTTCATAACGCGAGGCATACTAAAATGTATTTAGGTAGTGAGAATTTTATATATTCAAAGGGAAGTATTTTTCCAGGGTTTCTCTTGCTTCGGATAAAATGACCGTGGACGCTTTAGATTAATCAAGAAGGATCTGGATCTGGAAAAATACTGCACAACACTCCCGGTGGAGTCAAACGTGCAGAGTTGAGTGTGCACATGTAGTTAGTCGTCCCGTCTGAGGATCCTCAAGGCTGCGCTCTTGAACTGCTTGGGGTCCTCGAGATCTGTAATGTTCTGGTTCTGGGGGAGTAGGTTCCAGTCTCTGACGGTCCGAGGAAAGAAACTGTATTTGTAGCAGTCCTTATTGGTTGGTATATTTGTAAAGCTATTAGAATGGTGATGCCTGGAGGGCCGCCGGACCGGTTGTGGGTTGTTGATTGGCAAGGCTAGGAGGCCCAATCTGGCTTTGTGAAGAATTGCTAGCCTGTTGGCAGTACGCCTGTTTTTGAGACTATCCCACCCTAGGTCATTTAGCATTTCAGTCACACTACTATGGGGGGAATAGTCATTATAAACAAACCTAGCAGCCCTACGTTGAATTTGCGAATACGTTGCCCTACGTTGTGTTTGAGAAGGCTATAAGCTGAGGTGTAAAACTCTATGTTATAACTAGTAACTAAATTCTTTGCCACGAGATTGAATGTTCGAGGTTGTCTAAGGGTTACAGGGTCTGGTGGAAAGGGAGTCCCTTCTGGTAACCCTTGTGCTTCGAATAAACGCTACGAGCCTATCATAAAAACACGGCCAAAGATTTGGATAGTACATTCTGCCGTCAGTTATGCAATTTGATAAGCTGACGTTAGGCAAAATACAATGTAAAAAAACTGTTGTCGTTTCTTGGTTAGCCTGAAAAATTTAAACAGTAATTCTTTATCATGAATCTAGGTAAACAATGAGCTGCATTTCTATGGTGAGTTAAGAAAAATAGACAATTCTCAAAAGATGAGTTCACAACGAGGCACTAACCGTGCAAACGCCATGTCCGAGAGCAAGCCAACAGGCACATATACGGGTTGGGTCAAACATGGAGGACACGTGGAAAATTACCTCACATGAAGTCACGCGAAAGACATCTATGGATGCATTCTCTGGACAGCTCCTATACTGAGAGAAACACTGACCCTTCTACATAACCCAACAGTGGATTATGTCGAGGGGTATGTCGTTTCATAAACGCTTATTTGTATAAAATTTTCTTCTGCAGTTCTGTTTCTCACCTAAAGTTTCCATCAGCAAGTTCTGTATTATCCACCCAGCTCCATTTCGAATGTCCTTGCATTGCTTGGAGACCAATCCATAATGATCTCGTAGACAGACTTCGGATAAAGTCCTACAGGATGAAAAAATACCTGATATAAACTTTCAATTGATTAAGGATGGAGCTAAGAAACCAAACATTACTCGAATTAAGTTGACAAAACACCTAAAAATATATTTGAACACGACAAGCAGACTAGTGACATTTTAAATAAGTTCCACAACAACGTCCAGGGCCGCAGCTTGCGTGGGGTCGGGGGCTAGCTCATGCTGCCCCTGAGATTTGAAATCGTAAAGCACCACGTGCTAGGTACTAGTGGCGCTCTGGCAAATCCAAGAGAAAGACCATATACACAGCAAGAAAGTTGCCCTACCCTGACCTCTCCCTAAACTGAGTATGCAAACTACTTTAAATTTAAATAATGGGCCATGGATGAATGCGATTGAGATATTCATAACATCAAAATGAGAATAATATTGCTTGTTTTAAAATTCTCGGTCAAAATTGAGAATTGTCAATCTTTTCCTTTCATAGATTATTTTTGTATAACGAATTTAGATGGCGCCCACACCACCATCAGTTAGAGGGGAAGTAAAAGCAAAAAATCTTCTTCACATGTGAAAGAAGAACTAAATCTACTCAGTATGGTGAAGTTCCTATTCAAATCAGACATGTTTATCTCGAGCTATCAGTAATTGAAGTT
Organism: Holothuria scabra; assembly: GCA_037179385.1. Lineage (NCBI taxonomy): Eukaryota > Metazoa > Echinodermata > Holothuroidea > Aspidochirotida > Holothuriidae > Holothuria > Holothuria scabra. The sequence continues at coordinate 13,222,441 of CM074192.1, read as the reverse complement.
ATCAGATTTATATTCAAAAGTAATATAGAGGGCAGCAGAGATATCACTTCATCGCATTGACAAGGGATGTTTTGTTTCCCTTTGTTTTTTCAGTTTGTTGTGATGACCTTGACGTTAATGAAACGGGACCTCCCCATGGGGGATTACAAACTTTGAAAAGTTCTCATGCCACTTATGCAATCAAAGTTTGATAACATTGGAATGTTGAGGAGAAAATAGGCTGTAAAATTAAATAAAAACAAAAGACTGTCTATTCATGTGGGGACATGATGTCATAGGTAATTGCTTCAAGTTCACTGTTTGTTGAAAATGTGACAACTTTACTGGCTCTTATCTTGAGAACCACTCATCGGATTTCAATGCAAATTTCACCAAAATGCTTAGAAGAATTTCCTTTCTAATATGTCAAAACTTGATATGACCTTCAATCCTTCTTCTTAATAAGCTTTTCGGAGTCTTAACACACGGTTCCGTCGCGTTCATGTGAATTTTTCCATTTTCATTCCCCTCAACATTTTACTGCAACCAACTTTACATAATGCAGTTGTTACAGGTTATTTATTGTTCATGACAATCATGATTAATAACAAAAACGAAATACGGCGACGAAAGTAATGCATACACTTAAGGAAAAAAGACGGATAGAGATACGATCAACCAATAGAAATGTAGATTAAAACAATGTTGCATTTATCTAGTTAGGAATTCAACGTTACACCAACTGTGACGTATGCGTAATGTAGTGTAAGCATTGATGAAAAAAAGTCAAGTTAAATTACGGTTTTACGGTCCAAGTTCTAATTTGATTACAGTTACAGATTTGGGTTAAAATCCGTTTCCAGATTTTTTTTTGTAAGTCGATCGCCTCTTACGGCAGAGGGATTACCTCTGGCATATTCTATCCTTCTACCTTTCTCAATAAAAATTAATCATAAATTCTGTAGAGCTATCTTCGAATCTAATTTTAACGTACTAATGAGATAAGCTCATAGATCAAGATGAAATGGTAGTTTCGTCCAGTGTAATAAGTTTCTTAAATTGATTAAGTGCTTACGTTTGTTTCTCTGTCTTTAATTGTGGCCAAAGAAACATGATTACCGTACAGAGAATTGCACCAACGTCCTGCCTCGATCCAGGAGGCTTTGCGCTTGTCCTTGAACCAAAAGCAACGCCCTCTAAAATTTACACCATTATATGGACAGATTCGTTCCTCCAGCACTCCGCCCACGACTGCAAAATAAAGGTAATATGTTCAAGGTTGTTGTCATTTCTGACTTTAAAACATGAAGCATCATATAACTGCTAGCACTATCCACACGCTATTGTCGCTGACCAAACTCGACTCGACTGTCATGATCGTTGTCATACGCGAGTTCGGCAATTTGTTTGGAGGGCTATGCACATGCGCACATCCTCCAAATCGTAGGGCTAAAGATATTAATCATGCAACTATAACACGAAATCCCAAATTTTAGTTTCCATGGTCATTTCGTGAAATGATCTTTTTTCAATCGACCTCACAACATAAGGAGAAATCTTAAAGGGAAATATTGCTTTGGTTTTACAAGGAAATATCATCCTTTTAAAACCAATATTTATTGGCAGAGAGTGATAAATAATTACAAATAAAAGCAATATGGTAGCCTTCCTTTCCAAAAAATAAGTTTCTCTCAGATATGTATTAAGTTGTTTGTTGCCCAAGATTAATTTTTTTTCAATCAAACTGTCAACATTTCCAAAAAATGCAACTTCTATAACTCTTCTTGAGCATAATATTATGAGGAGATGAGCTATTGCTGGGTTTTATTGTTGCGGCCGAATGGTTTAAAGTTACTAGAGCTATTTATTTTGTTGGAGTATGTTAAACGCAATATTTACCTTTAGGCGTGGCTTTGAGCAGTGGGCGTTTTCTGAATTACATTATTATGTCAAATTTGCATTTTGAAGGCAACAGACGTCTTTCCGAACTTATTTTTAAAGCAACAGCTAAATCTTACATTTTCTCTGAAATGTACAGTATCTTTCATAACATTTTAGAACTTAAATATTGCATATATTTAAGGTAAACAAAGGATGTACTTTTTGTGAATTTCAACTTTGAAGAAAATTATTGTTGTCACGTGACTCTCGAGAGCCAATCAAGGCAGTCTACTGCACTACTTAAAGTTGGATGACTGCATTTTCCTTTTAATCTGCCGTAAAGTAGGGCCAAACCTCCATCTTCGTTCGGGTTGGCTCAGTGTTGTATGCATATACTGCACCAAAACAAGGGAACGCCTTACAACATGTGATGTACCAGGTTTGTAAATCCTACGCTGTGTCCCACAATTCCATGCGGCAACGAATTACCGAACTCGCTTATTAAGTTTCGTTACGTTTATTTCACTTTGATAACATTAAGCAAATTACGGTAACTTTCCTTCTCACGTCGGATTGATTAATGTACACAATGTACATCACATGACTGGTTCTACGTGGTTGTACCGTGATGTACCATACTCCTTTTTTTCCTTTCATGAAAAGCAGCCGACATGTGATCGATCAAACTGTCCTGTTGGTGGCTGGCGCAACTGTAACGTACATGCTCTAGTTGAGGAAAACCAACATGTTCCCCTTAGTCAGACTAGCTAAAGGCATCGAGACTATAACCCGGTCGCAAACTTCCAGTCTCCGTCGTATAGATTCACGCACACTTAATTAACGTCGATTGGCGACCCGACAGCAGAGTCGCGGTGAGTCCGCACGGTCGCTCAGGACGAGTCTAGTTTAATTGTCACTTGTGTGCACTACATAAATGGCATAATTACACCAAAACAGGGACATCTCGCATGTTTAAGCCTTGGTTTTACTTGGAAATTGTTCGAAGCAACTCTCTGGTACTACAAAATCTATCCTTTTTATCACTACGACTTGCTCTTTCAAGTAACAATGGCTTGCTGTTGAGTATCGCTCATATTTCCTGAATGATAAGGGGGAACTGCGATATTTTATAGGCGATATAACATGTTGACACAAAACAGACTATTATAATTCTATACTTCATTGAAATAAAGTAATATATATGATATGTTTGTATACTTGCATGAGAGATGTGAAAAACAAATGAAATGAAATTGTCAACCATAATTAGATACTGAATCGTAATTTTCTCATACCATTGTTTTTCAAATTAGCTTTTGTGTTTAGGCTAATTATTTTTTGGTCCATTCGGGCAAAACAAAATAGGATTAATAGTACCATTGGCCAATATAATCAATATTAGGGCAAAAATTGCCCTTGTCCACCCCTCGAAAAATTACCCCAAGTTCACCTATGCGGAAGGGGCTTAAGTAAGTAGGTTAGGAGAATTGGAGAACTGGGGTTGTCCGGAGTACGTAAGAGGATTTGGCCTTCAAGACTTTGTGGAGATAGGCCTATGTTTTCGACAAGTCCTAAATTTCTAAATGTTAAATGTATCAGCAACAAGAATACAGTAAAGAGGCAAATTGTAGACTGAACCACTGAAATGCTCACGAATATTGAGATCATTGGGTTTTAAGATGTGGATTGAATGTTAAGTCCGTGAAATGGTTTTTTGGTTTCCTCTGGGTCTTTATGGGTCTCATACCAGGTGTAACATACAGGCAACGGACTTACTAACCAAGCTTTGACCCAATGAGCCTATACTTTTGTGAGGTAGCCTTGAACAACTGTTTTAGACTCTAAGAATATAAAGAGTGAAATTTCACTCTTTGGGAGAGTGAAGGTTGTGAAGCAGAGTGGAAATTCCCTCCAAGAAGGGTGAAATTCACTCCAAGAAGAGTGAAATTCCCTCCAAGAAGGGTGAAATTCACAACAAAAGAGGCAAGTTTCACTGTTGATGGAGTGGCTACAGGGACCACTCTTTAAAAGAGTAATCACTGGGGCACTCTTCAAAGACACTCTTCCTTGAGTGAACTGCACTCTTCTTGGAGTTAATTTCACTAAACTTGTAGTGAATCAACACCCTAGTGGAGTGAACTTACACTTTCCACTCTATTGGAGAGCGATTACATTCACTCTTTTGTTTTCGGAGTACATACACTGCTGGCCCTGCAGAGCTACTCTCACAGTTATTACATCCAAGCTCTAAGTATCTAACGATGATAATCCCGTTTTATAAGCAACAAAAGAAAAGGGCTCTCCAGCTTTTTCTTTTTCTTTTCATTTTGAATATCACGATAATTTAAGGACCCTGGTTTCTGAGAATTGCGACACGTAACTTGTCGAGATTTTACGCAGGCTTTACCATTGACCATGTCGTACTACTGTATTTGTCATACATTAAAGCTCCACATAGTTATGACAGCTTGTGAATACAATTGTTCTTAGCAGATACAGAGCCAAGTGGGGTCCAACCATTATGACCCAAGTTTGAAATGTAAAAAAAAAAAAAAAAAAAAAAAAATGATAAGTGTAAACTCTATTACGTTTGAGGCACAAACATTATACCATTTCGTATTTGTAGACGAAAAACCCATTTTTTTTCTCAAAAAGGGATGAAGGTCGCTCTTTCCCTCCAGACCACGAACTAATGTTACAATCCAAAAGCCGGACCAATGACCCAATCATATCCAACGTCTGGTCTTGAAGGAATATTCTGGTGTCAAAAGAATAATTCTTTATCGCACTCCCTTCAAACTCCATATCTACAGCTATGTTCATAACTCAAGATATTCCTGTTTAAAGATAGGTTATCTTTGTCAAAAACAGACCCCTTGTTGCTTCAAGGTTACAAAATGTTATGTAATACCCGAAAATTGCTTCCGAAATCTTTTGCTTTTCTTTAAAATTCGAGTAATTAATTTGACCTCGAAACTTCACACCAGTGAAACATTCAATATTGTTCGTTTGGGGTTGACCTGAAAATTTTGTGAGCACTAAGGTTAACAGTATTTGGATATTTCATTTTCATGTGTGAACATTATCCAGAAATAAAAAAGATGCTCAATTAATCTACCGGTATGACATCACAGATTTTCCACAATGAAATGTGTTACTGTGGTTTGAATGTTTTCTTTCAAAAGTCATAACTTTTCCTAGCCCGCCGGGCGGACGAATTTTTCGTCCAGCTCATCGCTACGAAAAAATCAACCTGAGGGGCGGCACCCTAAAGGGGGCTGCAGCCACAGAGGCGCTACGCAGGCTAAACTTTTCCATGCAACATGCTATCGAGACTGAATTTTCACCGATAAAGAGAAGAAAAGTTCCTTGATTTTTTGAAGCTATTGAAAATTTTTCACCGGAATATCCGTCTCTTTAAAGCAGAGGGAAGTCACTCATGTCCATTGGGATCTAACCTTTTTTTTTTCTAAAAGTCCCCTCCACTCTTTGGCGAAGAGCCAAGGGGCCAAAACCAACCATTTACTCCCGGAAAGTTCTGCTCCTCAGTCTAATCAAGTGCTTGAACGAGCAAGTCATTGTACTGATTGGGGTTCCAGATCTCTCAAGATATTTTTGCTTTATAAACAACAGTACATTGTTTCCGAGGATTACACATTTGATCTTTCTACTCCAAACACTAATTTTATTTTCAATCAATTGTGCTGCACAACTTCGTGAAAGAACTAAACCCCCTTTACGGGTTGTTCCCTCTGTTAAAAAAGTCAAAACGTTGCACTTTTTCTTAAGCTTCGCCAAATGAGTTGTATCAAATTGCATCTAAGGAACCTCACCAGTGGCGTAGCTAGGATTTTTTCCGGGGGGGGGGGGGAAGGTATGAAATTTCCCCAAAACTTTTCCCGGTCAATGTGTATGTATTTCATATAAAATATGCAAAGTGTATGCAAAGTATATTATTTTGGTAAACAATATCTGGTTTATTTGTATGTACTAAAGCAGTGACGTACGGAGGATTTCTCTGAAGGGGGAGGGGCATGCAGTATGGTCTAAGGGGAGGGGTGTCCGGAAATAATTTGACGTTTTCAAGTAGCCTACATGCAAAATGGTGCAAGATTTTCGACTTTGAAAGGAACAGTGTTAAAGGTTGAATCGTGGTGGTTCATGAGGATAAAACTGAAACTTTTGTGTCTTTACATGCACTCTTATGCCATTTATGTTACCTTACAAAGTAAAACTTGTCATTAATTTGCACACTTTTAGAAGTCCAAATAAAAGAGCATTGATCGGTATTTGTGGTTTTTCTTGGTCACAAAATGTTATTTTGTCATAAAGATTATCTAAGCGGGGCGCCACCATTGGTTGGCGCGGAGCGTAGAGAAAATTTGGAAAAATCAGACCCCTTAGATGGCCGGAAATAGCATTTTCCAGGCTAATACGAAGAATCTAGCTAGTCGCTTTCTTCTTTTGTCGTTTGCAATAAAATGCTCACTTCAAAATATGTTCGCAAACTGCAAAGTGATCAGAGAGTTAAGAGCTAATTTTACTCCAAATATGTAATTTTGCCCAAAAGACCGAGCGAAGCGCCACCATTGGTTGGCGCGGAGCGTAAAGAAAATTTCGAAAAATCAGACCCCTCAGATGGTTAAAATAGCGTATTTATGCTTGTAAAGAGAATCTAAACATGTAGTCTTTTTTATCGATGTCACCAGTGGGAAATAGAGTCTACCTTTTTAAGTAAAAATTGGAATTTGACAGAATTTGCCTAGGTCTATTTGTAGGAATTAAAAAAAAAATGGCATCACTGACAGACCTTGCAAGGACAATCCTTCCCCTTTGAAAAAATTTGAAAAATTGGGTGTCCTTATAAGCATTCTGGTGCCACATATGCTATCTTTTGAAGTAAAATCTATGTTAATAAAGTTAGACTACGTATTTTTAAGAACAAAGAAAAAATGTCATCAGTGAGGGGGGCATGGCCCAATGGTCTCCTCTTCGCACGACACTAAGGAGTCCTAATAGTGGCTCGATCACACAGGATATCCTGTGAGAAAAGCAGTCTGTTATGTGTAGAAGGCCACAAGGTACTCATTGTCCATTTATTGTTACACTCAAAGTGAGCAGAAAGCTATAAGTGTGCCAACGGTTCCCATTAATTCTAATTTCTAGATTAACTTTAAGTTTATCGTTGGCCATGGATTGTTTCAGCCCGATCCATCGTTATGTACACAGAGTAAAATCGTACAGCTACTGCTAGCTTGTAGAAGAACATAACAACCTCGGGGGTCTACGGTAGTGACTTGTCAGTTTTCACATCCTTTTACTGATGAATTCCCAAAGTTTCACCTGAATAATAGCTTCCTGTGCACTGAAATGCACTGATCATAACCCCCGTGCGTATACAAGCACAAGAGAACATTCAATCTGCTACGCGACGAGGACATTTCAGTGGAACGCGAATTGGGCCGGTTCATGAGACACTGACGAAATTTGAGTTAATTTGTTGTATGAAAATACGAATTATGTATGAGAAATGTCTCACAATTTCTTATTCTAACAAAAATTTTGAGAATTTTTTGTGAAATTTTTGAAATAATAAGAAAAAATATCATCAAATTTCCCCAAAAATTTTTCCAGGGGGGGGGGGCAAGTTGCCCCCCTGCCCCCCAGTAGCTACGCCACTGAACCTCACACCCCTTTCATTAAACCACTCCTCGAGAATAGCGGTCCAAAGCAACTTTCATTCCCCTTTCCAAGCCTTTAATATACAATGAATATCGTTATGGCATAATTGAGTAAATAGGAAGTTTTTGAAACGAACTTAGTGGTATAGAAAACAGTGTTTGTTTCCAGCAACTGGGACACAAAACGCTTCATACTCATATCTTAGTGTTACTTGACATCGACTCAGTAAGTATACTTGGATGTACTTGGCTTTTAGAAAGGAACTAGTTATTGCAGACATCTGAAAAAACGTCACCTTTCTGGCATACTGACGAACCGCAAATTGGTATAGTGACGAATGTGAAAATTTGGCAATTTTGGCGTAGTGACGGATGCATATTTTGCCGAAATCTGTTCACATTAGCGTCAAAACTTGCAACGACTTTGTAAAATATATTACTTTGTACAATGCTAAACATTAAAACGAAGATGGCGAAAATTTTCCAAATAAGACAACATTCGTCACTATGTGAAATACAAAATCAACAGATTTATGAAATTCTCGATTTTGCGATTCGTCAGTACGCCAGAAAGCGGACGAAAATGCCCCCTTATTGTTAGAAGGCCATACATAACTCCCTTCAAATCTGGTTTTAAAGCTCCATCGGCAAGGTTAGCCTAAATTTTTATTGTTGGCCTAAAAATTGGTTTCAACTCACCAACAGCAACGATGGAAGCAATAAATAGTAGAAATGCAGGAAAAGATTTGGAATAAATCTTGTGATCCATCATCGGTTGAACTCGCCGGCCGCACTTTTTAAGTCAAGAAAGCTTTAAAACGTGTCTGCTTCAATTCTGACGATTGGATGTGGAGGGTACGTACTTATAAAGTAGAGTGAAAATCTCCATGCAGCGATTGAGCCATACTAGGAATACTTTGCAGGGTAGGCTGCTTAAAAGATGGCCAGAAACCAATGCTTACCTGTCATACAACGTAAGCATTCTCGATGAGGGTTTTGTTGTGATTGTCCTGTTAAGCTCCCTTCTTCGGGCGACAGTCATAAGCAGTTCAGACAGTCCAGACACTTGAGACAGAGTAAAGGTTGCAGCCGTAGGTTCAAAGGTTATCAATTGCCTGGTATTACAGTGAACGAGAACAACCGCCTCTTTAATAACGGGGTCGTAAATATTGAAGTTTCGCCGTTGGGGAGTGTATACATGAAGGCAACTTGAAGATTGTTTTCTCAATAAGCCTAGGCCTAGATGAAAAATATTTAATATTTTTATATGACAAAATTAGTCTTGAAGGTTTACTGTTAGCATAGGCGAACAAAACCGCTAAAACGAGCGGCGGTAGCATGCTTTCCGCCCCAACCTCCCGGGTCAGAAACCCCTTTTTTCACTTTCCAAATCTCCAAACCACGCGCTTCGCTCGTCGCAAAATGCAATATCGAATGCACTAGTTCTCGCTAATAAATCAGTTCGGTAAACTTTTCCTAGCTCTGGAAATGACAAACTCGGATATTTACCATATGTGACACCACATCGTCAAGATACACCGGCAGATAAATTGCTATTTTTTAAACTGTCTTCCAAATTTTCTTCAATGAAAGCTCTTGATTTTGAAATATTTTGTCTACAAAGGTCAACAAAGTTTGAGAAACTTTTAGAATGTCATCGGACAGTGTCAGTTCGTAGACCTTAGATAACACTATGTAGCAACCACGATTCAGTCGTCGTGCAATTATTCTCAGTGCCACCAATATATGAAGGAAGTGCAGATTCTTCAGTAATCCCCTAACTCTTTAAACTTCCTTACATGAAACCCAGAACCCAAAGCTTTCTGCAGTACAATCTCCACCTACACATATTTGTTTAAAAGGGACAAAAATTTCGGCACGCGAAGCGTCCCTGATACAGTGGTGTTCACACTTGGAAGAAAAATCGGAAAAGTTAGCTACGTCTTACAAGTCCGAGACATGCTTTTTCCTATTGTCTATATAAGGGGTCGCGATTTTTCAAAATTTCCTCTACGCTCCGTGGGAATTGGGGATAATCTTTCGAGCAAGCCGTCATATTTCAGGCAGGGAACGATTTGCCTACTGTACTCAAATGCTCTCATAACATCTATCATCAGATACCTTTCAACCATGTCAGTTGAGTAGTCTGTGTAGATGTATTCCTTGGTTATTGAAGTTGTCAAAATGTTATCATTGTTTATGGCAATGTTACAGAGCAATGACGCAGCTACAGGAGGCAGGGGGGGGGGTTGCCCCCTGGGTCGAAAAACTAAGAAATTCCGAACTTTGCCATTTGAGACACCAGTCAAATACAGTGCGGTTTTCCTAACTTTTCCTTCATAAAAATTCTGAATTCTTCTAAATGAAATCTCCATAATTTTAATTTTCTCGAGCCCTTAACTGCAACCCTTAAATCAGTAAGCAGTTGCTCACAAAGCAGTCTGTGGTAAACTTTTTTCCTTGAAGGAAAAAACTTTATTGAAACTCAATGCAGAATATCTACAAGGTGATAAAGATATTTACAATTATTTACATATTGGTTCAGCTAATTACAACACAATTACAGTTCACATAATTTTGTACATAATGACAACACCACAGATTTTGCAGTCATTTAGACAGAATAGACTAACAAGTTAACAATATTGATACAATAAAACCATTATCTAATAAAAATTACCCTCCTTAATACAAACGATAATTTCCGCATCCTCCTTTAACCCTTTTCTTAAGGATTAATAATTAGTCTTTGCCCATAAGAAGACAAAGATAAAACATTATACAAAAAAGAACGAAAGAAAAACACGGACGCTAAATATGGAAAAGTAGTTTATGATTTTCAACTTCTACAAAGGAACTTCCCTCAATCTATGGTAAACATTTACCAGCCCCTGCAGTACCGTTTTCCTCAAATTTTCTTCAATGTATGCTTTTACTTTTGAAATATTTTGTCTATAAAAGGGAAGCAAAGTTTCCGGAGCTTTTCAAATGTCGTCGAGAAGTCTCAATACGCACTCCTTAAATAACATTATGTAACAACAAACAACGATCTTCAGTCGACATGCTATCTCAGATATGTGCTTATAGGAAACGCAGGTGCTTCGATCGAAAGTCCCCAAAATATTAGACTTGGCCAAGTCTCTCGTGAGTGTTCCCCGGGGAGCTGACAACACTAACTCTACACAAATCCAGTGCTTCAGCACAGTACAGCATACCGTATTTGCCTTTTTTTCTAATACGCCCTCTATCGGTCTAAAATGTATCGCTTCTCGTTGAGAAACGATAGAATTAATAGACCAATCGAGGGCGTATTAGATAAAAGGAAAATACGATATTCTGTGCTATGCTGCAGTAGGGGGATTTTGAAGAGAAAGTTGTCAACTCCCAGCGGAACACTCACGACAGACTTGGCCAAGTCTACCCAAATATTTAAATTTCTTTACCGGAAACCCTGAAGCTAAACTATTTCTTGCAAAACAAGCTCCTTATTTAGTGTGTAAATGGACCCAAATTTTCGGGGCGTTCCGCGCCCCGCAATTTACGTTTCTAATACAGTAGTGTTCACACCTAAAAAAAATCAGATTTTTTATCTTTTAAAATATTTTCTTGCTCTTAGAAAAAAGCGAAACATTTACCAAAATGTACCTTTTGGCCAATGGTCTAGGGTGAGGTGCATTGTCCAAAATTGTTCCAACCCCCCGCCCACACTTTCATATTGCTTCCTACGCCACTGACTGGAGGTGATATAATGGGATAATTATTTTGTATCCTTTAGCAGGGCAAGACCTCTTAATCGGAAAATCTTTGGTAGACACATGCCCCTCCTGTCCTCGGGGGTACATTTCTGCAGAAAACGCTGTTGTGGGTAGCAACTCATATCGTATTCATAATTGATAAACCTTTCTACTCTTCTTGACTCACGATTGGGTTCTATCATTGTCCAACTTCCTTGACAAAGTATCAGCTCCAAGGTTCTATACGCCAGTCTATAAAATCAGTCGACATACACCCCGCCTTTGAGGTGATTTACTACATTCGTCTGTACCCCAGGACGTAAACTTTTCTTCCACGTCAGTCAGTTAGTCAATTAGATAACGTTTTACCCCTCTCAACTTATGACCATTTCTAGTTCAATCTAGCCACGCCCACTGCCCCTTTTCGGTTGTTTTGCACTGGATTGCTTTCCCTTCTCCACTGCGTATTCGGCTTGGACCATCACGTACTTTGGTATGACTATTTGGAAGTCGAACCATGACCTCTCGTGTGAGATGTATGCTTTATCAATTTATCAAACACCAAACGCTCGCCTTCTTAGCAGTCGCTTCATACATGGGCAACGATCACGGGAAGATTGGAGGGGGGGGGGGACACATGTCTCCCCTAATATTTTGCTGAATGATTTTTGATTATCATCCAATTCAAAGGATGATGGGTAGCTAGCATTATTCAACGGACACAAAGAGTGCACTGATTATGATTTATGGATTTGCATTCCCCCTGGTAAATTTAATGAATGATGTAACTGGCTTTGCATTTTCCCAAGAAAGAGCTCAACACAGGTTTGGGAGGGGCTACGAATAAGTCAGTTGGGAAAATTGAAGTTGTCTGTAATGAGAAATGACAACGTTTTCCAATTACATAACATGAACCACATATTTTCAGTATATCTTGAGTTAAACCTAAACTTTTCGAAGCGGTCCCAATCTAAGTTCGTTCAGGAAATTTTCATGACCGCGTGGCCGAGAGGGGACTGGGGGTGGGGGGGGGGGGTTGCAGCCCCCAACTGGCCAAAACCTTTCTGGATCGGGCAGGCTTCGGTTCCCAAGTCGGCCAAAGACTGTGCCCTGGTTGGGAATCTGGAGTCGGACAAAATGTCACCGCCCCTGAAAGAATCAGTCCCATACGGCCATGCATGGTCACAAGGGAAGGAAGGGTCGAACCTTGATGAGTCTGGCAGACATCGTGCCTGAGTCGAGCAGAGATTAACCCCAGGGTTGGGATCTGCAGCATAGTCTTCCGAGGCAGTGGGCAGGGGTCTCACTCTTATTCTCCTAAATGTTTTCAAGATCTAATATGTGGGCACCTTCTTGAGTTTTAAAAATTGGCATGGCTTTAAGCACTCAGAAAACTCCTAAGGTGCCCCCAAAATCTGAAATAGATATGCCCGATTGAGAAAATCATCATAGTAGCAGTAAAATTTTCATGAAAAATCAGCAAGATTGCAAGAATTTGTTACTCATTCGGGCATGGCAAAAGCTATAGGGTATATTTGATGCTTTTCTTTACATTTTTTCGCAACGCAAGTCGAAAATGGTCGAATATACATTGCAAAATAGCAAATTATTATTGTCATCGTCCAAAATGAAACATTATAATAACCCCTAATCGAAGACTGGCTCTGTAAATTAAGGTTCTGCTCAAAACGCTAGTCTGTAGTGTAAAAGAAGTTGGAAACTCTCACGAGGAGAAACCTTATCGCGCCCTCTCACGCACATGGGCACATCCTGAGTCGCATCAGGGTGGTCTTAGCAGCTCCCTGGTCGCATAGATACTGCTAGGCTATCTATGACAGGCTTGAGAAGTTTTATCTCAAACAGTGGTTGTCGCATGATACCATTACTAACTACAAACATTACCCTTCAAGGGCGACCATCAACCATATCAGAGTTCCTGGATAGCAGTCAATGAAAATGAACCCCCTCCCGTAATGTATGAAACAGATCGTCGACCTTGGCTTCAGAGAGTCACAAACTAAGTTGTCCAGTGACGGCTTGTTTCGACAAACCCTACATACATACTTGATTACCGTTTTGTGTTTTCTGTTTTATGTCAAGTTTATGTAAATTGCTATCTTAGATATGCAACAGGCATCCATCCAACACATTCATTCTTCCAATTAAAATACTTGCTTAGTAAAGTTAAGAATTGGTTAGTTTCAAGAAATTCACCCCAATTCAAATCATAGTGTTTTGTTGATATATGAACTAAAATGATTGGGGAAACCATTGGAAAGAACAACACAAACCCAACTGTCCAAAGAGCTAACTTGAGACAGACGCGTAGACCATCTATATTAATACAATGGAATTAAAAGGGCCAAACCTCTCACCACAAACTAGAATTGTGGTACGGGGTACCGAAATTCTCAATTGGCTCAGCTCTTTTATTGGCAGCTAAATGAAACATGCACAGGTTCAAAGCTTTTATTACACAGCATGAATGGTGATCGTGCTTTTTCAACAGTATCTGCGAAACTGTGGAATGACCTTCCATCTTTTGTCAAGAACTCTTCCACTGTTGGACAATTTAAAACTAACTTGAAAACTCATTTGTTTACTTTGTCTTATTGACCGCATGTTGTATAGTTTTAGCGCTTTGAGACTTCTTGTGTAAGGCGCTATATAAGAACTGTTATATTATTATTACTATTATTATGAACGGTACTGAGAGTGTTTTGTTGTACAAATTGAGTTTTTCCATACTCACCTTGAAGCAATAAACTGAGATTGTATCTGGATGAGGATGAATTTCAGACAATTGTGGGAGTGGCTTCAGTGAGAAGGTTAGGAGAATTAGTACTGTCTGGGGTGAGAGAACTGGGCCTTTAATGTCAAGACTTGGGTGCATCTTTCAAAAAGCCATCTTGAGACTAAATTCATCATGCTTAAATCCCTTTAATTGCATAACTATTTACGTTAAAGAATTCGGCAGTGTTTCCTGTTTGATTGGTCACTGTGTACGGAGGACTATTTCATAGGATCATTTCCCCCCTATCAAACTTGTAGAAAACTACGGCTGCATCTATGCGCACAGCACACATGTGATATTACGGAAGCCGAGAACGGCACGGTAGAGAGAAAACGCAAATCATTTATCTGTACCATCAGGCCAACAAAAAGACAAGGGCGTACTTCAAGAACTTTTGTTACAGCATGTTATGTACTGCATACATCCCCAATATTAATGGACGAGTCTCAATGCTATTAGAAAACAGCCGTTTAGACAACAAGAGTACATACGTACCTGCTTTGGTATTGATTACTAAATGAGAGAACACCAAGTCTCATATGCTCAAAAAATTATAGAAGGTAAAGAAAACATGCCAAGTTTCATCTACACGATTCTCAATACTACTAGAAAACAGAGACTTTTGGATAAGAATAATGATATAAGTTCCGTTCATTCTTACCGTTTATAGAACAAACAAGAAAATCACGAGAAATACAGGGAAAAAGTTTTTATGCATATAGTGCAAAGGGCACGGGACTCGAAGGTTTATAAAAGCTATTCCATGTAACGAAAAGGAAAAAGCTTAAGCTAGACTTTTTGCTCGAGTACGGTACTCATTTTTCGAGAACCATCATGCTCATGACAGTTTATTCCTTGCAAAAGGCATAGGCGGCGGGAGCGGGGGGCCAGGGGGCCTGCCACCCACCCCACTAATTTTTTATGAGATTTTTGGAGGGCATGCCCCCCCCCCCCCATAACTGAATGTCGCAAATAAATTTTTCAAAAGTAATTAAACAAATGTAAGTTTCTTTCATATTATTTCGGTTATTCTGTGGCTCAAACATTAATTTTCAGAGTCCAAAAGTTGCAAAGCTTCCGGGGGCTTTGTCCCTAGGCCCTCACATTAACGATAACCTGTAGGAGAGTTTCAAAGAGCTCTTTAAACAGTTGCAAGGTATTCTGCAATTGTGCCCCACTCTGAGTTTCGGAATAAATTCAGGTAGGCTGTGACAAGCTTCATATCTTCGGAATCTCTTGACTTTTTACCCTTCGGTTTCTGAACGGATAATTTTCTAACAGATTTTGAGTGGCTAAAATTAGCTACCTTGGTGTGGACTTAAGTGTGCTCCTAGCATCTGGCATGTTTCTACCTCATGTAGGGATTTTTTTCAATTCCTGGGGATGCACAAAATCATTCCAAAATCATACTTGGTGTGGTGGGTATAGCCTATTTGGGTCTATTAGCTCAAAAAGCTATGACCGATACTTCACAGATAATCATAACGCAATGCCCGAAAATTCTTTCAAGCATTTGCCCGAAAATGGAAAAGTATCATAGTAAGGCTAACATAGTTACGAAAGGTAAAGAGATAAAAAAAATCGCGGCACATTTGGGAAGCCTGTGGCTTAAAAGAAACAATTATTCTTGAGACTATTTTTAAATTTTGTGTAACACAATACCCGAAATGGCTTCAAATCTTTGCCGAAAAACAGAAGACGCTGTATTTAAAGTACAATTTCCATGGACTATAAAAAAGATCTCCGACACATTTGGGTAGAATTTGAAAAAAAGGTTTTCATAATCCCAACTTCACACTGTAGTCATGCAAAAATTTACCCGAAATGGTCAAATATTCGGGCAAAGGTTAAAAAAAATGTTGGGACGTTTTCAATTGCCAAATTAATTAAACGGATAGACAGGAGGGTATTCAGGTGCCAAAAGATTGCCATCTATCCTGCTCTAGAGCCAAATACGGGCAATGGTTATGAAAATCTGGTAATTTGTTTTTCGATACTTGAATGATGCAGGGTGAGAATGTCTTCCCATAAGTCTGCTTGAAAATTCATTTAAACACACATTGTAACGTGAAAATTCTGTCAATAAGTGTTTCTAATAGAAGAAAAATCATTTACTTCATTTCATCCAGTAGTAGAGGTACATTTTATCTGATTCTTCTGATCAAAATAGCGACTGCTAAGATCCCGATAGGCCTACTTTTTTTCAAAAGTGAAATCATATATAGTCGGATGTTCGGGCACACAATTTTTTCAATATAGGCCTATACTGAATTAAGCCAAGAGTCGCAATAGAGTTGAATTCATTTGCATGTTTTCAATTCCGTTCTGTAGATTTTCCCCGAAAATATGCGGGACCTTTTTTATCGATTGGTAGTGATACATTTTATCTGGTAATTCTCTGATCAAAAAGCGACTGCTTAGATCCCCCTACTACCCTATAAGCCTAGGAAATGTCGTTTTCGATTGTCTAAGCGGTCTGACTTTTCAAAATTTTCTGTTCGCTCTCCAGGGGTTGCGCCAGCGGGGGACAAGGGGCCATGCCCCTTCCCCCCCGTCGAGGAACACTGGCACCCCCGTCGGGGAAGGCCGGCAATTTCGTCGGAGAGGCCAAATAATTAAAAAAAAATGTAATAAAAAGACCCACAATCACTGAAGTTAATGGATTGGCGATCTAGAACATTTTTTTGTTTTGTAAATAAACAATGGCTCCATGAACACTCGGGTGTCCTTTTTGTTTTTTACAATTAAATATATACATTTTACATTTTTTAAAAAGTGATTTTGCCCTGCAAAAGTGTACTTTCCAAAAGAACATGTTGATAAATATTTGGGAGAAATACTGGTTACCTTGGATGGAATTGTTTTGAGTTTAATTTAGACTTAAGAAAATGGTGCAAACTTTTTTACGTTAGGTCTGTTTTGTTATGTATTTTCATTTATTACTCATTTCAATTTTATTGTATTATTGTGATGTATATTTTTGTTGTGATTTAAAGACAAGAAAATGTCAAGATCAATAAAGAGGAAAAAAAAAATTTTTGTTTTGTAATCCTATTTTAATACATATGAGAATCGTTTTTAAATCACTTCTTAACTCAGTTAAACTTCATTCTATGTACCTTGTACTATCTCTTTCCCCGTCGGGGAAGGACGGCATTTTTTTTTGGGGGGGGGGGGGGACTTAACATGAAAAACGTAAAAGAATGAAGTTACTGGATGGATGACCATGATTTTTTCTTTTTGAACTATTTTTTTCTTTTGTAACGTTATTTTAATGCATATCTGAATCGGTTTTAAAGGCCCAGTTCTCTCACCGAAAACGGTACCAATTCTCCCAACCTTCTTACTGAAGCCGCTCCCACAATTGTCTGAAATTCATCCTCACCCAGCACATTCTCAGTTTATTGCTTCAGGGTGAGTACAGAAAAACTCAATTTCAAAACACTCTCAGTACCGTTCGTGCTGTGTAATACAAGCTTTGACACTCTGCATTGTTTGAATTAGCTGTCAATTAAAGAGCAGAGCCAATTGAAAATTTCGGTACCCGGGTACCAAAATTGTAGTTTGGGGTAAGAGGTTTGGCCCTTTAATCACTTCTTACTAGCTCTTCTATCCCTCATCCCATCTTTAATCCGTGCGCGCAAGGTCATGCCTCCGTCGGGGACGGGCTACTTACCCCCTGTTGTTGAGAAAATCCAATTTCGTGGGTAGCGCCTTCATCTACAGACCCATGATAAAAGATGTGGGTCTGTAGTCACTCTGCGGACGACCTTCTTCATCCGTTTTACTAAAAGACCTCATTCTTCAAGGAAACTCACAATTCCGAATTCTTACAAAAACGTTACAAAAACACATATCATGATAAACAGTGGTGTGAGAAAATCTCCCCATAAGTCTGACTGAAAATTTATTTGAAGGCACCTTGTAACCAGTGACGTGATATGTTTTCAAATACGTTGGGAGTAAAACCATTTATAGTCCGGAGTTCGGGCAGTCACGTTTAAAATTTTTACCTATTTAGTTGACCTTGCAATTGAATTCAACGAAGATTGTTAATGCAGTCAAAAACATTATAGTATATTTTCAATGCCGTTGCATAGTTTTCCCCCGAAAAGATACAAGACCATTTCAACTAATTGTAGCAGTACCTTTTATCTGGTACTTTTCTGATCATTAGCAAGTTGGGGTTTTTTCTCTATTGAAGTGAGTGAAACTTTCATTTTGAAGGAAAGCTCAAAATAACGACTGCTTCATTTCTAGTTACAAGTCTGGGAAATGCCATTTCGTGGTTAGATTTTTTATCAATTTTCTGTACGCTCCGCGCCAACTGATGGTGGCGCTCCGCATAGATAGTGTTTTAGCCGAGCAGATAACTGACAGAACAATGCGTGTTTGGGAATTATCCTTCGTCTTGCCGCAGTATTATAAAGTTAAAATAATTTTATTGCGAAAGAAATCTGAAAAAGGGACTTCTTTGATTCTAGTTACGAGCCCAGGAAATGCCATTTTCTGCTGTCAGGGGGTTCTCAATTTAAAAAAAAAAAATCTGTGCGCTCGACTTAAGATAATCTTTCGGGCAGGATGACATCTCTCGGACAAAACAGAATTCTGCCCCTTCCCAGACTGACATGCTCCCGTACGCCTATGACAATAAATCAGATATAAAACTTCAAATATATTCGAAGCCAAATTTTTTCGTCGGGATTGCTCCAATGTGGTCCGAGGGCCTAAATCTGCATGATGATATTCAGTAACCTCAACAAAACTAAAGATCACCCCTACTTGATTTTCCTCATGAGAACGTCAGATTCCTCCATACAACCCCAAAGCTATCATAAAATTACAATTTTCCTCCAATATAAGCTTTAAGAATTGTTACAAGTGGCAAATTTTTCCAATTTCAATGGATACTCCGTACAATAAATAGGCCCTAACCAAAGCCAACTCTGTTAATCACCCGGCATATAGGCCTACCTAATTTTGCTCCTGAAAGGCGTATCACTTAATAAAAGAAACAAAAGTTTTCATTATAACCTTACCAAAGAAACCAAATTTTCTTTAATTAAAGTCCAAAGTTTCTCCATTTCAATAAGCTCATAATTTTCAAAGATCCGTTCAAAAAAATAGGGAAAAACTATAAAAACAGACTTCTAGTCTTGTTGTACGATTCAATGCGTGACCCCAAAAGAATTTCAGCTGTGGCCCATATATTATGTATTTGATTTTTCCCTTATGAAGAACAAATTCTTCAATAAACACCCAAAATTTTTATAGGGCCAAAAAGAGCCAAATTTCTTTCAAAAGTTTTAATTTTTACTTCAAAAAACTCCAGATTTTTACGTATTTGTTAAAAAAAAGCCCAAAACTTCGGCCCGCTCCGCGCGCCTCAAATTCTGCAAGTCACGTTCCACCGGGACATAACATCGCCTTAATCGGGGCCTTGAAATTCTGGGCCCCCTGTCGGGGAGCTTGGCCCCCCCCCCCTGTCGGGCAAATCCTGGCGCCACCCTTGTCGCCCCCAGGCTTGTTAAGAGGATCCAAGCATTCGCTTTTTTAAGTTTCAATTGCAGATAAACGTGCATTCGTTCCAAACTAAAATTTAGCCAGAAATACTAAGCGGAACCCTATTGGTTGCCGCGAAGCGTACAAAACATTTTGAAATATCCGACCCCTCAGACAGTTGAAAATGGCATCTCCCGGGCTTATATAGGGATCTAAGCAGTCGCTATTTTGAGTTTCCTTTTGCAAAAAATACTCACTTAAAACTTAAATTTTGCTATTAAGCGGTCTTAGTGGAGCACCACCATACGTTGGGGCGAAACGTACAGGAAATTTTGAAAAATGTGACCCTTCAGATAGAGGGTCTTAGCAGTCACTAACTCGAGGTTCTGTTTGCACAAAAATGTTCACTTGAAACTAAAATTCTGCTAGGAAGACTATCTGCACTTAGCTTCACCACTGGTTGGCGCGGAGCGAACAGAAAATTTTGAAAAATCAGACCCCTGAGACAATCGAAAACGACATTTCCCAGGCTTATAGGGTGATCTAAGCAGTCGCTTTTTGATCAGAGAATTACCAGATAAAATGTATCACTACCAATCGATAAAAAAGGTCTACAAAACGGAATTGAAAACATGCAAATGAATTTAACTCTATTGCGACTCTTGGCTGATATATATAGGCCTATTTAAAAAATTGTGTGCCCGAACATCCGACTATATATGATTTCACTTTTGAAAAAAGTAGGCCTATCGGGATCTTAGCAGTCGCTATTTTGATCAGAAGAATCAGATAAAATGTACCTCTACTATTGGATGAAATGAAGTAAATGATTTTGTCTCTTTTAGAAACACTTATTGACAGGAATTGTCACGTTACAAGGTGTGTTTAAATAATTTTCAAGCAGACTTATGGGAAGACATTCTCACCCTGCATCATTCAAGTATCGAAAAACAAATTACCAGATTTTCATAACCATTGCCCGTATTTGGCTCTAGAACAGGATAGATGGCAAACTTTTGGGAACCTGGACACACTCCTGTCTATCCGTCGAATTAATTTGGCAATTGAAAACGTCCCAACATTTGTATAAGCTTTGCCCGAATATTTGGCCACTTTGGGCAAGTTTTGCAAGACTACAGTCGGGTATTCGGGTATTTTGTTACACAAGAGTTGAAAACAGGCTCAAGAATAATTGTTTCTTTTAAGCCACAGGCTTCCCAAATGTGTCGCGATTTTTTATCTCTTTAATTTTTCGAAACTATGTTACCCTTACTATGATACTTTTCCATTTTCGGGCAAATAATTGAGAGAATTTGGATATGCGGCATTGTGTTGTGATTATCTGCGAAGTAAAGGTCACGGATAGCTTTTTGCGCTGCCCGAAGTTGTAGCGACTTTTTGGAATCTTGGCTTGCTTTTTCATGAAAATTTTATTGCGACTATATAAAGTTTCTTTCCTTTTTCCGGTATATCTTTTTGAGCTGTCGGCCACATTTAGGAATTTTCTGAAAAAACCATCCCATTTTTTCAAAATTAAAGGGCTGTCCGAATTATTTCCAAATTTCTGCCCGACTTTTTCCCAAATTCCTGCCCGAATTTAGATTTTGCGGAAAGTTTGGGCAATCTTCCCCCTGCCCCGTCTCGCACGCCAATGGGTATGTCCACTTCAGCCAAGAGCTAAGTGAGATCCTGTGAGGAAATAGTGGTAAGGTTGCGACCCTTGAGACTGCATTGACCCAACATGGGTTTGGTGGTTGCACTGGCCAATGACTGGCAGCAATGGCCGTGCAAAGTGAAAATTCCTTCCAACCATATTAGACCCAAATATTCTACCCACCACACCAAGTATGATTTTGGAACAATTTTGTGCATCCCCAGGAATTGAAAAAATCCCAACAGGAGGTAGAAACATGACGGAGCGCATTTTAATCCACACCAAGGTAGCCAATTTTAGCCACTCCGATGTAGTAGAAAATTATACATCCAGAAACCCGACGAGTAAAATGTCAAGAAATTCCGAAGACATGAAGCTTGTCACAGCCTACCTGAATTTATTCCGAAATTCTGAGTAGGGCACAATTGCCGAATACCCTGCTACTGTTTGAAGGGCGAAAATAAACACTCCCACAGGTAATCGTTAATGTGGGGTTTAGGGGACGATGCTCCCGGAAGCTTTGCAACTTTTGCACTCTGAAAAGTAATATCTGAGCCAAAGAATAACCGAAATGTAATAAAAGCAACTTCTCTTCGTTTAATTACTTTTGAAAAATTTATTTTGCGACATTCATTTATTGGGAGGGGGGGGGCATGCCCCTTAAAATCTCATAAAAAAATTATTGGGGGCCAGGCCCCCCTCCCCCGCTTCTTCCGCCAATGACTCTTAGAGGGCATGAACAGTGAAGTCGGAAAATTTGACACAGACTCAGCTCTTTGTCAGTGTCTTAGCACTAAAGATTTTGTTTTGGCTTTTTGCTGTTTGAAAGAGGTTATATCACATCATTATTGTTTGATAGTCCTTTGAGGATTATGAGGCTTGATACTCTGTTTCAAGGATGGGGTAGCTATAAATTTTCAACCCCTACCTAGAGCTTTTTTATTTCTAGGGATCTATCGAAAGGTTGCAAGGCGCTCAGCTTGCCCCGTCTTCAGGCAAAATTTGGCAGTCTTTAACTCTGTCGTTCATGGCTGATCACTTCTTTCAAACGTTTCTCCTCAAATGTGAAATTTACTAGAAGTAAACTGCTTGGTAACCTTGCACATGCGTAAAATGAAGTCATAAAATATAATGACAGATACTTTACAGAGAAGAAATATATTGGAACACTAGGCTGTTGCTTCAAAATAAGTTTGGGGGACTAGTGCTCTTGACCTTTAAACTTGATAATAGCACTCCTGCAGTAACACTAAATTATTCACTGACACTTAACAGTAAACAAAAACAAAAGACCATAACAAGCAAACTTAACACATTTTGTTCTGTTGCAAGTTCTAGCAAGGTCTAAAGTTTGGGTATGAAGCCTTCAATCGACTAGCAATCTCTCACTTTTATCAAGGTTATTCCAACATGAACCAGCTGGTCTGATGAACTAAAAAAATCATAAACATTCATGGATTTTCTCCATTAAAAGCTCATAATCATAACACATTAATACAATGAACAATCACAAATAGGGATATTTTTTTATTTATTTTCTTTTATTTCAAAATCTCAGTAATTTTAAACTTTGATTAAACAATCTGAGTTTTTCTTTCCTTTTATTACAACACATCTGCATAAAATCCTCTTATATAAACAGAAGAAGAAGAAAACCAATTGCAATTTTTCTAGACTATATGATATAAACTCAAGGTAACCAGATATTCTGCACATTCAGGATCAGCCTTATTTCATCTGCCCCAGATTTAAAAATAAAAGTCTATCAAATATAGTGTTTTTATTATCATATTATACCCTAAACAGACAAGTAATATGGATACCTTGAAACTCACAAAAGAGATTTGCACCTGAGAACTTTCCTACTAAATCAAGCCAGTTTCTAGCTACCTTGACTTCTAAACCACCTTTCACTACAGTCAAATTAGGTGAGGTACAGGATATCAATTTTTAACCCCACCAGTCCCTATTATTATAACCAAACCAAGCCTCTATTCCCCTACAGTTAGCAAACAACCATGACATGATGCATTGAAGCAAGGTATTAAACACGTCTCTATGCTTGCTTTGAATACATTGGATAAGGTTTCTTGAGCTACATCAAAAGTCTATGCACAGAATATAATTCTCTGCACATAATTAAATTATGGAATTGGGAAGTAAGAAAGTAAAATGGATATTTTAAATGAGAACTACAGTCATGTGTGACAAAAAAAAAAAAAAAAAAAAAACCTGCACAGAACCCGCTTTCAAAAGAAAGATGCTTCCCAATCCCACCGTTAAAAAGGTCAAAGGTTTATCAAATTAATCAGCTTCATATACACAGAACAGACAAACGTTTCATATGCTAATTCTTTGCAAATGGATATTCTAAATGAGAAATATAGTCATGCATGGTCAAAGGTTTATCAAATTTTTGAGCTTCATATATACTTAACAGAGAAACGTTTCACAAGCTAATTATTTAGATCGCTATGCACAGTGGCTGAGGATGGGAATTCAGTCAGAGGGGGCAGGAATGGCCAGTAGGGGTACTTCAAAGTTTGTATAGGGCAAGAATATTTGGTCAGAGGGGCAAAAAATAGGCTGTAGGGGCACTTTTATGTAGGTAGATACATATGTCTCAAAATGGTAAAAAGGGGGCTGACAGGCAATTTGAGTCTGTCAAGGGGAGGGGGGCGACCACCCCCTCTGACTAAATGGTAGCTCTACCACTGACAATGCAGTGTATCCATTCTAGTATGATCATTATAAGGGAAATATGGTATAAGGGAAGGTCAAGAGATTACACACTGAACAGCCTACAAAGTCTATCAAAAACATATGGCACCATGTTCAAAGTTTGGGGGCTTCAGTTTCCTCTCACGTTTGCAACTTGACGTGACATTGAACATTCCTTTAACTTTAAAATATTCATAGCGAACAACCCATTGGACAGCTTATCTATTGTTTACAAATCACATATCATTGTGACTGCCATTAACAATGCTTCAACACAGCTTGCCATGGTATCAAGTGATGATCATTTGACCTGTTCTAGTTAATTGAGTGTAATGGCTGCTGATGATTTAGGGGAATTGAAGGCTCTACGAATCTTTTAAAAGAATGTTTATGTAATGAAGCTACATGAGAGTCACTAAAAATACTACATGTAACAGCATAAAAACTTGGTCCCCAAAACTGGTCAGAAGCCTCATCATCGTAAGAAAGAAATCCATGCTCCATAAAACAGTTTAGCAGCGGCTGCCAATACATCTGAGAAATTTTCGGGTAGATGCGTACAGTTTAACAAGGTGTTTCTTGATTGACTGTTGCCTTTGTATTGTATCGATTGTATTCTTTGTAAGTGGTAGGGATTATATAAGGGATTAGGGCTATGGTTAGCCACTTAGGAAATTTCTTGTTAAACAGTGCGCATGGCCCCGAATTTTCCGAACACCAATTTGATATTTGATCATCTTAATTTTAAATTTAATAATCTTGTGAAAAAGCTTCAGTGAAATTAACAGTTCACTAAAATATAAAAGTCTTTACAACATAAAGCTGTTTTTCTCTCCAGATTTCAAAATATATAAAGGAAAAATTCTTTCCATTTGACACACTACGCACCTCTCTAGGGGTGCAGTCCATTTATCAAAGGTCAAATGCCTGCTATATCAAAGACACAATCAACCTCCAAGATGTAGTAGAACCTGAATTTTAGTAAGTGGTTATACTATAAAACTGCTTGGCAGTAGATAACCATACTGTTTTCTTGCTATTGCATTCCATAACAAGGATACAGCCTCATAGAAAAGATATAGGCAAAATAAATCCTATTTGCATGACACTTAAAGCTAGTAAGTTTTCAACTAGATTGGAAAACAGCACGCGGTATCAAATTTTCAAATAATTCAACATTGGTCAAGAAGCTGGCTGGCAAACAAGATGAAAGGACATGTAAAGGAATACTAAAGGCTAAAAATAACAGTGGAAGTGTGAATTAGCTCAATAAGTGAGTTCAGTAATTTGTTGTTGCACAGAATTGCTGGGCACCTAGTGGGATGCACAAACCAAGCTCAGTACAAGGCTTATTGTGTTCCCATGTTTTCATGTGCACTTAATGTAAGTCTAGCTCAACTGAACAAAAAAAGATGGGATCTCGACCAGTTTTCAGAATGAAAAGACAATTTAGATATGGTCCACTGCACCAAACCACATTTAAGATCTCATCTCTTATTCTGAGAGGTTTAAGATAAAATATTCCCCAGAACTTTTAAGTAATCTGAAATTTTTGAGCATGTGTTGTCAGCTACCAGAGCATTTGTTTTAATCCCAACTATTAAGAAGACGTAGGCATGTCCATAGCCACCAAATTGAATCACCCATCTGAGCTTCCTCATTCAACTTCCAAATAATATTGCTAATGTCATCGGAACTAGACTGTGATTTTACAATACATAACTCTCTGTTAAATAAAACTGAGTACACAAATTATGGTAAGACACAATATTCCACTGATT
This sequence comes from Holothuria scabra, assembly GCA_037179385.1. Taxonomy (NCBI): domain Eukaryota; kingdom Metazoa; phylum Echinodermata; class Holothuroidea; order Aspidochirotida; family Holothuriidae; genus Holothuria; species Holothuria scabra. Next base: position 13,196,714 of record CM074192.1, on the reverse strand, counting down.
TAAAAATAAAATGCAGCAAATTTGGTAAAACTTTTTGGCAAGTCTTATCATGGTCATTTTCAAGTAATAATCAAGACAAACCCCTTCACAAATCATAGCTAATAAAATTTGTTTCCTATCCCTTATTTAGAGCTGCCTACTTGGTTAAACAAAATTCAGACTACATCTGGTAAAGCAACAAAGATCAGTTCTGATCATTGAATCAGAAAGCAAGATTCAGTGAATAACTACACATAATTTAACCAAACATGACAATAGTAGCATGCAATCAAGAAAAGCACATCATTACATACAGTATGCTATCTCAGCTAACACAAAACATCTTTACAAGGTGTCATGTGATGTTATCAAAAGATTTACAACACCACATGACATTTCTTAAAAATGTTTTGCATTACCTGAGATACTAGAGCAAATAAGTTTATCAGTATTATTACTAGTGAAATACAATCACTCACACACTACATACTGCTGCTTCACTGTCTGTCTATATTCTGTGTGTGTGCAGAAAAAACAGTGTTAGGATGAGGGTTTCTTCTAACCTGTTTTCTCCATAACTAACCTCAATGCAGTTTTGCCAGAACATGGCAATGTCCGCAAAAGAGGCATCAGAATAAAGGACTGTCACCCTAAAATTCATGTCAAGCACGTGCCTATTGCTCAAGCAGATCCCCAACTTGCTGAATCTATTCCCATGGGGGGGGATCGAGGAGGAGCCAGGTGGGGACTCAGAATTTTTAGTCTGGTAAACATGACAAATGAGGCACCTGCACATTTTATAAAGAATAGGAGGTGAGTCTTGAGACAAGCATGTAAAATTGTGACTTCAAGCTGTATAAACAAATGCAAGTGGCTGATTTGCTTAGGGGGTTGGGATGTAAGCTTCTACACACCTATCTTAAATCTGCCTTGTGCCGGCAGGACATTTCATTGTTTGCTCCAAACTGGTCACAGTGGTGCATCAAGTCAAACCCCTTGGGTCCACTGAAGTTGTTAGACTGAATAGAGTCTACTGCAGTATGCTTGCATACAGCCATATACTGCACAACATCAACAAGATTTTATATAGAAGCTTTTCAAAGAGAATGTATACACTGCAGTAAGTATAAGATACACAATTTTTAATGTTTGACCTAAGGATACATAACGATAGTGAAACCTTTGATAGCACACATATATTGTTGCTCAATAACTGTATCAGTGGCATAGCCACGGGGAGGGTTTTGGGGTTAGAACCCCCCATGACCCAACCATGCGATGCTAAAAACACCTAAAATAGCAGTTTTTCTCTCTATCCTTAGACATTTGCCTCATATCGTGCCCCAACCCACCATGACAGCAAAACCCTCCCCATGACAAAATCCTGGCTATGCGCCTGTACTGAATAAACAACCATTAGGAAAAGGGCAACTCAAGGAACCCTCTCAATTGATATCAAAAGTTATTTATAAATATCTTTGCTCTTGCTTCCTTCATGATACACTCAATGTAACATTGTTCAACACCTATGATAAACACATAGCTGAACATGCAGATGGAGTGACATGAATCTATGATTTACTGCAGGGAAGGTGAACATGTGTGCCTTTGAATGATGCCATTTGATAACATTTAAACATTATTGTACACCACATGAAGTTACAGTACTTTGGTATTTTCAGATCTCTTTTGATGTATTGCTAGAAAAGCAAAATTGGCAGCAAAAATTATTTGCAAGAAAAGTGAACAGTAAAGTTGTAGCTTGCAAAGAAATGTATTTGGGACAGTAAACTGTACATGAATAACTTTTAGCATTTCATTCCTTGATCAGCTGTGTGCTTTGCCCTATGCCCATCATACTGACTAGTTTCAACTGGTAAACAGCTTTTTGTGAATCTGGTTCAGTAATTACTCAATAGCTGCTATAAATGAGGTTTAAAGAATGAATACATATTTGCAAATAGATGCTAAGGCTTACATTTTTTATCATATATTCAAGTAGATAGGCATACAGCACTATAAAGCAGTGTCAATAGGCCACAAGTTTCGTTTTTTAGTGTGCACATAAACCTGGTATGGCTTACCCCTTAACTGGCAGGTTGTCGACACCAAAACCAAGGAAGTCCATAAATTGGTAGGCCTGGGCCCTGTGGGTTGCAGAATATGCCAACGATATTCTGGCCTGTCGTACAAAGCCACTTAATGGAAAGACATTCCTCGTATTTCACCACATTTTAAACAAAACTTGAACAGTATTTGAAAGTTTACTTCAACTTTACATTTTTATCTTCTAATTTACCTGACACTTTGTAGCACATTCTTGTTAGTTTAGTACATTACATGATAGCATGTATTACATTTCATTCAATCTGTGTACATTTTTACTTGTTCTTCTCAAGCTAGTTTTGCATGGAATCACATGATAGACCACTTTTCCAAACAGTAAATACAAAGGATTTCATAGGTAGTTAGTTACAGTAGATGGGAATTAAGGACACACCAACAAGAGTGTGTTATAGACAAAAGATTATGGGACAGATTTTTTAATATGCATTGTTTTTGTCAATACCATTTTACAATGGCCAAAAATTATGCCCACCAAAACACTGTCCCACAGTCCTTTGCAATCATCACTTGAAAAAGGGTCTATGTTGCATATCTGAAAATCAAGAGGTTGATAAAGTCTTGTTCATCTGAATAGCACAACTCCTTCACAAACAACTTTTGGCTTTTCCCCTTGTTTTTACCTTTTCTTGCCACAAAGTTGAAGAAACTTACAAAAAAGGGTCTGCAGTGCTAAAGTTCATCATAGCTTATTCCCTGGGAAGCATGTCTTGAGATGAAATGGTCCAACAATGCATACAAGGCAAAAAATATGGTTGTGCCACCACTGAGTATACCACAGTAAAGGAATAGTGTTCTAGCACCACTATTGTCGTAGATGTACCCCCCACCAACTGTTCCAATGAGGCGACCTGTGCATGAGTGTCAGGATGAAAGAAAAACATTGAAATTATAGCTGCTAAGTTGTGGTCTTTTAAAAAATAAATTTCTGTTAATTGAAATCATAATATAAAGGCAGATATCTCTTTATACACCTGATATGATTGCAGAGTTTGATACAGCTACATTAAGCCTTACAAAAAGTAAAACATTCATAGCAGATATGTTCGTATGGCCATATCAAGTCTGATACAAATTAATGTTCTGTGTCAGATGTACAAGATAGGACTGTATCAAACTGGATACATATTTTACCATACCAAGCCAGAACTTATTAAACTACAAAGTCAGATGTGGCCACATTAAGTTAAACATCTCTTGCAAAAATAATGAACCACTGATATAAATTTGATATGGCCACATCAAGCTTTATAGTATACTTTATATAAACATCATTTTTACATGGCCATATCAAACAAGATACCATATGATAGAAGACCACAGCAGATAAATATCATACATTTTATATACCCTATTATTAAATTCAGACATAACTTTTCTCAAAAATGTATGCTAATATGCAATTAAAGTATTCTTGAGGCCATATCAATAGTTCTTTTGTTTAACTAGTATATTTTCCCCATACTATAAGGCTTCCTTGGGAAGACGGAAGCAACGGCAAACCAAATTCTTAACATTCAAAACATTTTCTATATGGGGCCATATAAAACTTACTTCTATACAAATGACTTTCCACAGAGGGCGTGATAAGGATTTGGAGCCCTGAATTTCAATTTTTTATGGTTAAGGAACTAAAATATGCAAAATTTACCAAACCTTCAACAGAATTTATTGAGGTAATGCCCAAACAGTAATTAAAACCCACAATGGATGCATTTAAAAGTAGGAATTTGGAGGAGTGTGAAAAATACTGAAGTCAATTAAATACACTGAAAATTAGACTTAAGTTCTAATTCACAAGGTAACACAGCCCATGCATTTTGTCAACAATGCAAGGCTTCTAATGCTAAACACAAATGTTGTGCACTACTTATTCACTTTGGAGCAGACATGGCTCGGACATGCATGCCACTCATGCAACATGCAAATTAGATCCATGTCTGGAGCAGAAAAAATATTATTCAAAACAAAACAAACACATCTGTCAATCGATACGTAGCATTTCAAAAGATACAAACCATTTTCAAGTACATGTTGCCTGAGACAAAAATTTCCTTGTATTTCCTTCTCTAAACACCCCCTGGTTATAACAAGTTACATCCAGAAACAAATTCCATATATGCTACAGATATGAACCAGATATAACTTACCACATACAGTCGTTGGTCAATCAGTGGTTGGGTCGGTCGGTTGGGTCGGTCAGTTGGGTTGGTCGGTTGGGTCGGTCGGTGGGTCGGTCAGTGGTTGGTGTCAGTCATTAGTTAGATGAGATTTAACAACACACCAACAAGAATGTGTTATAGTGTCTGTCAATTCAGTAAAAAGTGCGATGTTTAAATTTATTTTCAAGTCAGGTGGTTTGGTTTCCCTTTAGTCACCTCTTACCACAGACAGGAAATACCGTGAGCATATTCTACAATCCCCTGCCCACAGGGGGCCAGATTTGGAGTACAGGCATTCATACAAACTGTTACCTGGCTTAAAACAGCCTAGTCCATAAGTGAACTAGCTTGTTAAACATAAACTATGCCATGATAAGCTTTATAATTAATTGAACCATCTTACTTATATTTTCTCAAAATGTCAATATCAATGAAAACTGAAAATACAATTAGAACTCACCTAACCCCATTGCAAATGCTTGTACAAGATTCTGCAGAGTTGCACCCATACCTGGAGGAGCAATTTTGTTAGCAAATGTGGCAGCTGCAGGCCAGAAAGCTCCATAACAGATTCCATGCAATAGTTCTATTGGAAGAATGAGCCAAGGGTTCTGAAGAATGCGGTAAAGAAAGAACCTGATGCAGTAGCAGATCAGAGTTATAGTAAACACAACTTCATGTCCAAGCCAAGTGATTAGTTTTTGGGAGACATACATAAAAGGAATTTCAGCAACACAAGTAAATGTCAACGTCAGACCCATCACCAGACTGGGAGCATCAAGCTCATTGAGAAATAAAAACTGGAAGGTACCAATCACTGACAGTAAAATTCCAATGATGGAGATGACTATAAAGAATATCACAGTTTTGAAACTTTGAAAGAGTTTGACAAGCCCACCAGTAATAGACTCTGGTCTGGAGTGTCGTGGAAACTTCATAAAGCAAACAGGGAAGACAACTGGAAGTATGAGTACAATGAAGATCACATAGGCTGGTAGAAAGCGGTTTCCTTCTGGATAATATCTGATGTAGGTGTCCATAGCTAGACCAGTTATACCAGAAAAGCTTCCCCAACCCACAGCCCCCCACAACCTCTGTTTGCCATAGTCCGTCCCAGGGTGATCTTTAATGAGAGCCATCACAGATGCATCAATCATTGGGCATACATGAGCAAGGAAAAGTGTTGACACAGTATTCAAAGCTAGCATAACTAAAAAGGTCACATATGTTTCATCCCATGTGAGAGGCGGGGGAGTTGGGTCCGTTGTGGAGTGCTTGGTAGAGTTCACAGCTGGTGGTGTAAAGTATGTGGCACCAGTTGTAGTACTGCCTATCAATAATCCTAGTAGCACAACGGTTCGATGAATGCTAAATTTGTCTGCTATGGCTCCCCACAGTGGACATGCAATCATGATACCCAGAGGCCGAAGAGCACGGATGATACCAATTTGAAAACCGGTAAGGCCGAGCTGTTCCATGTAAACCGGAACAAATGGTAAGAAGCTGACCATACCTGTAAGGAAAACAATGAGACTAACTGAAATGGTTATACCAACAGCATTTTCCCTAATCCAGGTTCCCAGATTTTGGAGCCACATGTAGAACCCCTTGAAACTTGTAAAATTATCCTGTGCATGTGTATGCAAGACACACTAGATCCAGCTTTTCATTCACTGATATTGTATGTATTGCTATAAATCTTGTGAAACCAGGAAGCACCCTTGAATATATGTTTACACTGAATATGTTTCCACATGTATGGCCTAACTATTGTGGAACTCCAGAAACATGGTGGGTTAGATAGTCAGTTTGTTAGTAAGATGAATTTTATGTCCCACTTTCAAATCAATTGGTTCAAAATGAGCCAGCCACAGCCTTTTTTCCAGTTGTGGCTCACTGGCTTTTTTTCCCTACTCCATTGTTTTTGCTGAGCACCGAGCACAATGGCAGTAGGTTCCATTTTGAAAGTCTTTGGTGTGGCCCAGCCAGGACTTGAACAACCAACCTCCTGACAGTCTGATGCTCCAACTTGACCATGCAGGTGGTCGAAAAGATGGTGGGACCATTCAACTTGTCCTCAGACTCTTGTAAGAGACTTCAGGGTCCCAGATTTTCAGGCTTTGGGAAATAACAAAAACACTAAAAAAACCAGCCAAAATTTCCCTTCCCAACCTTCATTTGGCAGAAAATCCTTTGAGATTATAGGAAATGCATTGAAAGGCTCTTTAGGATCATTCAAACATATTCATGAACATTTCATGAACAAGGACGACACAATTCCCCTCTAATGAAACCAAAGCCTTTGAAATTCTTTCAATTAAATCCTTGAAACTCATTGCATGCCACTCTTTATTTTAATGAATTTGAAGCAAATGATCTCACATCATTTTTCCACACAATGTTAAAATTCCTGTAAAAGAAAAATACTATACAGAGGTAATCACAGTAAAAAAGTTAACATAATTAGGGTGTCTCCTAGTCTCCTAGAAGAATAGGGCAACCAAGCAGTACATTCATGAGCATCTTGTGGATGCACTTGCAAGAATTTTTGGCCAAGTAACCCAGATATCTGGACTTGCCGCTGAGATCTGAGAAGCCTGTTACAGTACTATAACAGAAAATGAGTTGCCTGTATTAAAGTGTAAACTAAAGATCGGCAGTTTCACATAAACAAGAAGAGGGTAGTATCTTGTGTTGCAAAATCCCAGTACATAGACCATTTTCCAAACCGCACATAGAAAGAATTGGCATGCATTGATTTTGTCAATGTCACTTTACAGTGGCCAAATGAAACACACACCAAAACTGTTTCCCACAAGTCTTTGCTCTTTGCAAAAGAGTCCTTGGCATTACTGTACAACCAGCATTGTGCTACTGTAGGAAGATTTCTCAAGTCACCAAATTTTATTTACAGGTATGGGTATATTCATATTTTGGGTTATGTAATGCATGTAGTCGCCTTTAATCTGAACGTATACATCAAAATCCCGCTTTAGCCATGGTAATATGCACCAAAATTACAAATTCAGTGGAATGCAAGACAACAGGTTATTTACAATTACCACTTTTGTAAATTACACAAAACTTTACACTGTATATATGCTTTGTACTTTTCCCCAGAGATGGGCTTTGGCAAAAGACAATTTCTTTAAGTGCTTGTTCAACTATCCTTGATGCTAAAATAGGATGAAGATCAGTGTAATCTCTTCCAATTATCTTGTATTTAGAGGGGACTATTTAAAGTTAAAGGGCAAGGACAGTCTTCCCAAATTCAAGTGGTGTAGTACACTGTCCTGTTTCATGATTGGCTCTTTATAGGTCATGTGACTTTTTTTTCTCCTCAAATGTGAAATTTACCAGGAGTCACTGCTTTGTTAACCTTGAATATTTAATATTGAAGTCCTACAATATTACAAAAGATACTTTGAAGAGAAGTGAGAAGAAAATAGTGAAATTTAGCTGTTGCTTCAAAATAATTTTGGGATGACTGCTCTTGCCCTTTAATAACAGTTTGTAGTATTCAGGACTTATCCATTCCATGCTACAGTACCGTTTCTGATCTTGGCAAGTTACTGTATTTGTGCCTTGATTTTCATTCTGCTTGGTTTCATGGGGAGCTGTGTAGCAAAGCTTGGTGCACAGCTTGGTTTATTTAGAATCACAAACTGTATCATATTTTAGAGAATAGCTTTTTTTCTGGTAAAGCTGAATCAAACAACTCATGGCTTTCAAAAATATTAATAACCTGAAGCAATTATTTATACTTAGTCACCAATAAAATTGAAAGTGCAGAAATAATCTACAAGCTTACAGGAATAAAGTATATAATTGTTTTTAAAAACTGGAATCTCTTGTTGATAAATTTCCTTTCTTAAGACCAACCAGCAATACATAGATCCTACTTATTCAATACTACTCCTGCTACTGTGTGATCCAAAGCTTAGTACAATTGGGCAGAAGTTGGAAGGCTAAGTTACACATCAGGAAACTAAAGGTGTGCAAGTGATGTCAATAGGCACATAGAATTCCCCTCAGACCAGCAAAAATAAGAATGGATGTCTCTCCATTGACCAGGGGCCCATTCCACAAAGAGTTATGCACAATCTTAAGTTTGATTCCCCATACTTAAGTCAACAGTGAATCATACTTAAGATTGTGCATAACTCTTTGTGGAACGGGCCCCAGCAAAATATGAGAGTGGATGTCTCCTCTCAGACCAACAAAAAATGAGAATGGATGTCTCCCCTTTGACCAGTAACAAATGAGAATGGATGTCTCCCCTTAGAGTCTCAAAGTCAACTCCTTATTGTAAAACATCAAACTTAATCTTTTTGACGAATGAACTGAGCACGGATGAGTAGACAGTTATTTGCAGGAGACATCACTGTCACATTCCCCCGAGTCATTTTTCCATCCATAGTGATCAAAGGAGGCACAGATGAGCCAAGATAATTAGCTCCCCAGGATTTCCCTTTGAAACCTCAGAATATCTTAAGAAATCCCAGGATTTCCAAAGAAATCTCAGGTCTTCCTAAGAAATTCCTGGGAGGGCTGTCTTAGTTTCCTTGTAGCCATATCATAGCCCTAACACTGTTTGTTTGAAAAAATTCTTCATGTAAAACAATGCTGATATCCTATTGCTAAACATCGAAAAGCATGAGTTACTTTTAGTCTTCAAAATGTTCATTAAGGTGCAACTGCTACACAGACAGTATGCATTTAGGAGGCCAAAATACAGAGGGTTTTCTTGGGGCGACAGCCCGATACTCATAAGGTTCATTGTTCATAAGGTTCATTGTTCATAAGGGTCGTTATTCATAACATGATGAAAGGCAAAAATAAGGTTCACTGTTCATAAGGTTCGTTATTCATAAAGAAAAATTGTTCATAAGGTTCATTGTTCATAAGGTTTGTTATTCATAATTGAAAAGGGTTCTTTATTTATAATCGAAAGAAGGGTTCGTTATTCATAATAGAAAAAAGGTTCGTTATTCATAATTGAAAAAAAAGTTTGTTATTCATAATCGAAAAAAAGGTTCGTTATTCATAACCGACAAAAAAGGTTCATTATTCATAATTGAAAAAAAGGTTCGTTATTCATAATTAAAAAAAAGGTTTGTTATTCATAAAAATATGATTTGATGGAGTTTTACGCCCCTAGAGGCATCTACGGCCTTTTTCCCAGTTGTGGGGCACTGGATTTTTTTCCCTACTCCATTGCTCGTGCGGAGCATCACGCATGATGGCAGTATGTTCCTTTTTTTTCAGTCTTTGGTATGACTCCACCTGGGGAACGAACACAGGTCTCCAGCGTGAAAGGCAAATGCTCTACCACTAGACCAAACACGCGGTCTTTGTTTTTTCTCATATGGGAGTCTCAATTTTTTTATGATGTACGCTACATGTTCAATGCTTTGCGCGCCACGTAAAGAAAGCAAAATGTATTTATTTTTTTGAGGGGGTTCACATTTTGGACTGGTTGTTTAGAGTCCTTATAGGATTACTACACAAAGATAAACTTGAGAGGCAATTAGGCTATATGTAATGAGGAATGCACGACCTTTATTTTCTCTTTCTTCCTTGTAATTCTTCAAGTAATGCATACAGTACAAAATAAATTTTGCCCTTGGCCTATACACATGCTCCCGTGGAGCTAAATACATAAGAATACATTAAGAAAGTGGCTGTTCCTCGTAGGCTTATCAATATCTGTGCATCGGCGGCATTACTGAGGCCATATATGCTTGTGATTCGTGTCTTATCTCGTGTAATTTCCTGCCTCATTTAGTTGGTTCCGTGCAATTTCGTGTTTCAGAACATTTTCCGACCATCAACTCATGGGTACCCACCAGCGTGATCGCCAACAACTGCCGAACTGAAATAACTTTCAGCCAGCCCACTCAACCCATCAGCAAAATGCAACTATTAATAGAGGGCGCTTTGCAAGGTGTCTATGCCGCTACACTCCTTAATCAAAACCTAAGTATGAAAAGTTTCCCGAAAGAAGGGAGAAATATTTCTTTAGATGTGGGCAGTCCAAAACAACCTTCAGTAGCCTAATTGCAAAGTTTTTCTTTGGGTCTTATTTCAGGCTGTGAAAAGACTCAGTAATTGAAATGATTCAACGAAATTCATGCATGTGTTGTCACTGCGATAAAGAATAGAAGGTTGACCGCCAGATAAGTGACCTTTTAGGAGGTCCAGGTGTCTTCTACTTAAATCATAGGGAGTAAAGAGTGTATCTTGGCTAAAAAGTTCCTAACAATTTGTACCAAAGGTATTTTTGAAGTTTGCAAATGGGAGACAAATCTTTAAAAATTATTTAAAACAATATTTTGTGGAAGTATTGATGTATAAATCCAAATAAATGTTAGCCTCCATGCAAGAAACACTTGTAATACTTTACTTTGCTCTTTGTTGATATAAGGTCACAACCACTAACTGACCCGAATGCATGTATTGTGCATGCTATCACGTAACTGCGGTCGAAAAGCCAGCCGGACGTGTGACCTTCCACTTAAAGGCATATTTTCTTCATCCCAAACAGTTCCAATTCTCCCAACCTACTTACTTCTAGCCCCTCCCACATTTATCTAAAACTCATCTTTATCCAGGCACAATCCTAGTTTATTGCTTCATGGCTTGTCCCAGTGGCCATACAAGTCCATAATGTGTAATTAAGACACTCTCAGTGCCCATGCTGTGTAATTTAGCTATGATGCATTGTTTGAATGTGATGCCAATCAAAGAGCTGTACCAATTGAGAGTTTTGATATATGCATACTGAAACTGTAGTTTAGGGTGACGAATGACTGCCTTTAAATAATAGGGAGTAAAGCTGTATCTTGAACTAAAAAAAACCTCACAATTCTTTGCGAGAGCATCAAAGTACCTTTTACCATGCATAACGAGTAGTAAAATTATAATTGTAAGCAAAAATGTTGACAAAGTAGTGATGTATAAATGTCAGTCACTTTGTGAAAACATGACAATATTTGACTATGCCCTGCAATCACGTAATGTACAACCACTTAGTAAAACACAGCTTCTTCAAGATTGCTACATTTTACAGAAGGTACACATATTTCTGACGGCCTCATGTGGACATATTTTCTAGACGAAATTTGATGTTTATGCAATTATGCAATCAGAAATTACAAATATACCCCATGAAAGTCACAGTATTTTTTTCAAAAAAAAAACAGGCAAACATTGCAATATATATTTGGTGAATTAAGTGTCCAGCAATACCATTCACACAGATGTCCCTCTTAAACAGAAAGCCAAAAGGCTTAGTGATTCCTTGCTGCTGAAATGTAAGGCCTTTTTTCACATTGACATTGCTTTGCAATGTTTTTCAATTAACAGGGCTCCATAATGTGTCCACAAAGTACACATGCAAGGCATCTAATCTTCCTACATTGAGATCCCCCTTGCCCGTCGTGAACCCAAATGACATTTGACCTCCACCAAAAACTTCTGGGACCATGTATTCACTATGTGCCATCTACATGACAAGTTACATGACCCTACAAGTGACCTTTCTTGAAAGGCTATGCAGGAAAGCTTGTCAGACCTTGAACATGCTAACTCCAAATGAACATTGACCTTTGGGAAAATCAATAGGGATCATCTACTTAATATGACCAATCCACACACTAAATATGAGCACAGTCACATGTGCCGTTCTTGAGATACTGTGTTTACGAAGTTTTGACCTTTTGACCTCTCATGACCCCAAATGACCTTTGACCTCCACCAAAAACGATAGGGAATATCTACTCAATATGGCCAACACACTCGCCAAATATGAGCACAGTCACATGTACTGTTCTTGAGATATCATGTTTACGAAGTTTTGACCTTTTGACCTCTCGTGACCCCAAATGACCTTTGACCTCCACCAAAAACAATAGGGATCATCTACTCAATATGGCCAATGCACACACCAAATATGAGATTAGTCACACTTACTCTTCTTGAGAATCCGTGTTTTCAAGCAATTTCTAAGGAATTTACCTATTGACCTCTCGTGACTCCAAATGACCTTTGACCTCCACGAAAACCGATAGGGATCATCTACTCAATATGACCAACCCACACACCAAATATGAGCATAGTCACATGTACCGTTCTCGAGATATCGTGTTTACGAAGTTTTAACCTATTGACCTCTCGTGACCCCAAATGACCTTTGATCTCCACCAAAAACAATAGGGATCATCTAATCAATATGGCCAATGCACACACTAAATATGGGATTAGTCACACTTATTCTTCTTGAGATACCCTGTTTACAAGCAATTTTTAAGGAATTTACCTATTGACCTCTCGTGACCCCAAATGATCTTTGACCTCCACGAAAATTGATAGGGATCATCTACTCAATATGACCAACCCACACACCAAATATGCATAGTCACATGTACCGTTCTCAAGTTATCCTGTTTACGACGTTTTGACCTTTGACCTCTCAGGACCCCAAATGACCTTTAACCTCCACCAAAAACAATAGGGATCATCTACTCAATATGGCCAATGCACACACCAAATATGAGATTAGTCACACTTACTCTTCTTGAGAATCCGTGTTTACAAGCAATTTCTAAGGAATTTACCTATTGACCTCTCGTGACTCCAAATGACCTTTGACCTCCACCAAAAACAATAGGGATCATCTACTCAATATGACCAACCCACACACCAAATATGTGCCTAGTCACATATACCATTCTCGAGATATCATGTTTACGAAGTTTTGACCTATTGACCTCTCGTGACCCCAAATGACCTTTGATCTCCACCAAAAATAATAGGGATCATCTACTCAATATGGCCAATGCACACACCAAATATGGGATTAGTCACACTTATTCTTCTTGAGATACCGTGTTTACAAGCAATTTCTAAGGAATTTACCTTTTGACCTCTTGTGACCCCAAATGACCTTTGACCTCCACGAAAACCGATAGGGATCATCTACTCAATATGACCAACCCACACACCAAATATGAGCATAGTCACATGTACCGTTCTTGAGATATCGTGATTACAAGGTTTTGACCTTTTGACCTCTCGTGACCCCAAATGACCTTTGATCTCCACCAAAAACAACAGGAATCATCTACTTAATATGACCAACCTACACACCAAATATGAGGTTAGTCACACTTACCCTTCTTGAGATATCGTGTTTACAAGCCAAAGCATCACACACACACACATACAGACATCACCATCGCATAGATTCCTTGCCTGCCTTCGGCAAGGGATCAAAAATGATCTACCCTAGCAACAACAACCTCAATCATCCAAAATGAAGACAGGCTTTGGCTTGGTACTTTTCTACTGAAAACAAAACAAAACAAAACAAAGAAATGATTCTCAATCGTTGAGCTTACAAACCATAGCTTTAACCAACACTAAAATGCAGGATCCTACACAAGTTTTGCAAAAGTGTAGTCTGCATGAGCCCAAAGGATTTCCCTTTCGGGAAACAAAAAAATCGGTTAAGCAAATGCTGCTATTTGATACTACGAGCCAACAGCATCCGAATGGCCTACATCCCAAGGAATATTGTGTCCAAGTTTCAAATAGATCCATGAAAGCATGTGGGAGGAGCGGCACTTTGAACAATGGTGGACAGATAGATAGACAGCTATACAGAGGCCATGTGATGACAACAGCTCAACAGTATTCTCTTCAAATGTTAATTCGACTGCTTCTTGTATATATTGGGTATCAAATAGCATTGCAATCCGTTACCATTGATATCGATTTTAACCTCAACCATGTCGGTGGCACAGAGTCTTATGACCAACCAGGGTTACGATGAGGGTTAGGGTTAGGATTTTAGCCAATCAGAGTTTGGCAGCATACATATGCATGCCCTTAAGAATTCAGATGCTCCCATATGAAAGCGTACAAATTTTCCTAACCTACTGTGCCACCGTCACCCTCACTTTAACGAATTTGCTGCTTTTTTTGGGAGGGCTGCTTACCCTAGCAATTGGTATGAATAACGAACCTTTTTTTTCGATTATGAATAACGAACCTTTTTTCGATTATGAATAACGAACCCTTTTTTCAATTATGAATAACGAACCTTATGAATAATGAACCTTTTTTCTCATTATGAATAACGACCCTTATGAACAACAAACCTTATGAACAATGAACCTTATGAACAATGACCCTTATGGATAAAGAACCTTATGAATATCGGGTAGACCCCTTCCTTGGGTCTGTTTGCAAAATCATGTCCGTAACAGGAACTTTAGGAGGGTTAAAACAATGCACACTGTAGTTGTGTGATAAGAGCCATCCAGGACCATGTAAACAACATACAGTAAGAGCTCTCATTTTGTAAATTGCAAATATCAACCTGGCTAATGCCCTTTCATGTTATGGTTCAATTGTCAAATAAAACAAATTGTAAGTACTGTATTTACAAAAAAAATTTCCATCCCAAAATAGAAGGCCCTTCATATGCTACATCACAAATTTTTCCCAGTGTTTTTGTGCAAATGCTTAACACTTCAGTGGCAAATGGCGGCAGGGCATGGGAAAAATTGAATAATTAGTTTTTACACAACATGAAATGGACATCAGGCGATGTATTTTATGACAAGAAGGGAAAAAAAATGTAATTTTCAAATTTAATCTAATTATGATGTTATATTCCCCCTAATTAATGATTGATTCCATCAAGGTGACATCTGACATGCATTACTTTTAACAAGGATCAATATGCTATCTAAAGCTCCTGATGTATGAGATGGACAAGTCATTTGAAGTTTACTAATAAGTCCTATGTAGACATCTGCTTTCTCCCACCAGCAAGCAGGGAGATTGTGTCTTCAGCCAGCAGATCAAGTAGTTTCCTTATCTTTCCTTATTCTTGGGTGGCTTCCAGCTGCATTTGGTAATTGACACTAATCCAGGGTCCCTATCCAATTGCCTGATTCATCAGGTATGTGGTTAACACAAGTTCTAATGCAACTTTCTTCCCAATGGTACTTTAATTTGAACAGATTTGAGCATTGTAAACAATGGGCCAGGGCATGATGGACTTTATACATTTAAATAATTACATATCAGCCCAGACATGTAGCCAAATGATATCCTCTTCCACAGGGCCTTTCTCTTAGTTTCACCTGGATTTAAAAATCTTACAAGCCCATACATGAGATACTGACCTATTTCTGTCGATAACTGAAGTTAGCCATTAGTCATGGAATTATGCCAAAACTTGACCAGCATGCTGGTTGCTAAAACAAGTAAATCAATCAACACACTGAAAAGGAATCAAGTTGGGTCATACATGTTTTGGATCAAACCTGAAGTTAAGTTAAAATCACATCCCTGTCTAAGACTCATGAGGTGGACAGGTCCTTTGAACTTTACAAACCATGATTAATATAAAGCAGTCCCCTGTAATCCACTGCTGTCTCCCATCAGCAAGCAGGTAGAATGTTTGCTTGAGCAAGCAGAACAATTGATTTCCTTTTCTGAGCAAGCAGAACGATTGTTTTCCTTATCTATGCTTATACTTGGGTGACTTCCAGCTGCATTTGGTAATTGAAACAAACACAGGATTCCCCTTTATATGCATGATAAACTAGAAATGTGGTTAATAGAGTTGGAAATCAACTGACTTGTAATGGTATAAGGCCCAGGTATGGGCAACTTTATGAGGCTTCCTTACTAACATTTCAGTTTCGGGGGGCAGAGAATTCTCTGCCCGAAAAATGTAATTCTGCCCGAAAGGCTATCTAAGCAAAGCGCCACCATCGGTTGGCGCGGCGCATACAGAAAATTATGAAAAATCGTAACCCCTCAGACACCCAGTAATGGCCTTTCCCATGCTTATAAGCAGAATCAAAGCCGTCGATATTTTGAACTTTCATTTGCAAAAAAAATTTACACCAAAAATGAGCAAATCTACAAAAAGGTAAAAAAACTCCCAGATGAAATGTACCACTACCATTGGATGACTGTGGGCGTTCTACAAACTATTTTACGTCATGCAGCACAAGATTATCATCAATATAATTTTGAAAATTGAAACACTTCAGAAACCCTCGAAAATCCCAACCCATTGTCATGGAGGGCGATTGACAGACTCTCAGAGCTCTGCGCCACCATGGCTTGGCCCGGAACGTCCCAAAATTTTGGCCCAAAACGCCTCCAAGATCGCTGGAAATGGCACTTCCAAGGCTATTTATGAGTTCCCACAACTCAGTAAGTTGAATCAATACGGTCAGATGCATTACCCTAGAGTTGTGTAATCAGAAAGAAAGGAAGAAGAAAGGGCATTGACAAGGCACTATTCATATATTCTTCTGCGATCCAGCAATCGGTAACTGAGGTCGTCCTTAAAAACATTTGAGATGTGAAAAAACATAATATAATAATATAACGCACGTGGGAATGCAGTGGCGTAGCCAGGATGGGATTTTTTGGGGGGCCTAGGAAACAAGTGGGTAACCTGGTTCCTCCGAAGGTCAGGCATGGCAAGACTATCCAAGCGGAGCGCCACCATCGTTTGGCGCGGAGCATACAAGAAAATTTTGGGCTTTAAAGCCCCTCCGGATAGCCGGAAACGGCACTTCCCACGTGTTTTAAGCTGGTTGTACCCAGCCTAGAAATACGAATGTCATGTCTGCGATATCTATGAAAAATGGTAATACATACACTTTTTAGGGACACCAAAACTGGGCACATCTGATCTGTGGCCTGGGGATGAAACTAAAGGGAAGCGGTATCTCCCTTTCCCTTGGGAAAAATTGTAAACTTCAGAAGGATGTAGATCGCAAATGCGGCAATATTTGAATTTAAGCGGAGTGCCACCGTCAGTTGGTGCGGAGCGCAGAAGAAAATTTTGGGCTTTAAAACCCTCCAGATGGCTGGAAACAGCACTTCCCACGTGTTTTAAACTGAATGTACTCAGCCGCAAATGCGGCAATATTTGAATGGATTTCAGATAACCTTAGGCAGTACCTTACCCTTTAACAGGAAAATCAAAAGTAGTTGTGTCCCCTTGTGAGAAACTTTCTTTGCATTAGATTTCCTAGATGCAAAATGGTGCTATGTTTGGCAAAACTTTTCAACTGTTTATAGGCCTAAGTTTTAGAATTTTCCCCTTTTGGGGGAAGTTTTAGTTTTTGTAGAGATTTTACAAGAGGCATACATACTCGCAAAGGAACAAGTGCAAAATGGTGCAGTATTTGTCCATCGGTATATTACATAGTCAAAATTAAAATACTACAAATAAATCTCCCAAAATAATTGAACCGCAAAGCAGAAGTATGCATCATGTTGGAAACACGTGAAATCAGGACTTTGTGGACATTTCACAAATCCCCCGGACGTCAGTGCCAACTAGTAAAAAAGGACTTGTCGAAAAAATCGTCCTACAGTGGCACTTCGCATGGGCAATAGTGAGGCACGACATAGGCCTATAGGCCTACTTGTTTAGGATGGAAGGGAAGAATTATCCGAAGGCAGTACCTTACCCTTACCTGCTTACTGCATATTTTGTGTATGACAAAGTATAGGAATGGTTGTGTGAAAGTGTTCTCCCGTGTACGATTGCTTTATTTTCAGTAAATCAATCCATCATTCGAAAGGGTTTTGACCTAACAAAGTCACATTTAGGTTTGTCTTCGAGACTTGCGTTTCATCTTCTAAGTGAAATGCAATAAACAACTGTGCAGATCACAAACGGTATCTAATTTAGTGAAAGTAAGCATTTGGGAGTTATTACTTGATTTCATACGTGCACACAAAATGTGTTTTACACACATTCATCCATGTTTTTTTTTTTTTAAATTTTTACACATTTTATTTATTAATACTGTTTTGAAGGAAATACTTCAAATTTTATTTCCGTTCAAAAATTTTATTTTTTTCAATTACTTTATCAGGATGCAAAAAATCTGGGGGGCTGAGGAAAATGTGGAGGGCCTAGGCCCCCCAAGACCCCCCCCCCGTGGCTACGCCACTGTGGGAATGTATACAACATTACCTGGTCTTGTATCTTTCCCGGGAAAACTGTAGAACGGAATTAAAAACATGAGTACCGTATGTCTGTGACCCTGTTGCGACTCTTGCTCCAATTCCTGTTCCACTGAATTGATACAACTGTCTATATAACTCGGCCCGAACTCCTGACTACATATAAATGATTTGTCTACTCATGCCGTTTGAGAAAAACCCGGCTTGTCTTGTTGCTAGATGTTTTTACATGAATTTTTGGGCAGACTAAATTCGAATGAGTGAGCAAACAAGCTACGCTGATTTGTTTACAATTGCCCGAATTTTGGTTCCACAGCACTGCAGGTTAAAAAGTTTCGCACAATTTTAAGAGGATCATTTTGAAAAGTGCAAAATCGTCATCTCATTCATATGCTGCCAATATACCTCCCGACCAAGTACGTTTCAGCCTTGTGGTGACTATTGGTGATTGTCATTTAGTAATTTGGTGCGTCACAAGATAGCTTTTGATTGATTTGTTCGGGCAAAATTTTGGGGACTGTATACAGTACATCCTTTCTCCCCTTGTAATCTGGCAATTAAAAATATCCCAGAACTTTTTTTCAACTTTTGCCCAGTATTGTGTCATTTCGGGCAAAGGTTTGCGCAAGAATATGAAGTGAGGCTAACGAAAAATTGTTTTTTCATAAACTGCCCGAATGTGTCGCAAACTTTGGTATCTTTTAGAGTTTTCATGAAAATTGTACTGTGACTATGATGCTTTTTTATTATTTTTGCGGCCAAGTGTTTGAAGGAATTCGGGCGAGCCTAGGAGTTTTCTGTGTAAGTAGAAACAAAACAGGTTTTACGACTCAAATGGCTGCCCGAATTTTTCCAGATCCCTGCCCGAATTTTAGGTCTTGAAAAATTTGGGGGGGCAGTCTGCCCCCCTGCCCCCCGCCTTGTATGCCTATGTTTACTAATAGAATGGAAAGAAGTATACTCACTTCCCATGTAAAGAAAGTATGTAGCCTTGAGAGGTAAGAAGGTTTTGTTGATAGTAAAAAATCCTTCATTCTTCAGTTTCCTGGCTGAAAATTGCAAAGAAAAACTAACATTAAGTAAAAAAAATCAATTGAACACCAGTAAAATTTTCTTAATTTGCTCAAAATTCTATAACCCTGCAAGTTCCATTCAGCGTACATATTATGTCACTATTTTGGCTTATTGTCAGCGAATGCTTAATTTCATGCATGAATAATTTATCTTCCTCCTTAGCCTGACTCTTATGACATATCCATCCTTCAAAAGATTCACAGTGAACCACCTGATTGGTTCTAGCAGTCACCAGGCACAATGGCAGTTGTCTTTGTTTTCAAAGTCTTCAGTATGAACTGGCCAGTCAAACTCGCAGTGTTGTGCCATGGAGCCTTTCCAGTCTTGCAGATCTGTGTAGACTTATTTTACCCAACCAATATTTACAAATTTTCATTCAACAGCAAGCACAAAACTAACATTATTTCTAACCTGAAACACCACTTCAATGTCCCCATATTCTGGTAAACAATCAGTTCAGAAGGGAAACAAGGTGTAACAAAAGGCTAATATTCTCTGTCAAACTCTATTTGCCCCTTCAAGGTTTAAGACTGAAATGAATTAGAGTTGGGATCCTCTATCAGAGAGAAGGGAGCTAGGGATCCTCAAACTTCACATGGGCCTAAAAATAATTGCACACCACAAAGACCAAGGCACTCTGTTTAACAACCAAGCTGTGCCAAGGATTAGAACTGAGCTGAAATGAAGCACTTGTCCAATCATCTGTGATGGGAAAAACTTGCATCCAACAGCCACTTTCTCTCTTAAAGGGTTGGTGGTTGAAGGAGTAGATTTAATTCGCATTCTACTACTTCACTAAATGAGCAAGCTACATGTAACAGAATTCTTTTTACTGTACATCTAGAAGAATACTCGATGCAATCCACCGACTTCCTAAACATGGACAGAGCATACTGCCCCGCAGATTGTCTCCACTGTACATATGTGAGAAAAAGGGCACCAAGATGGTGCTTTGCTATGGTTTTGTGTGAAAGTTCAGACTTGCTCATTTAAATTGACAGATTTTGCAAGAAAGCTGAATATTTTAAACCCAGAGAGCCAAAAGGCTTAGTGATTCCTTGCCATGAAATACTGTCTTTCTCTCAAATTGACAGTGTTTGATAGATTTGTCTTACAATTTAGGCACAGAATGTCAAGGATTCAACAAAGATCAAAGTACACTTATATCATGTTGATAACCTACAGATCCCAAC
The DNA here is from genome assembly GCA_037179385.1 of Holothuria scabra. Taxonomy (NCBI): domain Eukaryota; kingdom Metazoa; phylum Echinodermata; class Holothuroidea; order Aspidochirotida; family Holothuriidae; genus Holothuria; species Holothuria scabra. The sequence continues at coordinate 13,176,163 of CM074192.1, read as the reverse complement.
AAGCACTGACCCCGAGTTACCCCAAATGACCTTTGACCTCAACCAAAATCAAAAGGATTCTTCTCAAATATCTCAAATGTAAAGTTTCCGTCACTCCTATCTTAAGATATCGTGTTTACAAGCCACTTTTGACATTTTTGCAATTTTACCAACAGTGACCTCAAATGACCTTTGACCTCTACCAAAAACCATAGGCTTCTTCCTCTCAACACTACAAATCTATATACCAAATATGAAAAGCGTTGGACATTCCTACCTTGAGATATCGTGTTTACAAGCAAGTGTCACAAACACACACACAAATGCACCCACACACACACACGACATCACCATGTCATAGATTCCTTGCCTGCCTATGGCAAGGAATCAATAACACAAGTTAAGGTCAAATTTAATACACATATTGCAGGAATATGATATTGTTAGCCATTCAAGTTTAACTTTTGTTTAAAATATTACACAATCGTTGTCAAATCATGTAAATTACAGCTTCACGGCGGCCATCTTGGAGCACTTTTTCGGCCCCAGCCAGTGGAGACAATCTACAGACAGGATATACAAGTTACATGCTCTGTCCATACATAGGAAGTCCATGATGCAGTCATAAGGTCTACCATTCATCATTGAAACATAGCTAGAAATTCAAAAACATGGAATAAAACATAGATGTATGTTTTCTATGGCAAACTAGACATCAAAGACAATTTTTGTCAGATCAGACAGATAATACCATTTTATCAGTGGTTTAAATATGACAAAAATATTAATCACTCTTTAGCTTGCCTTTTGTGTTTTGGGGTGCTTATTGTGTGAAATTCAACAAGTGAACATCTCTGTTGTTAAAACAATTAAAACTACAGGATGTTGCATTTATTTCCCTACTATTTTCTTTGTAAGTTTTCAAGTTGGGGCAGTGTTTGCAGTTGTGTGAGGGGCATGGTCTGACCATTGGTGGCATATTGAGTTGATTTTTGCAAAGAGAGGGAATGCCCTTTGATAAATTGTGCTGCACCAAAATATACCCCTCCCCAAGGCCTGTGATCGACAAAGGACGGATCAGAGTTGGGTCCTGCATCCAGCCTCTTGGAACGTGGGAGCTTTGTGACATTCAGGACAGTCTACTGCACTACTTTAGGTTGGGGACACTGCATTTCCCTTTCAGGGCTACATTGCCCTTTCCCTCCTACCTAAAGTTGTATACAACCCTTTCAAATAAAATATTGGACAAAATGAGCTTGTTCGGAAACTAACTTTCGCTTCCTGTCCAGCATTAAATTACCAAATAATTTACAAAGACAAAAAGTTCAGTTGTTTTGTAATACAAATTACATGACATCACTACAGATGCAATTAGCACAATCCATTCAATACTTCACCTTTCTGCACTGAAAACTCAATTTGATGGCCACTGTGTCCAGCGCCCAGAGCAAATGATATGCCATAACATGACATGGCGATGATCTTCTAAAAGGTCTTCTTCAAGGAGTTCAAATGTCTCTTCACTATCAAAATGACATACATCTACAGTTATACTCCTTCTGTAAATAAAAAGAACAATTAATTTAACCATACAAGGTGCAATTGCTACAGTTAGTTTTGTATCTTCTTTAATAATTTACCTACTGTACGTACCCAGCCATGTGGGATCTAAAAAAGGAGGTGAATTCCTCGACATGATACAGTACTACAAATGGACATGAGGACCCTTAGAAAGTGAAGCGTGAGGCTGCTGTGGAATTGGTGTCAAAGAGAAATACTCGTCATGGTTATTTTCATTGTCTCAGGCTTGGAAAATGTCTTCTTATGCTGATAAGAGCAAAGTCCTCCACTTCGGTTCTAAGAATTCCACTATGATTACACTATGAATGGTACAAAAACAAAGTGACTTCTGAGGAAGACCTAGGTGCAGTTATTAAGGGAGATTTAAAGCCATCTAGTCAGTGTACAGCTACTGCTGCAAAGGCAAATAGGGTGCTTGGGTTGATCAAGAGGATTTTAAGGGTTTTAGCATTTAAAGGAATTGTGCTAAATTTGTATAACCAGCTGGTTAGACCCCCTCTTGACTACGTTGGACAGGCCTGGAGTCACTTCTTTGAAAAGGACAAATTGCTTTTAGAGCAAGTTCAGAAGAGCTCTACTCAATTTATACCTGAGGTTAGAAATCTACCTTATCCCCAAAGGCTTAAACTGCTTGGGCTAACCACTTTGGAGCTGAGAAGGACTAGGGGAGAAATGCTCCAGGTATACAAATTTCTTTCTGAAGGGAATCCTTTGTTAGCTTATAGTTATATAAAGGTAAGGAGCAGTCCTCCCCCCCCCCCCCCCAAGTTTATTTGAAGGAAAAGTTAAATAACAAAGTTTTCGTCTTATTTCTCTTTAAAGTATCTTTCATTACATTTTATGACTCTACTATTGCATATTCAAGGTAAACCAAGCAATTACTGCTGGTAAATTTCACATTTGATGAGAAAAAAAGGTTGTCATATGACTCCAAGCAACCAATCATGAAACTGGACAGGCTACTACACTACTTCAATTTGGGATGACTGCTCTTGCCCTCTAAAGGTCCAAAGTAATCCTCGGGTTAGATGCCATTGTAAAAAGCTTGATAAGTCTTTTGCTAGACTTAGTATTAGAAACTTCATTTTCTCTCATAGGGTCATTATTTGTTAATGAGTGGAATAGCCTGCTTGAATGGGGTTGTTAACTCCACATTGGTGCACAGCTTTAAGGTAAATATTGACAAGTTTTACCATGACTGTGGTAGAATCTAATCTTTCTGAGCTCGTAAGGTGTTGGTGGTTTGCTTTTTTGTTGTTTGGGGGTTTTGGATTACAGGTCATCTTATGGGGCCTTTGTAGCCCTCCTTTGCCCTTTAACCTGTTATGTTAAATGTTAACTGCCTGACAGCTTCAAAAATGCACCTATAATTACCATACTTGCCATGAATGATCTTTAACACCGCGTCTAGGCTTGTCAATTGGCTTCAAACAGGAGGAATAAGTTGATGAAATTTAGAATTGACAATCAACTCTAGATCATGGAGTATGTTACTAAATCTAGAAATTATGCCTGAATTGATATTGCACTTAAATCATATGACGCAGTGCAATCACTTCATGTAGTCAGGGTAACCCCTCTGTCGAGGTGACCCTGCCTTACTATGCATCTCGAGGTGTACGAACAAGGAAGGGTCACTCAACAAGAAGGTTACACTGACTACACTTAATGATGTTCCAGAAGACGTTTGATCATCTTAAAAGTTTTCACTTTACAAAATATCCTCATTTACAGAAAATTTATATAAAATTATTAAATTTAGTAATACTACATTAAAAAATTCTGGAAAGTATTTTAAAACTAGTAGAGCAGCGATGCTGCAGAATCTCAATACTTTGTGGATGTTAAGAACACCAGTTTCCATATTTTTGCTGATGATACTTGATGTAAATGCAGTCCTCCTTTTGACACTTTGCATTTAAAAGATTATCCATCTATTGTTACTATCCTGATGCATTTCATGATCAAATTCAGAGAACAAGTTTTACAATAATAAGTAATGTAACACTAAGTAAGGTACACAATATTGTGCACGATACTGCATGAAACTTAAAGCAGAAATAATTAACCAGATGCAGATCAGTGACATCTTCTAATAAATTCAACAGTCCAATGACAGCTGTTTTCCTCCTGCATTCCACAATATTTTCTCTCAAATCACTCTCCCTAATGTTATTTTCCCAGTCTCATTCAAATACTTTGGTATTTCACAACTTCTGACGGAGTGAGAACTATTTCTCTGCTGATACCTTGAGTGTTTGCATTGTACACTGTATGGCAAGTGTGCAGAAAAAACACTCATTCAATACACTGAATATGTTACTGTACTGATCCTCAAATACACTTCAATCAACTCTTGGTTAATTTTTTCATCACAACTTTGAGACACTTCGATCATGCCTCCTAGACACATTTTGTGCACTTTAATGTGACTCCATAAAGCTTGTAGAGCCAAGACACAAAGCAAAGACAACCAAACTTTTCTGTTGCTTGTACCCAACTCTAACTTATTCCTCTCAAAATTAACTTCTTGGGAAATATCTGCTTAGCAGAGGTGTGACACCGCAAGCCTCTAACATCTGAAAGTCTACAAAATGTAAACATTTTCAGTCAGTAGGTATCTGTGCCTAACAACCAAAGTGCTGTGCACAAAGAATGAAGTTTCCATGACAACTAAAGAGTTTTAACCATAAAATTTGCCAAAATAACTTTTTTAATGTGAAAAATGCAGTATCTTGTGCCTCCAGGCCGAAGAGCATACTTTCAAATTTCCAAAGATATTGACCACTGATCAAGTCACATTACCTTGCTCTAGAGAAATTTCATCCACTGGCCAGTGTGACAGTAACTCAATACATGTAATGTACAGTATCAAGTTTCAACAATTTTTTAATATACCTGATGGAATTTACATCTTTCTTTTGGGGTTAGAAAGCTTGAGTCTTAACAGTCCAATGAAGAAGCCTTCCAGGTGCATGCATGCTAGGTCTAAAATCAGCTGGACTATGCCCATGAACAACTTTATGACCAAGAGCAAGCCTCTGCAAAGCAAGGTTGTGCTTGATACTGATAATATTAAAACTAAAAAGACTTTAGTCTGTTTTCGTAAGACACCAAGTCATTTGGAAATTTCCTTCGATACAAAATTCTGGTTGCCTTCCTTTGGACAGCTTCTATACCATCTACTGTAGCTAAATGACAAACATTAAGAGGATGCCAAATAGAACCACAATACAGTAGCACAGTTAAGAATATAAAAGTAAGAAAGAGTCAAGAGGCATCCCGTTTGTACAACGAGAAACAAATCCTACCAGTCTAGCGGCAGCTCTACAAATTAGGGTTTCACGGTACCACTGATAATTGGTACCGTCGGTACCGCCACAAATGGTACCGGTATTACCGTAGTACCGGTACCAGAAGAGTAAAAAAGTAGGATTTTTTATCACATGCAAAATATCCGTAAAAATACCATGCATTGACATAAGTGAAGTCTTCTGATAATCCCTGCCTCCCGTTTCAGTATTCTTTATAACATTTAGTCACCCCACACTAAACAAATCTGTAGACGAAAAAAGGAATAACCTCTCTGCAAATTTAGCGTCCGATAATTTCGGGACACACAATAAATCAGCGCCACACGTCCGCACTAGAGCTAGACCCCACAAGATGACAAGAGCACTCAGGATTGTAATGAAGATTGCAAAAATAATTTCTGCAAATAATAACAACCCCCCTCCTAAAGTATAACCAAAAGTTATTAAGTAGAACTTTACAAAAATATTTCCATAAAAGACTGATTCATCAAGCTTTCTTCCCGCCGAGTTATCGCTATCAAAACTAAATCAAAGTGCTTCAAGATTGAATTTACCAATGCATCGCGCAGCAATCCGTTGTACAATAAAACTATACTGTTCTTCAGTACGTAGATAGCAATACAACAAAGCAAGTTGAGTTGATCAGTTGAACTGAACACACAAGCCAATGATTTAAGCGGGATTTACTGTGTGTTCAGTCCCATTGCTTCACCGTGTTACAGTAATTTCTGAAAGAACGTTCGTTGCGTTCTACGAAAGTTTTTCTCCCACAGACATAGACAGTGGACGTTATGGAATGGTCCCTCTGAATCACTGTGTTAAAATCAGAAATCGTTGATGCAACGTTCATGTCAGAGCTTGCAATGCTATGATTCTTTGTCTGCTTACAACGAATTTCGCACTCGTATAATGTTGTGTGTTATCGTAATCAAAGTGAATTTTATCAATCAACACATGGTATCTATTTGAACACACCATGTGAAAGCATTTGCTGATGAGCAGCGATCGTTCGGAGGTTGCGCAGAATGTCAAAAAAAAGCAAGGGCCCTGTTAGTGTGGAAGGTACTAGTTCTGCGAAAGTAACGTTAAACAGCACTTTCCGAAATTCGTAGGGGGATTTGTGACTGAAATAGCGCAAAACGATTATCAAGTGAATGTTCCCTGTTTGTATTGCAATCCTTAGAGATACGGCGCATTTATCAAATGGGTTTTTGTTTCATTCATGTATAATTCAAATTCCATGCTTTATTTTTGAGCAGAGATTTTCACCGCAAAGTTGACTAATCGTGTCTGTCTAAATACACAATGTGAAGGCGCGGGCGAAGCTAGCGCTGGCAGGGATCGTTCTGAGATTGCGCAGAATGTCAATAGAAAGCAAGTTCCTTTTTAGTGTGGATGGTGCTAGTTCTGCGAAAGTAACGTTAAACGGCAATTTCCGAAATTTTTAGGGGGGATTTGTGACTGAAATGGTGTGAGATGATTATCAAGTGGCTATTCCCTGTTTATATTATAATGTTTAGAGATATGGGGCATTTATCAAATGGACGTTTGTTACATTTTAGTATCATTCTAATTTAAATGCTATAATTTTGAGAAAAGATTTTCACCTTACAGTTGAGTCCCAAGTCTCCACGATACTTTGGTACCTTTAGGTCGGTGGTACCGTACCGTACCGGTACTTATGGAAATACCGGTATACTGTGAAACCTTACTACAAATTGAATCCCAGTAATTGTTAAGTAACTATCTTGGCTATAGCATAGGCATACCTAGCCCTTGAACAGGACCCAGCATTACGTTCCTATGCTATACACTTCATTTCTGGGCCCTTGCCCGGTATACACAAAAACACAGCTCACTTGCCTACTCACGCGTGAGTAGGCATCCCTCACATCCCCAGAAAGATACCTTTTCTCACCAAACTTTCCACAGATGATCTTTGTCATCACATTCACCTTCCACACAAGTCTATTAACGAAATAAGACCTTTAAGAGGGAAATTTTGGCTGGATAATTCTGCGAGTAACGTTAAGCCCAGGGATGAGCCTGGCCAAATAAAAAAATCACTGAACATTGCTGGGCATACATGACTGACGCCGAAGGCCTCAGTCAGAGTGCGAAGCGGGCTGCTTTAACGGGTGGGGTCCAGGGGCTAAGCCCTGGTGCGGGTCCAGGGGGCGAAGCCCCCGGAAGCTCTGAGAAAATAGAGTATTCAAGACATCATTTGGAGGCCTATTTTAATCAGTACATTGGTAAAATAAAACACTCCAAGAAAAGTTTTCAGTCAAAATAGGCCCAGGCATAGGCTAGGCCTAGCCTAAGCTATGCCTAACGTTAGGCTAGACCCTAAGTAGGCCCAGCCTACACTGAAGCATGTCAAGTTGAACAGTTCTTCAATCGCTGTAAAACTTGTCTCAGTGGTGAAGATGTCCATCAATCCCGATTAGAAAACCTTGGGATAGCTGTAACGTTAAGTTGTAACAACTAACATTACGATGTTGTATAACGTTAGGCCTAACGTTAGACCTAGGCTAGGCCTATGCTGTTTCAAATTGCTCATCTTGCGAATGAAATTGCCGGAATGGCTCACAATTGCACCACATTAATTCACTTCAGACTATCACTTTGCGATATCTGAAGAAGTTCTTTCTCTATCCAAGACCAATATTCCATTCATTTTGAAAACTGTTACATCAACTTTATAAGCGGCCGACTCATTTTCCGATCGATCACAGCACAGGTTACTGCATCATGCATGATACTGCTACAGTCAACTGCTGATGATCGTGACAACTTACACATGCACAGATTTACGTACTGAACTTACGTACGTGCGCATGGTGCATGATTAACGTGATTCATTTTGACTGGGAGTATTACAACTCCCTGCAGGCAGGATAAGCAATGATGGAGCTTGCAGCGGTAACGCCAGTAATAGTCCGGGGAGTTACAGTACAAGAGCGACGACCCACTGAAAAATAATGCTGTCAGAAAACCACGGAAATTGGGAAAGGTAAATCACGGAGGCAGGAAAAAAATCACGGAAATCCGCGAATTCACAGAAAAAGCTCACCTGGTTAAGCCTGTGCAGATTATTTTTTCAGTCGAAGAAGTCCGTGTTTGTCATGTGATCACATTTAAAACGGAGAAACCTACGCATTGACTGTACAATTTCGTAATGTACAGAGAGATTACTATATGAAGTACAAGTATTGACTAACAGCGCTTACTAATTGGTCTTCGACAGCTTGTCTAGCAGAAGTCCTTCCCATCATGCAACACAGTAGCACTGTAGTAGACGATCAAGATGTCGATGTTATTGCGAAGGATGGCACCATACTTTTCCTGCCTTTTGCTATGAATTTGCTGGTATTAAACATTCCAGAAGGTATAAGTGGTATTTAAGAATGCTCAAAATCATTATATTAACTCAAATCTGTTCTATGAACCATTCCATCGTAATTAGAGCTCGGTTTGTTGTTTTGGCTTAAAACGATGTTACCTTTGTACATGTAGGCCAGTGAGCATAGTAAGGAGTGACTACAAGGAGCGGATTATACGGTCACGTTCAGTGACTAAGGCATACAGTACCTGACCTGATACTGTATACAGTACAGTATGGTAATTGCTACGTATATGAACGCCTGTTGGCGGTCCTTACAACTTGGGCTTCTCTTAGCTAGGCCACAGGTCGTCCTAGCGTTATATCGTTTATATAGTTTATAGGCCTATATGTAAAATTTTATACTATATAACGCTAGAACGACCTGTGAGCTAGGCCAGGGAGTCACAACTCCCTGGCTAGGCTAGGCGCCCTAAGTTAGCTACGACTTACTTTATAAATTCATACTTCTCCTTTCTCTGTCTGGAGAAAAACGCCTGTGATAGGCTATCCCGTCCTCTTCCGCTTAACTTACTTCAACTAAACATGTAAAACAGGAGTAAAGCAAGAGTGAACATCGCTAATTTACGAACTCGATCAGTATCTCTACAAACCAGCAGCTGCTCTGTGTCCAGGTACGTTCGAACTCCCAGGGTACGGTTTCTGTTACGCGTACGGAAGCCGGTGTGGCAGTTTTTTTGGTCCCCTGTCCGACGGGCCAGAACAGTGGAGTTTTACAGTTTTTTTGGTCCTAGGACAAGAAAAGCTAGTTTTTGGGTCTGGGGTAGGACAAAAAAGCTAGATGTTTTGGTCCGGGTCTAGTCTTTTTGGTCCCACGCAATAGCTGATAGAAGCTTTTTTGGTCTGCTTCACTGATCGATTTTGTACGGTGGCCGAGAGGGGACAACAAAAAAATGGTGACTTTTTGTTTTTGTTCGCGTCTTAATTATCTTAGGATTCTGAGTTATATAGTCAAAATTCTGAGACAATTAAGATGCCGACAAAAAAAAAAATCGCATTATTCTTTTTAGGTGGTTCCCTCCCGGCCAAATACTATAATAACAAATTTTGTGACCAAATACAAAATATTACAGGACCGCAGTGACGCGATTCAGGCGAATCTTGAGCGGACAAAATAATTGTAAGGATAGGGGGGGGGGGGGGGTGGCGGACTAAAATATATCCACATTCTTTTTTTTTTACAATGAGGCTGTGGCATTGGGGAAATAAATAGGGAACATCAGTTTAAGCAAAACGAGAGAGAACAAGTGGCGTGCCCCTGATTGATAGGTGACACCCAGGGTTAATTACCGCCTCTTTTAGTTCACTGAATGAGTGTCATCCTGGTGTGGGGATTAAGGGTGCCGTAGGGATACATGGAAGGTATCGGTTCCTGTGCTATCAGAGATTATGCGAACTGATTTATCAGTATCATTGTCATATTGTCATTCCTAGCTAAAGGTCCTTTTGAAGCAGGCGAACGCAACGCATTAAAATATATAAAATTTTCATACCCGCAAGATCCATGGACGTCACCAAAGGAGGGGGGAGTTGCGAACGACCCTCCTGTGCTTTAAACGTTGAAAGTATGTACCAAAAGTCGAAAAAGGATTTCTTCTGCCATTGAAAAGTGTAAATTTCTTTTGAAATGTTAAATACCTTATCTCGCTGCACTGCATGTAGATCGAGTCCCCCAGATGACTATTTTACCCCTTAATTTTTGTAAAGAGCCGTCCGATGGCAAGTCCTATTGGATGTATGTAGCTACACCTTTCCATAGTATTATGATCATATATCTAATAGTGCTTTTCATGAAATACCTTTAAAATATGTTTTTTAAACAGAACAACAATTTTTATTGAAACCATATTAGAGCGATATGTTCTTCTCTTGAATTCTGTTCATTTTGGGTTGGTAAACTGCTTCATATCAGCATAGGCTCATTATACATAAATACTAAAACGAACGTGCACCTGCGGGATATTTCAAATTGACTTAAAATCTCAGTGAAGTGGTGGTACCGATATTTAAGGGATAAGTCGCATTTGTAATAAATAATAAACCGTCTAGACTCCAAGTTGGCAAAATAAGGGTCGAGGCGAAGGCGAGTCCATTATATTGCTAATTTGGAGTCAAGACGGCTTATGAGACAGTAATGATCAGACAAATGTGGTTTTTACCTACCACTGAAAATGTGTGAAAAACTTAACCTTTATCACTGTCTTTACGTTTATTGACCGTGAGCAGTGAAACAACAGATCTCTGCTCAACCAATCAGAATGCAGGATTACCAACAACGGACGGTAGAGCTGGGAGCATTGAAAATTAACTTCCTTTTTCCATCCATACGTATCAAACTGAGTGATGACTAAATCATTTTTTCTAAGTCTCAGCTAACTTCTTTTGTTTTTCCCCCAATTGTTGCTGGGCGTTTTCAATTTTTTACCTTTCCATTACCTCTTTCAATGGAATAAATTACACTACTTTCTAGGTCTTGAAGGAGAATGGTTGAAGATAACAACCAAGTGCATTGGTAAAATCGCATTGTGCACGAATTACTGTTCTGTTTTATAGAGCCTGATATCTTAAGTAGTGCGCTGTTCATTGCAGATTTGCAGTAGCGTAACCAGACTTTTTCAGTTGGGGTCTGAGGGGGGGGGGGGGGGGCAAAGGTTGATTTCGGGGGGGGGGCAAGCAGGAATAACACTTTCTAAGCGGAGCGCCATCATTAGTCGGCGCATAGTGTACAGAGAAAATTTACTACGCATGCAGTACCTTGTTTCAATTTTGAATTTTAGACGTTCTTAATCCTTTACCGTTGTGCTCCATTCGGGGCATATTTGCTGACGTAGCACGCCCCTCATCAGCTTCCGTAGGCTATTGACCCCGTGACCTTAAACTATTGTCTCTCTCTACGGTTGTTGTGGCCGAATTTTCAAGTGACATAAGTGACATACATGGCATACATAATGCCAGAGGAACAATGTTTATCAGGACGCAAAAAGTCTGGGGAGTCTGAACAACATCGGGGGGGGGGGGACTAGGTCCCGCCCTAGGCACTCTGTGGCTACGCGACTGACTTCAAAGTATCTGCGGTCTTTAATCCTACCCCATCTTACAAGGGAGGTGTAACTAGATCACACCTCCCTGTTCGCACAAAGATGCTACCTCTCCAACTACAAGACAGGATATCCGTTAAGAACGCATAATGAGGAAGTTCGACCACCGTTGCCATGCATTTACCAATAAGAGAGTTGTCTACGAAGGAACCCAGTGAATATCCACACAAAAAATTGAATAAATCTCATGCAAGCGATTTGTCAGGTCTTTGGGGTTTTCACTTAGCCTACAACTGAGAGTTTCCACAGTTTAGCATTTTCGTTAGTATACCACCTTTGGGTAATTGTGGGCTCGGAATCTCTGCAAGTGCCCTGTACACACATCGCAAAACCGGTGTGGCAGTTTTTTGGTCCTCTGTCCGACGGGACCAAAAAAACTGGAGTTTCTCAGTTTTTTTGGTCCTAGGACAAAAAAAAGCTAGTTTTTTTGGTCTCGGGTAGGACAAAAAAGCTAGATGTTTTGGTCCGGGTCTAGTTTTTTTGGTCCCACGAAATAGAAGCTTTTTTCGGTCAGCTTCACGGATCGATTTTGTACGGTGGCCGAGAGGGGACAAGAAAAAATGGTGATTTTGAGATTTCTGAGAGAGATGGTGAATTCTGAGACAATTAAGATGCCGACAAAAAAAATCCACATTATTCTTTTTTGGTGGTTCCCTTCCGGGAAAATACTATAAATACAATGACAAATTGTGTGACGAAATACAAGATATTACAGGACCTCAATGACGCGATAGAGGCGAATCTTGACCGAACAAAATAATTGTAAAAATGGGGGGGGGGGGACTAAAATTTATCCACATTCTTTTGTTTTACAATGAGGCTGTGGCATTGAGAAAATAAATAGGGAACATCAGTTTATGCAAAAAGAGAGAACAAGTGGCGTGCCCCTGATAGATAGTTGACACCCAGGGTTAAACCACCTCTTTTAGTTCAGAATGAGTCTAGTGTCATCCTGGCGTGGGGATTAAGGGTGCCGTAGGCATACATGGATCATTGCATGAACGCAACGCATTAAGATATATAAAGTTTTCATACCCGGAAGATCCATTGACGTCACCAAGGCGGGGAAGTTGCGAACGATCCTCCTGTGCTTTTTTTACATAAACGTTGACCAGATGACTATTTTACCCCTTTTTGTAAAGTGTCTCAGTCCGCTGGCAAGTCCTATTGGACGTATGTAGCTACACCTTTCCATCGTGTTATGATCATATATATCTAATAGGCTAGTGCTTTTCATGAAATACCTTTAGAGCATGGGCGTCCGCAAGGGGGGGGGGGCAAGGGGGGCACTTGCCCCCCCCCCCTGGAAAATCAAACTTGTGAAAAAATAATTAAAAATTAAAATAAAAAAATTAAAAATAAATCATCAAAATACCTTCACTCACAGCGTCAGTTTTTACTCGTGAAATATGCGGACATTTGACCAGGAATAGCAAAAGAGAAGATGGTGCAGTATGCTGAATAGTGAAATCGTAATTTGGGGACCATCATTCGTGATATCTATTGGAAATTTGTAATTGTAAAAACTATGTACTAGGCTAGCCTAGTTGTCAGGTATGTAGTGTGCATATGGCATCCGACCATTGACGAATGCGTTGGTCTTGGTTTGGTCCCGTGCTGATCTCAAGTGGTGACGCGCGGGTGTAACTTGGATATACAAGGTGAATACGGGGGTGGGGGGAGGGGGTGTATGCATGGTTCATAATTAGGTAACGGATATAGGCCTATAGGCTGTTTGACAGTTGTAAGTTTTATCGTGCATAGGCGTGCGAGGCCGTTACCGAGAGGCAGATTTCCCTTCAACAATTTTTTGCATTGAAAATTCTAAATATCTAAAAATTACAGACATGAAATTCCTGTTTCAGGGCTGGGTACATGCAGCTTAGAACACTCGCCAAGTGTCATTTCCGGCCATCTGGAGAGCTTGTAAGGCCCAAAATTTTCTTGTACGCTCCGCGCCAACTGATGGTGGCGCTCTGCTTAGATAGTGTACACAATTCAATCATCCATGAATGATCTTGCCCCCCCCCCTTATAAAAATTTCTGAGGACGCCCATGCTTTAGAGTACCGGTATGTTTTTTAACAGAACCATTTTTATTGAAACTATATTAGAGCGATATGTTCATCTCTTGGATTCTGTTCATTTTGGGTGGGTAAACTGCTTCATGTCAGTATAGGCTCATTATACATTAATACTAAAACGAAAGTGCACATGCGGGGTATTTCAAATTGACTTAAAATCTCAATGAAGTGGCGGTACCAATATTTAAGGGACAAGTCGCATTTGGCTGACTATATTATGGTGAATGAACCGTCTAGACTCCAAGTTGGCAAAATAAGGGTCGAGGCGAAGTCGAGTCCATTATGTTGCTAATTTGGCCCGAGTCAAGAGGGCTTATGAGACAGTAATGATCAGACAAATGTGGTTTATTCCTACCACTGAAAATGTGTGAAAAACTTTACCTTTATCACTGTCTTTACGTTTATTGACCGTGAGCAGTGAAACAACAGATCTCTGCTCAACCAATCAGAATGCAGGATTACCAACAACGGACGGTAGAGCTGGGAGCATTGAAAATTAACTTCCTTTTTTCATGCATACGTATCAAACTGAGTGATGACTAAATCATTTTTCTAAGTCTCAGCTAACTTCTTTTGTTTTTCCCCCAATTGTTGCTGGGCGTTTTCAATTTTTTACCTTTCCATTTCCTCTTTCAATGGAATAAATGACACTATTTTCTAGGTCTTGAAGGAGAATGGTTGAAGATAACAACCAAGTGCATTGGTAAAATCGCATTGTGCACAAATGACTGTTCTGTTTTATAGAGCCTGATATCTTAAGTAGTGCGCTGTTCATTGCAGATTTGCAGTAGCGTAACCAGACTTTTTCAGTTGGGGTCTGAGGGGGGGGGGGGGGGCGGAAATGGAACTTCTCAGTGTCTTCGGCCCTGTTAATTTCAGCTAAATATCCCTTATTTTTTGAAACACATGGTTGGAAATTTATACTCACACTATGAATGTTTACTACATGCCAAAGAGGGACCTGTTTGACATCTAGAGTCTAAATAGGGTGGTCGAAAAGGTTTTCCACTGAGTCAAAGCGTCGTTTGTTCCTCCGTTTATTGCACCAGCTGGCCATTTAACTGTTTTATACTTGGAAATAGTGTTTCCATGCATGCCTTTAAGGCCCAATTCTCTCACCCCAAACAGTACCAATGCTCCTAACCGTCTTACTTAAGCCCCTTCCGCAATTGTCTGAAATTCATCCTCATCAAGACACAATCTCAGTTTATTGCTTCAGGGTGAGTATGTATGTAATCAAAACACTCTCGGCGCAGTTAATGCTGTGTAATACAAGCTTTGGTGTCTTGCACTGTTTTGCTCTGCACTGTTTGAATAAGCAGTCAATCAAAGTGCCGAGCCAATTGAGTCGGAGTTTCTGTTACCCCACACAAGAAGTGTAGTTTGGGGTGAGAGGATTGGTCCTTTGATTTAAACTACGACAATCTAAAACCTGCACTTCAATTATGTTTAATTAATCACACACATGTCAAGAAAAACAAATGCAAAATTTCTCAATTGAATGACTCATGGTTTTTATTTGTATAAAGTTTGATTTATGCCTAATCAAAATCACGATTTGCCACTCTAAGTTCCCATTTAAAATGCAATTGTATGGAGACCTTAACGATTTGCTTGCTTTTAAAATCAACTGTATGCTTTTACTCCTTTGTTTTGGTCTTGACTTTTGAACAGTAAAGAAATAAAACCAGGGCTATTTCTTTCTGTATTAAGAAAAAAATATATTAGTAGGAAAAAAACAAAGAAAATTTTAGAAACTTCTGTGCAATATCTTCACTCATTTGTAAAACTTCTTCCACCCAGCACACCCATGCATGAAAGATGTCTATGGCTACGCTAGCTACAATCCTCGACAAAAATACATGGGATCGGGGAGTTGCAAGTCCCCGATCCCGTATGAAGGTTGAAGTTTCAGGACGCCTTGGGCTGCCACAACATTGAATGGGGGAGTGATGGGGGATGATGATCCGTTCATTGCCTGTTTTGCTTGTTTTTCCCATTTTTTTGTCGAGGATTGTAGCCTAACACAAGTTAATTGTCAATTTCTTGTGTTTGGAGACGCACAGAAAAATTAATGAATGAAAATGGTTAGGCGGTGGCATTATCTAATACTACGCATGCAGTCCCTTGTTTCAATTTTGAATTTTAGGCGTTACCATTGTGCTTCATTCGGGGCATTTTTGCGGACGTAGCACGCCCCTTATCAGCTTCCGTAGGCTATTGACCCCGTGACCTTAAATTATTGTCTCTCTCTCTCTCGTTGTTGTGGCCGAATTTTCAAGTGACATAGGTGACATACATGACATACATAATGCCAGAGGAACAATGTTTATCAGGACGCAAAAAGTCTGGGGAGTCTGAACAACATCGGGGGGGGGGGGGGGAGGCCCCACCCTAGGCACTCTGTGGCTACGCGACTGACTTCAAAGTATCTGCGGTCTTTAATCCTACCCCATCTTACCAGGGAGGTGCAACTAGATCACACCTCCCTGTTCGCACAAAGATGCTACCTCTCTAACTACAAGACAGGATATCCGTTACGAACGCATAATGACGAAGTTCGACCACCGTTGTCATGCATTTACCAATAAAAGAGTTGCCTACGAAGGAACCCAGTGAATATCCACACAAAAAATTGAATAAACCTTATGCAAGCGATTTGTCAGGTCTTTGGTGTTTTCACTTAGCCTACAACTGAGAGTTTCCACAGTTTAACATTTTCGTTAGTATGCCACCTTTGGGTAATTGTGGGCTCGGAATCTCTGCAAGTGCCCTGTACACACATCGCAAAACCGGCCTGCCCTTATGGCAAAACCAGGATAATTTCTGTGTTGAGTTTGAGTTTATTTCCACAGTTTAAATACAAATCCATAAATACTTGTATTGATTTCCTGCATTCTGATTGGCTGAAAACCATTCGAGACCGGTCTCGAATCGCATTCGAGATCGGTCTCGAATGGTTTTCAAGAAGTAAGGAGAATTGAATTGAATGTGATCACTATATACTTACTGTGTACAATATTTTAAGCCCATGCTAGGTTGCCATAGCAACATGCAATATTCACTCCATAGTTTTGCACAGCACATGTAGGCCTACTGTAATGTCATACAGTAAGCCAAGTACATGTTAGCAAGATAAACAGTAACACTGAGACACTGTACACTGTGTAAAGTTGATACCCTAGTCTTCAGAGTTACCATTCCAAAGAATAATACCTGGCAGTGATAAACACATAGGTTAGCCTAGGCTTAGGAATCACTGCTCCCCACAAATGGGTATTTTGATCACACTCACATTGTTTTATAGGTCTAACAAGTTAGGCCCTAGGCTAGAACTGCATACACTGAGCTGCGATGACTGGCACTGTTGTTAACGTTTTAATCCACTCCTAAATTTGGGGGGGTCAAATAAAACGTGCCTATAACTACAGTATTGTTACTCCTACTAAAGTGTCTAAGGTTAGCGACAATATACACAGGCTTTGGCACAATGACAGTGCTGGGGTTACTAATTCCGCTTAGACTGTCTAAACAGGGAAACAACAGTAGCGTTACTCGTTTGGCCCACAGGCGATGCCGTCATCACAGAGGCAGCGGACCTCGGCTATCGCCTCGGTCCGCTCAGCCTCTATGTTGACGTCATCGTCGGTCTTAAATCACATTTAAGACCTGGCACCCTCGCATTTATGCCCTGAATGATACAACATTTAAACAAGGCGGTGAAGGAGGACTGAGAAAGTAAAGCTTATGCTAGTAGACCCATTTACAAAAGGAAAAAACAAAAATTAAAACCAAAAACAAATAAAAAAAACCCAAATCATAGTCCCATGCACACAAAATATGGACGACGAACAGTACCATGGAGGCATTATTTATTCCCGCCAGTCGTTCCTTTAGCCCGCATGAGTACAGTGCACCCGAACCGAAGAACATAGACGTCAGAAAACGGCTCTATTGTGCCTGACCACCCTAAGGTGAAATAAAAATGAAACCACACGGAAAAAAAACTAGAGTAGAGAACAAGTGAGAACGAATTACCCTTAAAGTTATAGTGGTGCCCAATTTGACTGGCATTGTTCTGTTAAGATCGCGCAAAATGTGGGTTCGTTATTAATTCAAAACTTTACACGCGAAAAAAGTGCATTATTTCATCTTTATCGTAATAAAGTTGTGAACATATAGAGGGTCCCGGTCCCACGAGAATGCCATCCTTGCAAGTAACGTAGCCATCCCAGCCATAGCCCCACCTTATAGAAATGAATTATCTGACCTTTTCGGGGCTTTGGAGCCCCTGTGACAATTTTCCCCCGGCTCATCGGTAGCATGGTGATAGAATGGACCCACCCCTAGATGAATCATCCCCATAGTCCGGCGAAACATTTTTGAAATATTAACAATAATGACCGTTGAAAGTCGCAATGCCAAAATGACCGTTGAAAGTAGCAATTTGTACGCTATATATATATATGCTACGCAAATTTTCGGACCTTTTCGGGGCTGTGGTGCCCCAGTACCAATTTTCCCCCGGTTAGCAGAAGCATAGTGATAGAACGGACTCACCCCTACATGAATCACCCCGTTATCCTCCAAACCATTTTCGAAATGTTTTCGAAAATGACCATTGAAAGTTCGAAGAAACCCTCCGACCGTCGAGATGGCACTTATCAACTTCCGTACAGCCGTTATTTGGTTCGCTCCACAGCGCTAGCGTAGCGTTATCGTTCGCTGTCCACTGAGTAGGTTGCCGTGAGTTGTATTGGTACGTATTCGTGCATCTTTGTTCGGAGTGTGAACTCTCTGCACTTACGTGCGTGTATAGTGTCCGTATGCGTCACGGACCATTTCAGCTAGCATCAGACCAAAAACACTGAGTGCATAATCAGATTTTTCTGTCCTAGGACAGCTTCCCAAAAAAACTACGTCACCGGCCTTCCCTTACGGCAAAACCAGGATAATATCTGAGTTGAGTTTGAGTTTATTTCCACAGTTTAAATACAAAATGATACAACATTTAAACAAGGCGGTGGAGGAGGATTGAGAAAGTAAAGCTTATGCTAGTAGACCCCTTTACAAAAAGAAAAAACAAAAATTAAAACCAAAAACAAATAAAAAAAACCCAAATCATAGTCCCATGCACACAAAATATGGACGACGAACAGTACCATGGAGGCATTATTTATTCCCGCCAGTCGTTCCTTTAGCCCGCATGAGTACAGTGCACCCGGACCGAGGTACATAGACGACAGAAAATGGCTCTATTGTGCCTGACCACCCTAAGGTGGAAAAGAATTGAAACCACACGGAAAAAAACTAGAGTAGAGAACAAGTGAGTACGAATTACCCTAAAAGTTATAGTGGTGCCCAATTTGACTGGCATTGTTCTGTTAAGATCGCGCAAAATGTGGGTTCGTTATTAATTCAAAACTTTAATGCGACAAAAGTGCATTGTTTCATTTTTATCGTAATAAAGTTGTGAACATATAGAGGGTCCCGGTCCCATGAGAATGCCATCCTTGCAAGTAACGTACCCATCCCAACCATAGCCCCACCTTATAGAAATAAATTATCTGACCTTTTCGGGGCTTTGGAGCCCCTGTGACAATTTGCCCCGGCTCATCGGAAGCGTGGTGATAGAATGGACCTACCCCTTCATGAATCATCCCCATAGTCCGGCGAAACATTTTTGAAATATTTACCATAATTACCGTTGAAAGTCGCAATGCCAAAATGACCGTTGAAAGTAGCAATTTGTACGCTATCTATATATACTACGCAAATTTTCGGACCTTTTCGGGGCTGTGGTGCCCCAGTACCAATTACCCCCCGGTCAGCAGAAGCATAGTGATAGACCGGACTCACCCCTACATAAATCACCCCGTTATCCTCCAAACCATTTTCGAAATGTTTTCGAAAATGACCATTGAAAGTTCGAAGAAACCCTCCGACCGTCGAGATGGCACTTATCAACTTCCGTACAGCCGTTATTTGGTTCGCTCCACAACGTAGCGTTATCGTTCGCTGTCCACTGAGTAGGTTGCTGTGAGTTGTATTGGTACGTATTCGTGCATCTTTGTTCGGAGTGTGAACTCTCTGCACTTACGTGCGTGTATAGTGTCCGTATGCGTCACGGACCATTTCAGCTAGCACCGGGTGCATAACCAGATTTTTCTGTCCTAGGACAGCTTCCCCAAAAAACTACGTCACCGGGAAAGGCGCGGTAGGGAGAAAACCCCTAATATTAGGCGCCGTATGTGACAAAATTTTGTGCCAAATATATTGATTATACTTCTAAATATATATAGGTTATGCCCAGATATATAAAACTTACTCTCAAACTTCATATAAATAGGTTTTGCATAATCTATATATAATAGTCACACACCATATACATCCTAACAAGCTATTTATATTTGTCACTGTAACCATTGTATTAATAGACAATGTCCTGTATAGTTTTCCGTAATTTTGTCACTCTTTTTGTCACATCGGGGAGACTAGATATATAGAGATAACTAACACGCGAACAGCACGCGATTAGGTGAGCTTGTTGAACATATATCACAACGGACAGAGCCCGGCGCACATCATTGCTATCAGTAGCGTGGCATGTCAGAGATTGCAAAGGACAATTTCTATAGGCAACAGAGAAAGGAATGTAAGTTGACCCTATGGCTACTTACTTTTAGTGGGTCCCCTTATGTGTTTATTGTTCTCTTCTTTATGTTATTACTGCACACTGGATCTGAAGGCTGCATGGCACAAAATACCTGACGAGCTAAGAGCACGTACAAAGGCGGATAAGAAATGCAATAAATCTTGTATTGTACAGGTTACTACTGACATACTGCGTGGAGCACAAACACGAGAGATCGGGGAACAGACTAAAAAGTGCAATCTTAGACACCTTAGCACAGTGGCGTAGTTGGGGGGGGGGGGGCGGAGGGCTGGGGCTGGTCTCCCCTGAATCGCCCCCAGCAGGCCCCACTGGCGACCTGGGCAGAAAATATGTTCATGCTGGCCGATGATAATATTCAATCCGGGCTACCCGGCCACTACGACATAGATACACTTGCGACGGATGGATCCATGCAGTCGCAGCAGGGTATTCTGCAATTGTGCTGCACTCTGAATTTCGGAATAAATTCAGGTAGACTGTGACAAGCTTCGTATCTTTGGAATCTCTTGACATTTTACTCGTCGGGTTTCTGAACGGATATTTTTCTAGCAGATTTAGAGTGGCTGGAATTGCCTACCTTGGTGTGGTTTAAAGTCCGCTCCTAGCATCTGGCCTGCTTCTATCTACTGTGGAGGTTTTTTTTTCCATTCCTGCGGATACACAAATCTGTTCAAAAATCATACTTGGTGTGGTGGGTAGAATATTTGAGTCAAATATGGTTGGAAGGAATTTGCACTTTGCACGAACATTGCTGCCAGTCATTGGCCAGTGCAACAACCAAACCCATGTTGGATCAATGCAGTCTCAAGCAGTGAGAGAATGTCTTCCAATAAGTCTGCTTGAAAATTCATTTAAACACACCTTGTAATGTTCTATTTTTCAAAAAGTAAAATCATACACCTGTCATATATCGTCGGAAGTTCGGACAGTCACACAGTTTTATCAATATACTGAATTTAGCCAAGATTCACAATAGGGTAAAATTCCTTAGCATGTTTTCAATTCCGTTTATGGTTTCACCCGAAAATATGAGGGACAATTTCATCGATTGGTAGGCATACATTTTATCAGTTTATATATCTCGTAATTTTTTGACCAAATAGCGACTGTTTAGAACCCCCTATAAGCCTAGATGTCAGTTTCGACTGTCTCAGGGGACCGATTTTTCAAAATTTTCTGTTCACTCCTCGCCAACCAGTGGTGGCGCTCGGCTTAGATAGTCCTGCTGGCACTCAGCCCCCCCCCCCCCCCCAATATTTGTTCCGTTCCGCCGCGCCTGTACCTGACAACGGAAATGATAAAATTAGTGGTGATAAATCTTATCAAGGTCTCAATCTGCCCATGTAGAGAGGAACACTTTTGGGTGGTCCTCCCTCGTGTACAGTATGTAACTAAGCACCTCCTACTCGCGTGCTGTTCGCGTGTTAGTAATATATATATATCTAATCTCCCCGATGTGACAAAAAGAGTGACAAAAATACGGAAAACTATAGAGGACATTTTCTATTAATACAATGTTTACAGTGACAAATATAAATAGCTTGTTAGGATATGGTGTATAACTATTATATATAGATTATGCGAAACCTATTTTTATGAAGTTTGAGAGTAAATTATATATATCTGGGTATAACCTATATATATTTAGAAGTATAATCAATATATTTGGCACATAATTTTGTCACATACGGCGCCTCATACCCAAAGATATTTTGATATAGATTGGAAAACCCAAATCGATTTATCTGTACCATAGCAGTATCCTTCTCTATGTCTGTACTGAACCGCCAGTTCAACAAGAAGAAGAGGGCGTGCTACAAAAACGTCTTGTTACAGCGTGTAATGTACTGCATACATCCTCAATATTAATGGACGAGTCTGAACGCTATCAGAAAAGAAGGGCTATTTAGACATAACAGTGCATTCGTACTACCGTTTTTGTCTTCAACAACATGATAATAAGTGTTTTGGTACTAGTAACTAAATGCGAGAACACCGAGCCTCAAAGGCTCAAAAGTTATAGTAGGTAATGACAACATGCGAAGTATCACCTATTTTGCTCATTTACCAGTTTACGCTTTTCGAAGGATATCTGCTAACAATAAGTGTCTGGTATACTGACAAAATTCCTTGTATGGTGTCATTCTAAGATCTTTGTATTTGAACTGTCTATTTTTGCAACTTGTCCTAGATAGGCAAGTTTCTGACGAAAGACGGTAAGATCACCAGGTTAGAGTACAGTCATGTTTCAACTAGCGTGTGCATTCATTGTGTAGTTAATAAAATAGGTAGGCGGTAGCATTATCTGATACTACGCATGCAGTCCCTTTGGCAAGTTTTGAATTTTAATTCGTTCTTAACGGGTATTCTGTCTTGTAATTAGTGAGGTGGCAACTTGGTGATGTGGGGTAGGATTACGGCAGAAACTTTAAAGTACTGCCCTGTTAGGTTTCTAAAATCAAAAACTAAAAGGCGGGTATCCAGGAGAGAACTGTCGGGAGGGGTCAGTGGTAAATGAGAGTGACAGAAAAGACTGAAAGAAATGGGAAGAGAAAGGGAAGGAAGAAAAAAGAAAAAACAAGACTGCAATCCGCGGAGTTGCTGATCTCATCGCTAGTAAACGCGGGACTTAATTCTATCAAGCTCCTTTGGGGATTTTAGCTACAAAAACCTCATGCCAATTTTGATGTGCTAGAAACGCGTTCCAGAAGTGAGAATAATGACGTCAGCGTGTTTTAATTTGGCTCACAGGATGTTACTGAACATACGCAGTAGGTGTGTTACCGAAACCCAGCCAACATGCCCAGCTGGGCCCCAACTGGGTTTCAGCTGGGCTACTTGCTGGGCCCCAGCTGGGGCCCATTCGTGTTTGTCAGGTGTTCCCATGTGGGGCCCAACTGGGCTAGCCTTTCCCAGCTAAAGCCCAGCTGTGCCCCGCTCCAATAACTGAAGCCTAGCTGGGCTTCAGCTGGGAAAGGCTAGCCAAGTTGGGCCCCACGTGGGAACACCTGACAAACACGGAGGGGCCCCAGATGGGGCCCAGCAAGTAGCCCAGCTGAAACCCAGTTGGGGCCCAGCTGGGCATGTTGGCTGGGAACGCGCGCACGATAGAATCTTAGCAACAATTGTTGCACAATGTACTCCTGGATGAAAAAATAGAGAAACGCGCAACGCAGTGACGTCGGTACATGATCTCTGTGAGGAGCTTGCACCAAAGGTCAAAAGGTCAAATTCAGCGGACGCACTAGTTGTTCTAAAAGACATCCCACCACGCACCACATTTCTTTACTTAGCTTCCATGTGTGTTATTTGTCCTCCAGAAGGTGATTGCGTTAGTTGGCTTTTCACGCGTGTAAGCTCCCTATAGTACAGTAAGGCCGAGACGAACAAAACGCATATCATTGCATGTTACACCAACAAATTTGGACAGCATAACCAATCAGATACGGGCGCTAAGCCTACCACACGCGCATTACGAAGTCTACTGAGTGCGGCCACACGCGTCATTAGGGAGCTTTAGATTACACGACGTGGCCAGGGCAACGCGGCGTTTTAGCCCACAGTTCACGTCTTCAAGCTGACGTCGGCGTCCTGAAAATATTGCGCTTTAGATTTCTATGACGCGGCATGAAAGTCGCGTATTTGAACTTCGTTTGAGTAGCAGACGCGCAAACCGAGCTGTCAATGGTAACAGTATTTAGCGGAAACGTGTAAGTCAAACTAACTGATTATGTAGGCCTAAGTTGGAGCGTGGAAAACCATCGAGTTCGTGAAGCAATTGCAGTGGTTATTGAACTGATATCATGGACGACGATGAATGTATGAATTTCAGCTATTAACAGCATTTTATGTAGTGCGCATTTAGTTTAAGCACATTGCCTAAAAGAACGATGCGCAAGTCAAATTGTCACTTCCGCGTGCACCGATGTTTGGACCGGGCTCTACGAGACACATTTTTTCAGTTTGGGGCACATCTTCACCACCTTTAAACAAAGGCCAGAAAACAGCAGTTTTTGAAGTAAGACCGTACATTTCACCTCCTGTTACGCGACTTCAAACCTGAGTTGCCATGGCAACGAAATATTTTGGCAGAACATATCACTCCTGTGATATGTTTCATGACGGTGCAATGTTTTCCCCTGGAATTATGTACAAAAAACGATTTTGACTCAATTTGACCTTTGACCTTAGACCGTCACTTCCAGAGTCTGTTGCCATGGCAACCATATATTTGGGTAGTTCTAGTCATCCTCATGACATGTGCGAAGTTTCATGTCACTAAGATGTTTCATTACCGAAATAAAGGCAAAAGTATGATTTTACCTAAATTTGACCTTTGACCTCTGGCATTTGTCCTTCACTTCTGCGAATCTGCAAGACACAAATTCCGATCCTGGGGTATCTTCCCACCAAGTTTGAAAAGGATCGGTCTAGCCCGCTAGGAGGAGTTCGAGTCAAAAGTTTCTGCCTTTTTTCACTTGAAAATAGAAACTTCACTTCCATCACGTGACCTTAAATGTCTGTTGCCATGGCAACCATGTATTTTGGTAGTTCTAGATATCCTCATGACAGGTGCAAAGTTTCACGTCAATGCCATGTTCCTTTACAGAAATACGGTAAAAGACCAGAAATACAGCCAAAAAATCCCCCCAAAATGATAACTATTGAAATATGACCTCTGACCTTTGACCTTCACTTCCGGAAATGTGGGAGACACAAGTTCTAACCTTGGAGTATCTTCCCACCAAGTTTGAAAAAGATCGGTCCAGCCCACTAGGAGGAGTTAGAGTCACAGATTTCCATTTTTCGCTTAAAAATAGACACTTCCCCTTCCATCACGTGACCTTTGATACCTGTTGCCATGGTAACCATATATTTTGGTAGTTCTATATATTCTCATTACACGTGCAAAGTTTCATGTCAATGCGATGTTCCATTACAGAAATATAGTAAAATATATGATTTTCATCAAATTTGACGTTTGGCCTCTGACCTTTGACCTTTACTTCCGGTTATGCAATATGTACAGTGGTTCTACCTAGGGTACATTCCTACAAAATTTGAAGAAAATCCGCTTAGCCGTTTAGGAGATATTAGCAAAACAAAAATTCACCCCCCCCCCCCACACACACACACACGGACACGTTTTGACCCCTCACACAGAATTGGAAATTTGGTTACCTTGGGAGCCCACCTTAGGTTAGACTCTTGGACAAGTAACTTGGGGGCACAAACCATTACCATGGCAACAGTGCCAATTTCAGCTGGTATTCCCATTTATAGCTCAACGGGCCAAAGTAATTACAATATCTCATCCTCCTCACGGAACGATGAGATAAAAATACGAAGAGGCAATGAGGAAAGCAGAACAAGGAAAATGGGGTGGGCCTATGGGAATGTTTAGTGCATATGATGAATTTAGTGTACACTCTTAACTATGTGAATCACTATGAAAGTATGGTAGTGGTTCTAATGAACTGAACCCCTTCTTCCCAAAAATATAGCAAAGTAATACATTTCATTCATTTCTGATTAATATAAGTAGTTTCCTTAAACTATTACAAGTTTAATTTTCGTATCATGAGGAAAACCCTCGTCAATTTTGCTGTCAAAAAAGAAGTGATGTTATGATTTTGTATTGGAAACACAGATTTTAGGGTGTTTTTGGCCCATAGCAACAAACAAAATTGGTCAAAATTCTTTCTGAGTGTCATGGGTCAAAGAATTTCACGGAGTTTAAAAATTTACATGTCTTTCCCGAAAGCATTTTTAAGATTCAGATCCATTGGATAGAAAAAACCCTCGTCATTTTGACTCAGAATTGGAAAGAAGCTAACAAATCTTTATACTCGATTACCGCCGACTTTTTCCAAAGTCCTCCCGACCCTCTGGCAAAGGGCCTTTCGGAGAAACCAAACTTGAAACTGCTTCCCGAAGAAGCTATACGTCCACCGAGGACAACACTTGACCAATTTCAAGGCCTTCAGACCTTTTACATTATTGGTCCGTCATGCATGGCTCCATTCTAGACTGGATGAAAAGAACAGGGGCCCGTTCCACAAAGAGTTACGCACGATCTTAAGTATGATTTACTGTTGGCTCAAGTATGGTGAATCAAACTTAAGATTGTGCGTAACTCTTTGTGGAACGGGCCCCAGATACTACAAAAAGATGATAAAATTTTTTTAAAGAGATTAAAAGTATGGACGATATTGAGAATAAATTACAGAATGATCTTAATTAACTCCAGAGTTGGTCAGAAAAGTGGCTTTTGAAGTTTCATCCTGACAAGTGCAAAGTTTTAACTTTCTCTCTAAATAGGTGCCATGATTGTCTTCCTCGGAGTTACCACTAGTATGGTGAAGGTGGGGATGAAGTGTTCCTGGAAAAGTCGGATTGTGAGAAGGATATAGGTGTTCTTGTGGACAGTGGTCTTGTTTTTTCAGAGCACATTCAGCACCAAGTAAATAAGGCTAATAGTATTATGGGCCTCATCAGACGTACTTATACATTGTTGGATGAGCAATGCTTCATGCTTTTATTTCAGGCCCTTGTTAGGCCATATTTAGAATATGCTGCCTCATCATGCTTCATCCTCATCCAGGTACAATCTCAGTTTATTGCTTCAAGGTGAGTATAGAAAAAACTCAGTATATAATTAAAACACTCTTAGTACAGTTCATGCTGTGAAATATGAGCTTTGGTACTCTACATTGTTTGAATTAGCTGTCAAACAGAGAGCTGAGCCAATTGAGAATTTCGGTACCCTCGTACCAAAATTGTAGTTTGGGGTGAGAGGTTTGGCCCTTTAAGCACAAAATGAATTTAGACTCAAGATGGCTTTTTGAAAGATGCAACCAAGTCTTGACATTTAAGGCCCAGTTCTTTCACCCCAAACAGTACTAATTTTCCTAACCTTCTTACTGAAGCCCCTCCCACAATTGTCTGAAATTCATCCTCATCCAGATACAATCTCAGTTTATTGCTTCAAGGTGAGTATGGAAAAACTCAATTTATACAATCAAAACACTCTCAGTACCATTCATGCTGTGTATTATAAACTTTGGTACTCTGCATTGTTTGAATTAGCTGTCAAACAAAGAGCTGAGCCAATTGAGAATTTCGGTACCCTCGTACCAAAATTGTAGTTTGTGGTGAGAGGTTTGGCCCTTTAAATTCCATTGTAATAATAGGTGGTCTACGCGTCTGTCTTAAGTTAGATCTTTGGGCAGTTGGGTTTGTGTTGTTCTCTCCAGTGGTTTCCCCAATCAATTTAGTTGAATATATAAACAAAACACTATATTTGATTTAAATTGGAGTGAATTTCTTGAAACAAACCATCTTAACTTTACTAAGCAAGTGTTTTAATTGGAAGAATGAATGTGCTAGATGGATGTCTGTTACATATCGAAGATAGCAATTTACATAAACTTGACATAAAACAATAAACACAAAACAGTAATTAAATATGTATGTAGGTTTGTCGAAACAAGCCGTCACTGGACAATTTAGTTTGTGACTCTCTGAAGCCAATGTAGGCGGTCTGTTTCATACATTACGGGAGGGGGCTCATTTTTACGAACGACTGACTGCTAATTTTGAGACCAGTGTTAAGCCTAGGCGGCGGAAGATGTTTTTTTTATTGGGGGCCACAAGTTTTAGGCAGCCAACAGAATGGTGACGTCGTAAGGCTTCCGGTTTTGCGCAAAACGCAAAACCCCATCGGCGTGAGGTCCACGGGCCCCCTTAAGGGACCCTGATGAGGTTCAGGGGCAAAGCCCTGGTAGGGGGTCTAGGGCAGTGGCCTAGCTATGATTTTTGTGGTGGGACTATATGGGGGGACTGGACTGATACTTTTTAGGGGGCTGGAATTTACTATATAAGCGTAGCGCCACCATCAGTTGGCGCGGAGCGAAAGAAAATTTTGGATTTTAAAACCTCCCAGATGGCTGGAAATGGCATTTGCCAGGTTTAATTGTCTTTAATTTTGGTGCGAAAAATCTGTGATTTTTCTAAGATTAAAACACACTTTTGAGATACTGATTAGCTTAGTTCATTACTCCACTGGACTATGTATCCTAGGATCGCAAATCCGGAATCCTGCTGAATGTTGCGAGCAGCTGTTCCAGTGGACGCCTGAGTAAGGTATTTCCATAGGCGTAGGGGAGCATTTCAACTTGGGGGCAGAAGATTTTTGCTTGAAAAATTATTATTCTGCCGGTAAGACAGTCAAAGCGGAGCGCCACCAATGGTTGGCGGGGAGCGTCCAGAAAATTTGAAATTCACACCTCTCAGACAGTCAAAAATGACATTTCCCAGGCTTGTTAAGAGGATCCAAGCAGTCGCTTTTTTAAGTTTCAATTGCAGATAAACGTACGATTGTTCCAAACTAAAATTCAGCCAGAAAGACTAAGCGGAACCCCACCACTGGTTGCGGCGAAGGGTATACAAAACATTTTGAAAAATCCGATCCCCCAGACAGTTGAAAATGGCATTTCCCGGACTTATATGGGGATCTAAGCAGTCGCTATTTTGAGTTTCCTTTTGCAAAAAATGCTCACTTGGAACTTAAATTCTGCTATTAAGCGGTCCAAGTGGAGCACCACCATAAGTTGGGGCGAAACGTACAGGTAATTTTGAAAAATGTGACCCTTCAGATAGAGGGTCTTAGAAATCACTAACTCGAGGTTCTGTTTGCACAAAAAATGTTCACTTAAACCTAAAATTCTGCTAGGAAGAAAATTTGAAGAAGGTGATCTGAGCTAGAAAGAGAAACTAGTTGATGGGCAATTATAGATGAAAGCCTAATTCTGCTTGAAGGGTTGCCTTATCTTTACGCCACTTTCAACTGACGTAGTCGTATTGAACAAAATTTTGAAAAAGATGCTACTCAGACAGCGTAAATGGCATTTCCCAGATTTATGCGTTATTATTTTTTTTTTGGGGGGGGGGGGTACGTTCCCTTGTTCCCCTTCCCCCATGGCGACGCCATTCATGGCCTGGTTAATCTCTGACTTACATCTGATGAGTACTCCCGTGAAGTTGGTTCAATGTCTACCCTTTTGAAAGATCTTGGGACTCCGTATCAGGATCGTATCGTATTGGGATCGCCGTAGGCGTTGTAGGCTTCAAATCCTAGCTAAAGGTATCTACGGTCATACAAATAACCCTTTGTCTGGTCTTAGTAAACCAACCCGTATAACCAGTGGCGTCACCAGTCATTTCATTCTGGGGGGGGGGGGGGACTGAGGGAGCACAATGATTTTATGGGGGGGGGGCATTGCTAGACTCCACTCATGGCGCCGGAGGCGCCACCGAGCGCCAAGGCTCAACGGGTGTGGTCCAGGGGCTCCTGGGTTTTAGCGTGTTTGTGAGGTATTAAAGACGTTCTTTAAGGGTAATTTTATTGACTTAACACTGGTCTAAAAAATAACTTCCAGGGTAACTTCAAGTAAATCTCTTGGTAAAAAACCACTGATTCAACTACCAAGAGCTTATCCGGCTGACATTTTGAAAATGGGGTAGATATTGAGAAAAAAGGTGATGGGCACTTCAATGTGAATTTTGGTGGGGGTCCAGGGGGCGAAACCCCTGTAAGCTCCTGGGTTTTAACGTGTTTTTGAAGTATTAAAGACGTTATTTAAGGGTAATTTTATTGATTTAACACTGGTGTAAAAGTTACCTCCAGGGTAACTTTCAAGTAAGACTTTCGGTAAAAAACCACTGATTCAACTACCAAGAGCGGACCCGGCTGACATTTTGAAAATGGGGTAGATGATCTATAGAGAAAAAAGTTGATGGGCAACACTTCAATGTGAGTTTTGGTGGGGTCCAGGGGGCGAAGCCCCTGGAAGCTCCTGGGTCTTTAGCGTGGTTGTAAGGTTTTAAAGTTGTTTTTTTTATAACAACACAAACCTTAGTGAAACTACTCTCAAGAGCGTATCAGGCTGACAATTTCAGGAAGGTGAGCTGCACCGGTACGTACCGTGACTATAAAGAGAAAGAAAGGCAGTTGATGGGCAATTAGATGTGATCCTCTGAAGGAAAAATGTAGGCTTAATCCTGCTTGAAGGGTTACCTGAGCTGTGCGCCACCTCCAATTGACGTAGTCGGAAGTGTGAAGAAAATTTTGAAAAAAAACCGTAACCCCTCAGACAGCCGGGAATGGCATTTCCAAGGTTTTTTTGCGATATATTCATAAAATTTACTGCCTTTTCTTTTCAACAGAGGAATCGAATCCTAAAAAATTCTTATAGTGACACTCTGACTACAGAAGACATATATTTTTTTTTTGAAAATCTCAAATCTCAGTTGGGGGGAGGGGGGCACACGATTTTCGGGGGGCACGTTCCCCCTGCCCCCTCCCCCCACCTTGGCGACGCCACTGCGTATAACTCGTAATATGCATGCCATGCACTATCCCCCCCCCCCCCCCATGCTAGGACAAATTGCTTTAAATACAGTTTTATCCCAAACACAATCCGGGATTGCAATGGCCTCCCTAGCAGCCTTATCGAGGGGGTTAGTTGTCACCCTAAGCCCTTGCACTTTATCATCAATTCACCGAGGGCTTGACCGACTGCACGGCGCATACGTATTGTCCCTAACTGGATGTGTCACCGTACCTTGCAAGAAGACGATTCTGAGCGCGCTACATGCCTGGATGCATTGACCCGGCCTTACATCACATTGTGCCTGATAGAGGGCGTCGTGTAGCCTAGCTCAGCCGTAATTTCTAATGAAGTAACAAGTTCACCGACAGAAGACAGGATGTCGAGGGCAAGTCTCGTCTTTTCTCGCTGTTTTGGTAATTTTAAACATTTTGAATTTTAGATCGGATTCCTTCACCAAGTCTCAGTCGACAGTAACTTGGTAGCCTTGTTAATGTTTAGAACTCTAGTCTAGGCCTCAGTGCTCTTCGTTGGTCTTACGCCTTGGATAGTTATTGTTAGTACCAGTTGCACGAACCTCTAAGTATCCGGTCGAACATTATGCAGTGACTGCTTACTGGGGCCTAATACCTAACCCTAACAAAGAATACAATCGATACAATACAGTGGCAACAGTCAATCAAGGAACACTTTGTTTAAAAACAGTGCACATGTAGGCTACACTGCTTAGCCTACTCTCATGTCAAATCTGTCTAACCTACTGTACAGTAGTAAGAAAACATGGAGCAATTGCAGAATACAGTGCAACTCCCAGGCTATACCCTTTTAAAATGTATGGCTTCAATGGCCAACTTCCCAACCAAGGTGCATTCTTAGACCTTATGCCAATTAAAAAGAGGGTGCTTCAAAACTGCAACCTGGAAGAATAATTGTTGAATAAAGTAATGCTGAAATGAAACCATCAAAACCATTTGATAGATGCCTTGTGCCTTTGAACATTACAATATTAGCAGTCAATTTTCATTTGATAATCATTTGCCTAATTCCAGTCACAAATTTCACTCAGGAATTTTGGAAATAGCTGTTTAACTTGAATTTTGCTCAACTACAGTAGTTCTACCCACATACTGTAACAAGGAACTTGTAACCTGCCTGTTTCAAATTCCTCAGTACTATACAGTACCTCTGTACAGGCTTCTGACAATCCTCAACAACAATATATATATGGGACAAACACCTCTCCCCACATCATTGTTGAAGTTTCAGGATGCCTTGGCTGTTGCAACATTGAATGGGGGAGTGGGGGATGGTGATCCATTCATTGTTTGCTTTGCTTGCTTTGTCCTGTAATTTTTTTCAAGGATTGTATGTGCAAGTGTTACATCATGGTTAGAACAAAGGTACTGTATGTACAAAGAGTAGACCATGATTGTGTTCAAAATTAAATAAAAAACTGAGCAGGTCATTATATTAAGAAGTGATGAGCAACTGCAGCAATTGCTGCTTTAGTATACTTTGTTCTTTTATACAAAGTTCAAAGTTTTTCAAAGTTTTACAAAATATTTCCACTTCTCCATAATGTTCTATCGTTTCGATTCTTAATTATATTATAACATAATCGGTTTTTGTTGTATGTGTTTATGGTAGAAATAAACTTGAAACTTGAAACAGTATCATGCTTTCCTCCAACACACAGTCATCACTGAATACTCAAACTTGCAAAGGACTAAGAGTAAGTCTGATTTTTAATGCTTGCCATGTAATGTCAATTGGCCTTAAATGTGTACAGTATTTTTATGCTTTTGAAGTTTTCTCATCAAAGTACTGTGCACTACAGTGTGAAATGTTTCAAAGTTACAATTGTTTACAATTTGAAGTTGCTACCTGTAGTACTTTAGGGAGGTTTATAAGAGCATCATGCTGTATCAGTTTGCTGCTAAAAATTGGTAGTTGTTATTTTATTTTCCCTTTTTTTTTTTATAAGAACTTATTTTTAGCACAAGTACTGTATCAGCAAAGCTGGTGACTGTGAGCTTTTATGATCACAGGGCATTTCTCTACTGTATCTGTCAGTCTGTCAGTTTTGAGAGAAGCACAGTGTAGAGAATCATGGGAAAATTGTGCAAAATTTTACTTTCTTTTGCAAAATAAACTTCTCTCCAGCCCTCACAGTAGCTCCAAATATATTTTGAAATATTAGCTATAGACGAACCCGGACAGATTGTGATGGTCTAATTTTAGTCGGCCATTACTGGGGTCCATCACCTTTAATCTTTAAATTTCCTTGCTTATCTGTTCCATGGATGGTTGTACACTGAAGTGTACTGTATCTTGATTCACTCATCTTCACTGACTATGAGGATTTGAAATTCCCATAGACAATAAATGAAGATGATTAAAGGCTAATGGATCCCACTAATGGCTGCCTACAATCACTTAAAACAGGCGCTAATCAGATTCCTCTATTGTCACAGATCATTTAGTTTATCTCCAATATTTCTTTCATATTTCAAGAATTATATTGCATATTCAAGTTTATCCAAACCATTATTCCAGTGAATTTTTCAGTTAGAGCCATGTGCCATTCATTAGATCAGACTTCTATTTAGGCCTGCTAGTTCAAGTTGAGGTGAGCATTTCGACTTAAGTGTTTAACTGGGTTAAAGGCCTATCATGATGTTGCTTGATTGGCAATAAGTTACAGGTATACCTAGTAGTTTTGTTGTGGAATATTGGTCCAAGCTTCCATGTGGGTACTATGACTGACCCATCATAACTTTAATTCTGCAGCACAATCATACATTAAGTTAAAAGTACAGTAACAATGATGGTCTGTTGTCATGGTCTAACATTGTGTTTGTCACATGTAGATGTAGATGAGGCATCTAGTCTTGCACCTGTGCTGATTTTCTTTACCTGACAGTTCTTACAAAATTCCCTACAGCAGTTAACACAGAATTGAAGTTCTGACTTGAAAGACATCTTCAGTGTCTATTGATTTTGGGAAATAATTAGCTAAAAAGGAAAAACAAAACGTTGGAACAAAAATTTGATGCCTGCTGTCAAACTTTGATTTATCCCTTTTAATTAGTACAATTAGTTTAAATAGGCCTACAGTTTTTTTTAGCATTTTCTCACTTTGTATACTATGGTATTATTATTGTTTTATTTGTGATCTTTTCTTGTTTCAGGCTGTCTTTTGATGCAGACACATCTAGAGCAGTATTCTAAATCTTCAAAGACTTTCAAAACATTGAACAAAGTGACACATCAGTTTAGTTTCCCACCTATATTTGTGTCTCAATCAAGGCAATACTCCTTCACACAAACAAGAAGCCTAAGCTCTAAGGTTACAAATGGTAAAAGTGAAGCAAGCAATGAAAAGAAAGAAAGCAAGGGGGAAACTGTCAAACCTGAGGCTGAAACAGGGTTAGCAAGCAATCAAGCTTCAGAGGACAGGAATGAACCCCCAGAAGTTGTGTCAATTGTACAGACTTCTAGCAAGCTGGCTAAGGCTTTCCAGGTGGCAAGGGCAATGACATCATCAGGAAAAGCTGCTGAGAAGGAAAGCCAAACACCTACAAATGCACAACAAAGCCCTGAGCCAGGTGAGTTGTGATATGATGAGATGATAAAAGAAATAAAAGTTTCAAGACAGTATACAGTTACAGTTAAACAGAAGACATGAGTTTTATGGCTGAGTTTCTAGCCAATTAGATAAACTTTCAGGTGGACCAGCCAAACCTTTTATTCCAGTTGTGACTCACATGATTGTTTTCCCTAATCCATTGCTTATAATGCTGAGCACCAAACAAAATGGCAGTAGGTTCCATTTTTAAATTCTCATTTAAATTCATCAAATGTGAAATGTCTTTATATATGCATACTGTACTGTATACCATTTGAAATCATACAATATGCAAAATGGAATTTTAATAGATGGGCTTAACAAGTGTTATTCTTTATTTTTTACACCCAAAAATTCCAATTCATGTATGCCCTGAAGGAATTGTTTTGAAAGTTCTTAACAAATGCTATTCTTTATTTTTTACTCCCAAAATTCCAATTCATGTACTATGCCTTGAAGGAATTTTTTTTGAAAGTTCTTAACAAATGTTACTCTTTATTTTTTATGCCCAAAAATTCCAATTCATGTATGCCTTGAAGGAATTTTTTTGAAAGTTTTAGGTGCCCCCTTAAAAAATACCACACTCCTCTGTTGTAGACATTACTTCTGTAAACTGTGTGATGAGTTATTAAGAGAATTCTTACAGTGAATGTGCTAAAAAAAAAAAAAAAAACCAACCAACAAACAAACAAACAAAACAATAACACTGTGGAACACAAAAAGCTAATTTTTCCATGGACTATGAGTTTATTTCAACCTGTCAAATTTTGAATTGGTATTTTCAGATTCTGAAATGGTTGAAATGGATCACTTCTTGAGGAAGTATTTTCCTCTTGGGGAAGTTTGATCTTTAACTGCTAAGTGAGACAGTACTTTTTATTTCATGTCACCATAAAAACTCATTGGACACAAAGATGTTCTTATATTGTTGTTTTATTTCTTACTGTTAGTTTTGAAACCCTACAAGCAGAGGAGAAAGAAGGTGAATTATCAGAAGTATACTGACAACAACACCATCACAGCACTTAGAGCCCTAAATGAGTATCTCTTAAAGTCAAGGTAAGAACCTTCTCTGCCCTACCATTAACAGGCATGTGAAGGTGAGTTGTGAACCATTCATTGCCTTTGTATGTCTTAAAAATCTCTGAATAGATTATCGATCTTTCCACCCACAAAGCTCCTTATTTGTGCGAGTCCTGCTCAGTGTACTGTTACTCACTAGTCTGTAGATACTTGCATTTCATGCATACCTGGGTTATCTTCCTTCTTGGACCCAGTGATGACAAGAGTGATCTTACCAGCTCAAAGGGTCTATCGTGTGAATACACTAAACAGTCTCATGGTTTTCACTTCATTATTCACCAGAGGTGTCTAGTAACATATTTAACCTGGACCTATGTTTAATTTAGCAAACAACTTCAAATAAGGAACTGTGCAGTAGTACTTTCACTTGAATAAATTAATGTTACATATAGAAACAGTGCTCAAAAAGTAATGAAACTCTAAAACACAGAGACTGGGTCATGTTCATAGACCTTTGGAATTTACAATATGAGATTATGTCAGAAAGAAAATGTACATATGACTGTAGTATGTAGCTTTGTTTACATTAACCCTTTCACATTGAAGGTCCATCCTGCCATACTGAGCTATATTATACTACGTATACAAAGGACAGCACCATTTAACACAACAATTTCTGATTTTCACTTAATCATTAATGAATATGAGCTCAATATGCAAATCTTGTGATGTCATGGGAGGGACATACCATGTATGGCTAATGTTATCCTTTGTTTTTACAATCTGCATTTCAAGGACAGTTGTAACATTTGTTTCCCCTGAGGGTTTTAATTTGTAAGTTTAATTTGTGTCCTTGCAAATCATCAGTATCAATTACCAAACCACAAACTATCAGATGAGTAATTAAGATATAATTTATATAGGGTTAACAAAAGAAATATCAACACTCTGCAACACTCCACATCATTATCTTCGCATAAGCAACAAGTTTCTTCAGAAAAATTGGAACTTTGAAGAGGTACATCTGGAGAACATTAAAGATATTGAAATAATTCCAACAGAAATTTCCTTAGAACAGTTCACTCCATAACTGCCAAGTAAAGTCAGGTCAATTTGCTGACATGTCACACTACCTTTTACAACTTAACTATGCATGGTTTAGCTGCAAAATCATAACTTACCATTGCTATATAAGTATGGTTGCCTTGCAAAACCATTGCACTGCTTTGCCCTGAAATAGTTCCTTATAAACTCACTGTGCAATTGTGTTATGGACATGGAATAAGCTTGAAGAGAAGATAATGTAAAGGTACTTTTACATATGTTCAAAATCTTGGCTTATAGCAAACACAAATACAGTTTGGTCGCTTCCAAACAAAAACATAGTAGTCACAGAACCTGTGCATACCTACCATGTATAAATAACACAATGTATAGCTCAGTATGGTGGGTTGAACCCCCTTCTGTAGCAGAAGGTTTTATGAGAATACAAAGCCACAACTCACTCTGAAAGACCATCAGGGCAGGGCTGAAAAAAATGTTTTTTTCTAAGGAATGTATAAAGTTTCCCTTAATTTATTCTGTATTTCAATGCACAAAGAGGGAAATAATGTCCCTCCCATCCCTAAAATATTTCCATCCAAATGCCCATGTTTCCCAAGAAGGAGCCTAACAGCTTCCCAACTATTTCCACCCTTGTAAGTGCACTGTTTCCCCTTGGTTTTAGAGGGTGTGAGGTGGTACTAGTCCATGGGATAGGAACTTGCCAGGCTTTGACACCAAAATTGAGGGAGAACTATGACTTCTGCTATAGCTGGTGTAGTGAAGATGGCAATTAGAGCATTTTTCTGTGAGGTGGTGGCAAAAATATGTGAGGTGGCCGCCTCACAAAAAGAATGCCAGGGAAAACCCTGAAGTGTTACCTTTTGATAGGTTGGTGTTTAAGCAGTTGATCCTGAGGGGTTTAATGGAAGTTACCCAGTAGAAATTTTGCTGAATTTTCTCATTCTGTTCTTGTATTTTGATTAAGTAGTCCAAGCTTTCATAAGGTGGAAAAATACAGCATATTGTTGAAAGTGGGTCCCCCAATAGCCACAAAAACATGTTGCAAAATAGGAAATCATATTTTGAGTAATTCCATAGATTTCTGCAAAATTTGGTATTTTAGTTTTGTATAATGCACCTGAGAGTTTGGGATCATTTTACTGAATGTGAGTAAAGTCACTACATATTTCAGTTTCAAAATGAACCATTAGGTATTAGAGTGGCTAGTATGTCTAACTCTTTTTTGTCCACTTTTCACTTCCTAGTGATTTAGAGCATTTACGAAAAACAACTCGTCGGAGTCCTTATGACAGAGATCCCAAGGAACCACCTCTTATGGTCTATTTAAGGTCAGACGTTGAAAACAAGTAAGTTGGAAAGAAAAACCAGAAGAAAGTTTTTAGGTCAGAAACTATACAAAAGTGAGTTAGGGTGGGTTGAGGGGGAGTTGAGCTAGGGATATGAAGTGATGTCATGAACAAGATGTTTAATTTTGATTGCCATGCAAGTTGCTTCCAGGCTCCTTTGTTAACATGGTGTTTGCATGAATACCTACAATGTAGAGGGTTGTGACATCACATAATCTACAGAAGTGGTATTTTTTTGTTGATAGTTCTCGCACACCTTTAAATTAAAGAGCTAATTTAACATTGCCACTTTGGATAGAACCCGAAGGTTTTGGGCAACCTATGCATGAAGTGGTTTTACAAGAGTAGGGTCCCATAGTTCCCTGGAAGTTTTACAACTGTCACTTTTAGAAAATGAAAATAATTTTATCAAACTGTAACTTCTCTTTAATGTATATCTGTAATTTTGGCTACTATAATTCCAGTAATATCAATCAAATAATACCAGTTGAAGTATCAAACATGGCCATAACATAGTCCTGTGAACTTAACTGAGTACACACTATGCTACTGTAGCATAGAATTTACTGCCAGATAATACAGAGATTATTTTTATTGTTCTTTTATTGATGCTCAGCTTAAGCAGTGGAGTCAGGAAAACAAGCCAGTGAGCCACAACTGGAAAAGAGGCTGTGGTCAGCTCCACTTGAACCGATAGGTTGGAAACTGGGCCATAAAACTCTATTAAATGTGTCATGGGTCAAATGTATAACTTAATCCAAAGCAAGGCATTACAAAGCAGATTGAAAAATTTAACTTCCTCATCATCATTAACATTTTGCAACTGTAAAGCAATATTTTTTGATGGGAAGTTCATAAAATGCATAAAATGTAAAGGTTTGCATTAAATAACAAAACAGTACAAAAACATTACATCAACAAAACATTAGGTACAAAGGTATACAGTAGGAAACATTATTAATTCACTGCCTTTGGCTTAATGCACTGTGGTTGTTACCTACTGTAGCTTATTGTGAAAGTATGTGACTGCTTCATACCTTACAAATTGAACTGATAATAAGTTATAATAAGTTTCTGTTATAATCAAGAGGTGTCCACCTGTTTGCAAACTGATCAGTAGTTTGTCTCATCAATCAATGATTTGATTCAAAAAGAAAAACTACTGTAACCTTGACCAACTTCATTGGATTCAAAGAAGAGCATACTGCAAATCACTGGATGCTGATTTGACTCTCAAACTTAACAAACAATGAACTGTTTTTTTTTATTTCCTTGGCCAGATTAGGGAATTGCTTGAAAAGGAGGTAACAACAAACAAATTTTTTCATACAATAAGTACCTGAAACAGCTTATATCTTTTAGAGTGCCACCATTTGATTGACAGGCCCCTTTTTTCTGTCGTTTATCCGTTTGTGTGAATGATTCCTTTAAATTACCACCTCTTGTGTTCTTTTCCTAGTAATCCCTGAACAAAGGTATTGTCTGTACATCCCTGTATTGGAGGTTTGTTTTCTGGAATAGCAAAGTTTAGAATAAGCATTTCAATAGAACAACTGGAAACAAATGTTTAGACTATATGCTTCAATTGCTCTCCATTTGTCATTGTATGGAAGCATTGTTCAAGTCAATACATTTCACTCATATATTTAGACCATTTGGTCATCATTAAGAAACTAAAATTTTTTATAGTAATTTGTAGAGAAATTGTGGCTGTGTTCAAATGAAATGACATGTTGTGTTTCAAATTGCATGGAAAGACATTAATTTGACACAATTTTGCACTACAGCTGTCAACAAAATGTTAACAAGTAGAGTGTAAGGAATGTGTCTTTCCATTGGAATTTCCATAATGCATCACTATAAATACTTTTTGATTGTTGTATTGAGGTAAGAATTTCACAGATAAAAATAGATTACTGTCAAAAATGAAGAATGTCTCAAAGAGAATATAGAACTTCGTATCTCCTTTTCTAGCAAATCACTGGCCAGATAATGTTTATTTGTCCACCTTAAGCATTCACCTAACTTTGAACTTGTCGACATAATTCCAGTCAGACAAAAGACTGTGTGCATACCTCAGTAAACAGTCAATTGTGCTTGGAAGCATTGGTTTTAAACATGAAATGGGACCTTATTGGCCAAATGAGGGTGTGAACCAGCATTTCAAGGGGTCTTGTGGTCATGGTTTTTCTTTCTCTTCAATCTGGTTGCCAAATATTGTGTTAACTTCTGGGTCTGAATGACTGTTTTGTTAAGACATGATGTTAGGTCAGTTAACATTTTTTCACAAATTTTAAAAAAGTTATGGTACTATATGTACATTATGATGATCTGAGGGTAAACATAGAAAGTACATGTACAGTATCTTTTTCTGTACCATGTATGTTTCTTGAAGGCAAACAGAAACTACACTACTAACTCTACAGTATTCATGTCATGTTTTGAAAGCAGTAAATTGACTTATTTTAAGTATTTGGACATAAACTTGTTTGCAAAGGTGTAAATCAATTTCAAACTAAATAGGATTAATTTAGCAAAAGGTGACATTATGTGGAACAAGCTGCTAAATAAACAGAAAATTTTGGATAGAGCATCTTTTTTTTTGCAAAACACTGTAATTTCTCTGACTTGTGATGAAGAAATCAGTTGAAATGGAATCTTGTACACAAAGTTAGCATTGTATTCTGGACAGGTGAAGATTTTTTAAGAGTAAATTTTACCATTGAATTTACTGCCAGCTTGCTATGGTGATACTGCTTCCTTTGCAGAGCTGTTGAAATCTGGGGTAGCAAGGAGGCCTTGGAACGGGAGAAGAAGAAGAGGAAAGAAAGAGAAGATGCTATGAAAGAAAGTATGTATAACCTGTGATTAAAGACTGAAAGTGCATTAGCTCAGGATACCCCACAGTTGGGGTTAATGCCAACAGTGCACTAGAGTTAGTTACTTAGTTAGATGAGATTCAACGACGCACCAACACGAATGTGTTATATAGTCTCAATCAACTTAATAAAAAGTTTAAATTTATTTTCAAGTATGGTTCAAGTTCAAATTTGGTTTCCCTTTAGTCCTCTCTAAATGACAGGCAGGATATCCCATGGGCATATTCTACAACCCAAGCCTACAGGGGTCTCAGTGCACTAGGGAGCAGTCCAAGCGCATGAATCCAAAAGACTTTGGCATGTTTTGTTGGACCTCTACATGACTGAATTCACCAAAATTGCACTGAGGCAATTCCGGCCAGTCCCCATTCTCTACCTACTGTATTTACAGTGGTTCCCATGTCTCTGTGGATTATTCCCTCAAAAATTCAGATATTCAAATGAATATAATGAAGAGTATTTATTTATCATAATTTATCAATTATGATATCAACAGCATATAGATTCATAGATTCACACTCCCATTTTCTCTCTCTTTTTGGTTTCCATAAAAAGAGAAACCTATGCATTCATGATGGCGTGTGTGTGTATGTATGTGTGTATGTGCGTGTGTGTGTGTACGTGTGTATGTGTGTGTGTGTTTGTGACACTTTGCTTGTTTACACGATATCTTGAGAAGGGAAGATCTGACAGTTCTCAAACTTGGTACACAGATACCCCATACTGAGAGGAAGAATCCTATATATTTTGGTTGAGGTCAAAGGTCATCTGGGGTCACAGGGGGTCAAAAACCAAAATCCTTGTTTACACCATATCTCAAGATAGGAAAATTGGATTAATTTCAAACTTGATATGTTGATGCGTTATGATGTAAGAAAGAACCCTATTGATTTTGGTGGAGGTCAAAGGTCATTTGGGGTCACATGGGGTCAAACCCCCAAATCCTTGTTTACACGATATCTCTTGGTAGAAAACTTGGATTAATTTCAAACGTGATATGTTGATGCGTTGTAATGTAAGGAAGAACCCTATTGAATTTGGTGGAGGTCAAAGGTCATTTGGGGTCACATGGGGTCATACCCCGAAATCTTTGTTTACACTATATCTCATGGTAGGAAACTTGGATTAATTTCAAACTTGATATGTTGATGCCTTATGATGTAAGAAAGAACCCAATTTATTTTCGTGGAGGTCAAAGGTCATTTGGGGTCACATGGGGTCAAACCCCGAAATCCTGGTTTACACTATATCCCAAGGTAGGAAACTTTGATTAATTTCAAACTTGATAAAGTTGATGTGTTATGATGTAAGGAAAAAACCCAATAGATTTTGGTGGAGGTCAAAGGTCATTTGGGGTCACATGGGGTCAAACCCCAAAATCATTGTTTACACGATATCTCACGGTAGGAAACTTTGATT
Organism: Holothuria scabra; assembly: GCA_037179385.1. Classification (NCBI taxonomy): domain Eukaryota; kingdom Metazoa; phylum Echinodermata; class Holothuroidea; order Aspidochirotida; family Holothuriidae; genus Holothuria; species Holothuria scabra. The sequence goes on along the minus strand of CM074192.1, from coordinate 13,134,278 downwards.
AATTTCAAACTTGATAAAGTTGATGTGTTATGATGTAAGGAAAAAACCCAATAGATTTTGGTGGAGGTCAAAGGTCATTTGGGGTCACATGGGGTCAAACCCCAAAATCATTGTTTACACGATATCTCACGGTAGAAAACTTGGATTAATTTCAAACTTGATATGTTGATGCGTTATGATGTAAGAAAGAACCCTATTTATTTTCGTGGAAGGTCAAAAGTCATTTGGGGTCACATGGGGGTCAAACCCCGAAATTCTGGTTTACACTATATCTCAAGGTAGGAAACTTTGATTAATTTCAAACTTGATAAGTTGATGTGCTATGATGTAAGGAAAAAACCCAATAGATTTTGGTGGAGGTCAAAGGTCATTTGGGGTCACAGGGGGTCAAAAAACAAAATCCTTGTTTACACTATATCTCAAGGTAAGAAACTTTGATTAATTTCAAACTTGATAAGTTGATGTGTTATGATGTAAGGAAAAAACCCAATAGATTTTGGTGGAGGTCAAAGGTCATTTGGGGTCACATGGGGTCAAACCCCAAAATCATTGTTTACACGATATCTCACAGTAGAAAACTTGGATTAATTTCAAACTTGATATGTTGATGCGTTATGATGTAAGAAAGAACCCTATTTATTTTCGTGGAAGGTCAAAGGTCATTTGGGGTCACATTGGGGGTCAAACCCCGAAATTCTGGTTTACACTATATCTCAAGGTAGGAAACTTTGATTAATTTCAAACTTGATAAAGTTGATGTGTTATGATGTAAGGAAAAAACCCAATAGATTTTGGTGGAGGTCAAAGGTCATTTGGGGTCACAGGGGGTCAAAAAACAAAATCCTTGTTTACACTATATCTCAAGGTAGGAAACTTTGATTAATTTCAAACTTGGTAAGTTGATGTGTTATGATGTAAGGAAAAAACCCAATAGATTTTGGTGGAGGTCAAAGGTCATTTGGGGTCACATGGGGTCAAACCCCAAAATCCTTGTTTACACGATATCTCTTGGTAGAAAACTTGGATTAATTTCAAACGTGATATGTTGATGCGTTGTAATGTAAGGAAGAACCCTATTGATTTTGGTGGAGGTCAAAGGTCATTTGGGGTCACATGGGGTCATACCCCGAAATCTTTGTTTACACTATATCTCATGGTAGGAAACTTGGATTAATTTCAAACTTGATATGTTGATGCCTTATGATGTAAGAAAGAACCCAATTTATTTTCGTGGAGGTCAAAGGTCATTTGGGGTCACATGGGGTCAAACCCCGAAATCCTGGTTTACACTATATCCCAAGGTAGGAAACTTTGATTAATTTCAAACTTGATAAAGTTGATGTGTTATGATGTAAGGAAAAAACCCAATAGATTTTGGTGGAGGTCAAAGGTCATTTGGGGTCACATGGGGTCAAACCCCAAAATCATTGTTTACACGATATCTCACGGTAGGAAACTTTGATTAATTTCAAACTTGATAAAGTTGATGTGTTATGATGTAAGGAAAAAACCCAATAGATTTTGGTGGAGGTCAAAGGTCATTTGGGGTCACATGGGGTCACATGGGGTCAAACCCCAAAATCATTGTTTACACGATATCTCACGGTAGAAAACTTGGATTAATTTCAAACTTGATATGTTGATGCGTTATGATGTAAGAAAGAACCCTATTTATTTTCGTGGGAAGGTCAAAAGTCATTTGGGGTCACATGGGGGTCAAACCCCGAAATTCTGGTTTACACTATATCTCAAGGTAGGAAACTTTGATTAATTTCAAACTTGATAAGTTGATGTGCTATGATGTAAGGAAAAAACCCAATAGATTTTGGTGGAGGTCAAAGGTCATTTGGGGTCACAGGGGGTCAAAAAACAAAATCCTTGTTTACACTATATCTCAAGGTAAGAAACTTTGATTAATTTCAAACTTGATAAGTTGATGTGTTATGATGTAAGGAAAAAACCCAATAGATTTTGGTGGAGGTCAAAGGTCATTTGGGGTCACATGGGGTCAAACCCCAAAATCATTGTTTACACGATATCTCACAGTAGAAAACTTGGATTAATTTCAAACTTGATATGTTGATGCGTTATGATGTAAGAAAGAACCCTATTTATTTTCGTGGAAGGTCAAAGGTCATTTGGGGTCACATTGGGGGTCAAACCCCGAAATTCTGGTTTACACTATATCTCAAGGTAGGAAACTTTGATTAATTTCAAACTTTATAAGTTGATGTGTTATGATGTAAGGAAAAAACCCAATTGATTTTGGTGGAGGTCAAAGGTCATTTGGGGTCACAGGGGGTCAAAAAACAAAATCCTTGTTTACACTATATCTCAAGGTAGGAAACTTTGATTAATTTCAAACTTGGTAAGTTGATGTGTTATGATGTAAGGAAAAAACCCAATAGATTTTGGTGGAGGTCAAAGGTCATTTGGGGTCACATGGGGTAAAACCCCAAAATCATTGTTTACACGATATCTCACGGTAGAAAACTTGGATTAATTTCAAACTTGATATGTTGATGCGTTATAATGTAAGAAAGAACCCTATTTATTTTCGTGGAAGGTCAAAGGTCATTTGGGGTCACATGGGGGTCAAACCCCGAAATTCTGGTTTACACTATATCTCAAGGTAGGAAACTTTGATTCATTTCAAACGTGATATGTTGATGCGTTATGATGTAAGGAAAAACCCAATAAATTTTGGTAGAGGTCAAAGGTCATTTGGGGTCACGCGGTGTCAAACCCCCAAATCCTTGTTTACACGATATCTCATGGTAAGAAACTTGGATTAATTTCAAACTTGATATGTTGATGCGTTATGATTTAAGGAAAAACCGAATAAATTTTGGCGGAGGTCAAAGGTCATTTTGGGTCACATGGGGTCAAACCCCAAAATCCTTGTTTACATGATATCTCATGGTAGGAAACTTTGATTAATTTCAAACTTGATATGTTGATGCGTTATGATGTAAGAAAGTACTCCATTTATTTTGGTGGAGGTCAAAGGTCATTTGGGGTCACGTGGGATCAAATCCCAAAATCCTGGTTTACACTATATCTCAAGGTAGGAAACTTTGATTCATTTCAAACTTGATATGTTGATGCGTTATGATGTAAGGAAAAACCCAATAAATTTTGGTGGAGGTCAAAGGTCATTTGGGGCCACATGGGGTTAAACCCTGAAATCCTTGTTTACGTGAAACATCATGGTAGGAAAGTTGGATTCATTTCAAACTAGATATGTTGATGCGTTATGATGTAAAGAAAAATCCTATATATTTTGGTGGAGGTCAAAGGTCATTTGAGGTCAGAAGGGACAAATCCTGGAAACCTTTTTAACACAATGTCTCAAGGTAGGAAGCTTGGATTGATTTCAAACTTGATATGTTGATGCATTATGATGTAAGGAAGAACCCTATTGATTTTGGCAAAGGTCAAAGGTCATTTGGGGTCTAAGGGGGTCAAACTCAGAAAACCTTGTTTAGGAGAGCTCAAGGTACAAAACATGGATGGATTTCATAATTAGTATGTGGATGAGTTATGGTGAGAAGATGGTCTGTATAAGGTTTTTTTGTGGAGGTGAAAGGACATCAAGGGTCATGATCGGTCAAACTTTGAAAAACTTGTGAAAATGGGATATCTCAAGGTAGGAAACTTGGATGGATTTCCTAATAAGTATGTGGATGTGTTACAGTATGGTGAGTTGAAAGTACTGTACCTGTTGTTTTTGGTGGAGGTCAATGGTCATCTGGTATCACCTGGCATCAAACTCTGAAAACCTTGTTTGCAGAATATCTTAAGGCACAGTATGAAATTTGGCTTTTTGACTATAGAAATGTTTTGGTTAAAAGAAAAACCAGTTACTTACCGGTGGAGTCAAAGGTCACTTTGGGTCACCAGTTGTTACAAGAAATGCAGCATTTTATTGAAAAGAGAAGGTCACTTTGGGTCACCAGTTGTTACAAGAAATGTAGCATTTTTATTGAAAAGAGCATGTATGTATCATCGAAACCTCAATGCATTCTTGCATTCTGGTTTAGTTTTCCAGTTAAAGTATCTTATTGGTTTCTTTTCCCTAAAACTCTATAATAATATGATATGATTTTGACAGTGTCATATACTGTATTATCCTTATAAATGGTGAGGAAAATAACAGAATTTCTCAATGCAAGCCTTTTCAGGGACCAATCTACAGTAGTGGCTAAAAATCTGTATGTATTCTGTAGTAACAATTCAGAGGTTCAAGTATAGAAATTAACTGAAAAATGGGATCTGATGAGGAAGACCACTAGTTGAAATCTTTTAAAATATAGAATTGATGAAAGGCATGTTTTTAACACCTTCACAATTGAAAAACCCTTATTTACTATTGGTAGTAAATAAGGTTTTGCTGTGAAGCCCTTCCAATATTACCTCTTAGAATAGCTCTGCATAAATGTACAGTATAGTGTGTAATTGTATTTTGGGCACAAAATAGGCTGGCAGAGGAGATATTTTTACACATGTACACCCTTTTGTGTTATAGCAAGAGCAAATATGGCAGCCTCCATGCCAAAGCAAAACAAGGAAGAAAACAAGTAATCAGTGTTGGGCAAATGCAGCTCTGAATACAAGCCTTGAAAGTAGTGATGAAGATATTGCCAGGGGAGAAGGTGATTGTGAAAATAATTTTCAAAACTTCCCATTTCTAACACAGAACAAAGTTTTGGCAGAACCTACATTATGTATGTATGTTTGGAATATAATGTATACCTCAGTATGGCAGGACAGCCCCTTCAGTAGCAAAAGGGATAATGGTGCTTAATATGCCCCCCTCCCCCCACATTTCAAATCTAAGAAAAAGGAATTCCCTGGTCAACTTTTGGTCATGAGTTAAGTATCTTGAGTAGTGAGAGTGAATAATAGAAGTCCTTTTTTAATAGACATTACTTGATATTATAATGTTAATGCATTAATGATTGTAATTTGTTTTACTCTTTACAGATCTATTCTTGTTGAAAAGTTCCAGGAAAGAATATGATTACTTTGGAGAACAAGAGGTGAGGAGAAGCTAGACAAGTAATACTAATTGAATGAAACGTTTTACTTCAGAAGTTTTGCTAATCTCCTACCTGTTTACTCAATAGTGCATCTTTTGAAATTGAAACAATTGGGCTTGAGTTTTGGGTTTTCTAGGTGTTTTACAAATCACACATTATATGCTGTAAGAATTTTTTGACTTGGGCATTTTAGTAATACAGCTGTTTGAAATGTGTTTTACTATACTGCAGAAAGTGCTCAAAAAGTTGGCATTTTCAAGCTCTCACTCTCTCTGCATGCTTTGCCTACCTGCCTTGGAAAGGTGTTGGCACTGGAGACATGATCACCATGTTACCAAAATTAAAAACAAAATATCACCCAACTAATTATGAATGCAAAATCACATCTTTGTTACCTCTAGTTCAATATTTCTATTTAACCAATCAAATCAAATAAAGTCTCACCCCATGCAAATGCTCAAACTGCTGCATATTCATTTAGGAAGAGCAGTTATGTGAAATCATACTACATTTTTTATGCAATAGCTGACCATTAATTGTTAGTTAGTTAGTTAGATAGGTTAGATCAGATAGTAATATTTAACTACACATCACTAAGAATTTGTTATATAGTGTCATACTGTTCAAGTCCTCCCATTCAGTCGCCTCTAAGGCTGCATTCACATAGGGGTACACTATTTGGGTGCTCGGTGCACGTTTTTGAGGGCACGCGAATAGCTTGAATCGAACAATAGGATTTCCTCACACCGGGTCACATAAGAGGGCACTATTAGAAATGCCATATAGCCGCATATAGTATAGTATAGTTGGAATCTTGCTTGTTCGATTTTCGTGCAGCGTATACCATCCTTCTCCCACACTTGTCCTTGTGTTTACTCTGACCCGTGACAGTTTTAAAAGTTGTGCTTTGGCAAAAATAAGGTAAATTACTCATTTTATTGGAATTTTATAGCACCTACCATCATATTTCAGTTATCCAATGTCAAATGCCCCCCCCCCCTTTTAATTGCAAGAACAATATGCACATTCTATGAGTTGGCTCGGCTTTTTTCTTCCTTTTTTGATCTTGAAATGCTCAAAGACACAAGGTCAAAATGGCTCAACTAACCCACAGTTCCATGTTGTTGTGTATAGTCAAGCCGTATTTAACTCATTACTTAATTAATGATTCTTATAATAAGTTAAATAATGTGGCAATAGATTTCTATTCTATTTTAAAGTAGGTAACAAGTGTTACTCAATGTGACCCGCCGTGCCCGTATAGCGAATAGTGTATACCAAATACAGTATACCATATACTTCTATGTGAACGCAGCCTAACAGCAGGGGGGGGGGGATACCGTAGGCATATTCTACAACCCCCAGCCCACAGGGGGAAACTGACCATTAATGCATGCATTGATGCATCATCATGTTGCATCAGACAACAGCAAACACCTGCAGCATGTGCATCATGTAGAGAAATGTGAACAAACTACTGAGAATGATTACTACACTTTATCTATCCTGATTTAGGGAAACATTTGTATTATAGTGGGTATAGCACTCTGTTACTATTCCTATGGAGACAAGATTTTGTTGACTGTAATTTCAAATCAAATTTCTTGTATGCTATCAGGTTGTTTTGCTTTCAGAACTGCAGGATGTAGAGATAGTTACTGTTTAAAGAATTGTATCTATTGGAGTTTAGGCCCTAGCTACAGGAGGAGAAAACATAAGTTTGAAGAACTTGTGATGTTGCTTGTGAAACAAATTATCCATGATACAAATTTTGAACAAGTCTTCACAGATAAAAGGCCCACTTTCCTTTTATCCTACCCTGCTGTAATCAGTAACTACTAATACCTCTCATAGTAAATCAGCAAAGGGAACTATATCTGGGGATGGTTGTGTTGCAATATGTCCCACAGTTACAGGACATGTTGTTCATTGCACAGGATGGTGAGTGAGTTTGTTGTGAGGGTCAGTTGTATTGCACAATAAGTGTAATATAACATGACATACAGTTACCGCTATTCTTAAATGAATATGCAGTAGTTTGAGCATTTGCATGGGGTGAGACTTGTTATACACTACGCTGTATAAACATCTGTTAGTCTATTTATAATGTGGTGTTTTTATGTAGTGCTTTTTCACCAACTCTAATTGTCAAATTGTACACAATTGGCTTCTGGTCAGCAGTAAATAACCATCCTAGAAACAATCCCTTCAGTTGGAAAACTGCAGCTGATTTTTGCCAGATGATGCAAGTTGCCTGGCAGGTTACACCTGTGGATGGAAAGTACCAATTGAGGCAAAGCACCTTTGCCCAAGGTAATCAATGCAATGAACCCTACAGGATGTGAACCACCAACCCTTGGATGGCATGTATGATGCCTTAACCATGAGTCTATCATGCTCTCCTGATACACACGATAGGTTCAAACTTTATGAAATATTTCAAAGTCAGCTGGAACTTTAAAGGTTTGGAAATTACGTTGTTGTGTTGTCAAGTTATACTATTCCATAGTTACAAATTGTGTTAAATAACTTTGTTCCCTCACTTCCACAGGTTAAAAAGAAACAGTCAATATTTTCTCATGGATCAGGGAAAGTTGTTTTAAGTGCAATAGCTATGTGAGTATATTTTCTTCTTTTTAAAAAAGAAAAGGAGAAAACAGATGTCTAAGTTTTCTTCTTGTAGTTTTTTCCTTTTGTCCTTTTTTGGAAACTGGGTCATAAAACTCTATCTAACTAAGTAGTCCATCTTTACTTTGCTATCAGGAATTGCAAATCTGAGATGCTTCACATGTTAGTCAGATACTAGTTATTTCACAGACCATATTCTAAAAGGACAAGGTGTTAAAATGTGTGTGGATGGTTGAATAAGTAAAAAATGTTTTGCCTCATGGTCACAACCTGTAAAAGTTTCTCCGTGTTTAATTTTAACTTCAATCTTAACTTAAATCTTAACTTTAATCTTATCTAATATTAAGCTTACATAAGATGACAGAAAGATCCATTCCAATGATCATTGATGAATGGGTCTCCAAATAGAAGTTTCACAATTATTTCATTGTAGATGTGTAACCATGGAGATACCTTTCTTCGTAGTGGAACCTACTGCCATTGTGCTTGGACTTTAAAAGTCCATCTAACTAAGTAACTTCTTCATGTCTTTTCAACTTCCAGCAACACAGCCAACATGATTTTCAAGACAGTTGCCTGGCTTTATTCAGGATCTTCAAGTATGTTCTCTGAGGCTATTCATTCTGCAGCTGATGTCTGCAATCAAGTCATTTTAGCTTTTGGTATACAACAGAGTATTAGAAGACCCTCAAAAATCCATCCGTAAGTGTGTCAGTCTAACATTGAGAGGCTGCTTATATACTATTATTTCATTCTCTGTCTTTGAGCTAGGGTGAAAATATTAGGTAAAAGGAGTTTGCGTTTTATTTTAGTTTTGACAATATAATAATGTAAAGCACCAGGGTTGTTTGATTTAAATCATGTTGGTTAAAATCACAATTAATATTGTGATTTTAATTGAAAAAATCATGATTTAATCGAAAAAATCTGATTTAAATCGATTTATTTGATTTAAATCACTGATTTAAATCATGATTTTTTTTAAAAAAATAAAAAAAAATCAACAACCCTGTAAAGCACTGTAGCCACCAGTTGAAGTTGTGTTTGCATTTTTTGGTTTAAATTGAGTTATAGTGTATATATGTTTCTTCAATTTCTTATAATAGGCAATGAGTTGTGTTAAAGGCACACCAGCTAACTCAACGATATTCTAGCAGGACATGTGACAGTGATTGTTGCTTTCTTGTAAATGATGTAAAGCACTTTGATTACAAATATCAATAGGGGAGTTCAAAGTTTATTCGTGGGCATGCGATAGTGACCTTTCTGTTCAGGTCAACTGTTAACAAAACATTTGAGCCCCACACGTAGCACTGTCTTGCATGTGTTTACATCAGGCCATCAGCTTAACCACATGTAAAAGTGTAACCTGATGACCTTTGACCTTTTGCACAATGCTGCTCAGTGAAGAAACTTTGAACGGGTCTATTACTTGTAAACTCCGCCACAGTGTATGCTCTGCTGTAACTATCATATTAATCCATTTTTTGCTTCATCTTGGATATTTGTTACAATGCTTACAGTCTTCTTTGACATGAGATGGATTTTCATCAGGAAAATATGTTGTGAGGTTTGTGTGTTGTTTCTTTAAAGGTATGGCTTTGCCAGTGCACAATATGTTTCTTCCTTAATTTCTGGTGTGGCTATTTTCTGTGTTGGAGCTGGACTTTCATATTACCATGGCATTACTGGCCTCATCAATCCAGAACCTATAGGTTCACTCTTCTGGTCTTACTGCATCCTTGGGGGCTCTCTTCTTACAGAGGGGGGTAAGTTAATGGTTCATTCATCTGGTCTAACTGTATTTTGAGGGCTTTCTTTTTGAAAAAGGGAATAAGTTAGTGGTTCTCTTTTCTGGTTTTACTGCATTCTTGAGGGGGTTAGTTATTGGTTCAGTCTTTTGGTGTCTTGTATCTTTGGGGCTCTCTTCATACAATGGGGGGGGGGGGGGAGGGGGTGGCTTTTGGGAGCACATTAATTGTCCACTTTTCAGGTCTTATTGAATAGTTTGGACTCTTTTCTTTCATAGGGGACTAAGTTAAAGTTTAACTTTTTCAATCTCATTGCATCATTTGGGGATCCCTTCATTATTACAGAGGGTGGTATACTACTGCTCACTTTTCTGGTCTTATTGAATTTCTGGAGGGTTCTCTTCTTCTACATACAGTAGAGAAGTTTATGGCTCTTTCTTGCATTACTGTAATACTATCTGACAAGTTCAACAAATTGTTGATGTTACTTCTTGTACAGATAAATCTCTTTAAAGGCATGTTCTCATCATCCCAAACAGTTCCAATTCTCCCAACCTACTTACTTCTAGCCCCTCCCACATTTATCTAAAACTCATCTCTATCCAGACATAATCCTTGTTTATTACTTCATGGCTTGTCCCAGTGGCCATACAAGTCCATAATGTGTAATCAAGACACTCTCTCAGCCCATGCTGTGTAATTTAGCTATGATGCATTGTTTGAATGTGATGCCAATCAAAGAGCTGTACCAATTGAGAGTTTTGATATATGTATACTGAAACTGTAGTTTAGGGTGACAAATGACTGCCTTTTAATAAGGGGATCTGTGGAGAGTAAAGATTTTGAAATGAAAGAACGTACAAGTTTATTTTAGTTATGAAAAGATCAAAATTATGCTATAGTACAGTTTTTTGAAGTCAAAACTCATCATGTTATGTTTTAAACTTAAATGATTTTACCACAGCACTTACCAAGTTCCTCTCGTATTATTATTGTCATGCAATAAATTGTATTCCTTTTTTTTCCAAACACTAGCTACACTTGTAATAGCTATCAATGCTATCAGGAGAGGAGCTCAGAAGCAAGGCATGCCATTTTGGGAGTATGGTAGGAGTTCATATATTGGTTGTAAATATGTTAAATTAATTTGGTTGCATTGCTTGTTTTTTGTATTATCTATTTGTGAAATAATTGAGAGGCATGGATTTTATTAAAAGCACAAGGGTCTCATAAATACATGTATCACAGGGTGACCAGGTATTTAAAAAGAGTGAGGTGGTACTACTCACAAGGGTGTTTGGTGTCTAAGGGATCAACAGTGAGCAAATGAATTGTCAATACAATCCAAAAAACTACTTTAACACAGGGGTTACAGTGATTTGCCAAGTTTCCCGAAAATGTCATACGTGGGGAGGCTGCTGGAAGCAACTTACGGTAGTAACTTCTGTGAGGTGTTTGACCGAGAAAAATTGTGAGGTGGCCAACAAGAATGTAGATGGAAACCCTACATTTGTGTCTGTGCTTTTTAGTACTTATGTGTTATCCATGAAGATAAGTAGTATTGCAATGGCACCAATAAAAATATCAGGAACTCTCCTGCTTACAAATCAGAGCACTGACCGGACCTTGCAAAGGAGAGGTTGGGTGTAATGAAATTATCATTATCAGCAACATTTCATTGTTGTACGAAACCAATATAACTTCATAGAATTGCACTTAAGCAATGGCCAGTAAGGAACTTTTGTCCTGCATAACAGGTATACTCCCAGTGCACAGGTTAAAAATCTTCTATTTGTGCTTTTTTCTTGAAGTCAAAGACAAGCTCAAATGGTTCCTCCAAAATAGGATCTAAAGTTTTAAGCAGAGGGGCTCTAATGAAAACTTAAACAATCCTCTCTTGAGATATGGGATATGTAAATAGGAAATCTGGTTTTGAACCAGCTTAAAAAATGAGACTGACAACATGGTTGAAATTAAGGTTGGAGAAGGGCATAGACATGTGGCTTTGATTAATCATGGATTTTGAAGGGAACCAAGGCCATTTGGTATGATGCTTAGGCTAAATGTTTTTGTATAGCAAAGCAGGAGGACAAAATTTGATAAGGGTATGACCCATGCTACGTCATGTGATGCAGACAGGAAAATACTCAGTTTCATACTTCCACTGAGATTGTACAGGGCTGTGCTGCTTGTAAAAAATGGGCTCCTTCAAATGGATTCTTCTCTGTGATAATATGGCTAGTATGATAAATGCATTGCAGGAATACTACAAGGAAAATGAAGTAAACTTTAGAGTCTACACACCTCAGTAGACTGCAAATGAAAAGTTCCAGCCATATATTGTGCACATTACAAATATCCTCAGTCTCATCAACTGTCAGCAACTAACATGAATTATAAATCTTAAAATCCCACAATCCCCTTGCTGCTGAAACTTTACAACCTCAGGGGCGAATTTAGTGGATCCATGTAATATTTGCGAAACGTTCTACTTCCAAGTTTCACTAGAGGCAAACTGTTTCTGTATCATTCCACTGTTTTCTTTACTTGCTGCAGTGCTGTGGTTTTTTGGTGGTGGGAAATCCACCCCATGATATTGCAAAATTGCCCTGTGATGAAAATATGGAGGGCCAAAAAGTCTTTAGCTCTAATATTGCATGAACTCCATTTCATAAGTGTGTCCATACTTTGTACATTCCATGCAAGAAAAGAAATTTATCATGGAAGTATTGAATTTCATACTTTGAAAAAGCTATGAATTGCCAAAATGAAAATATAGAAAACACATTTGTACAGTAATTTTTGTAAGTTGGTTTCCCTGAATAACAACAGGAACTGGGGGTTGTATAAAGTGTGAATAGAATTTAAAATTTCTGTACTCATGAGATTGGTCATAACTTACCATACGAATCATCCTCATTTTATCTCTGAATGTGACTCCCCAATTACAGTAAGTGTATTAAAGACAGACTGAGAAATGGCTTGTCTTTGTTTAAAGAATACTCATGATTTGATTAGTTACTTAAATTTTTTTATTTGCAGTTTGGAGAAGTCGAGACCCTAGTGTTAATGTAGTATTTTTGGAAGATACTGCTGCTGTGCTTGGCGTAACTGCTGCTGCTTGCTGTATGGGACTAACATCTCTTACTGGCAATCCACTATATGATTCCGTTGGGTCCATCGCTGTTGGCACTATATTGGGTAAGGGATATCATCCAAGGGGTCAGATGAAACAAACAAAATAGTTCTGTAATCATTGATATTTTTGTGCGGAATGGACTCTCAGCTGCAGTATGTATGATTTAAAACTGGTAAAGTGATCTATGAGACCTTGTAAACTTTAGGCAAACAAAGGGAGCACAAACTCTTAATGATGGTGGCACTACCATGCAGTTGTCATGGTAAAATTAATACCTAATCTCTGGTAAAAGTGGTCAATATTCATTACTTAAAGGAAGATCACTTAGCTATGTGAAACTCTCAATTACTGTACTTTCTCCGGCAGCTATATGCCTTTTATTCTCAGTTTTGCAACTGGATCAGTAGTTTCCTCACTGTTTCCATCACTTTTGTAAGATGGATCCACCATAAACCTTCTTGTGACCCATCAAGAAGATTTCAAATGTCAAACTGTTTTTCTTACAAATCTCATTCAAGGGGACTACTCAGATTGAAGAAGGAGCAATTCAGATGCAAAAATGTAAAAAATAATTGAAACTGAAATTGAAAACAATTGAAAAATAAGACTACCAGACAGAAGTGTAAAAAGTTGTGCAATTTTGCTGTCATGTGTAGTCATTTACCACTTTAAACATGATTTGAGTTGAGTCAGTGACTCTACTTTGTACTATTTCTTCTTTGAGGAAAATTTTAATACAGTTCCTTTCAAGAATCATTTCCCTTGTGAATATTTATAGTGAATTATCATGCATGACTCATTTCTACTGTGATATGAGGATACACCAATTCAATTCTAGGGGACTACATCTTACCCCAGTGCTCTACTCAATTGCCTTCAGCACTATTAACAAGATATTGTATATCTCTTCTTTTCAGCATCTGTGTCTGGCTTCCTCATTTATACCAATACTGATGCTCTGGTAGGCAGGTCAATCCCAGATTATGACTTGGCCAAGATAAGAGAAGTTTTGGAAAATGATGTTATGGTGAGGTGAGTTTGAGGATGCAAAAATGTTTCAATAGAGGGAAAAGTCAGAAAATTAGAGTTTATAACTTTAGAGAATGGTCATTTTGTTTACATAAAAACATGCTTATTAATTGTCAAACCATTCAAGGAATATTGGTTATTTATTTGCATCAATTTCAGACTTAGATACATGGACAGAGCATGTAACGTGTACGTCCTATCCGTAGCTGGTCGCCACTGACTGGGACAAAAAAGGGGCACCAAGATGGCCACTGTGTGGCTATAATTTGTGCGATTTGACTAAGACTCTGTAATATTTTAAGCAAAAGTTTAACTTGGATGAGAAAAAAATATCATATTCGTGCAGTAACTGTAGTGATTTTGACCCTACCTTGCCATATTTCAAAAATATTTCAACTTTCTTGCCAAAAAGGGTGATATACTCGAGCAAGTCCAAACTTTCACACGAACGGTAGCGACAATATATGGTACAGTATGCTCTGTCCATGTATAGGGAGTCCGTGGCGTCAATGCATTGATCATTTTGACTTGCCAAAGTTAATTTAAAATTAAGTTGATAATTGATTAAGTTGATAATTGTCTGATAAGAAAAGATTAACTGCAGAATGGAGAAAAGGAAAAAAAGCTTCATGAATGCAAATATGTTCAATTACTTTATAGCTTCATGTTACAGGGTTTAGAGTCAACCATCAATACCCAAATGACAAGGTCCAAATCAAGAAAATTCTATGATTTTCCAATGTACATTGTGACCCATACAAACAGTAGCAAGAGTTGATGAATTACCAATAGCAAACTACACTTCACCTTTGTAAATTTAAATCATGCTTGCATCACATTGGCATGATGTATGGTTACAGACCACCCCAAAATTTTTAGTTTTCAGTAGGCAGTCTTAATTGACTGTCTTCGGCAAGATACTTGCCCTGTAAAATGAGTTCCCGTATATGAAGAAATATCGCTAATTAATGAGTTATTTCAAATCTACAAATAAGTTCCTGATCAGGAATGACCATGATGAAAGTACACTACACGTTTTATTCAGCAACAATTTAATTAGAGAAAGCATTGTCAGCATTTCTTGAAAAAAACAAGATCTCCAAATTTTCGCATTAATTTTTTCAGAATTCAAGGATAACTAGTTGATCATTTTTCCGTTCAGTTTGTGTAAACAGATGCTGTTAGCCAATGAACCAGTGGACGCACTTACTGTTTGGGCATGAGACTCAAAGTTTTCCTAAAAGAAACCAACACAAAAATAATTTATAAGACTTTGATGTGTATTGTAGCAACTGTTTTTTAAAAACTATGCAAGGATGATGCCTACCTAAACTTAAAACAGTCCCCACAAATACTTTTGTGCCAATACCCTTTTAAGTCCCCATGATAAGACCTGAAATGACAGGGGATGAGACTAAAACGTTTTTATTGGTACACTAAAGAATATAATGAGTTGGATCAGAATGAACAAGATATGTTTCAAGTACCCAATGTAGTTGCAGCTCAACTGTACATCATGCGTCTACAGGCTTGAAAGAAAAACTACTTTTATTTCCCTGATGCAAGTTTCATGTTCAACATAACAGCTTTTCCTCTGGATGCTTTAATGTTTCACTAAAAATGCCAAAATTTCCCTGAAAAAGTTTTCCTTGATTACCAGTGTTTTTTTCCTTCCTGTAGTCATAATTTTTGGTTTTTTTTTTTTTTATCTGGGATACATATCTGAGAAGTGTTGGGAAGAATGCAATGAATGTGAGAGTGCCATTAAAGTAAACCCATGATACTGTCCTTGTGATGCATTTAGATGCAATTATCACTAATGGACATTTTATAAGATTGAAGAAAGTTTTCCTCTCTGTTTAATGTGACGCATTGGAATAGGAACTATTTAGGTGTACAGTTTTTCATGCTCTTCTCAGGATATGAGGTACTTGGATGGTGGAAGCAGTGCTGAGACTGGTTGGGGAATTTTGAAAATGAAAAATTGCAAAGTATATTTGAACCACTGTTATAGTGAATATATGTTATTATGGTAAATGCAAAAAAAAAAAATCAGGGAACTAACTGTAGCAGGATAAGTGAAGGTGGGTCTCGTCTTTTTTAAATGAGCTTTCCTATAGCGGCTTAAAGTTTGATGCTGTGATTGCTTGTTCACATGTTGAATATACCCATACATTTAAATTGTCACACCTGTTCTTAATTCATGCATGTAGTTTTCCCAATTCTGCTCATATGTAAGGTATGCACAGTCATTTAGCCTTGCAAGTAACCAATCAGTGATGTTTGTCTGCATGGGAGCAGTTCAAGGGGAACTGTTACACAGCACAAATTGTAGCTAATCAGCCCATTGCAACTTGCATTGTGGTCAATAAAATTGTTGTGTATTTTCGCTGTGGAAGTACCCATAGAGGTGCTTTGTAATCACTGTCTTCTCATTCCTTCCTGTGGAACACGTTTGGTTTAGTAGAGCATCAGCTTCTAATGCGACAGGTCTGGGTTTCATCCGGAGGTCAAATCATACGCAAAACTCTAAAAATGAAACTTGCCATTTTGTGTGAAGGCTGGTCCACACTATGGGATGCGACTTATTGCATAAAGACTACCTTGTCATGATGAGTGACTGACAACTAACTAGTTTTAAGGGCATAATGTCCCTTTATTGAAGGCACGTCCACAGGTCCATGAAGCGATTCACACAAAATTGTATCGTTAAACGTACACTTTATTTATTATGTTGAAGAGACGAATGCGTTTTGTCCATTTGGATTAACCGATCTTCGTGGACTTCATTCCAGACACTAAGAGTATCCACCTCTCACGCAGAAAAAAGGTTGTTCCTGGCTCAACTTGAACCAATAGGTTGGAAACTGGGCCATAAAACTCAATCCAACTAACTAACTATTCCTTCCAGAAGTCTGTCATTGTCGTCATTGTCGTTGCACATTTCAGTTTCATGCAACCGAATATATTCGGGTTGAGTGTCTGCTTGCAACTAGATGCAGAGCATTCTGCACTTTGCAACACATCTGAACACTCATGTTGCAATGAGTTGTGTCGCATTGAGTTGCATAGTGAATGGGGCTTGATGCTTCCCACAAGTAGTAGAGTAGGCATAACAATCTACTGAGCCACAACTGATAGAACCACTGTAGGCATGGATATATTAAACAAGAAGTTTATAGGGAAGTTGAGGCATAAAATCATACCTATCTAACTATGTAACTAATTCATCCCTACTGTGAGATTCTTCCTGTGCACTACCATTCACTTGTCAATATTTTGCATGTAATATGAATGTCAAGTTCCCTGCTGTGGTGTTCACTGCAGAGAACTGTTGGCAAGTTTGCAATGTGCCAATAAAGAAGTTGGCAAACCCAAACATGTGTTGTTTACCTCTTTCTTTGAATATCACATGCATAGCATTTTTGACTGCAATTTTATATGTACAACATATACTACATATTCACATAATATATTGCATTTTCTTGCTTTGGTTGTTGGACAAAAAGTTAAGAAACAAACAGGAAACTAGCATGGAATGCGGCCCCTCGTCCATCATATCCATTACATGGCCCACTGTTGTAGAAGGTTGGACAGCCCTGGTATAAAACTTTAGACCAAAAAAAGCTCAACCTGTAGCTGGTTGACTTTTAAAAAGAGTTAGGTAAAAAAAATTATGTGTAATAACAAAATGTGCATTATTTCTCTTTAAAAAATGAACAAGTTAACCATTCACAGAAATGAAAAATGTATAGATTTTAATGGAACATGAATGAAAGGTCAGTGTATCATGGATACTTTCTGTATATTTTTATCCTTTCTTACACAATTTAGAGTGATTCTGATAACTGCACAAGGTTTTAATTTCTTTTCATGTTAGGAGAAGAATATATTTGCATTAAAATTGATAGGTTGATAATTCAAGCTGCAAATCTCTGTATGCTGTTTTTACTTTCAGATACTGCCATGTGGTGGTTTTCTAAAACCACATAGGCCTAATATTTATTCTTCCTCCTTCACCATTCAAATGTGCTAGACAGATTTTATGTGACTGTGAGCTTATTCCATTCATACTAAAGGTCTTCATTGTACTTGTCCTTTACAGAGGTATTTATGACGTCAAAGCCACAGATATGGGAGTCAACATGATTCGCTTCAAGTCTGAGATTGATTTTGATGGAGCTGAAGTCACAAGAGCATATTTGGACAGGACTGATATTGAAGCCCTTCTGAAGGTAAATAATTTTATCAATAGAATTTTATGAGTTTAATCAGTAAGAGGAATTTTGTAAGGTTAATAAACCCTACCTACATCTGTGGAGATCACACTAGTACTATATGCCGGAAGCATTCAAGCACCATTGAAAGTAAATGAAAACAGGACTCAAAAGGTCGTGTAATTCTTTGTATGTAAGAGTCTAAAGTATTTGCATTTTGAAGTTGGTGTACCTCATAGCAATTGTGACAGTGCTTGACATGTCTGTCACCGTTTTTGTATGTTGAAGAAAAGTACTTCATTTTTAGCAGAATACTCTTTTTTATTGATTATTAAAGAAGGAATGTGTTCTTCAAATTCTTATGGGAGAGGCTGACAGACAGAACTTGGCAGGACAAGAGCAGATGCCCCATACTTAATCAAAAGCAGAAGAATTCCCCTTTGCAGTGTCTTTCATAATATTTTAAGACTTCAACATTGCATATTCAAGGTTAACCAAGTGGTAACTCCCAGTACATATCACATTCGAGGAGAAATGTTACTTTCACATGGGTCTAAAGAGCAAATCGTGAAGCAGATAAAGCTGAGGATTGAAATTTATGAGCATAACTTGTGGGGTTTTGGTTAACATTTTGTGTTTTCTTTGATCCATATAAGTTGTCACATGCTATTATAAAGGAAACAGAATAATTGAGGTGATGGTTTGATTCAAATGACTGTAATTTATTCCACTTACTCTAATGTTACTTTAACTGATGTAATTAGCTCTAAAGTTAGTTGGTGATTTACAGTTTAGTTTCTAACCAATTGGCTTTAGTCGGGCTGCCAACCTCCATTTCCCATTAATGGCTCACTGGCTTGTTTTCCCTACTCAATAGCTTATGTTGAGCACAAAGCAAACTGGCAGTGGGTTTTATTTTGAAGTGTTCAGTATGACCCCATTGAGAGTCAAACTCCTGACCTCCTGGCTACAACTGGGATGCTCTGACCACTTGACTTTGCAGTTGGTCAACACTGTTGTAATGCTACACAAAATCATGCTGGTGGTGAATTTCTCCACAATCACCTGGATTTTACCAATTACAGATTGAATTGAAATGTTGTTCCCAATCTTGAAACTTAAGTTTGTCTCTTTTTTTCATAGATTTATGAGTTCAATTCCCCCTTAATAGAGAACCTCATCAATCTCATTAATTTTCTTAATGTGTATCAATTTGTATGTGACAGTCCATTTTCCCTTTAACTCTTCAGGATGTTTGTCAAAGTCATGCGTCTCATTTATTAAATCCCACTTGTCACGATCTTGCTCTCTTGGAATCATTTCGGCTGTCAATTTTGCCAAGTAGTATGTAATTACATGAAGGATTTAACACATGGAGACCACCCACCCTTAGACAGTAGACAGACCCATTTGAATTTGTTTAAGCAAATAGATGGTCTGTATCATATAAAACTTGAGCTCAAATGTCACCGTCCTTTATTTTCTTAAAAATGAACCCATTGATGATAAAGTGAAGTGACACCCTGGAGAGTTTTTGTGATCTTTACTTAATCAGTTTCCTTTTTATTTTTGTCTTGTCACTTTTAATCCACCTACGGCAGTTCATAGAAGAATAGTTTAAAGAAATCTCCCTGCTGCTTTACTACTTTTTATTCATCTGCGATGGAAAAATAACATTAAGTGCTGTTTTAAGTGATGTTCTCCTTCAGTCCCTTAAATATTAACCATTCTGTTCTAGGAAATTGTCGGTTGGATTTCAGTTTTATTTCCAGTCTATCACTGGGAGCTTGGTTACTTTCACATAGCATTTCCAGAAATCCAGGACACATTTTCTGGCAAAATGTTTACTGAGTATGGTGTATGCAAACCACTTGCAATACTTTATGTGGATAAGAGGCCTCTCTGTGTATCCCAGGTGACATCAAATGTTAATTGAAGCAAAGCTGTCAAAAAACCGGAGTGCTGACGTTGCACACTGTAGGATGCTTACAGTATACCTAAAACTTTATAAATAGATGCACATGTTTTCTCACAAAAGTTGGTAGTACAATTTCTTTTAAGTGAGAGGCTCTGCCAACAGAACCTAGTAGGCTCAGTTCTTCATACTATTTGCCTTTAGAATGTAGTAAATTTGTACTCTCTATTTCCTTATTAAGTTTTATTGATTCCTTGCCATAGGCAGACAAGGAATCTATGCGATGGTGATGTCGTGTCTGTGTGTGTGTATGTGTGAACCTGTAAATGATACCTTGCTGGGTACAAGCCGCTTAAGAGAGCTCAAACCTCTCACATCTTTCCTCGCTCACGCAGAGCTTGTTATTGGCTTAGCTATCCGAAAATTCAGACACTGCAATGAGCTCTGTCACGTGATATGCAAGAGCCCGCCCTCCCTTGTGGCATTCATGTGCTGCATGACTTAAACGGCTAAAGGGGAATTCTGACCATTTCCCTACCAGGAACAGTTCTGTGTACCCAGTAAGGCATTAAGTATGGGTATGTGCTGTGTGTGTGTGTATGTATGGTGTGTGTGTTTGTGACACTTGTTGTAAACACGATATCTCAAGGTAGGAATGTCTGATGCTTTTCATATCTGGTATATAGATTTGTCATATAGAGAGGAAGAGGTCATTTGAGGTCACCTGCTGTAAAATTGTGAAAATGTCCAAAATAGCTTGTAAACATGATATCTCAAGATAGGAGCGACTGATACTTTTCATATTTGGGTATATAGATTTGTGATGTTGAGAGGAAGAACACTATTGTTTTTGGTAGAAGTTAAAGGTCATTTGCTGTCACCTGTGGTAAAATTGTGAAAAGGTCGAAAATGGCTTGTAAACATGATATATCAAGATAGGAGTGACTGACACTTTTCATATTTGGTATATAAATTTGTGAAGTTGAGAGGAAGAACCCTAGTGATTTTGGTATAGGTCAAAGGACATTTGCTATTTCAGGAAGCAGCAATGCAATGGTTTTACAGCAAAACCATGCATAGTGAAGGGTTTAATGCATATGCTAATAGCATGTCCTTTTTCCAGGATATCAGATAAGGATGTTCACAATCCTTGACTTAGAAAAGCTCTCAAATGGGGAGAGAAATCCTCATTGTCTGCTGTAAATGAAAATCCAGTTTTCACTCGTCTTGAAATGTTGTGGAATAGTTTAAAGGTTTTGCAATTTGAAACCCAGTATAACTCCTTTCTAATTTTTTTTAATCAATCGAACTGTTAATGGAGATTTCTCAAGTTGGAACCTAGGGAGAAGGGGAGTCGATGTGGCGGCTGAACATTTCCTTTGGTTAAAAATTTTGTAAAAGTGTTCATTCACTGCAGTTTATTGTCCTAGATGTATGGGATTGATTGGCAGTGGTGTATCAAGGAAGTTTCACCAGATGAAACCAAAGCTTTGATTTGCATTGCAGTCAAAGGTGCCAAATTTGACATATTTTGAAGCATGTTTTAAGCAGTTCTTTGAGCTGGTTCATGAAATGCAACAATTTTTTTCAAACCTGTTAAGTTGTCTTCACATGCCAATGACAAATGATCAAATTTAGGCAGTTCCCATAACCCACATACCAATAACTGTTTTATGAGTCAGTGTTTAATGGTTCATTTTCCTTATCAAAATCCATGACCAGATGCTTTTTCAAATTATGCACAAAACTGTTACAAGTCAGGACACCACAAAATTCAAAATCTTAACATTTTCCATACCTTGTGGGGATGAAACTGGACCCATTATGCTAGTTGGAAGCATGGTCATGTGGTAGTGACCCTTTAACACTCTCATTAAGTTATTGATATCAACTCAATTAGCCCCTTTAAAGAAGGGCCAAGGAGGGTTAACATTTGTTCCCCCCCCCCCCCTCTTTGCCCATCTGGATCTAACACATGATTTACTGTGATTAGTGTGCATCTCCTTTGAACCATTGGTATATCAAGAGCAGATTGTCTTCCCCATCTTGAAAGAGCAAGGGCAGTCACCTTAATTTGAAGTTGTTTAGTAGACTGTCCTGTTTTGTGATTGGCTGTTGAGAGTGGTATGACAAAATTTTTTCTCCTCAAATGTAAAATTTACAGTACTAGAAGTTACTGCTTTTTATACCTTGAATATGCAATTATGAAGACATCAGATATGATGAAAGATACTTTGAAGAGAAGTAAAAAGAAAAATGTGATATTTAGCTATTGCTTCAAAATAAGTTTGGGGCAACTTCTCTTGCCCTTTAAGAAAACTTAACAACCAGCTTTTCCATTTTGCCCTGGAGATAGTGCAGTTCATTTTGGGCAAAGGGACAAGTAATATTAGAGTCAGCTACATGACTGATGAGGACAAAATATGAATCTGTAATGAAGAAACTGTGTTGAAATGTAATCACTGAAAACAAGATGACAGGATTTTAAGTACCCCAATCATTCATAATTTCAGGTCTTTGGTGTAAAAGCAGCTATTTGGTATTGTCCATCAAATTTATCATCCTCATTATTTAATTTATACAGGAAGTTCAGTCACTGGAAACTTTAGAAGAATTTGAAGCTTTCATGTTGCTTCATGGAGAAAGAATCATTGATTTACTGGGTGCAGAAGTGGACAGGATTGAAAAAGAAATTAAGGTATTGCTTACGTAGATGACATTCCGTTCTTTCAAATTGTGTCCAGATAGTGATATATTTTATTGAAATTTGTCCATGTTGGAATTACGGCTTAATTGACAGTTCTTAATTAGGAGTTGTCTTCCTAGATGTTTTTTGCAGTAAGATGCACCTTCAAAAGTTAGATGTTACTGTGATGACAGTGCTCTCACTTTATTACAATCATAAACCTTTGCTCTTTTGCTTTAAAATCATATGCCACATTCAAAAGCTATCAGAAATTATGTAAGTCCTTTTCTTAACCAAGGATATAGTTGAAGTTAATTTTTACTGGTTTAAAAATTAGAACAGACTTACTGTACAGTCATACTTATTACATGAGCATTAAGAAATATGTCCATTCAGAGAAAAATTCACAACTTTATCATTCACAAGTTTGTAGAATTGAAAGCTGTGCTTTTTGATTTTCTTATGATGAAATATTCTAAACCCTTGGTATGTGTGTCACTAATGGGGAATGAAATCTATAGCTAGAGTTGAGTATTAGTGACACAGAATGGTTTAATAATAAATTTGTAATGTTAAAAATACTAATTAATGTTCATTTTCTTTGCCGTGCTGGTGATGATACTTGCATTCTTTATTCCAACATTTGAACACTTCTTGGGTTTAACTTATTTTAGCTTTCATTCCTTATAAAGGTAATCAAAGAACCCTTTCAATTGCAGAATTAATTCCATGGCATTGATGACAAATTTTAAACTCTGGGGATAAGTCATTGTTCTATTCATTTGTCATCATTAAGTTTATTTGTCTCTCTTCATTGTTTTTGTTTTATTCATAATGTGCCATCTATTTTTTTTTTCAGAAAGCAAATCCAGAAGTTCGACATGTGGATTTGGAAATATTGTAAGACACTTGGCCAAGATTTTATCATGAAGGACCACATACTTAAGTCATATTAGATTGGACTTGTGTCATTCTGTCTTTAGGTGTACCTTTTGGGCAGGAATTGAAGAAGTCACAGAAGAAGATATTTTTAAGTCAGAAATCAGGGCAACCTGACTTCCAATAGTAGCTGTCGATGATGTATTATGGATGGACTCTTTCATGCTTGTCTCTTTGAAGCAGTTGGTTACGTGGCAGTTGTGGACGTACTGTCTGTAAATACTTTTCTTTAAAGTGTACACATTATTTAATAGTTAACGCATCAACAGTTGATGAAATGCGTGGTTGTAAGATGCAGTTTTAAAGCATTTGATAGTTTTGTGTAAAAAATATATTTATTTGTTTTATTCATTCCATCTATGAAATACTTATTGAGCAGTTAATTGCTTACAAAAAACATCAGCTTTTATTCATAATTGTAGTCCTTTATGCAGGAAAGCTTTAGGTCTTGTTTCAAAGGCGAAAGTGAAAGTCGAGGGCACACTACTCTGTGTAGTCAGTTCAGCACACAGAGTTCATAGATAAGGACAAGGTTAAAAAGTTAGGAATCATAGGTAGAGGAAAAACAGAAGGGGGAGGAGGATTCTTCAATTTTATTTGGAGAAGGTAATTACAGTAGGTTGCTGATATTGGTTAGTTTAAAGCATGAGTCACACCTTAGCAATTTAGGATTGGATAAACTATCTACTTTTTTGTGAATTGAAGTAAATTCTCTTCCACCTCTGATAGGAAATATCTAAGAAATTGCAGATCTCTGTATATTTATTATTTGTATCCATAGAATTACAAAATTGAAGTGAAAAAATGTGGCACAATGTCATAGTGAATGTAGTATTTATTGGACAGGCAATAAAAGTTGGACTGTTTTTGGAATAACTATTTGTGTGTTGAGTTATGTAAATGATTTGAATAGGTAAGTTTGGATTGGCTACGGAAATGGAGTTACATTCCTTGAAACAAAGTCAGAATAGAAATCTATTGGTAGGATTTAGAAAAATAATGATTCAAATTTCAGATGAAAAAATCCCTGTAGGGTGATGAAATGGATGCAACATTTGAAGGAAATATCTTCTTACTTAACGTATCACCAGGCTAACCTTGGTGTCATTGAAACATGAGTATCTAATGCTCTGTCAACTTATACATCCTGTGAATCCAGACAGTTTGAAGTTGTTGTAAAGGTCTCCCTGCACAATCAGACATTTGTCCTTGAATATCACATCATACAAATGTTTGAACACTTGTTGGGGAACTGAAACATGTAGTTAAAGATTAAACATCTTTGTACAGTTCGTAATGGACGTTGTTTAAATTTGCTGGGAATGCAATCCAAAGATCCTGTGTTAGCCCAGTACATTAGCTTCATCATACAAATGTGTGATGATGTCTTTTAACAAATTTATGATTGTATGTTGGTAGCTGAGGAAACCTATAACTGTATGACAAAATAATTTAGTGCATGTCTCCGTGAGTGAAACTCATTAAATGTGATCAATAAATATATCTGAATTAGAATCAAAATGTCCATGGTCAGTTATCAAATAAGCTGGATTCAGAGGCACAAAATGTGTTGGAATGTAAAAATGTGGTCCTAGATTTGCTTGTAAAATGAGCTTTTAGAGGTATACTTTTTAGTTAACAGTCAAATCACATGTTTTCCCAAAGGGGAGTGGTTTTGAGTTATTTCTAGAGAATAAGCACAACCATTTTTAAGTTGTTTCTGAATAAGCACAACCATGTTTGCTTTTCTTCTGAATGAGCACAGTCATCCTGAATTGTTCTTGATTGTGTGTAATCGCTCATATTAGTTGGTAAGTCATTTACAAACTTTATCTTATTTGTAAAATTGTCGGTGTTAAAATTTTTTTTTTTTTTGGGTATAGATTTAGTGACTGTTGGGAAAGTTCAATCTTTTTACCAAAAACCCTGGAAAATGAGTTTAAGTGTAAGGTTAACCCAATTTTCAAAAGTGAAGTAATGGGAATGGATCATGTGTGCCCCTTTTCGCATGGTTAAGTGCTAAGAAGATCCCGATTTGCAGGATTTGCAGCAGGGAGGTCTGGAGTTGGACTCTTGGCCAGGTCATACCTAAGACTTCAAAAATGGAACCTATTGCTACAGTTGTCCGTGGTGTTCAACTCAAGCACTGGAGTAAGGAAAATCAGCCAGTGAGCCACAACTGGGAAAAAGGCTGTGACATACCAGACATAAAACTCATTGGTTAGAAACCAAGTAAGACTCCTTTGAACTAACTAACTAAACTAACCTTTTGAATATTCATTAGGACCTTGAGGTAATGTACCCTTTAGCTGTCCCTCTGAGTAGGTCTTCAGAATACAGGCAGAACATCTTCCAACTTACAAAATAATGCTCTGCTATTCACGAATCCGGACAGCAAGTGATGGTCTGATTTTATTCGGCCATAACTGGGGTCCGTCACCTTTAAATCTTTCGATTTCCTTGCTTACCTCTATCATGGATGGTTGTACACTAATTTGTATCTTAAATTCTCCAAGTTCACTAAATATGAGGGTTTGAAATTCATGTAAACAATAAGTAAAGACAGTTTTAGGCTGATGGACCCCACTAATGGCGGCCCACAGTCACTAAAAATAAGCACTAATCGGATTCGTCTATATCTAAGCCTCCTATTGTGGCATCTCTAGATCTTTACACTATCATGGCATTACCTGCTTGGCTGGAAAGCATATTTGACACCCTGGTTTGGGACCTTTGTGTGAAGTGTTACTGGGCCCATGCCTAAGTGCAGTCCTGATTGTAAGACTAATTTCCAAAGGAAGTCAGTCATCTGACTAGTATAAGTTTACTCTCTCCGTGTTTGAGGTTAAATGTTCTGTGGTGATATTCTTACTATAGATCCTAATAGACTTTTACAAGTCTTTCAAAAGGCTTTGACAGTATCATTTCACCTTTTTATGTTTTCATCACTCAGTGTAATCAGTCTTTAAAAAGAAAGTTCTAATTAGCACATAAACAAACCATCTTGTTACATCTTTTTTTTTTATCAGCAATCTTTGCTTGGGAAGATTTGTGACTATGCAGCTTCCAAAAGCTACAGATACATCTTGAAGCATAAAATGAAGCAGTATTGTAAAAAAAAAAATTAGGGCAGATCTACTTACTTGTGTACTTCATATTGAATTTGACTGATGAGTCCTGGCTGTCAATTTTTGTAATATATAGTGAAGCATGGGTTGAATGTAAGTTGCCTATAAGCTTGCCTGTTTAAGATTAGATTACTCCTTCATTACTTACTTTTAGATATGCTGGGTAAATGTATGTCTAGTATTTATTCATATTGCTTCACTTGCTATTGGCTAGGTCTAATCAGTGGAGTTGTATCTTGTCTCAAGGCTTTTTGATTCCTTGCCCTTGCTGAAGGCAGGTAATTAATCTTTCTAATGGTGATGTCATGTGTGTGTATGTTTTGTTTATGTGTTGAGATGTTTTTTTTTCTTGCATGATATCTTAAGATGGGAATGAGCAACACTTTAATATTTTTATATTACAGTGATATGTTTCTTTTCTTTTTTTTTTCTGGGGAGGGGGGAGGGGGAGGAAAAATCCGATAGTTTTGATGGAGGTCAAAGGTCACTAGAGGTCAAAAGTAGAAAACCTATCCCTAGATATGAACAACCAATACTTTCATATATCATGCAGTAATTTTTTTGTGTTGAGAGAAAGAATGCAATTGATTTTGGTGGAGGTCAAAGGTCATTTCAGGTAGCATGAGGAAAAACTGCAAAAATCTTAATTATGTTATTTACTTGTATGTGCAATGTTACTCCAGTGCTGACCTCAGAAGTGCTCCACATTTGTGATTTGAATCTTTAAGTTAATTTAGGATGAAATTTTTAAAGATTAGATTTTCTGTCTGAATAGGTTTGAGGGCATGCGTGTTACCTTTAAGTAACTTGATCTGTTTACAACTTTGCACTGTTTGTAAATCAGTAAAATTCATGAAAAGTTATTAATGCCCATGATGGAAAGGTGTCTGCACGTGTCGGTCGAAGTTAAAATTAATTTATCGACTAAAATTGATGTAATTTGACCTCTAAAACATTTATGGACCAGATATATAGAAATGGTGTAAGGATTTTTGTGTATTCGGTAGTTTGTTCATTCATTCTATTTATGTGAAGAGGTGCTGTCCTTTAATTCAAGTTGCATTTTTCCGATGATTTTAATTTTTTCTTTCGCATTGTCAGTCTGTAACGTATAACCCTGTGACCTTCAGGTTCAAAATTTAGAGTAGAAAGTAAAATGGTGAATGGGTGTCACAATCTGCAAATATCCTGGTAAGATGTACTCACTTAGTATTGGATAAACGTCATTAAACTCAAACGGCATAGTATAAGATAGGTAAGTGATGCAGGCGTGCTGACTGTTGAAAGTTTTGACTAGTAATATTTGACAGTTGGCAGAGGAGGGGGAAGTTGATAGAAAAATGTTGCATTGTTTCAAATGTTTCAACATGAAAACGACATAGTTATTTATCTGATAAAAAATGAAATGTGACAATTAC
Organism: Holothuria scabra; assembly: GCA_037179385.1. Taxonomy (NCBI): domain Eukaryota; kingdom Metazoa; phylum Echinodermata; class Holothuroidea; order Aspidochirotida; family Holothuriidae; genus Holothuria; species Holothuria scabra. The sequence goes on along the minus strand of CM074192.1, from coordinate 13,106,386 downwards.
ATCTGTGTTACCCATCAAAAATCCAAAATAGGCACCCATATCATGAAAAGAGTTGGTAAATTGCAGAATATTTTGAGATTGCTCTCAGAAGACATTCTTTTTTAACAACCTTTTTTTCGCAAGCTTCGAAATTCACATCTCCTGAGTGTATTACTTCCGGAGGGTATTATTTTGGAAGTGAAAGTTACCTGAAAACTCTCAATATTACTTACCAAAAGGAAATCAACGAGGTACTTACTTAATCGACGGTCAGAAAAAAAAAAAAAACATAAACGTCTTACACCTCTTCACATCAATAATTTCCTCTAAATAATTCGTCAGAGCAGAAAGAAAGGTTACGTTTAAATCTTCGATCATGGGATTTTATGTTGTAACTGTATCATAGAGCAGATTCTGTCAGTTGTTTGCCGTACTTCTGAGAATACTAACAGATGTACTACATCTGCAAGCCTCTTTTCCAAATTGGAATTTCACCAAGATTATGGATTAGAAAAGGGGTTGGAAGAGGGGGGGGGGGCTGTAGACTGGAAAACATGTTATCAAATGGTGTAGTGTTTAAATGTTGTACCCTCTTCTCATGGAGTTCAAATTTAATCCCATTGTAAAATGAATCACTTAATTTTTTCAATCAAATATTAACTTTACACAAAATGTTTCATCAAACTGCCCTCAGTGATATTCAGATAGTCCCAGCAAGGGGAAAGCACCCTAACAGACCCTCTACCTCACAATGGAGACCTGAAATGCTTATCAACCTCACCAGCACCCCTTTGTCTCCGTCTGCAGCTAAAAAACAGCTTTTGTCGGTTTTGCAATCGAACAGCTGAATGAAGGCCTTTTTCTGGAACCTTGATTTGAAGGAAAATCGTTGGAGCGGAATGTCATAAAAAAAGGCTTCAACTTACCCTTTTCCCTTTACCTTTGAACAAATTACTGTTATGAGATATCAGGCCGCCGCATTTTAATTGCCGGTCGGACATTTCTAATTTTAAAAGCATATATTAAAAGTTGCTTACTTTGAAAGTTGATATTTTCATTTGCAAATGAATGTTCCAATATAAATAGAGAGTGAATAGCCTTATTGTTTGCATCCATTATTCACCTTTGTTTTGTGTAATATAAAAGTGGAAAATGCAGTAACTTCTCTAATTGAATATGTGTAACCCACGGACTTCCTATACATGGACAAAGCATTAGACACGGTACATTGTCGCTACCGTATGTGTGAGAAAAGGCGTACCAAGATGGCTGTCTTCTATGGTTTTGTGTTAAAGTTTGGACTTGCCCAAGTAAGTTGCCAGATTTTGCAATAAAGTTGAAAAATCTTCGAAGTAAAACAAAGTAAGATCAAAATCACTAGACGTATTGCAGGAATACGACATTGTTTCCCATTCAAGTTAAACTTTTGTTTAAAATACTACAGCATCATCGTCAAATCATACAAATTATGGCTTCACGGCGGCCATCTTGGTGCGCCTTTTTTGCCCCAGACGGTGGCGACACTCTACGGATAAGACGTGCGCGTTACATCCTCTGTCCATGCATATATAGGAAGTCCGTGGTGTAACCTTTTTTCTTTCATGAGTATCATGTGACAATGCTTTACGCAATGAATTGACGGTAGCAATGGTAATCCCAAGAAATGTCGTGATTTAGTATAGTGACTGTCAATCAGTACCTTGAGTCAGTCACTGCCCATAAAAAGTACCATCGGAGTCTTTTGGCCATTAAATGAACAAATTCTACTCGATAAACTCTAGAAAAAAATGACCAAAGCTCCATATCTGTGAAAAATAAAAAAAAATTAGCCCCATTTTAAGAGGAAATTTTGCCCAACCTAGACTTTAATCCTATGTTACCCCTAGTGAGGTTTCAGACCTGACCCAAAACAGTCACAAAAACTATTTAAAATGTTTCTATGGTTCACTGTTAGTAATTATCTTCCTCAGTTTGATGAATTTTCTTTATTTTTACAATATCAATTGTTTAAAATATTTCAAAATCACTCTTATAGACGTAGGAAACTTTTGGATGACCTAGACTCAAAGAACATTTGACAAACCAAAGGCAACTGAAGGCACCTGTTAGGAATCTCTTCATTTCTCATCTGTTGTACATGAAACACACTCTCGCTTTGAGGATTATAAGAAGGAAGATTTTTAAGAACATGGATTAAACTATTAATTAAATATTTCCTCTAAATATATAGATTTTTGATGAAATTTCCATTTAGTGACCAACTTATGGTTGCAACCATGCTACGTTGAGTATGCAATATATGTTTCCTGAAATAGGGAAGGTCATTGGGAAGGAAATTAGCAAGTGCTTTTGAGATTTAGCTGTTGCGTCAAAGTTGGTCTTGGCGAATTTGTGTACCATGTAAATAAAGAGGATTTACATGCAGACTTTAGAATCTAGGTGACACGTAGAAATTGACGCCAACTAACCTTTCACAGTCAATGCCATGACGTTAAATAAACCTATAATATTTGTCCAATCAAAACTCAATATTTGGAAAGACGTCATGACATGAAGCAAGGGTTCCAACTCCCTCATCCCGGTGTCACAAAAGTCCAAATTGTGATCATTGTCCCCCGGATAAAACAAAGATGCCTAGTGTTCCTTACAAAAGTTCGACTGCATCGGTGAAGTGATAAGAGCTGACTTGCAGTCAGGAGTTCCAGTCCTGGCCGAGTCATACCGGAGACTAAAAACGGAATCTACTGCCGTTGGCTTGGTACTCCGCATAAGCAATGAAGCAGGAAAACTAGCCAGTGAGCCACAACTGGAAAAGGCCAATTCCGGCTCGACTTGAACCAAATTGGTTGGAAACTGGGCCCTAAAACTCCATCTAACAATTTACTAAGATTGACTTCAGTAAACGGATTTCTACGTAGCCATAATAAGGCGGGTTTGATCACCGGAAAGGAATCTGGTTAAAAGTTGACCGCAACGTCGGACAAAACTCATTGGAATACCTGCCTCCCCTTCGATCATTGACTACTGTTATGTTGTTTACGGCATAGAGTCACTCACTCTTTTCGACGCAATATTGAGAGGGTGGCGGGGGTTTCATGTTAGTCTGTTAACCGAGATTAAAGAATATTATGACAAAGTGTAGCAACAGTTTTTTCCAAAACTGTAGATCCGGCTGAAAAATGAATTCATTCTGATGACCATTTCTAAATCAAATCGAATCAAATTGTTGAATAAATCTTATGTTTTTCCCTTCTGATCAGATTCGGTTCTAATTTGACCAGATAATGAATAAGAAAAAAATCCTAAGTGCCCTGTCCATTTTTTGGTTTGTTGTCTCTCTTGTTGTTCCTGTGGAAAAGGCCGCCTGAATTAACAGAAACAGAAGTAGTGAAACACCAGAATTTTATCTCTATCCTTGTTATTAATTATGCTTTGAACAGACATGTAAACATTCCCTCCATTTTATTGCTTCAAGGGTGCGCCTCATACATCAAAGCATGTCACGTGACACGAAGTAATATTGGGTACAATCTTGGTATATAAGTACTGTATCCTTATACCGAATTACTGTCGTCGAATACGATTGATCAGAGAACTAGATTTTATATCACCTAGGAGCTCGTGACAAAAATTTTATCCCTGCTTATTGTGAGTGACTTTTCTTTAATTAATTTTCCTTTCTCATTTTCTGAGAATCTTTTAAATTAGCCACGAAATATTCTTCATAGAATCCTTTATAATGATGACGGCTAGGAGTATCCTGATTCCATCGTCTGGGTATAACAGGTAAACACACGTTACATAAAAAGTATTAAATATGTTTCTGACGTCATATGACAAATTTTGCCGTATATTGTCATTGGGAATTGGCTCGGTGGCTCTCCTGCAAACACTTTTTTATGCATAATGCTTTGGTAACTAGAGGATGTTGACAGAGGGGGATTTTCATTTTTGTGCATCATAAAAGCGCCGGAAACCAAACTGCATTTAATATGACATTTTAATCCTTTGTCCTGTCAGACCATCTTACATTTGTCACAGCTTTCCAAATAAACTTGAAAATTCTGTACAATCAATTTTTTCCAGGAAAGAAAATTCACGATGTGCAATCTCACTAGTCGATTATTTTTTTTGTATGTATATCTCCTTAGAAAATTCTTTCTCTCATACTTCTGTTTAAACAAGTATTAATCGAAGTTTATAAATAAATATTATTTGATGTGTCACTCAAGTTACCGATTGCTTTGGTAATAAAGCGCGTGGTTTTCCGATGTTCTAGCTCCTGTCATTCATCTAAAATGTAAAAAATATTAAATGATTGTGAAAATCTAAATATGAAACTATCATCATAAAATGTGACAGTTATCAGAAACATTCAACGGATGAAGTGACGGCACTGTTATTACAATGACCACGTGATTGTTACCAACTAATTTGACGTTAAATTTCAAAATGTCGAAAACCCGTCATAAGCACTGATGAATGCCTTTACAGTTGATAACATATGGTCAAATTACAATAATTTGATACGAAAATCAAACATATTGTTTATTTCCCCATTGTAATTCTATCTGGCTCGTTTTACCATGAGCCTGTATTCAACTATGCTAGCTACCATCCTAACGCAGGATGTAACGAGTGCTTTTTTCTTTTCTGAAACCAATTATCAGTCCGGGAGGATCTCATGTTTGGGGAAAAATAAATTCTCTCGAATGGGTTAATACTTATTCAACACGCGGTGTAGGCCTAATAGCCTAACAAGGACAACGTAAGCTGGGAAGCTGGTTAACCTAAAGGGACCTTTACGACTTAAAACTTGCGTTTTTTCTTTACAGCGACGTGATGTACCACCAACAGGGAGGTGACTTTCCGAACACGTAGAATTGTAGTAGTCTATAAAGTAATCAAAATGACCAAGTTATCTAATGATCGAACGGAAAGGGAATTTCCCTTCTTGAGAGAATCTCCAGAAGTAATGATGGGAAGAAGACAAGCTTATATCATTGTTGATTTAACATGTAAATTTTAGAGGGAAGTCTACATCAGATAAATATTTTATTCTGGAGGATCTATGCTACACGTAAACATATTCCAAACTATCACGTGATACCATAAATTTCTTACAATAGATATGCAACTACACCAGCGTTCATTCCTTACGACTTGAGACAGAAAAAACCCATGAAAGCTGGCTATTCGGACCACAATTTTATTTCGTTCCTTTCCTAATGACACGATAATACTTTGATAAAGTCAAACGTTTGGATTACAAAAACCACATCCAAACCGCTTAAAAGCTCTCTATTCAAAGTATGTTTTTTAAAGAGTCGTCCAAACACGAGGCCTTCGGGGAGTACGAATAATCATTACGACAGGGAGATTCAACGAAACGAGAGTACGTACGAGGAACGTGCAATAATTATTCATAATATCAAAAGTTTTTGTTACAATTATGGATAGAAAACTTCATGAAAAATGTGTTATAATAAAAGCAGCTGATTTGTACACGAATGTTCCTCATATTGCACCATACAAACCTTAATAACATCATAAAAAGTTAAGCCGTGTAGCAATCTTTTATTTAACTTTTTGCGGAACGATGTCCTCTAGACGTTACTTTACACATGATTTTGGTAATATGTAAAGATGCATTTCTAGGTTTTAATCAGTATAATGGTATGTTAGGGGAAAAGTTGGTGTAGAGTGTTTTCACTGACGTCACAAGCCCTTCCTTTAATTGCTGCCGGGCAAAAAGTGTAGTATAGCACGTAAAGCTATCTGAGAAGCAGCCGGCGACCGACGTGAGAAGTGCGCAATGACTGTTCTCTTTATGAACGGAAGTGGACGTTGTTAACCAGAAATGACGTCATGTGAAACCACTCCATAACCAGGGAGCTGCAATGGCTCCCTGGTATAGACGAATTCGATCAGCGCTAGTGTTTAGTAACTGTAGGCAGCCATTAGTGGGGTCCATTAGCCTTAAATCACCTTCATGTACTGTCTACATGAGTTCCATACCTTATATTCAGTAAAATTGAAGAAATCAAGATACAATTTAGTGAAAAACCATCCATGATACAGGGAAGCCAAAAATGAAAGATTTTAAGGTGATAGACCCCAGTTATTGCCGACTGAAATCACACCATCACTTTGCTCTCCGGTTTCGTCTATTACCGAGTTCTTTTAGGCAGTCTAAGGTAGGTTAAGTCTACCTTAGTACTACTGAATTTTGCAGAAGAAGAATCAAACTATATTATCAATTAATAACATGAACTATGAAACGTATATGTATGCATAATGATTTATTAAACATAAAATGAAAACCAAAATATATAGTTAACTATGTGTACACAGGCCTATATCGTCTTGTAATGTTGGTGATTTTGAGGATCTTTGCCGTTTTTCGATAGTGAACACTGGTAACCTCGCAATGAATATTCTCTCACAGAGTTTTAAGAGCAAACTATGAATATTCATACGTAGTAAATCATCCTAGTGTTTCCATTCACTTGCAACAATCGTCTCTGTACCTCTTGCATTTCCTCAATTAGGTCTTTTACCTCCTCGTCCACTTCTTCTGTTTCCTTCCGAGCGAAACCAAAGTCACAAGAATTATATTTATTACAACTTTGCTCCAATGGCGTTCCATGACAGTTATCTACCCTTTGCTCATCTATGGAAGACCTAGCACCACCGAAGTCTTTATGACTCTCAAAGTCGCTATCAGCTGCAGTCGCTTCGTCAAGTAAAGAAGATAAACTCTCTCTCCGATCAAAAATAAATTCTCGAAAAGTATCTTCATCAGAATCGTTTTCTTTGTGAATAGACGCAAGATGTGAAGTTTGCGACCCTATCTCCCTTGCTGTACTTGGACCACTTTCCGTAAACGTCGCAGTTTCATCAGATGATATGAATACTTCCGAATTCCTAGAATTCATAACTTCTAGGGTAGTTCGCTGAATTTCGTCTTCGGACGCTGTAGAGCTCCTTCTCTCGGAAATATTAATGTTATCACTCACGTGACATGTATTATCTGACTCCATATCCGTACCCGCTTTATCGTCCGTGCTCGTATTGTCAATGGACGTCTCTGGCAGTTCTAAAAGTTGTTCTAGTTCTATTAAATGATTTGAAGAATAAGCGTTCTGACAGGTGAAAGCAGATGGTGTCCCACCTTTGTCAAGCAATCGAAGAATTTGCTCCAACTGGGCAATTTTCTGGTCCATCTTCGGAAGAAAAATATGAACACAATTAACTAAAATTTACGATATCACACCTACTTTCTGTTTCCTTTACACTATTTGGTCTGTTGGTGTTAGGTTTAAAACACAAAGTTTGTTCAATCTTAGTTTTAATAAATATTAATTAGATAGCAAATGGTTGAGTTAATGTTACTTTTTATACGTTTCCTTAATGAAGCTATACATACTACTAGAATATGACACCACCCCGCAACCGGCTTAGGCAGCAAAAGATTTTGAGTGATAACGTCAACGCTGACGCCTTAAATTCAGAAAATACCGCATAAACCGATGAAACATTCTTTACAGTGGTGTAGCTATAGGCGGCATGGACCATTGCCCCTTGGCTCTAAAAAAAAATCCGAAAATCGCCATTTGTGACACCAGTCAACTACAGTGTGGTTTGCCAAACTTTTCTTCCATAAACTTTCCAATTCTCTCCATTTGCCCGTCGCAAATACAACAATTCCTAATGCAGTAGTGTTGGTCCATAAATCAGTTAAGTAAACTTTCCAGAACTCTGGAACGACAAAATCGAAACCTTGCCACATGTGAAACCGGCAAAGCGTTATATTTTCTCAAATTTTCTTTCCCCTTAAATTTAAAATTTTCTTCACTCAAATCCCTCGATTTTGAAATAGCTTTTCACACAAAGACAACAGAGTTTTAAAAACTTATATATGTTCGTCGGAGAGATTAAATTTGCCTTAGATACGTTATGTACCAACAGCGATCTACAGTCGCAGTGCAATGACAGATTTGCAAATAGCAAGTGCAGATTCTAAAACAATTTCCCAACCTACAGAAAACCCCAAATTTAAAATATTGTTTTCACTGTTTAAAAAAGGCATAAATGTCGGTGCCCTTTACAGATTGGTTACTTTTGTTACAAACTGCCTCCACTTTTCAGCAATGCCACAACAGTTATGTAATGTTCGAACATTGTGTAAGATTCCTTTTTTTATTTTTCATGAGTAAATGTCTTATTTGTCCATGAATTTAATACTGTTGGAATGTTGAAATACCTTTCCCTGTAGATGTAGCATTACCGTACACCATATGTGGGGTGCGGCAAACAATGTTGTTTAATATTCCTTACAGTGGCGTCAATATTATAAATAAATTTAATGTAATTTTAATTTTAAGTGCCGTGATGACATCACATATTCCCACAGGGGCATCAAATCCCAAGAAAAATGCATTTCTTTGCAAAGTAGTATCTTCCGAACAAAATATTCTATTAAGATGCAGTTTTCACATCCCGGAAGAGAAAATTGTTCATTTTGATGACAATGAATTTTTCCCCCGAAAATGCCTTCAAAAAATGGAAAATTTGATGCTTGCCCCCCCCCCCCCGACGGAATAAAGTCCAGCTAGGCCACTGCAAAAAACAGTTCCTTACAAACGAAAAGAAGGAGGGAGAAAGGATCTGAAGGCAGCAATATTGACTTTAGATGAATCCGGACAGCAAAAGATGGTCTGATTTCAGTCGGCCATAACTGGGGTCGATCACCTTTTAATCTTTAAATTTCCTTGCTTACAGGTGCAATGGATGATTAAACACTGAATTTTATCTTGAATCACCCCATTTCACTGCATATGGGGGTTGAAGTTCATGTAGACAATAAATTAAGACGATTCAAGGCGTATGGCCCTCTTTAATGGCTGCCTACAGTCACTAAACACAAACGCTGATCGGATTCATCTATAGACGAATCCGATTGGCGCTCGTTTTTAGTGACTGTGCGCAGCTATTAGTGGGGTCCATCATTCTTGAATCGCCTTAATATATCGTTTACATGAGTTTCAAACCTTCATATTAAGCGAAATTGAAGGAATCTAGATACAATGTAGTGCACAATCCATGATGAAGGTGAACAAGGACATCGAACCATTTAAAGGTGGACCCCAGTTATGGCCGACTGAAATCAGACCATCACTTGCTGTCCGGATTCGTGTATACAACTTCCTCACCTAGCAAGTCAGGAAAGTGCAGCGTATGCTCTTCAACGTGATTTAAAGGTAAGTAAGTAATGAAAATGTATCCCAATCATTTTCAATAATGATGGTAGGGATAAGTATCTGAACAAATCTATTTAAACAGGCAAGTCCAAAGTTGCAAAATAAGTTCTTTAAAGGGTAAAACAGTCGTTCATATTCATTTGAAAAGAGGAATATCCCACAGACTGTTTCCTATTTCCCTTCCAAGTATAATTTCATGGTATTTCCGTACTCTAGTAGGTAAACCAACGGGTTACTCTAGCAAATTTTATAATTCAGTTGCAAAAACTGCGGAAAATTTTTGTCGAATGACTCTCAAGAGCCAATGCACCAATCCAAATTGAGGTGAGCGTATTTCTCCTTTAAAATGAGTGATAAAAAAAGGTTTGCCCATCCCCCATCTGCAAAAGAGGATCCAGTTCCGTACATAAAAAACAGCTGAAATATTGACCAAGTATGACCAAATATGACAGCAAATTATGAAAGGTTGCGAGTTAATTTTCACTTCTGTTTTTCACTGCCGTTAGTAGTGTGGTCAGTAGGTGGAGCATCCGTCGTGCAGCCGAGGGGTCTGGAGTTTGACACCTGGCCTGGTCATGACGAAGAATTTAAAAACTGGACCCACTGTCAGTGTGTTTGGTTCTCAATATAACTTAGCAAAGGTGAAACCAGCGTGTGAAAAAGGATTAGGCCCAAACCAACTGGTTAGAAACTGAGCCGTAAAACCTCATCTAACTGACTGACTGACTGACTGACTGACTGACTGACTGACTGACTGACTGACTGACTGACTGACTGACTGACTGACTGACTGACTGACTGACTGACTGACTGACTGACTGACTGACTGACTGACTGACTGACTGACTGACTGACTGACTGACTGACTGACTGACTGACTGACTGACTGACTGACTGACTGACTGACTGACTGACTGACTGACTGACTGACTGACTGACTGACTGACTGACTGACTGACTGACTGACTGACTGAGTGAGTGAGTGAGTGAGTGAGTGAATGAATGAGTGAGTGAATGAATGAGTGGGTGAGTCAGTGACTGAATGACTGTCGTCACAAGCCTCCCCCTCTGTCTTGGATGCCGAGCAAAAACGGTGCATTGCGGTATGCTGAGAAGCAGTTGATGTATAAGACCAACGTTTTGACTGCTAATATTTTGCCCGAGAGTGCACTTGGCTAACCAATTGAAACGTCACGTGAAAACACTAAAAAAAAAAAAAGCTTGTTCGTACTTTCGTTTGTGTGCGTGTGTGTTTTTTTTGAGTTAGCCTTAGTATAGATTACTCTAATAAGAACCTTCTCCTGACAACATACTTTAGGCTACAGGCCAGGAATTACTTTCCAGTATAGGAATATTTCAGGATGGAGCGAAGACATTCATTATACAAGGCTGTACATGGGTGGAATAAATTACAAACAAACATATAATAGACAAGGTACACTCTGAAATCGAAAGAAAAGACTTAGTCACTCTTCTCGGCCTTTTGGCTAAGATCATGTGTAGTATCTGTTCTTTTCATCCAGTCTAGAATGGAGCCATGCATGACAGACTTATAATGTAAATGGTCTGAAGGTCTTGAGGTTGCTCAAGTGTTGTCCTTCAGTGGACGTATAGCTTCTTCGGGAAGCAGTTCAAGTTTGGTTTCGCCGAACGGCCCTTTGCCAGAGGGTCGGGAGGACTTTAGAAAAAAGTGATATATAGTGAAAAGTGTGAATTCTCTCAATTAGAGTGAAAATTCACTCCAAGAAGGTTTAAAATCACTCTAAACCAAAAACGTGGAATTTCCTCCTAACAAGCGAAGTTTCACTCTCGATGGAGTGCCTACAGTCTTACAGCCATCGCCCTCAAAAAGATTGACCATCGCAGGCACCCTTGGAAGAGTGAATTTCCCTCTTCCTGTAGTGAATTTCACTCTTCTTGGAGTGAGGTTCACTCTAATGGAGTGAATTTACACTTTTTTCACTCTAATAGAGAGTGATTAAGTTCACTCTTTTTATTCAAGAGTGTAGCCAGTCCGTTGTCGGGGGTTGTTAGGGTCTTTTCGTCTTTAACTGTTTTGTAGTTGTTTTTTATCCTTTAGCCTTTTTAACTCATGTCCCGCTGTTTTTGTTACTTCTTATGCTTTTTTATGTTTTTGATTACATTGCTCTTGTTTATTATTTTCACTCCTTACTCCTTTTATTGCAGACATGTAATTTTCTTATTGGATTCAATAAAGTTTACTCTACTCAACTCTACTTTTAGAAGAAAGATGGGACAAAATCTTCCCAGAAATTTTTCCTTTCAAGTTTTTGTTGGCTGAGTCAGTTATTACAATTCACACATCTTGTCTCGGAGAGAGTCGATCTGGGACTCGTGAACCATAGAACCTTATACAGTTCATGCTAGCGTGAGTGCAGACAGAAAATAGTGTATTTGTGATTGTTTTTTTTTTTTTGTCTTAAACCATTACAACATATTTCCTCTTGTCGTTTCAGACTGAGTTTACTTAAAAGTATTGGCTTATTCCACTGTATGTAAAATATTATCATTCTACACATGTGTTTCAATCCAGTGTCATTTTTTTTTGGGGGGGGGGGGGGGTTGTTATGTCAGCGAATGCCATTTCCATTGCTTATGATTCACGGTACGAAGTTGCTCATAATACACTGTTGTTGGTACATGTTTAACATCAAAGTTTTTTCAGACACTAAAACATGATTTAGTATTTTTGCGTACACTTCACAAGGGGTCTACCCGATGTTCCCTGGGTTCAATGTTCCCAAGGTTGGATGTTTTACGTTTTGGTATATCTAAGTGATTTGTCGATGGTTACCAGATTCGTTATTCCCATGGTCCGATGTTCCCAGGAATGCGGATCTTACCAATATTCGGGAACTTTGAACCTCGGGAAAAATGAACCTTGGGAACATTGATATAGCCCCCTTCAAAAAGCTGGTGAATGTTTCGTCAAAGTCAAAGTGGACATGTGTACATAAAAGAGGTGATAAAAGTTTGTTAATACAATCATTTTGTTCACACAACTTAAATTTTGCATCTCATTGTATATTGTGTAGTTGAACTCAAAGATTAGGGATACACTCGTTTAATTCATAGCCTCTTTTTTGTCAGTCTAAGAAACTTGCATTACTCGAAGGCTAATTTGTCCTTCGGAGTTTGATTGATCTTTTAACCAATTGACTACATCGACCTTGCACTTCTCATCAACATATCTGCTCACCTTCTCCTTTTCACGTTTAAAAAGTCTCACTTGTATTTCAGCTCTACTGATGTTCTCCTTGAGTTCTGTAGATTCATCCATGACGAAACGACGGGTTCGTCCCTTGATTTCCAAACCCACAGACCGTGTGACGGGATCTCCTCCGGCACTTAGTCGGATCGCGTGAAGCTGCAAACGTGAAAGACACAAGAAAAAGGGAAAAATACAATAAGATACAATAAAATGATCACAGTGACTGCTCTTCAGAGGCTTTCGCGCTGTCTTCGTTTTGAAGAAAGCTACATCTGAAGTGGTCTTGCCGAGAGGTACTTGTGATTGAGCAGGTAACAACGAACAGACATCAATGTAGCTTAAGAGACATGGTGAGCAGGCTCTTTACATGAGAGCCAGTTATGTTATCTTTATGAACCAACTCGGTTCACCACTCGAAATTTTCCGATCCAGCAAACCAGCTTTTTGCATGATATATATGTCAAGAGCTAGCATCTGCCGTACTCATAACCTTTACTCGACTCAATTCATATTAAGAATATTTTCTTTTCCTACGATAAGTATCCCAGTTTCTCCTCGGCGTGTGTTAATATTCTTTCGTTAGGAGACTTATATTCAAGAGTTATTCACTCCTTCTTTACTGTAACTAATGAAAAGTACGTTCCCACAATTCCGTTCACGCATTGTTGTAGATATTGTAGCAGCAAGTTGATAATGTAAAAAGAGATAATATGCCAGTTGGCTGTTACCTAAAATACTAATCATCTTGGTCGTTCTATGCAAACCATTTGGAATGAAACATGACAAATTAGCTTTTAAATACTTTAATTTGGAATTGCCATGTTTCAAGTGTACCTAGCTTTTACATAAAAAACATGAATTGATGGGGTTGGTAAAAATATCGATGCCTTTGACTTTTCAAGAGCTGCAATGGATGCAAGACAATATGTTGTTCTAAGTTGAAATGACATATTCGTCGATGGGTTGTAATGGTGTCTTTGCACAAATCATATTGCCGTTTTTTTCTTTTTTCTTCCTTTGTTAAGGTTCTCTTGTTTTCTGCCATTGACACATAGTCGTTTATGAGATACTGAAAAATTCTTTTTAACTTCTTAATTAAGATCATCATGTTGTTTCGAATGAAACCATATACTTAGAACTCACTCTTTTTTATAGACATATACGAGTATAGGAAAGTTATGGTCTGATTTAGTCGGGCAAAACTGGGATCCATCAGTTTTAATTTTTCAAATTTTTTGCTTTCCTGTATCATGGACGATGGGACACTAAATGTGTGAAATGTTTGTTGATTCCCTCACTTTCCCTGAAAATAAGGGTTAAGAATTGAATGTAAAACAAAAAATTAAGACTAATAAAGGTTAGAGGATCCTACTAATGTCCGAATTCAGTGCAAGTGATGAAATGCTCTTTAAATAACGAGAGTCCGCGCGTGGGTAGTCCTAGAGTTGTGTAATGGTGAAAGCCATGAGGAATATTAATTGAAGGTGAATTAATAACGAAAAAGGAATATTAGCATAAAGCTTTCTATGTAACATTCAAACGACACTGAGAGCCGCACACCAGGTCTTCACTGTCCTCAGCTTTCTGGACTTTTTCGAACTTTGAACTAATATCTGCTCAAAAATACAAAAAATTAATGAGAAGAAAGTAGGCTGCGCATGTGAGCAAATGGTCTTGGACAGGACTTTTTAGCATTGATACAATATTTTTACTTTGTAAATTTTCGTGTTAAATAGATACACATTCAACACGGACGACAATGTTTGGAATAAAAGTTACATAACTAATTTACTTGCACATCCATAGTTTCATCATTGAAGAGTTTTAAAAGTCGACATGAGAAATTTTTGCACCCTCCAAAAAGAAGATAAAGAGTTTGTTAATCTAAGCTCAGACGTAATCCTACTACTCCGTTTTGAAAGTTAAACAACTTGTTCTGTTAAATGCACTATAGTTTAAACTGTGTTCTTAACATTATAAACCCTCTTGATAATGAGAACCAGTGACGCCACTTTGAATTTTCTCCACTTTTTCAGTCGTCTAGTTATCTGGTTCTTTCTACCGTTAGGGTCCTAACCTCTGCATCTTAAACCAGTTTTCAGGAATGACATCATGTCATAGCTTATTTCTACTAAAGTGCTAGAAATGTACCAATCCTTAAAGATAAATTCTTTCCATTACAAACTGTTGAAAGCTATCAGTGAATTTTATTGTCTAATGAAGAACAGAATCACTTTTTGGAAATTTCAATCAAGATTTTCTTATGACTCCATTTCACTTTTGTCATGTGTGATAAAAAGGAGTAAATTAAAGGAAAGTTCAAAATTATTATTGGTACTGATCATTCCACTCTTGAATTATTTCCAAATATTAAGAATAATCATCCAGAACCTTATCCATCAAATTTACGCTTTAAGGAATTTTTAAATATATGCTTTAAGGTTTATATTTCACGGGTTTCTCATATCATTTTAATTCTTAAGAATTGTCGTTGGAAATGAAAAGGGTAATTTGCAAAATATTAAAAAGGAAAACCAATATTAAGTCGCACACAGAGAATCGAGAATCTCGTCTTACTAACAGAAGACTTAGGGGAGATTAATTCCAGACATGTCTGCACGTGTAGACGTCTTACTGTGAAAGCTACATGGTCAGGAATCGTGTTTGAAGTTGCCTAGATATTAGTGCGGTGCTGGTGAACTATTGTTTTAAGTTACCATCCAGTATACTGTACTAATGTACTTACGAACTTTGCGGTCATTTAATATAGGAGGGTTACATGTGTCGTAACATTGTAAGCCTGCTGAGCTAATGGGGCCTGGAATTAGCTAATGAATTAACTGTTCAATTATCTCGTCAGCATGTAGTAAGTATATATTTGGTAGAGTCCAGCCATGCTCACGATAGCATTTCAACATTCTGTCATTTTGATCTCCTTCCGAAGGCCTTTAACAATTTTTCATATTTGCATTTGTACCCACTACTCTTTAAGCAACGACAGTTATTGATATCACAGAAAAACTTGAGCAATACACTTAAGAATATTATTTTTTAACTGTCCAACGATCTGACGATAGCGCTCTTCCCTTACATAATGCGTAATCTTAAAAGAATACAACACAATGTCAACGACCAATCAGGAAATGTTTCAACCAACACCCATCTGCTAGGTGTGACTAGATGTCACTATACAAAAAAAAAAAAAAAAAAAAATTACGGCAGATTTAACCATTATATGGACTACGTAATAACTCAATGGTTTAACTAAAATATTAGGGGTGGGGAGAGATCATATTCAGTCCTACGCTACAAAGGAGCCCTAATAAAATTATTTGCCTTAGGCCTACTTATTAACTTGAACATTTGGCTCAAGATACTAACCAACACTGGAGATGACCAAGTGACTTTCTGACCGCCCAATTGAAAGACAGATTTAGCCCAATGCTATCAGGATGTATTTAACACCCGGTTCTTGCCTGTTCCGGAGCATGCCAAGAACATGTCATCACCTTGTGCAGTATCGATCATTTGTAGGTACGGATTTAACACTTCGTTTAACATTCATAACAAGATCTAAATTTTTTGGTCTAGTAATTTTATTCCCTCCGGCCTAATGTTGCTGATATTTCCTTGCATTCCTTCCGTGTGATGATATTTCCACCATCTTGGTCAATGTTCGTTCTTGCTGCTCCACCGGCTGGGTGTTGTGAGATTTGGGTGAAAGAACAGTTTGCAAACTTATTTGTTTGTGTTCGACACGTACAGGAGCACTGTCCTCGGTTCCTGAACATGCAGATCATCGCTACGAGAAAACAACGAAAGGGGACTGCAGCCACAGAGGTGCTACGCAGGCTATAGGGGTCGAATACAGCCTCAGAGTGGCTCGCGCAGTAAAATAAAATTTAAGGGATAACAATGTAAGTTTAACCATTAAACGGGTTACGTAATAGCTCCATGTTTCAACTAACCTACTATAGAGGCTTATCATTTAACGTCACAATACTTCCTGGCGGCCATGTTGGAGTACATGTAACTACGTAGTAGATCACACTCAATGCGCTTCTTCGATGAATGTGTGTACACCGCGCATACCACAGTGCACACTGTGCAGTGCCTTCAGCAGAAATTCACGTGTATTAAGCATAAGTGTCCCCCAGCATGGCGGATCCGTAATTGAAAAGCCTCTATAGGAGTGGGGCTTACTAATTTTGTCACAGGTAAAGGTTTACCCCACTTTTTATTTCTATGAGAAGATAATTACTAAGAGTTAAAGGCCAATTTTATATGTTATATAATATCCAGAGAGTAAACAATTGAAAGTACGTTGTAAATAGTAAACAGTCCAGTGCGATTGTCAACAAATAGGGTTATCCATAGACCAATTTTAAAGGAGGAACAAATTGTTCACCCAATTTATATGCTTCCTACTACATGAGTTTCTGTACGGCATATAGAAACTAGAAAAAGTGGTCTTGGATGTTTTCTCACTACCTTACAGTATTTCCGTTTACTCACAGGATCCCCTTCACCGGTGACGTCACTTTTCCTTTATTCCATCGCTTCACTTTTTGCTTTAAAGGGAAATATTTCGTTTGTTTTACAAAGAAATTTCATGCTTTTAAAAACCAATATTTATTGGCAAAGAGTGATTGCTTCTCGGCCTTTGGTTTCGCCGAACGGCCCTTTACCAGAGGGTGGGGGTACTAGAAAAAGATTCTCGGCCTTCAGTGGACGTAAAAGCTTCTTCGGGAAGCAGTGAGAGTTTTGGATTCGCCAAACGGCCCTTTTCCAGAGGATCGGAAGGACTTAAGAAAAAACTTCTCGACCTTTTAGCTAAGATCATGTGTAGTATCTGTTGTTTTCATCCAGTCTAGAATGGAAGAATGCATGAAAGATCAAAACTGAAGATGGTCTGAAGGCCTTGATTTTGGTCACGTATTGTCCTTCAATGGACGTAATAGCTTCATCGGATAGCAGTGAAAGTTTTGGTTTCGCCGAACGGCCCTATGCCATAGGGTCGGGGGGACTTTAGAAAAAATGACAAATAAAGCCTGCCATCCATTCGTCTGTGATGCGTGATCCGTGTCCGCGGGCGTGTCCGCGTCCGTGAAAAATCGCTCACATAGAAAAAACATTACCAGCCATCCATTCATCCGTTCCGTGTCCGTGTCCATGTGCGCGTCCGTGAGGAATCGCTCGAGGTGCGATTTTTCACGGAAACGGATGTGTGATATGTATGACTTTGCAGTGAAGACGAAAGGTAGCACATCACTAAATCAAGGGGAACGTTACTCTACGAACAATATAGGAAAACTTTTGGGGGGCAGAATAGACCATGTTAGTGTAAAGATGTGTTCAATTTGTGATCTCTATGTGGCAGGAAAATATTTGAAGTGCATCGTGTAAGCAAGTAATGGTAGTGTTAGTTAAAGAGGGACAGCAGGAAATAGCATTCTGCTAGCAACGTGGGTGGTCACGGACAAGTTTTCACGAGTGAATTGATGTTCACTTCACGCATGCACGGACGCGGACACGCACGCAGACGCGGACACGGATCACGCATCACGGACGAATTGATGGCAGGCTTTATACAGTACGGTAGCCTTCTTTTCAACAAATAACATTCCCTCATATAAAAATTCAGTTGTTTGTTGCTCAAGAATAATTTGTGCAACTAAACTTTCAACATTTCAAAATATGCAACTTCTGTAATTCTTGAACTTCTGTAATTCTTCTTGTACATAATATTGTGAGGAGATGAAGATACTACTGGGGTTTATTGTTGAAACCGAATGTTTTGGTGATGACTAGAGCTTTCCACTATTAATACCGTGTTGGAGAATTTTTAGCGCAATATTTTCCTTTAAAACTACCCGACTTCACCCGCTCCAGATCTAGGCATGCAGAGCTTCAGCTACAAGACTAACTGTGAGGCTATTCTAAAGGATTTTCTTCCCTCTCAGAGTTGATTACTTGAACACTTCCGTCGATAATGATCCACTCTGTCTACGAAAGAATTGCCAGAATTCCAGAATTACGATTACAGTGAAGCCGATGATTGTAGAATGGCAAGGAGTCCATAAACTGAGGACAAGAATAAATTTCAAGCTGCTACGAAACTGTCAGTTATCGAGTAATGTGGCAGCTTTGCATTAAGAGACCTGACAGAGGCCCTGGGGATTGACTTCATTTCAATCCGATGTTTTACAAAGTGTTTGGGCTACAGCATCGTAAAAAGGTGAGCACCGCGCTGCTGTTTCTAGTGATTGGCATTGCTAACTCTGCTGAGTCTAAGGTATTGAACCTTGTCTAATTTCGTCAAACGCTCGTTTAGTTTATAAGTAATAAGCTGCATTTAAAAAAAAATGCCCTCTTCAAATCATTTCGTGTTAACCGCTTTTCGGACAAACGGTAAACATGAACGTGGGGAGTGAGTGTATGCCTTTGAACAGTTAAACAGTCGATCCGGCCTTACCTGTGTGATACATCAGGATTTACTACTATGATCTACGTTGAGCGTGTCTAGGGGGAATATTCTGTAAACTGTTTACAATGACGCACCCTAGTTCTTGCAAAGGTTTGAAATGAAAAACACAGACTGACATGAGACATTCCACGGTAAGCCCTGTTTGAAGCAGACGAACATTTCTTTCTTATTCTTGGTGGATTTCACAACTTGAAAAGACGTGCCACCTACTCTCTGTAAAGGAAAAAAAACCGAGGAGCGCCGGCTTTGCAGGTTTAGTACCGTATTTCATGATGTTAAGAATAAGTTCTACACGGCAACATTTCTCAACCGTCGATGGGTGTAACACCATCCGAATTTGACTGGGTAGCGAGCGGTCATCTTCATGAAACTAGTATCAAAAGATACGTACGCGCCGATAGCACTTCGTTTTCTATGGGACTTCTACAACTTTGTATTACCTTTCTCTAATGGTCCCTTGAGAAGTTTTATTTGTCTTAGCCGGTGTAAATAAAATAGTCGATGGAACTTTATTTTTCACTGTTTATGCATGGTTCAATTCTGTCTTCAGGGTAATCCAGAACCCCCCTCCCCCAAAAAAATACAAAACAATAATAAAAAATGGACCATCCAGTTGATATTTGGTAGGATCAAGGATGAATGAAATCCCTTACTGTTTTTTTTATCTCCTTTACCCTCTGCACTTTCAAAATAAGAGATGAAAATATACTAAGAAGTAAGAGTAATGTACTTTTTTCAAAGACACATATATCTGCTTATTTCTGTCAAAAATAATTTCTTTGCGAAAGTAATATGTCTAAGACATTAAGAGTTAATCGATGAAGCTCGAAAAATAGGCCTACTATTACAAGCCATATCTCAAGGGGTACCCTTCTCGTAAATATTCGTATCTGACATCTCGTATCTAACAACCCATTCACAATGAGTGAAATTTCCTCTTCTTCATCAAAGGGATTTTGAAGGAAGTCCAAATGGCGCGTTGGAAACAAAAACGAACATGACAATGTAGATTCTGTAGTGCAAATGTCATCATTGTGTATGAACAACGTCGATCACTTCCAAATAATAATCATAATTTAGGCTAGTGATTGTCAAGGGATCTTACCTTTGGAACAAAGAGCAGACAGAGCGTAGCGGTTGTCATAAAGAGGATGCATAGAGCTAATAACACGTACGACACCGTCACCTGATCACCTTGCGTCACAAAGTTATTGATGAAGACTGCCAGCACGCTCATTATGACGACATTGTACACACAAACAGCGATGTAATTGGAATCATTTAAGGCAGGAATTTTGACTTTCCTAGTCTCCCAGGCTAAAAATACTCCAAATAGTAGTAAAAGTCCTTTATAGATGTAAATAATTACAAGCCAAGTGTTCTGATTGTTTGAAGCACAAACTTCTATGATTGGTACGAAATCTGTGGTTTCGTTTTTACTCATCTGTAAATGAGGAAGAAAACATTGACATCAGCGACATTATTACAGGGCTCTACACAACTGATTTCTTCCTCTTGAAGGGCAAGACCAGTCCCCCAAACTTAGGCTAATTTAAATGTCATCATTTTCTCCTCTCCTAAATATCTGTCACAGTAGATAGTTCTCATGTGACGTCATAGACGCTTTCCACGTGGAGTATTCCAGCCATGTTTTAGGGCAACACCGGTATGTATGTACAGGCTCGCCCTCAAAAATGGCGGTTGCTAAAGCATATTTGTGACGTCAGTGAGAACTATATATAGTTAATAACTTTAAATATTGCATGCGAGCAGTCAAGTCTGGTACCTTTTTACCTTTGATTAGAAAAAAATATTGGCATGACTCTCAAAAGCCAATCATGAAACAGGATAGTCATCTCCACTACTCTAAGCTGGCCCGGGGCCACAAAAGGCTCACTCAGAATGTCATGCAGAAGCTGATCATACGTTTTTATACCTGTAACACAAGATGGGCTTTTAAGCTAGCCGCGCACTACACGACTTTGCACACCGCAACTCAACTCGGTCGTCGCTACAACATGTTGGTGCTTCCCGAGTCGGCGCGACTTAGAACTGGTCTTGCAGATACCAATCGCAGTCGTAAGCTCACGCACATTACACGACTTTTAGAGTTCCGACGATCGAGTTGAGTTGCGGTGTGCAAAGTCGTGTAAGTGTGCGACTAACTTTAGATGTACCACGCGCGGTTTTACATGTTCATCGTTACGTGTAACACGATTAAAGTAAATCTGGTGCAAATTTACATCATGATTGAATTAAGGTAGTACATAGTAAATTTTTGGTGCATGAACTTGTACTTTTTAATACCTCGACGTGTATGTTTAGCACATCTTTGTGGTGAGCCTTTTGGCGTACCATACATTTCTTGCAAATTTGGCCGTATCCCTAGATTTTACAAACCGTATTATACAAAAACGGCATATTTCCCTATTTTAAATAGTTATAAAACAATTCCGTGGTACAAAACGTTCATTTTAAAAGGAGAAATACACTCACTTCAATTTAAAATATGTTGGTACACTCCTATTTTTTTTATGGCGAATCAGTTTGACAATATTTTTCCTCAAATGTGATATTTATGCCAGGTGACTCTTTTGTTTTACTTTGAATATGCATGGGGCAATATTTAAGTCCTGAAAAACTATGAAAGATACTTCGAAGAGAATTAAGAAAAAAATTATTAAATTAACCAGTACGGTTGTTTCAAACTCTTTGGGACGACTGCTTTTGCCATTAAAGAATCGTCATTGCCTCTAAATTGATACCAAATTGCCAATATAAAGGCAGTCATTCGACTTCATAAACTACAATATTACCCGGAGTCTAACAAAATTGTCAATTAGCACAGCTCTTTTTGATTGACACCTAATTTAAAAGATGCAGTGTAATTCATTTAACGGAGCATGCACAAATTGTTTTAATTATACTTGAAGGCTTTATATGCTTAACAGGGTATGTCCTGAAACTAACAGGATTGTGTCTGAATAAGGATGACTCTTAGACAACTGCAGGAGGGGCTAGAAGTAAACTGCGGGGTTAGGATAATTATAACTGTCTGAGGTGATGAGTATATGCCTTTAACCTTTTGCAACGAGTTTTGTCATCGTTTTCAGTATGTCTGTTCCAGGAATCAAGTGTGCACAGCATATTGAATGCAACTTACTTCTTTAGCAATTAACCGGCAGATACAACGATTTGACGGTTTCAAGTTTAATTAGACATTCCAACATGCCGAATTGACTTGGAGCTTTTATGCATTCTTCAATACAGGTTGTGTTCCTCTCTCTGTCTTTCAATTGGAATTGACAGCACTTTAAACGCTTTCCACTTCAAGTCAAATTGAAATACCCAAGTTTAATCTGTTAGTTTCATGCACGTTTCGGATTACTCAGCATGAGTGAGAGTAAAGGTAAAGAGCAGCCCCCCCCCCCCCAAGTTATTTTGAAGAAAAGGCTAAATGACACCATTTCCGTCTTATTTCTCTTCAATGTATCTTTCTTTACATTTTATGACTTTACTATTGCATATACTTCAAGGTAAACCAAACATTTATTTTTAGTGAATTGCACATTTGAAGAGAAAAATATGTCACGTCACGTGACTCATGAAACTGGTCAGTCTACTACACTACTGCAATTTGGGACGACTGCTCTTGCCCTTTAAAAAAGCACCGGCAGGAGCATCGAACGAGGAGAAGAATAAATCGTCGGGAGGGGAAAGTGAGAAATAAAAGAGGAATGAAGATAACGGTGGAGTAGCGAATCATACCCTCCTTACGGCAAGCGTGACTGTGTCCCAATTATTATAGACGTCATGCACGTTTCCGTTGACTTCAGCATGCATGGCACAGTAAATAATAACAGTAGGCCACATAACCGAGTTTAATGTGATGTTAAATGACTTTTGTAGAGGTTTCTTTAGCACAAAGTATAATTACCATAAAATTAATCTTTTATTATAGGAGCAAATTGAATTTTATTCTGTGCTGGCATTCAGAATTTACATTCAGATTCAACTTCACAGGAATGAGTATAGGGAAATACTATGTAGTTCCATGCAATCTGGGAAGAATTTTAGCTCTAAATACTATGTCCGCTGCAAAACATGTTAATATCTCACGACGCTCTATTTGTATTGTGTCACATATCAGCCTTTCCAAAACCATATTTGCTCAGGGGTACCGGGGGAACCGGAAGGGAAATTTTTCTATCCTTAGTGAGATCTAATGCCGTCTACTACGTCTCAAGTTTTACTCATGAAACAGGTATCATAAACTTGTGTTTTGTAACCCCGCCCCCGTATAATTTGGTGAGACCACGCAGGTGAACTGATTATCCCAGATGTCTCTTCGTCTGTTATGTATCAATATGCTCATTATTGTACTTGTAGAAGACATTAATAAAATGCGTTTAAAAGCTCGATTGGATTCTGTAAAACAATTGCTGGAGATATATCTGTAATGGTAAATAACCATCAGGTTCTTCAAACTTTAGTAGCCCTTGCCGTTTTCTCCTCCATCATTGCGAGTAAAACATGTAACAATAAAATGACTTGAAAACTAACCCTAGGTAGTCTATTTTCTTGTCTTTGCATAGGATCTACAATTAACCAGACTAGCAGAATGACTGCATCTATCACTAGGAGTACACCTATCATCAAAAACAGAGTTGATTCGTGCAGCATCTGAAAAAAGAAAAGTTTTTAAACATTGTTAATAGAAAGTTCCGCTCCGTTTCATTAATATCATTGAAATCATTGAAAATTACATCATTGATCCACAATATAGTAATTACATATGTAATAACGATGTATAAGTGGGATTAAAACTAATTAAAAAACCCGGAGGGGTAGATCGAGAGTTCTACTCCCAAATTCTACAGGAAACAAAGTTAAGTCACATCTCTAACAGCTACATCACAAATTATACTTCTAGAAAAGAAATAAAGAAAGAAAATGAGAATCATGGGTAAAAAGTATACATTTACAGATATAAGTCAGCAAGTACGTTACAACACGTTTACAAAACAGCCTACTCAAATCATATATTTTTCATTAAGAAGAAGTCTTTTCAAGTGTTTCCTTAATTCGTTCAATAAACTGTATAATTAATAAGGAGGGGAGTCAATTTTTTAAATTATGACTCAAAACAACCCACTCCGAGAGCTCATTTTATGCACTTTTCAATTGTATGTCGTAACATTTGAATAAAC
The DNA here is from genome assembly GCA_037179385.1 of Holothuria scabra. Taxonomy (NCBI): domain Eukaryota; kingdom Metazoa; phylum Echinodermata; class Holothuroidea; order Aspidochirotida; family Holothuriidae; genus Holothuria; species Holothuria scabra. The sequence goes on along the minus strand of CM074192.1, from coordinate 13,082,215 downwards.
TGACACACCCTGACGTCACAACTCGGACGGACATTGCAAATATTATTTTGCGAATGACCTTACAAAAGGTCATACCGCAAATGAGAATTGACTCCACCAAAAACAATATGGTTCCTTCTCTCAACATGACAAATCTTCATAAATATGAACAGTGTCGGTAATTGCTATCATGCGATAGCGTGGTTACAAGCAAAAGTGTCACACACACCAAAACCGAAAACACACGCACTCGACATCACCATCGCATAGATTCCTCGCCTGCCTACCGCAAAAATTCATCTTAGTTCAAAACTCTATGTCAAAATTTGAAGGAAAGGCAGCAAGAAGCTTCCACTGACAATTGAAAACATAGTCTGTCGAAGACAATGATTTGAAGTTGAAGTGTTGACACAAATTTTTATTCAAGCATATAGTTTGATCTATTGCAACTGAGTACTTACTCAACATAACTGCAAAGCGTATGCAATTTGAAATCAGCGTTTAGGCTATTAGTTTTCCCCCTTTTTAGATTTATAAATATTCTAAAGTACTCAATAACATTGAAGAACGTGGTTTTTCCAGGGTGTCATTTGGCTGACGTCAGCTGAAGCCTGAAGGGTAAGGAGAGTAATTCCATTTTGTTAACTCAGCTCCCGAGATCTCCTAGACACACCAGGCCAAGTATGCACCCTATTGCTGTGGCTGCACTCCGCATATAATAACAGGTGTTCAATTTTACTTTATTAATAATACTGACTATTAAACTTCTACAGCCCATTGAGGTCACGTGACCTTTCGTTATCCCGTGATAAACTCATGGTTATAATGAACGCAATCATCTTTAACTACTCCATTTTACCAGAGGATGTGCTCTTTATATTGATGATATTTTCCTTCTTTCAAGTCCTTTATTCAAAACTTGTGTGTGTGTGTGTGTGTGCCACGGACTTCCTATACATGGACAGAGAATACTGCACAATAGATTGTCGCCACCGTACGTATGAGAAAAACCGCACCAAGATGGCTTTCTGCTATGGTTTAGTGTGAAAGTTTGGACTTGCTCAATTTAGTTAACAGATTTTGCAAGAGATTTGAAATATTTTTGAAGAATGGCATGTTAAGGTCAAAACGACTTCACGTATTGCAGGAATATGATATTGTTTCCCATTCAAGTGTAATTTTTCTTTAAATAATACGTCGTCGTCAAAACAGACGATTTATAGCTTCACGGCTGCCATCTTGGTGCGCCTTTTTTGTCCCAGTCGTTGGCGACCATCTACGGATAGGACATACACGTTTCGCGCTGTCCATGTATATAAGTCCGTGGTGCATCATGCATGACAGGATAAGGATTATCAGCTCGGGACTTGTGCATTAGAACACGATAATTAAAGATATTGGATCATAATGCATGTGGAGCACAATCACCCCTCCTTGTCTTGGCTCATCTTGAAAGATCGTTCTTCCTTTCACTCCTACCCTTCTATATGGATAAAGAAATATCATGCTGTGAGGTTTCTTCTTGAAAAGCAACTTAGACAGCCCAGTACATCAAAGGCGTTTTGTTTCATGATCTGTGCCTTCAAATGATCTATGTTTTTATTGTGTTCACACTGCGTGAAAAACAGTTAACATTTGCATGACTGGCCTGTTAGCTAACCTCAAATGCTACGTAAATTATGTGTATTAACATATTTGTTACTGTCAATCAATTTATCAGATGTGATACATGAGCGCATCAAGTGTGCGTGAAAGGGCTTTATTTCCTCCCTGATGGGAAAAGACGTAATCAGGCAGAGAAGGAGAATGTTACAAAAAGTAAGAGGGGACGTTTCATCATGTAAAATTGCCACTATTCGGGGGAAGTCAATACATGCTTGTTTCACATGTACATACTTTACAACTTAACCAAGTTGTTTTGCTGTTTTTTAGGTGTTTGTATTTTCTATAGCTTTTATGTAGGTAAAGAGTGTCAAAGTTTTCAAAAATAAGATAATTTAATGCCATGTATGCGGTAATTTTTCTAAAGAATCTTAAAAAATAAGAATTGAGCTTCGAAAGATTGGCTTCATGAAATTGATTTCCGCCCTGGACCCACCAACGGGTCATATAATGGTAACTTTGAGCGTATCGCTTGGACTCAATGTTTGCATTTTAGGCCTAATGTGTAATCGTCAACACTCTCGTGAAGCATGAATGACTCAGATCACCAGCAATGTCCACGACTTCGGTGCTAGTCTTGGAGGTGTTGACCAGTCCCTCTAAACTATGCAAATAACCACTCCTTTTTTAATCCTTGCTTTGTTTCAATTTTTGCAAATTTTTGCACCAAAAGTCGGAAATATTCGTCTCAAATAACAATGATGAATTTAAGTTATTTGGAATTTGTACGGCATTTTGTTAAGAATGTCGAGACAATCCCCTGTACTTCTGTTAGTCATGACACACCAAATTTTCTATATAAACCCTTCTTGGAAGTAATATCTCGAATAAATAAGCCTATCGTCACTCCTTTCTGGCCTATGAGTAAGAAATAAAGACACGAATCAATAGATGACTATAGGGAAATATTCCTTTCCTTAATTTCAGTTTGAACGACGTTTCCCTGATGTCTGTCGAGTTTTTTAGATCGAACATCATTTACTAAATCAATCATATATGAACAAATATTTCGTACCTATAGACCTTTCATATTCCTGTAATAATCTAACATTGTAGCATAATTTAGGATATCCATAAGCTGCGGGGGTGGGGGGTGGGGGGAGGGGGTCACACATTGTTAGCTTGTAGTAGCAAGTTGTTATTGACGACGATTCAGTCTTCCATAGGCGAGCGGTTTTGGGAAATAAAAAGACAAATATTTTCATGTACGAAGCGCACAAAATGAAATTATTTTAAAAAAGTCAGCAATTTTCAAACTTTAACACAGTCAAAAGTGAAAATAATAATGTTCAGTTTATATATTTCTGTTTTAATCAGCAGTAATCCTCTGAGCGCTGTACAATATGGATGTCACAATACTGAGTTTTCTAAACGTTCTTAAATCCCCTTAGGGTTGTATCAGTGTAGCCACTTTGGCGCTACCAGTTAAAATCCCTATCCGTACATTAAAATTACCCGTATATTACTGTTTTGAGGATACCGATAGGGGTTCCCATTTAATCATGATAAAAGATGTCACGTGTGGGGATTGCGGCGCAGTTTTCTTCTACTTTAAAGACTCCCTATAAGAAAGGCAACGGTTGTTGAAATATGAAATTATATGTCGACCACTGACACCTGAAAGGTGAGCGAAGGTAAAACAACAGAAATTACGTCTTCGTGACGTTAATGCATGCATCAGGTTTATACAGACCTACAGGAACTTTAGAGGGAGGGGCGAGTGTGTAAAATTTATTTAGTCAAAGACAACTTGAAAAATTTCTAAGGGGGAACAAATCACTGAAGGGGCGGGAACTTCGTCCTTGGCCACTTGGTAACTTGTCTGGTGGAACATTCAATACCCCCTATGCATAACATGAAAGGGTCCTCGATTACAACATAATATAAACATTCAAGTACTTTACCGTTCAGAGTGATGTCTGATATAGTCCTACTTCCAAAAAGAATGAAAATGTGACAAAAATGAAAATGTGACATTGCAAAGAACCTCACCACTGTAGACAATGCTAGGAAGACTTGAACTTACAGGAAACATAATGCTAGGAGAAAGTTGCAACTCCCTGATGCGAGTCAATTAAATGCATTAGGCATACTGCTTCCCTCGGAGCAGGGAGATGCCAGCGACCGGTAACTCCCCAAACTATTTGTCGCATTTATAGGTCATGCACTGTTAAGGTTTGACCTGCCTGTTCATATTCAATGTTCTGTCTGCTTTCTGGTTGATATTATTCTGTGTATTCACTTTAACGATAGAATGACATTCATTTTAGTCTAGATACACCTAATTGCGATCAAAGGTGTTACAGTTACCCTCGCCAGTATACCCACACTTTCCGTACGTGCGTGTGCGTCTTAATTTGACACCAGGTTGTTAATTGATTTACACATTTTAAATGGAAACAGCTATATTTGGTCTTTAACTGACTAGGTACACACATTGTTTGAAGCTCAATTAATCACCCAATTTTCTAGCAATTATAACTGTCTCGTACGCCCCTGGTTTCAGCTGTCGAAACCTATTGGCGTAAACGAACTTATGTCAATAAGGTTCATTTATACAAGACAGAACGACAACCCCATTTTCCAGAAGCGAGATCATAATAGATACCGGTCGCCGACCTATCACAATGTTGAGTTCGGGCATAATCTTAATATCTGGAATCAACTATCATTATGCATGCCATCAACTGCAGGAAGCTGACCTCAAACACAATTTAGGCTCAAAATTAAGCATTTAAGTGACAAGCGGAAAGCTATAGACCTATTTATAAGTACAAACCACTGCAAGGCATTTCTTTAAAATTTCCGGAAATTGTGAAACACTTGAATTACAATCATCCAATTGTACGTGGTAAAATGCAAACACCTGACTATAATGTGCAAACTCGCGAGCTGCTTAGTCGCAGAACCCTAGCTCATAGTCTTCTTCCTGAGCGCTCATTGAAAGCATTTGCTGATTAGGAGAAATCGACGGATCTAACCACACTTGATAGTTGTTGGGAATTGGTTATATTACATTCTATAGACACAGTGTCAAATTCTACTAAACACCCCTCCTGTGTGCTGGGTTTGTAGAATATGCCCATGATGTCTTCCAACGGTCCAAAGAAATGGCGAATAAAGCTAAAGGGAAGGACAGGCACCATGGTAGAATTGTATTTTAAACCAGACTTGAACTATTACTGTGTTCGAAACCGTATACATCCTTGCATGTCGTTAAATCCCATCTAATTTTACCCAATAGCATGACATACTGCATGGTGTGGCTCATAGACGCTGATTATGGAGAGGGGTCACCTCTATTTTTCTGGACAGTCATCATATCAAATGTCCATCAGTACTCTGAGGAATGAGGAATAAATGCATGTAGTGTTATCATATTTTGGTCACAATTAGTTGGCTAGGACAGGAAATAGGCTGTCTATATTATGTCCTATAGATTGCACTATATTGTCCCACTAGTAGTTTCTCTGTATCACTGGTCAATTGGGCAAAGGGTTTGTTTGTGAAGATGAACCCCCAATATATCTAAAATCGCCACCCCTTATGCGGCGGTTTGCAGATAAAGAGGTCCATGCAACAACTGGGATCATTGTCAGATTCAGATGGGAAAGTTTCCACTGAACTGTATATAAACGATCAAAGTGACAAAGAATTTCACCTTCCACAGCAAAAAAGGACGTAAACCTATTTTTGGGTTGACGTTTTGAAAAAGCTCTTAATGAAATAATATTTAATAATTTTTAAGAACAATAATTAAATATTAATTAACATATTTTTACTTTACCTCAGGGGTCGGGCATACGTTCCCCTCCGCTGTCTAACTCACCCCCAAAACACAATACTGTTCTATCAAGAAGGCATTTAGACCCATTTGGTACATATGCGAAGTCATTCAAAGTCCCTACAATGTTTAAACGTCAACTAGTCTACTTCATCGAGGCTTCAATCGGCAGCCTGGTAATTACACCCAGATTTGTATGCCAACGAGTAACCGAAATAACAAATAGCGTGTCTTCAGCGGAGAGGTGACATTCCCCACTAACGTCAAAGCACGGCGCTGGTCCGTGTTTAGAATCTCAAACAAACTGTCCACGACTACCCACTGAGCTGTGACTTTAGTCGATTAATTATCTCCACACGAACAAACAGCTTTGTGTTACACTTCAAAACCAATATAGTTTTAAATGTTATCACCTTTCATACGCGAAATGCCAATTGGACATTTTTTATTGCGCTCGTGAAATTCGCCGGTCTGGGTTTGTGTTCCGTATGGACTTGCAACGGACCGTCAAGAACCTATTTGCTTTTATTCGTATTAAATGGCAAATTCATTCATTCATTCATTCATTCATTCATTCATTCATTCATTCATTCATTCATTCATTCATTCATTCATTCATTCATTCATTCATTCATTCATTCATTCATTCATTAATATTTTGCAAATTTAAACACGTTAGAGGGAAAAGCAACAATTGGGTGGAAACTATCAGTTAGTGGATATACCCTGTATGAAATATCGCTCATCGGATAGAATGCAAACACTTCTGATACTTTTGCACACTTAGCGTTTTAATGGTCTGTATCCTTCTAGATGCGTTATATTATACGGAAGTATATCTTTACTCAACAAGGGTACTTAAAAGCTCTGTTGCTTCTGAGTATAAACTTGGCTAGTTCTCCCAGGACTTTTCTTAAACCCGTTAGGTATCTTGCGCCTATTTTCATGGCTCGTCATCAATACGTTCTCTGTCGTTACCACCGCCACCCGATTCTCTGCTTCATTACACATTCAGTAATTAATGGAACTGAATTGAATTTCCAACTTCAGTTCTATCGATATAATTGGTGCTTTTGAAAATTGAAAATGACTTTGTCATAACATTGAACTCTTTTATTATTTCAAATATCAGAGCCACGTGGTTTTGAGTTTATCTGCAAATGTAAGACGAATTTCTTGTAAGGGAAGCTGAAGTGTATTACTGAATGATCTATGGACCATCCAGGTCTGTAATTCGTAAAAATAGTTTTTTTCTGTAAGTGTTGAAAAATTAGAAGGAGTGTAATACGGTAAAAAGAGAAAATCTGAGATGAAGATTGTTCAAGATTATAATTCAATAGTTTTGCAACGCCATTGGCAAGTCACGCTTCGATGAATAAAGCGTAGTTGCCAGTAGCAACCGACAATAAAGGCTTTAAAGTGCTGTTAATCGGAAGACTTTATTTTCCCGAAGGTTAATGCAATGCTTAAAAACATAGATGAGATAAAGAACTAAGATACCACTCTGGTGCCGTTAAGCTTACGAGAGTGTTTGAAAGCGCACTGTACACAGAGTGAAAATGAATATTTTATTTGGTTGTTTAGTAATAAATAGTTCAGTCATATTACAGGAAATGTTTTTTTTCTTCTTCAAGAAAAATATTTCTCGATTATATATTATTGTATCCTGTAAATACAATTGTGTGAGCAGTGTGAATGTTGTCCTTGACTCTGATAAGCGCACTTGTGTATTTGATTTGTTGCAAAAAATGTGTAAATGGCTATTATATCGCTCAAATAGGCTCGAAATTTAGATTCAGATTCAATAACCATAAAAAGACAGTTAAAGATAAAGCTATCCAGTCGCTAAACATTTCAATCAATGCAATCACAACTTGTCCAATTTCGAGTGTGTCCTGCTAGACTCTTATTACCAGATTACCCCGTTCTCAACGATAGACTAAGGTCCTAGAGTAAATGGGTTATTAAGCTTAAAACCCACATCAATGATTGGTCTGGTAGACTTGCTCAATGGGAAGAAAAGTGAAATCTTTAAGGTTGTGGCGGTTTTATTGTAGAGGACGGATAATTCGCAAGTATTTTTTAGTGAGCATTGATGATTTGTGGTTCCGAAAGCTCACTTTAAATTGGGTGGAGGAAGAACCGGTATATTGTATGTTACACTTAGTACTTGTTACACAAGATAAATTACATTTTTGAAAGTACAATCTATTTTCTCAAGTAAAGCCTGTGGTTGAACTTTGAAAGTTAATGGATTTAGTGGTAGGGGTATGGGCTTTGAATTTAGAGGGCGCAATAAGTTCTACGCCTACGAAGTGCGAATCTGAATTACAAAGAAGTTATTATTCTTCAATTCAAGTCTACACTAGAGTAATCTAATCTGTCTACAGCAGCAGTACAGCAAAGTTAAAATTTTACTTTTTCATGTCATTTCAAATTTTTATTTTACATTTTATTTATGTTATTTTATTACATTTTTTTCTGTACTTTTAAATGATCTCCAATGGGGTACATTACTGCTTGGGGACTGGACTCATCAGGGCTCCAGCCATCAACAGCCCTTCCCTCGGCATTTACGCCGCTCGTAACGATTATATTTGAAAACACGATCAGGTGATATTCAAGGTTCGTGTTGATGATTATTGAAGAACCTGTGTCAGTGTGTACATTTATGACGGCATCGTGAGAAACTGGAACTCTGTAATAGAGAGGTACTGGACCATAACACTGTTAGCCCTTGTAAACTATTACCTCTTGGAAAAACAATGTTCCAGACACATTTGGAAAATATAATTGATGCATTAAAATCCTTTACTAAATCAGATTTTCCAAACTTCTTGGAAACACAGCACGGTATATCCATGGCATAAAGATACAGAATGATGTGACAAAATCAGCAAGATTAAGGGTTATGGAATATCGTTGGTAATTAACAGGGTTATCAAATATCGTTGATGATATATGCGGTTATCGCATTCATTGGCAATATACAGGGTGACTAAATATCGTTCATAAGATACAGGGTTGTCAGACATCGTTTTTAGTATGAAGGGTTACCAAATATCGTTGGTAATATATAGCATCACCAAATATCGTGGCTATACTACAGTTATAAAATACAAATCAAACATCGTTGGTAATAAAATTCAGATTAATGAAATGTTGCTTCGCTTACCTTTCTCTTGATGACTCTACTTGTGGCATGTGTAATAATGTGATAAACCCGGTACGTCTTCACAAACATCGAACCAAAGGCGAGTGTAAAACCAACTAGGAGAAGGCCAATACGAATCTAAAGGGAACAATGTTAATGATTTAAATTTTTTAACTATACTTTCCAGATTTATGTCCTATTAGTATTTTATTTTTCTCAAGGTGTGTCATATTAAATACCGCAAATGATTTACACATGAAACCAGTTATTTTAAATTCTTCCCAACTTACTTATTGAAACGAGATTTGTACTTACTGTGCATAGAGGTGTATAAAAAACCAGTCCCACTCTATGGGACTCAAACCCGCAGAATATGATAGCTGTGTAAACTAGCATACAACCAACCACAAGAATGTTATTTAGATTCGGACTGGATAATTTGATATATCTAGGAAAAGAAAAAGAATTACAGAGAAAATCATACACAATAAATTCCGGATAAATATTTCAAAGGAGGAAATTATGTTATATTAATAACCTAAGAAACAAGCTTTTGGTACGGGCGTTGATCCAGCTCCTAAGGTGTGTGCTTAGGCGTTGATTTGGGGACGAAAGACATGTCTTCTCTAATGTTTTGGGAGGAGGGGACGCTAACACATTTGTCCCTCCAGTTCTGTGAATAGCAACTTTAAAGAGAGGTAATTATATTAAAAACCACTTCAACACATATATGTGCTCAGAAATTATTTCATATGGCTTTTTATCAGTTCTTAGGCGTAAGTCCTGTACCAATTCTTTACATACCGGTACCTTAAAAAAAATTGCGCGATGTACGGGCATTCTTTTTAGTTCTGTCTTGCTGTGACGGTTGCCACTTCAAACAAATTGGATTTATTCAATTCAATGTTCCAAAAATATTGAAGTTATGATTCTAGAAAAATATGAAATGCAAAGTTGCGAAGATCCAAAGCCTCATTTTCCTATAATTCAGCAGATTCCCTCTTTAACCTTATATGACGGCAAACAGAGGATATTTTGTAAGAAAGACGGATAAACTTTTCAGTTTCTCCTAGAAGTCCTAATGGGTAAGTTAAAGGGTGTATCCCGACAGTCGCTCCATCAAGTTGTTTGGTGGGTCTTAAGTAGGAAGATTTATGTAAAATTGGAAATTTTTCATTTCTTTCTGTGAAAAAAAAAAAAAAACACGAAACGTTTTGCCCATTATATAACCTTATTTTCTTTGACGCAATTTGCAAGATTTATGTTTCGGGTTTAGCATAATTTCCGTCAATCATTGCATCTTTCGGCGCCTAGAATAGCTGTCTAACACTAACAGTCAAACTGCATGGCGCCAAAGTCGATAAATCACAGCGCCAGCCCTGGGTGAGCCTGTACATGTATAGGTTTCCTTTGGGCATCGAAGTATATCCCCAGTTTCTGTAGTAGCCCATATATCGGAAGATTTGACACTATTTTGCATTGGACCTTCTCCTATTTGATCTCACTAGGAAAAGAATAAAGTTTCAGGACAGATGTCCTCCAAATTCAAATCGACGCCCCTGGTTGTGTGTAGGGGATGTAATTTTCACTATTTACGTGTCCCGGGAAGGGTCGTAACGGAAGGAGTGTCCCTTCCCCATAAATGATACGTGATCGTGGAAGCGTCAATCGATTATCAATTGACTACGAAAAACTCAGGAAAAATCTTCCCAGATATAAGAAAGATATCAGTTAAAAAATGAAGGATAGGACGAGGACAAATTTTGTGCTCGTGTAGCTCTAGTCTGCTGTGTTCCTTCTAAGTTCATTAACAAGTCAAAAAAAATTGACTTACTTTGTTTTTCTATATCTAACGTTGAAAGACAGAAAGGCGATGGCAACTGCTATTCCAATGGAAGCCAAGATTGTCATGATTAGAAAGGCAGAAGGATGGATAAGAATATATTGATCGATCACTTGCATTTTGTCAATTGGTATTCGATCACCTAAAAAGAAAAGGAAACTGTTATGTCAGCTTTTGCAAAGTACTTCCATTTACGTTAATAAATACAGAAAAACATGAAACTGATAGAAACAAAGGAATATTATTGTGTCATATTTTGGTTATATAACAAAGTAAATGTGCAATGCACTCAAATAAAGCCTTTAAGAACTTTTTACATGCAAATGCAGAAACGACAGTGTTGTAACTTAAACATTGTACAAAATCTCTATACGTTTGGTACAGTGGCTGTGACCCATTTCGGGCAGGCCATTCATTTTTTCTGACAAGTTTGTTGCAATTTTCAGGAAAAAAACATGCAATGAAATTTATCAAAGTGCCCACCCTCTGTTAGTAAATAATAATATTAAATAAAATCATGTAATGTTCGTCAACAGAAACGTTTGTCAATATGTGTGGCCGTTATCATTTCTGCCATCTAAGTGCCAAATCATGATTAAAAAATTCTCCCCCAAAGTCATTTCTTACTTCCTATTATTGCGACCCACCAAAGATAAACTGGTCTTACCTTCCCATATTATAGGGTTGGTCCCTTCACAGTTGAAACATAAAGAACCGTTCTCTGGAAAGTAGAGAGCAACACGGGCCATGTTACCTCTCTGGTTTTGACGGAAGACTGTTATGCCATACCGATCTGGACCATTGAAAGAAACTGGCCCCTGAAAAGAAATAAAACGTGATCTGTAATGCTAATTTGCTTGCTACCATTTTTTTTATCAAGAGTTCCTCGGATAAATAGCATGAAAGATGCAAGATTAAAAAAGGGAAAATATCTGAGAAATAATGCATAATATACGTACGAAACAAATCGCCCTTATATATGTCGCACATGGGGATAATTTTTTTTCCGGGCAGTTACAAAGAGAACACACGAGTGCGGATCATTTTACTTTTGAGGAAAATATATGCTTGTTGGTGTGTCAAGTCCGTCAGCCTTGATCTGACGAAAATCGCTGATCTTACAAATTTATAAGCGGAAATAGGAGACAGGCGGATAGCGAGGGCTCATACACAATTATACGTCAAAGAAGCATCTTTTGGTAGAAAAGACACAATTTTTGTTTCCAATGCAAAGTTATTGGTAATATTTGCTTAACTGTTTATGATCGTGACATTTTTTTACAAACTTTCCTTCGCATGCTGGAGTGGATCCATGGGAGAGGGGGGTGGGGAGCGGGGATTGTCGCTATTATTGCAAAGCGATGCACTTTCTGTGGCGATTTTTACCCAAAGGGCAGACAGATCACTAGTAGTCCACGCTCCCTTTTTTGCAATCCTGGATCCGGCCTGGTAGGTTTCTCTCGGTTTTGTCCACTTAGGAATTGTTTATGCCATCTTAGAAATTTGGTTTTACCCTTTTAAAAAGTAACAAAAAAGTTATGAAAAAAAAAGAAAAAGAAAAAGAAAATAAATTTGATCGCTTTTTATGAGGTAGACTCTCTTATCACCAAGAGCATTAGATTCACCTGCTTAGGTTTATTGGTACACTGTCTACACTCACTTCATAGCTTTTCCTTCCTCATCTCGTGACCTAGATAAGCGGTGTTTCTTCACGGTGATAAAAGAGCTCATAAAAAGTTTTGAATTCGAATTCTCTAACACCATAAAACGGTCCTTTGCCACTTTTCGAGATCAAAGGATGTCAGATTCAATTTATTTTCTTTTTGATTCTTGTTCTAGATACGACTGTTTCCATGTTTCATGTCCTCAATTCAGAACACTGTGTCTTGCTTTGCTTTAACTCTAACGGAAGCCATTCGTGCCAAAAGTGAACATGACTTAATTTGTTACTCAACAGCGTCGTTCATACTTACTGAAACACCGTTAAAATGCAGCTTTGATAAGTATCTCATTATTCTGTCTTTCCAGTCGGGATCTTCATACTTGAAATCTTCCAGACTTTTGTTCGAGTTCTCGATCAGTGTGCGTAAAGTTAAGGCAATTGTCCACACCGCATCGTACGTTTGAGGAGCGTGCGTTGATTCCAAGTGGATTTTCAAGCTAGCGATTTCTTGCAGGAACTCCTCAACTGTCTAAGTCAATGAGAATACATGGAAAGCTCTGGCTAATAGCAAGAAAGACATTTATGTACAACGACTGTAACGCTGCAAAATTCCCTGTTCTTAAAGTACATGGGACACATATCACTTCCAAGGATGAAAGTTTTTTTTTTAACTTAAAGGTTACTCCGGCTTATTGTTTTGATACGCGAAACGATTCACTTTAATTGAGAATGTATCTCCCTTCCTCTAAGCAGTGACTGTCGTTCAAAGTATTTATGTTAATCTCCGTACCTACGTAACATCTCAACCTAGGCAGTGTACAGGACAACGGCAACTATTCCAGTGCAGCATTTGAGAGAGTAATTTTATAAAAAAAAAAAAAAAAAAAAAAAAAACTTCTAGCCTCTCTTAAACAACATCCAAACGTAAATTTGTGCACTAGGTGTTTAAAGCTACATTTCGAATGACTAAACATAATTTAAATTTAACAAAGTCCCTCGGAATAATGAAACTAATGTACAGCTTTGAAGAACAAGAAGCATGGAAATGAAGCAAATTACATCGTCCTATGCCTGTGTAGAACAGATCTACTATATGTGAGTGTTTCGTTAAGTGCTGTAATCTTTGGTATGGGAAAGACCCAACCTAATTTTATTTTCCTATTTTTCAGTTTTCTCGCATGCAAATTTTTCACAGTTAATATCTTGCGGTGTTATCTTAAACTTCTACAATATGGAGGTAAGGAGGGACTGTATTGGGAGATGTGTTACAGGCCCGTAGCCAGCCCATGTGGAGGAGTGGGTCTTTTTCCCAAGATGTGGACTTTTTTCCAAATACGGAGGCTGCTTCCCCGGAAAAGTTTGAAACCTGCAGATCTCCTGCAATCTGGAGCATTTTAGAGGGCTTTCGAAAACAACAGAAGTCCTTTTCCCCAGGAATTCCACACTGAACACCACTTTTTGAGAAAAAAAATCATACATGAGTTCGGGTGGGTCGTTCGAACGCTCCGACCCCCCTGGCTACGGGCCTGTGTTAGTGACGGAGGGGTTAAATCATTGAAATTAAAAATTTTTGACATATTTTAGAAGTTTTAACGATAACTTAAAAAATTTGGAAATTGAAATTTGTTGGAAGACTGCAGTAAGCAAGTTCGGTAATTCGTTGCAGCAAGACAATTTAGACATAATCCACTGCATAAAATCACAATTGAGATCTGTCCTTATGGCATCGATGGATTGAGATGAATGATTTCACGACGTTTCATGTAAACCCAACTTTTGGAAAACGTGTTGTAGGTGCGGGATTGGTTTGCTTATCCCGCCAATTTGTAGTAAGAACGCATGTGTCTAGCCACCAAAACGAATTACCGAACTGCCTTATTCTCTTAACTTTCACAGGAAATTCTTTACATTGATCACTATACTAAATATATGAGACTAACAAATTTTTATTATAATTGTTACAATATCTATGTAAATTGAAGTTGTAAGTCTGGACCTTTCCACACTTGTAACCTCTTAGAGTCTTAAATAATTCTAGTTCAAAACTGGAAATGAGCCTCACCTGCTCTGATATAAGTTTTTCGTTGTTCATATTTATATCCATAATGTCTACAGAGAAGTAACCTTCTGCCGCAACTTCCAGTTCATTTGCGGTACAGTCTGTGTCCTCCTTGACTTTCCACCAACCTCTTTGATACCAACCTAGCAAAAACCAGACGAACTGTCCCCCGTACATTCCTTTTTTGTAAGCCTGGAAAAGCAACGGCGGTTGCCAAAAAGTGTTTCCGTTAATATCTCCAGCGGTTGTTCGATGAGTATTGAACACCTGTATGTCCGGTACGATATGTTCTTAACCGCATTTTATTGTGAAATGTTCCCCTACGTCTGTATATCCATCCATCTTAGGGCTCATATCTAAATTACATGCCACTCTTTATATGAATTTTCATTTCTGTTCTGGTTGGGGTCATACTGGGGCGTGGCCAGGGATGTTGAAAAATCTTAGGTTCAAAGATATATGTATATACCGTGTATATACCGTGCAACCTCGCTTTAAAGGACACTCATAGTCTAGGAGGACACCTAGTAAAGCCCCCAAACCAAAACATAATTTTAAGTCAATAAACTTATCAGAACAGGGAGCTGTTACAGCTCCCTAATTTTAGCCCTCGTCTGTTAATCACTACACTCTAAAATCAAAAGAGTGAACTTAGTCACTCTTTGAACGAGTGAAAAGAGTAAATTCACTCCATTAGAGTGATAATTCACTCCAAGAGGAGTGAAGTTCCCTCCAAAAAGAGTGAAGTTCGCTCCAAAAAGAGTGAAATTCACTAGAGGAAGAGGGAAAATTCACTCTTCCACGAGTGCCTGCAATGATCGCTCTTTTTTTTAAGAGCGATCACTGTGGGCACTCCATCAAGAGGGAAACTTCACTCGTTTTAAGAGAATTTTACTCTTTTTGGAGTGAACTTCCCGCTTTTTGGAGGGAACTTCACTCCTCTTGGAGTGAATTATCACTCTTATGGAGCGAATTTATACTTTTCACTCGATCAAAGAGTGACTAAGTTCACTCTTTTGATTTTATAGTGTAACGATAGTGATGTCTATTGATGGTGAGTTGTGTGACCAAACATGACCAATCAACTCTGTCCTGCAGAGGGAGGAGTGTGCCAAGAGTCATTTTGGTTTCCTGTCCTATAACTAACCTGAGACATTTCATTCAATATCACTTTTAAACCTTCAAAAAAAAAAAAAAAACCTCAAATAAATTAATTCAATACTACATCGTGTACTTCAAATCAATAGAAAAACTCAGTTGCTCTAAATTGACAGTATGAATGGGTAAGTTCTTCGATAAAACCCCCAGATTTTCCTTAATAAATCAGGATTTTTCGAATTTCCTTCCATAGCATTTCATTTTGTACTAAGAAAGTACTTTTCTCATCTTTTTGGAACCTCATCGCCTTGCAAGGTTGCTGCACTGGGTTATTCCCCTGTCTTTTCAGGGAGCTTGGCTCCCTTTCGGGCTCATCCAGGAGCCAACCTGACAGCCTAATAGGCTTATTTGACAGTCCGACAGTGTAGTGTTCCTGAACAATACTTCCTGCGTAAATGAGGGCTCTTAACTAGATGTAAGGGAGGAACTTCGGCTCGCGGGAAGAACTGGTCGAGGTCTCACGGATCGTTTGCATTGATGTTACATTATTTTGAATTACATATTGGTTGTATTAGTCTGAGCTGTAGCCCATCAAATCGGACAAACCAGGAGTGCTGTAGCCTTAAACAACTGATAAGATCGGATCTTAGTATATTTCTTCGATGGGTAGAGTGTTGAATATAACGGCATAGATGTGAGAGAAGGATAAGTCAACCGTTTAAGCCGTATTCCTGTTACGTTCATTTCAATAGTTTTCCATTTAGGCTCTGGAACTCGTCCAGCAAGCTGAATTATGATTTGAATAATAGAAGATATAAAAAAACAATAATTGTCCAAAAAGTGCAGGGCCTGTCCTACGTACAGTGCTTCATACAGTTACGACCTTGTCAGAAATCGGAAACTTTTGTAGATCTGACGTTAATGTCAAACGCCCCACCAAACTTCAAACAATATAAACTCTTGATGTTTGTCAACCAGCCCTTTGCAGCCGAGTCAAAAGTTCAAAACGTGACTTTCGTCTGTGTAAATGCAATAGAAAGGGCAAAACGTGCTATATATGTCAGTTTAGAATGAACTTACAAATTATGTTTGTGACGCATAGCAATAATTCCCAGATACCTTTTGGGTATCGTGATTAATTTGTATAGTAATATCACAAATCATTGGTAACACGTAAAAGGGTTTGATTTATGTGTTTTAAAGTACATTACTAAATATTTACAAACGTTCTTAATCACATGCAGTGTGTCAAACTGCCCAGTTTGGAACACCTTGCTTTCTTCTGTCTGTTTGCCTGCCTGAAATAAATGGATCGTTCCGATTAGCCTATTTACACTTCACATACCCGTAGAATATACAAATAAAGCCACACTTTGCCGATACCAATCTACACCCCAGTCGAAGCAATTTAATCTACGGTTTCCTTGGGAGAGAAATACAAAATTGCCAAGTGGAAACATCAGGTTTATAAAAGATCAACTTCATGCAAGAATGCGGAATTCATATTTGAATTTCATGGGAGTCCCTTTGGAAACGTTAGCTAGAGTGTATCCTACAAGTATGATAAGTACGTTCGTAGGGTTTGCACTTATCGCTGCCAGTGACATGACTAGACCACACTTAAAAGAATAGTCCAAGGCCAAATTTATTTTTGATATGTTAAAGAGGAACATATTCTAAGCATTCTGGTGAAAGTTTTATTCATTTCCCATGGTCGGTTCTCGAGATATTAGTGATTGAATGGCAAATTCCCTACATAAAATGAATCTGGAGCAAACAGGCGTGATGCCATGGCTTCACTTTGTCGGTCAATGGTTTGTACTTATTTAAAATTTACCACCAATTTTATGCGACAAAACTTTCAAATATAAACACCATCGGGGTATCCAGAGCAATGGGATTTTAAGAACTCCACATGTGCCTTGGGGGCAAGATAAAATCTCAATTCAAGGTCAAACTAACAGGAAGAAAAGCCTTGGAAAAAGAAAAAAAAAAAAATTGGCCAACAATACGTATCTATGACATCACACCTGCTTGCTTCAAGTTAACTTTTCATTGAAATTTATGTTAATTCCTTGAGAACCCAACATGGGAAATGAATAAAACTTTTACAAGAAAGCTAAGAATGTGTTCTTCTTTTACATATCAAACAAAAATTTTGTTCTGAACTATTCTTTTAAGTTATTTGCAGAGCCACGAAGTTACACGTTTATTGCCACATGGTCTACTGGGGCTGTGCACTTTATGTTATCCCCTCTCGAAAATCCCCGAGGAATTATTTTTAGCTTGTACAGAGTTTAGTTGGACTTTTTCCTTAAATGATTAAATGACTCTTTATCAGGAGGCTCAATCAAGGGACTTACCTCACAGAAAACACGACGAGCAGCCTTCTCTTGAAAACTTCCGATAATTATTCGTACATCTTTGCCCTTTCAAAAATGAAAAGAGGTTGAAACTTAAAGACGTCATTCGAAATATATGGATATTGAGATTAAAAATAAAAATTGACTTAAAACTAACAATATTAAATGCAAGACATGATTAAAACATGCCTGCACTATCTGCAAGTAAATAGTAGCGCCAAATCTATCAAAAAGAAAAGAATTAAGTCCCAAAATATCAGAAAATTAACAAAAATCTTGCTATGACAAAAATTGCGATTGAAATAAAATGTACCGGCAAAATGTTTAGCATATTCTGGTAATGAAATATGCCGGCGGGATTTTAAAATATGTTTATTTTTTGTCATCTCCTTTCATTTATTCAGCTATCACTATGTTCTCAAAAAGACATTGTGCTATTTACAGTAATATATACAGATTTATTTTTCTTGAATTTGTCATTATTATATAGGAATGCTTAACTTTCACATTACGTCACTTCAACTTTATATACGTTTCTACTATTAGTTCAGGATTTAAGAAACAATAATCAGATTTAAGTCTCAATTATTTCTCTGAAACTCTTATGTGATGTATACTTAGTTTTCTCATATTTAAAATGTACCAACCGTGTGTAATGTATAACTTATGATAATTACAGTATGGAATTTTACACTTGAACTTGGGATGGTTCAAGTCTTCTAGTAGTCCAAACTTTCTAAGTCCCCTGTCAACATGAAGGCAGTTTTTAAGGGACAAATTTACGACACTCTGCAAAAACTGCTGGATGACAATACAAGAGTAAAAAAGATGATCTAGAGTTTCTGGCTCAGTAGTGCAGAAGGTACATAATGGAGAATCTGTATACTTAATTTTATGTTAGAAAACATTGGTAGCAATAATGCTATGAATAAAACTGGAAGAACTGAACTTGAGCCTCCCGAACAGGCGCGAAAGGCAGATTGAAAACGTTGATCCAATTGTAATCGTTGTTTGGCCTGGATATCTTAACATTCACCTCAAAGCCTAATACCCCTAATATTACTATTTGAGTTAACGAGCATGTTTAATAATTCTCTTCAAATGTTGAAAAGATATGAGCTAAGCGGGCAGTCCTTTTGTAAGTTTAAAATAATTAGTAACATACCCATTGTTTAGAACACATGTAGACATACTTCTATAGAGGGAAACAGTCCACGAAAGAAAATCATTCCCAAATTTGAAAAAAAGTAAGGGCATCGTTCAAAAACTCCCAATCCAAGCAATCGAATGCCTTCTTAAAATTCAAAAAGAGTGAGGCTTCAGGAACTTTGTTTGTGTCACAAAATTCGTAAGATCTAGTATTATTCGAATCTTTTCCACAATGCAACGTCCTTGTAAGTACCTTTTTGTTCTAGAGTAATTGTAGCTGGTAGAATATGCTTCACACGACCAGCTAAGTATTTAAATTTGAGAGAATGTATTTTCTCGGGATACAGGTGCGAGTGGAAAATTTGCAATATCACTTAGTCATGCAGATAAGTTATTTATTTTTGTAAGTTTGTGTATTTGGTCTGAAATATTACCATTCCATAGCAAAAAATTTTAACAAGTGGCTTTCAAAGAACGATAAAATCAGAACGAATTTTAGTCGTCTTCCTTTTTACATCATCTTGAAAGCTAAGGGAAATAAAGGGACATTCCGGAAAAGAAGAATCAGGAAGTAAACTTTGATGGCAAGTTGAAACATTTGTAGTGTATTCGAAAACACTTGATGGAATGTCCCACCTTGGGTACAAAAGTGTATCAAATACAAAAATTAATTCTTGAAATTACCCTCTATGCGGCGAATTTTACCAACGATGAAATTAAAAAAATGATTTTAGTCCCCAGAGGAAAGTATGGTACAATTTTCTCAGAAGAGTTAGACTACAACCAGTTCTATGTATTTAACATTTCCAACTATATGGTTGGTGCAAAATATATACTTTATTTTGTAAAGTACTACGCCTGTAGTAATAGATGAAACCATATCCTATTCCATTAAACGTAAATGCATCATTCGCATTATTTTCTGTTAATTACTAGTACTAATTCGTTGTGAAAAAAGCTCTACTCATGAATCATTGCATCCCATCAAGATTTTTTCCTTTTCCATAAATCTATTTGACAAAAACCTTCATCCTACGATGAAAGATATCCCGAAGCTCACCTGTTTAAAGTTCAGTGATTTAACTCAATTGGGGTTCTCCGCTCTCGCCCTGGGAAATAAGTCTGGCCCTCAGAATCGAGGCAAAGCACCAGTAATTGATGAGATGAAGGCTAGAAAGAATCAAACCTGCGTGCGCTAATCACATGGTCCGATATAAAACCATGCTGACATCGGGAGGTTTGTCACCCCTTAGTAAGAAATATTCGCGATATGAAATCCCCATGAGGGCGAATTAAAGTAAGCCATTTTTGAAAAGAATATTAGCTGGTCCAAGCAATCCATGAAAGTAAGGTAATATGGTTTCGTTCAGGATGGAGTCCTGTTTGCCTTTGAAATATAAAGAGGCACCACTGATGAAAGAGGGGTGTGTATCTGAACCCGTTTCTCTTTTTTCGTCCTTTGTTTTCAAGACAATAATTAAAGTCATTTAATTTTCTTTGACGCCTATTTAATGCCACAATCGTTACATGTCATGTTCAATTGTAAGAGAGTCATTTTGTCTGCAAGGTTTATCTTCAACTGTATGTGAGGCCTGATTAGATCTATCAATTTTATCTCCGTGATAAAGCTTTCCTTAATTGCTATTGTAAACATTTCTTTTTAGACACTGACAATATAAAATTAATTTGACTATTACATATATATTAATCAATGACAGCTGTGGAAACAGCTTAATCTGTCTAGTAAATAAGTAACATAGAGGGTAAATAGGACACCTTTGTAACGCAATAAAATGGAATTTGTGTTTGGAGCTTTCAAAATTTGCGATATTTATATTTCTACATGCGATCAAACGTAGTTCAAATAAGTATAACATCAAGTTTTAAATCCGTGCAGCTGAAATCATTGAATTTGATTCTGTATTCTCTCATATTTTTAGTCAAAATTCACAATAAATATGGCTCACAATTACATATTTCTAGAAACTTTAGAATAAAAATTCAATGAAAATTCGTTCATGGTATTGTTAAATTGTTGAATACGGCATGAACACCAAATGTAGGCAAAGGTTTGGGGAGGGACGAAGTAACTCCTTAATATACAGAGGTACTTTTAATAACTGTTAAATCAGGTAAAGACCATAAAGTGTTTCTCCGGTCTTCATTAGGTTAATACATACATAAATATTCATATATGCCTGCATGTATAAATTTATATCTATATAGACTTACCTTTAATATCTCAATTTGTTCCGTTGGATCATCAACGAAGTCTTTGGTTAGGACTAATGATATATTTGTATAGGTGCGAAAATACTCGTCTAACTTTGACTGTGCCTGGAAATAAAACATTAAAATTACAAAAATAATTTGAAAGGTAGCTAAGGACTGAATATTTTATCATAAATGACCAGAACTTTATTATCAGAATGTAATAAAACACGTTTTTCTGTGTATGGGAAGCTGGTAAAACGTCTTTGACTAATATTCGTTTGTAACAATGTACGTAGTTTTTAAACCAAAATGGGTTTAAAGTGTTAAGAGAATCATCAATTTAACATATCATTAAAGGAAACTTATGTTAATTTGAAAAATGGAGAAAATATCTTTTAACTAAAGTTTTAACTTTCTTATGAAACCCATTGTACAACTGAAGGATTGTTAAATTATGAGAAATATTTGCCAAAATAATAAAAACTTACAAAAAGAATTAGTCTAATTTATGTCAGGAAAATTGATAGAACATATTGATTTGGAATGCTAAGTTATAACGACATTTGAGACATTTTCGTGGTGCTGAGATGGCTGATGTAAAGCGTAAAAAACTGACCGACAAAAGCACTGGGTCAGAGGACTTGACCTTTAACTTTCCTCTACTGTCAAAAGAAGCTACAAAGTTGCGAAGTTATTAGCTAATGCCCACATGGTGTTCATAATTTGACCTACAACCTTTATACATTTAGTGATTCTATTCAACTTTGCTTGAAGGGATCACTTGATGGAAACATCAGGACGATTTCAAGTCCGTTTATGTTGGGTGAAATGCTGCCATGGAAACAGAAGTATTTTTAAAAGTAGTTTTATTCATACAGAACAGTTTGACTCTTGTCTCCGTGTACACAAACAATTGGTATTCTGAGACTATTCGGCTTTTATGTATGTTCAGTACCCATATTTTTAAGTTTTTGTGGGTTCCTTTCATTTCTCAAAGAGGCATTAGTTAAAATTATTGTTTTCAGCCGCAGTCACACTTCAACGAATTCAAATCAGATCAGATTCCGAACAGATTTTGTGAAGTTTTGGGAATCTTCTCCATCTCTGATCGGAGAGAATCCAAATTTGCCAACTCATGTAATGACTTTTTTGCCAATAGTAGGACAATTATTAAATTATATTAACTTATTCGTGACGTCACATCGAAAGTCTCCGTCGGACTACGCGTGTCCGATAATAGTATAATAGCTGTTAGTCTGTGTGACGCCACTAAAATATGTTAACATTTCATTTTCATAGACCCCTGATACAAACCATATATTTACACTCTTTGGCAAGTTTTTGTCTCTAAACACTTAGAAAAATTGGATCGGAATCCGATTCGAATTCATTGGTTTGTGACGGCGTCCTTAGTTTCTAACAAAAGGCTGTACACCAACGCGGCATAAATAGGTACCGATACATTTGCGTGTTCCAGCAAGAGATATGCGATCCGTGCGATACGAATATACTCTCTCACAAACAAACCACTCAAAAGGTGAAACCATGAACACTAGTATTTTGATATTTTCGACACTCTGAAGGGTCTACTAGGATAGGTTAAGACTCACCCCCTTATAATAATACACATTTCAAGTAATCCGCTTTCTGTTTACATTATTCATTGTTCTACCTCAACTCGTCCAATATTTTTTCCTTTGTGAACACGGAGGTGTATATGGGTCTGAAAATAATTCGTTATTACTATTCAGACGGACGGATATAGAAAACGATGCATTATCATTTTGACGATGAAAACCTAACAATATACATGTAATCTGTGGTATCATATTTCTTCATTAGTTTTGGGGGGATCCCTATAGAGGTAATGATTTCATTCTTGTATCTCCATGTGTTCCCTCGTCAATATGGCAGTGCGGAGAGATCTGAAGTTAAAGAAATCCCAAGCAATTTTAAGACAAAGTTTGCTTCAATTAATATATACAACGAATTTAAGTTTTAAAATCCTGCGCAACCTGAGAAATGTTACAGGCCTTTCTTCCTTACAAAATGGAAATGTAGCTTACGTCAAACTTTTAAACATTTCCTCAGCCTTTTATACCTCATTAAGATCACTAGAGACGCATATCAACCCTACTGCAGCGAATCGAATGTCCGTTACACCTTTTGTGACATCAGCGTGCAGACAACTTGATGAACTCGTTTGCTTCCCCAACGGCTATTGATGACGAACAATGCAAGGTTGTTTTAGGTAGATGTCTAAGTTATGTTGAACATCCATTATCAATTTACGGACAAGTACTAACATAGAATCAGGTTGAATTGGTTTTTATTCCAATTCATAAAAAAGACTGATGTATTGCTGCTGTTTATTTTTAGGGTCAGTTTCCGTCATGAAGTTGTCAAAGTAACCGAATGATCGCATGGTTAAAGTTCTATCTTTGACAAAGCAAACGATCTCAGGATTGCTTTGCCTGACAACCTTGAAGTGAAGTAACATTCATCACTTCCCTAAGTTTTGAGTGCCCCATCTGTAAGGGAGTTTTAAAAGGCTTTTCCTCAAGAGCTAGAAAACCTAAAACTTAAGGAGTTGAAAGAAAAGTTTTCCTTAATTTCATGTTTTTGTTCAGACAACGGTTTATTGTGGTGGGAAAATCAGTTCTCAATAGGACAATTCCTTCAGGGAGAGGGTCTGATATACTTCAAAAAATAAAGTTCAATATTCTAGGAATGCTTTGCTACCCCCAATACCTTGTATAGTGGTTTGCCAATTGTATATTTACACGTTTGACTTACAATTAACTTTTCGATTTGCTATATCAGGATAAAAGCACGAGTATTGTTTTTTATAACTAGGATCCACAACACTGAAATTGATCTCTCTAAGAGTTTAAGAGATTTCCCTTTAAGGATTATATAGATTCTTCTAGGTGGGATAAAATTGGTAGCAGGACACACTTCTCTTTATTTCACTCTCAAATTCTACTCCGTTTGTGCACTTTTTCAGTGGTGAATATATTTTAAATCTTCTTTATAAATTTATAGGTTTAGTGTTAGGGAGCTTAACGTAAATGCAAAATGCGTATTTCTGTCACTACCCAAAAGCTAAACGGTCCAATCCATTGATCACAATGCGGAGTTTCTCAGATTCAAACACACTTTTGAGATACTGATTAGCTTATTCTTTACTCCCCAAGATTATGTTTCCTAGGGTTACAAATCCGGGATCCTGCTGAATGTTGCAAGCAGCAGGTCCAGTGCAGATTTCGGCCACATTTAGGAATTTTCTGAAAAAACATCCTTTTTTTCAAATTGAAAGGCCTGTCTGAATTTTTTCCCAAATTCCTGCCGAATTTAGATTTTGCCAAAATCGTACGCCACTGGGTATGCCCGCCCCCCTTATGAGCTAAGTGAGGTCCTGTGAGGTAATAGTGGTACTAGTTGCGGCCCTTGAGACTACATTGACCCAACATGGGTTTGATTTTTGCACTGGTCAATGACACCAACAGTTCTGCAAAGTGCAAACTCCTTCCAATAATACTTGACTCAAATGTTCTACCCACCACACCAAGTATGATTCTGGAACATATTTTCGCATCCCCATGAATTGAAAAAAAATCCTAAGGAGATAGAAATAGGTCAAATGCTAGGAGCACACTTTTATACTCCACACCAAGGTAGCCAATTCCATCCATTCCAAATCTACTAGAAATTATCCATCCAGAAATCCGAGGAGTAAAAAGTAAAGAGATTCCGAATATATGAAGCTTGCCACAGTCTACCTGAATTAATTCCGAAATTCAGAGTGGGCCACGATTACAGAATATCATTCAACTGCGTGGATCTATGGCAAGTGTATCTATGTCATAGGAACCGGGTAGTCCGGATTGATTATCATCATCGGCCAGCATGAATATGACTTTTTCCCAGGTCGTCAGTGGGGGCTGCTGGGAGGATGGGCGATTCAGTGGAGGCTCCAGCCCCCCCCCCCCCTCGTAGCTACGCCACTGTCTTGCGTTACGTCTTGCGCATGTCAGTTAACAAGCTTTCATATGGCTGTATTACACAATTTTTTCTACTCTAGTCGTCTTTGGTTTTCTCTCAAAATGAGACTTTTTCCGGAAAGGGTAAATACACAAGTTCTCTCCCGCAACGATGTCGGCAAAAGTCAAGAGAAGTAAATCCCAACCGATTTCTTAAAACTTCAGACCACTAAAAAGGCAATTCGGTTCAATGTGACTCCGGTATTTCCTACCGAGTAACGGATTTTTTTTCACAAATTTCTACACTGAGCCAGTTTGAAATTATCAAGACTCTCATATATTCTTACAAGTTTAGAAATTTTGGTACGTTCCGGGCCGTTACACCAACACAGGGCTGAACTCATCAATAACGTCACCAGCGTGTTCGTACTATCAACTGGAGTGGATATTACAGGCCGAAGTTTTGCTCAGTATGGTTTCGGTTTAGGTCATGGACACGAGTTTTTACATGCAAAATTTCAGCGGGATACGTGCACAATGACTCTCAGCGTTATTATAATAGGCTGATAATATTCAAACTACATTCCCCCGATGAAGACTGGTGCATATTCAGTTTCTACAGAAATCCCACATGATAAAAGTGGCATCCTAGCGCAATTTCATATCGCGAGTAACACAGTAATTTTAAGGGTATTCGATTATACGTATTTGTTTTTAAAATTATCCGTTTGTTGCTACACATGGTTTCGTAGCAGTTGACATATCACGGCTACGAATTTCAAGGTTGTTGTTAGTTTAAAAACTCACCACATGTAGCACTACTTTGTAATCACCCAATATAAGTAAACGCACTTTTATACCAGAGTGGGTAGGAAGGGACATGCAGGGAAGGAGAAGAGCCGAGGAGAAGGGCACTATTATGTAAAATGTACCCAGGGATAGGGTGTCTGGAGCTGGAATTATATCATAAATTTCTGTTGTGCCCCCTCCCATCACCCAATCGGCTCATATATAAAATATAAAAGGAAGACTGAAACCGCAGAAAAATTTATCAGTTTTCTGCACAGACCACACAGGCCTGCGTTCTTTGTGTCTAATCATACCAGAGCAGTGAATTATAAAATTTGTTGGAAACATTTTTTAAATCTGAATTCTCCATCGGTATGTGACTGGCTGTTGTCAAATGCAAATCTTTCCATCGCATCATAACATAATCATTATATTTATTCACATTTCAATCATAATAGGCCTATTTCTCTTCTCATTTTATGTCTTAACTTTCACAGCACGCCCTTTGCTTTTAGAATGGTTTCAATTTCTGTAACATTTTTTCAAATTTAACATAAAACAGTAAACGTATGTCGTTGTATGGGTGCTGGGTCGATGACGTCATATCCGTGTCCTTACCAAGGGAAGATGGAGGGGATGGCTTGAGAATATGTTAAACCAAACACGTAACAACAGTGTATCCCTACAGACCTTGAATCCAGGGTCCTGTACCATCATCTTTTTTAAAATGAACACTCTCTGAGGTCATGGCTCAAAGAGAACTTTGTAACTATGGAGATATCTGCTAATGTATATTCAAATGATCGGCATATTATTGCTATATGTTTAAGCTCCTTTCAGACATGGGGTTACCTTCTTTAGAAGTGAATACTTCTACACGCTTGGTATCTCCCAGTAAATTGTTTAAGGTTACATGATACATTTTTGTCCTTTATCGAGTCTATTTGTTCAACGACGGTACTACCCTGCTCATATCTAAATGAGAATATTAAAGAGTGATTTGTCTGGCAGTGGGAGCGCATAATTTTGCTCAGCTTTTTTGGTTCCTGCATCCGTTGTTTTTAAACACCGTTTTCCTAAACAACAACTGCAAAGCTTTGGGACATAGAGTTGTCACATGGTACACGTCATTTTGTCAAATGGGGAGGGGGGACAATGTACAGTCTCTTCCCTAATTTTTTCTTGTTGCTAATTAGAAGATACCTTGATTGTTGGATAAGTGTGTTCGAAGACTTTAATATGACATGTTTAAGGCATGCTATATGTATAATTCTTTGTTCGTAATTAGATGGGATGACCGAATACCAATCTTTTCCTCATCAAATGCTCCTTACAATTTATAAAGTATGCAATGTGTGTAGTTTCATGGCATAAGGAACAGTGGACTAGCAAACTAACTAAATAAATTTATAAACCTATGTAAACGCAAAGCAATAATTTCCTATGATCAAGACAATTGAATCTAGCATAATAAGAGACAACAAACAATGAAGGATTTAAAGACAAAAGAGAATGCTAAATAGAACCAGCCTGGCTGAAACCAATAACAAAAGTTTATCTTTTTATCAAAATAAATGAATAACGAGACTGGAATTTTGAGAGTAAGTCATATTCTTTCTCAGAAGAACTTTCTGAAAAATTTCAATCGTGCTTACATTGTTTAGATAGCACACCTTGTGCATTCATTTGTACACTTTGATTACACAATATCTTTGCAGATTTTTGTACAAAGTGATTAACGTAACATAATATAGGTCAGAACGACGAAACATTCCTCACAAGTGATGTGCTCTGTTCTATGGGCATATGATAAATGACGTAAATTCCACATCCAAAAAGATTATCTTTGACAGAGCCACACTTAGAGATGGCTACAATTTCCAGTTTGGCTGTCTACAACAGAGACCGAAAATTGACGAAGCAAGAGATGCCGGAGGATTGATATGTTTTAAGACATGTGTTGCATGTCTTCGGTGCGTGTACTTTACATAGCTTCTGGTGATACACGTACTCTGAACCTGTATGGAAAATGACAGCTGTGTACTGCCATAAGGGGATTCGAACACATCTTGCTGGTTGGGGAAAGGATGCTAGTCGATCTACATATATACAAAACCAAACACATCTTTCTTGGTGCGTGGGGTACTAAACTATGTATATCAGGGGATTTCAACAAATTTGGCTGGATGGTGTAGTGATGGAGTTAGATGTACATATAGGGATTCATTCATATCTTACATAGTGCTGAGTGTGATGAGGATTGAAGACGATGTGTAGGCTATAAAGGGATTTCAAAATATATCTTACTTGGTGGGTTGAGGAGGGGAGTGAATGCCTGTATTGGCAAAAGATGAAGATAAATGTGATCCCAAACTGACATCACGGAACCCCATAGCCAGTTATTGTTAATTTGCCATAAAAATATAGGAGGGTTATTCCATAAATAAGGGAGTCAGTAGATTTGGTGTCCCATTTTAAGTTTTGATTAATTTCAACTTCAGATTTGCACTGAATCAAAACATGTAAATAGAGGGAGATGGTCTCAGTCACAAGCTTTAGTGGGTATACACTTTTATTAGTGCTGAACATATCAAAAACTCGTTAAGAAATCGTGTGTCACGGTTTGATTATTTAACCAGTGTAAATGGGACACCAAGGGCATGTCATTTCCAAATTTAGTAAAGCATTTTCCTTACTACAATGAGCTGTGTAAAACACCAAAATTTTGAATAGGTTTAAGATGTATTTCAGGAAGCATTCGAGTATTGCTTTGGAAAAATATGCATCTCTACTAATTTTGTGAGTGCAAAATGGAATAGCAATGTGAACAGAGTACAGATTTCCAGTGTGAATCCAGTGTAAATTTTTGGTGTCCACTTCAAAATAATTTACTACAATGGTACCTGAAACATTTAAAAGCCTTGATGTACGTTAAAGTCCTACATAGTTACTATTCAAAAATGCAAAATTTGCAAAATAGACGAAGATACAAAATTTGCAAAATAAACAAAGATAAGCATAGTCGAGTTTTGAGAAGTAAGTGTCACTTAGTAAAACGGGACACCAAGAGGTGTCCTGTTTTTGAGGGGTATATTTTTCTCAAGCTCAACCCGATCTCCATATTTTAAGCATTTCCATTCCATAGAAAATCATAAAGTGGCCTTCTACAATGTTGCACATCTTTTTAAGGAGGATTTCAATAGTAGTGTCAGTATTATATAGAAAATCGGGTTTTGGTGTCCCTTTTACCCTGGGAAATATTGAGCGCATTTTGAACAGTTACGATTATTACAAATAACTGTTTTCAAACTTTCTACATGATTTGCACTTAACATGAACCAAAATATGAAAATATGGAAAGATAAAATTTCTAGTAAGTCATTTTAATTATGGAACTGGAAATTATTTGTGCAAATGTCTCAAGTTGGCTCCCTTATTTATGGAATCACCCAGGATTGTGTTATTATTCCCTCTTGAAAGTGTGAGGATGAAGGCCTTGTATTGATTTCATTTATTTTTTGTTTATTATACAAAATTAAAAAAAAAAGGTAAAATCGTGCAATAACACAAGTTTAGGTCTGAAGAGTCTAAGGACGTCTAGTAAAGTCTTTTTAGTACTTTACGTTATCTTCCGCATCTGCATTTTTCGATAACGTCGTATTATTAGCTCTATGTAAATTTACTACTCTTTATATCATAAAAACTGCAAATTTCTAAGACGAACAGAGTAACATCTGACCATTTGGGGGCACTAAACTTTGTTTGCAACACAACTGAAAACTAAATAGTCTTTTTTTCCGAATAAGAAATATTCGGATATTGTTTGTCATTCTAAATTACCTGGCGAGGGCAATGTTCTCCTGAAGGACACTTTTTACGCCGTGACTCTAAATAATCACCACATACATGCACAGTTTTTATTGCTTTTAATTAACGTTTAGGATTATAATTTCATCTTCAAAAAAGATTCATCCGATCTGTCTGGAAACAACACTAAATAATCTGAGATCCCGAAAAGATAAGTAATGGCATAGTAATTAAACAAATGGTACGTATTACAGTCAATGATGCGATCACACAAACCAACAGAATTGATTGGAATATCGTCCTCTTCACATTTGAATTTTAATCTTGATAAATAGATCACTAGATCAATCTCCACTCAGCTGGTGCCGCCAAGCCTTAAGGAAAGCATGTTTACTAAATACGATATTAGATATTGATGAGCAACACATGGGACCAGGGACGAAAGGAGTTCGCCAGCACTATTAAAGAGAGTCCACACCAAGGCCATATAATCTGATTCGTTTTCCTTGCATTTATTATTTTAGTACTAATACGGGCATTTGGTAAAAGTTCTCGTTCAAGGAGTTTATCCTTATTACTATACGATAAAATTTTCGCGTTCAGCACCAGAGTTCGGCTTTGGTGTGAATGCACCATTCAATCAATGCAACAGAACTAGATACCGTGAAAAGTAAGATCATCAAGATAAGGTTTATAAGCGTAATTGCATTGTACTTCTCTTCGACACATGAAGTTCCATCTACCCACACGATAGTTTATGGTAACCGATCAAAGAGAAGAAAGTCTCAGCGGAAAGTGAGGGAAAAAACTGAGAGAAGATGACGCGAGAAGTAAGGTAATCTCAACCTCAAATTAAGAATCTAAATTGGAAAATGTTTTTAGTGGTTGTCTCAGAGTCATAATGATTAGATCATTATATTTACAGAGTAATTAAAGAATGCGATATTGTAGCAACAAGGCCGTTCACAGAATACATGAGAAGACCATTCTTCAAAGATGAAAATTTTCTGTTTTCTGAATTACGGTACTTACTTTCCGTTCATAGCAAATTGATATTCATTAAGCTTTTATTTGGTCTGTCACTTGCTTACCACGTAATTTTGCAATAACGTTAATACTAGTGATTCAATGTAGTTAGTTAGTTAGATGGAATTTTACAGTTTCCAACCAATTGGTTCAAGTCGAGCGTGCCATGGCCTTTGCTCCAGTTGTAGCTCACTGGCTTGTTTCCCCTCTCCATTGCTTATGCTGAGCACCAAGCGCAATGACAGTAGATTCCGTTTTTAAAGTCTTCGGTATGACCCGGCCAGGACTTGAACTCCCAACCCCTCGACTGCATGTCTGATGTCTAATCGCTTGACCATGCAGTTGGTTCTTCCAGTGATTCAAATAAAACACCACGGGATATTTTTGGCGAGACTAGCCAATGAATTTGGTTAATTCGGCCTTCATTTCCTTGGTAAACACATAGAGATTCATGCAACATGCAAAGACTGCTTTGCATACAATACTTCGTTACTTGTATAAAGTTGAAGGAAAGTTCGAAGAATCATAAAAACTTGCGAAAGCTCTATTTTAATTATAAATAGTGTTTCGTTTTATTTAGTTCCCACGCAAACACCGAAAATGAGTATGGAACCACGGAAGCAATTCTTTTTTCAACTGTAAAGTGTAGGTTGTATGTGTGGGTGTACGTTTGTATGTATGTGTATGGAAGAGAGAATGTTGTAAATCTTGGACACAATGTATTTTAACATTTCCGCACTGGTTACGAAGATATGTATTTCTAAGCGAGTATGATAAGTGCGTTTGTCTAGTGCAGCATACACTATAAAGATTACGGGGGAGGGGGCTCCGTATACTTCAAACTTATGTGCGTTGATCTGAAAAATGCTCCTTGAGTGAAAGGGTTTCCAGTGGGCTGAAAAGGTGACCGAATAGAAATGAGGCATGATGCAAAATCCGCGAGCCACTTAAAAAGTAACAGTAGAAGTACATTGTGCAGTCATATTTTCTTTTACGTTGTTTTTGCCTATTTTTGAATAAGACACTGTCACGCAGGCATGGCATCGCATAACAATATGCCCTCGCACTGCTCAACCCTTTAGATTGTAATAGATACTCCCTGGCCAAAGCAGTTGGCTTCATAAACAGAATTCCCGCCGACGGGGATTAAAAGAACCTAAATAATATGTACGATCGATAGATAATCGTATTTGATCTGCTCTCCGCCACCGCACCAATTGCCGGTCCGCGAGATGGAGTGGAATAGGAAATGCAGGTCATCCAGTGGAGATGGATCTGCCGTTGTATCGGTGGCCTCTTATGTTAACATCTCCTGAGGCTAGCACTGGTGGTTCTTCTTGAAAGAATCTGACATTCTTCATTGACCCCAGCAATGATTCAACAAAAGCCGAATCGTCATTAATTAGACGTATTACTCTCACGTCAAGTGAACAGTGTCAAGCTTGGCAAGATTTAGACACTGACTTGTTACAATAATGGGTATATCGGTGTGATGACAGAGAAGGTGGCAGGTGGGGAGTTGATCCCATGGAAGTAAATTTGACATCGTTGAGTAGACTTACAAATGATTTAAAGAGAGGAGGTGTCTTTGATTACTTTTTTCTCCAAAACTGGATGGTTAGAAGCTGTTGGTGGATTCACTTAATCAGTAATCTGTTTTTCTGAGCCGGTTACATGGAGTTTTAGGGCTCAGTTTCAAGCCAATTGGTTCAAGTCGAACCAGCCACGGCTTTTTCCAATTGTGGCTAACTAGCTTGTTTTGCTAACCAGCAAGCAAAACAGCATATTTAAAGTATGTTGAGTCAAACTTCACACTCACCGGTCTATTTTCTCTGTCATAATGTCAATTTTTTGTATAAGTAAATTAACTAATATCATTTCTCCTTTAAAATTGTTTAAAGAAAAATGTATGTTTTAAAAAGGTGTGTTTAACGTATGTCGAATGAATCAACAAATAAATTAGTAGCTAATATTACTTCGCATGTAATAGGTAGCATAAAACTTGCAAAAGAAATGCAACAAAATGTATCTTGCACTTTTCAATATTGGTTAAAACATTTTGTGATGTTAATCGAAATGCTTACCAATGAAAAGAGTTCTTCGTCTTGCATCAATGTGGCAACTGTATTCCAACCAAAATGGCGTATAAAAGTCGCCCGTGCTGCATTGTGCGACGAGTCAGGAGCTGCTGTTCTAAAGAATGTTTTGTAGTAGTCTCTTTCAGAGAGAGCCACAGAGGTAGATGCATAGGATAACTGTATGTTTGAAAGGATAGAAGGAAAAATTGAAATGTTGCGAGTAAAAGGAGAAAAGTCAGTTATTCATCACAGCAGACGATTCGAATTCTCTCAACCTACTAACTTTAAGCCCCTCCCACAATCGTCTTAAACTTATCATAATCCAGACATAATCCCAGTGTATTGCTTCATGACATACCCTATTGAGTACACAAGGCTATAATGTGTAATTAGGGCACTCGCTATACATGCTGTATAATAAGAGAAAGTCTGTCTTTTTTAACTTGATGTTATTCAAAGAGTTGTGCCTGTTGAGAATTTCTGTGGACTATATCCCGAAATATTGTAGTTTGGGGTAATGAATGACCGACTTTAAATAAGAACGGCTGGTTCACAAAGTAGACATATAGAACTTATGCACTTGACTTTACAGTTCACACAAATATCTTCAATGGTGGTAAGCACGTATTGTTGCATCTTCAACCAACAATATAAATTGCGATTATGACTTGGATTTTACTGAGAAAAAGGCGCTTTTGTTAGGAGGAAACGTGCTTAGTTTCATTTTTTTTATCTTCTAATAAATGTTAGATAAGCTTGGCCTAATTCTGACAGGAACCAACAACCTCCAGCGTTGGCTGGTTCTGTTACAAAATAATCAAGACTGATTGCCTTGACGATCACGTTATTTGGACGATATCACAGTAGACATTTCAATCAAATATTAACACTAACAGACAAAAAATACTTACCCATATTTTCAAGTTACTCCCAAAAAAGCATATATGAATGCGACTGTCAAGTTACAAATAGAAATTCAAAACCTCAGCTTAAAGGGGCTCATTGAGTTGATAGCAATACTTAAAAAAAGAGTTTTAGAGGGTTACTATAACATGACAGTGCTTACAGTTAGCATAATAAGTCGAAATTCATATTAAACAGTTACTGATAAAGTTGAAAGTTTGAATTTTGTGATGTCCTGACTTGTAACGATTCCGTGCATAATTTGAAAAAGTATTTAGTCACGAATTTTTGAAAACCGAAATAAACCGTTAAGTACTTACACATAAAACCCTCATTTGAATGTAGAATATGTAGATTGTCTAAGTTTGGTACCTTGTCATTGGTATGCGAAAAAAGTTTACAGCCTTTGGAAAAAAATTGTTGAATTTCATGAACCAACTCAATGAGCCGCTCTAACATGGTAGTTGTGGGTTATGAGGCTTTTTACAGAGAGCTGGGATATTTGTAGTAAACATTGTTACTGAAATTAGGGCTGGTGGATCCCAGCGAATTTTTGCAATTACTTGGCTGTCTATAGACGAATTCAGACAGCAAGTGGTGATGGTCTGATTTCATTCGGCCAGAGCTGGGATCTATTACATATTTAATCTTTCAATTTCCTTCCTGTGCTGTATCATGGATGGTTGTACACTTAATTGTATCTTGTTTCCCTAGACTTCACTGAATATGAGGGTTTGAAATTCATGTAGACATGAAGACGTTTCAAGGCTGATGGACCCCACGAATGGTTGCCTACAGTCACTAAACAGAAAAAATGATGGGATTCGTCTGTAGATTTTTATCATATGACGTTACAATAATCCCTATCGGCCATGCTGAAGAACATTTAGCTACCTAGTAGACAACACTCGACGCGCTTGTTGTCGAATATGCACACACGGCGTATGCCACAGTGAACACTGTGAAGTGCGTTCAGCACAAAACCAAGTGTACTTTGCATAAAGTCCACCAGTATAGCAGCAGAGAGATCCTTAGTTTAGGATTTCTATGTATATATGACTTATCCGTGACCTAGGTGCACAGCCTAACCAAACCTCATGCATTGACGACACACTGACGTCATCCTCGGGGCAAAACAATGTAATAAGTGGCCTCACTCAAAAGAATTCGCCTAGCATGTGTAGCAGACTATGCGGGTATTCGTCTGGTTGTCAAATCAGCTGTTTATATTTCTCCATGTTGGTTTGTTTTGCCCCCAAATGAGGGCATACCTTTTGCTCTGTGAAATCATATGCATAAGGTCCAGAGAAATCCTAAGCTTTAGGAGTAATACGATAGATCTATAGACCTGTATGTGACAACACAGTGCCAAAATACGTCTCATTTAGAGGAATGACAAACCAAATCTAAAATTTAAGACAGCTGATTGGTCAACCAATCGAATACTCGTGTAAGTCTCCTTCAGAACACTTGGTGCGAATTCTAAAGCCCGCTTACACAAAGATAAGTGGACCTGCCACGTGTCATCGTTATTCCTACAAATATGATGTCAGTGTGTTGTCAATACACAAGGTCTTTTCGGATACGCACGTGAAATGAGGTACCTGCGTATCCGATTGGTGGACGAATCAGCTGTCTGCCTTTGTTAGTGTGATTTCCAATGATACTAGCATTACTCCTACGATAGGAGTACTTTTTACTAGGCCTATGTGAAAATCACATAGTAAATCATCTACTGTAACTTAACACTTATCCCCATATTGTTTCGATAAAGAACCACAAACTGGTAAGTCGACCAACAGGGGTGCTTTAATAAAAATATACGGGCTATTTGAAACATCTGAAAGGGTAACATTGTCACTCGAATTGGAAAATGAATTAGATGATCAGTCATTTAAATCGCAAAAGAACCAATCGGCCGACGATTAGAACAATAGGTCGAACTACATGGATTATAATTAAGTTTGATGAATAAAACATGATTCCATTTACTGACTTTTTCACATATGCAGATGCTCCGATAATTATCAGCATTTTCAGATTTACTCACTGACTAGACAACAATTACCTTTGTTGTGAATTGGTAAACATCTTTCATAAACCCTTATAAGTTATTTTGAACCCTTACACGTTTCACCGAATGCTGAAGACCTTGAGTAAGAGAATGTTTTGTTTTCTTCTATAAATCGTAAGTAAAAAAACGAGATAACTAAAACGTACTTTAAAAAAGATGGCCACCAATAATCTTATTAATAACGTGCCTTGATTACTTTGTTTATTCCAAAGCCCTGTCTTGGCGAAAAACAAAACTCCATGAAGGACAATTTTAAATTGGTTTACCCGTTGGGTTCAGCGACGATAGCTGAACAATTCCCCTACCACCACTTCTCGAATTTATCTTATTTTTCTCGTTATTGCTTTTGAATTGGTTCGCTCACGTGGTATTCAATATTTCTTGCCAGACGGCTTATCTGCGAATAGCTTGATTTAATTCAGCTTCTATTACTGGCGTTATTAAGACCGGGTTTCTTAATTAAATTGTTTTTCGACTCAAGTTCAAGAAGTTATACAAGTTGATTCCCCTTACGAGTGAGAATTCAGCTCAAGCGTGAAGGAATCTTGTTGATTTCTTTATCAAATGAGTCAAGGGCAGCGTCAACTGTGTGACACACAATGAACTTGAATTACCTTAATGCTATGCTTTTCTTCTCGGTCAAACACAAATCAAATTCATTTGCTTTTTCAGTCAGTCAATTTGATCTCTTGAAAGAACTCAAATTAGAGTCAATTACGACTCGGTATGGGGGCACCAAGTATTTCTTTTCAAGTTAAATTTTATCACCATGTTGAGACAAGATTGTGGGCAGTTGTTACTATATAGACTCATATGACACCGTTTGTCCAAGGGCATTATATGAATTAAGAAAGCGATATGCACTTTTTGGTTTCTTTCATATTTCTCTGAAAGACTTAAAATGTCGACGGAAGTCTATGTAAATGACAAACCTTTGTATTTGTCCGAACGACTTTCTTTTGCCTGTATGATTTAAGGTGCTTTCACACCGCCAGCGAAGCTAGGCGAGGCGAAGCGAACCGAGCGTCTTGTAAATATGTAAATGAAAACAATAATCAATCGCTCAAAGGTTTCACACCTCGAGCGAGCGAAGCGAAGCGACTCCAGCGGTTCGCTTGTGTCCCGCTCGGCATTATGTTTACCTATTTATCTCGCTCGAATCGATGAGCGCCAAAAAACAGACGTGCAAATTTTGCAATGTGTTTTGGTAGTTATAGTGCATGTATGTAGGCTATGTATGAATGGATGTATTATCTACCTGCAAGGAGATGAAAATAGAGACGAACATTGCGGTAATCTGGATACAGACGGTATAATAATCGTGATATTTTTGTCGATCCCGTCTCAGTCCTGCACGAGGTGGTTGTACTCTCGATATCCCTCCTTACGAGTGTTGATGTTGTACATCCACATGAATGCAGCCACACACTCTCTACATGGTGACGGCTAGTTTAATTGTGAATGCAGCCTATAGCAAACCGATAAAGTGAAATGAAACGCCCCATTCGCTCACTTGTATTCTCTCGCGGTGTGAAAGCACCAGCGAGCGTCCAAACGTCCGGGCGTTGAAAGCTCGAAACGCCATCGCTGGAAACGATTTTGGGTTTGAAAGGCTGAAGGCTTCTTTAGACGAATCTGACTAGTCCAGTAATGTAGGCCATTTATGGGATCTATCAGCCATCGGCCTTTAGTCTTCTTAATGTTGTAGTCTCTGGTGGATTGGATGGGATTTCAGTGTAGAATCATCCATTGTACAAGTCAAATTGAACGGATTAAGGCTGACTGCCTCCAGTTATTGCTGTCGAGATCTGAACTTGTCTGTCTGGCTTTTTAAAAGTGTCTTAAGGTAGGACGATACCCAGTGATTCTTCTTTCAACTACTGTTTAACAACTATTTTTCACAATTTGGGAAGGCCTTCAGCATGAATTTCAATTTATCAAGCCAAAAAAGAAAGAAAATTTTATCCCTTTTGCTAAGCTTCCCCGTCCAACTCAAATTTATATACTGCATATGTTAAGGTTACGATTACATTATATGATTTTATTACATAACATAGTACAATTATCTATGAAAGATGTACTACAAGTACGTCGTCAACTTTTTTTTAGCCATGGGATTTATCGTCATCTCTAAAACATTTCTTTAATTTTCTGATATATCACAAGTAGTTGGATTTAAAATTCATCTTGCATGGGTTTGGTTGGTCTAAACTTTCTGCTTCAGTGTTTACTCCTTTCCTTATGCATTTGAGTTTTTTTAATAAGCCGTCCCCTTTTAGTTATGACGCGGGCTCGAATAATCTTTCCAATGCTAGGTTCCTCAGTCACCAATCAGTCAATCAATTACCTTATTCATTTTTCTTTTTTTTTCACTTCAAAATTGTGATATTTGTCTTTGATTTGTATTAATTTATGTGTGATATGGTTGATGTGGAAATGAATTGGATTAAATTAAGTTAAAATCAACAGTTGAATGAAATGGGATGTTCTGAAATTACGAGATGGAACGAACATTTGAAAAAGCTGGTATTTTTTCATTAAAGAAGTACTTAACCTCTTAATCCTTGATTTAAATCTTATACATGACTGTATACATACCCAGTGGAATGAGGGTGACGAATATGCCCACAGGACATCCTAGTTGCATTAAATGGAGACTAAACAGTTGGGAAGCAGACCTTACATTTATGATCGCTATTGCGCAATCTTTACACCTTCAACACTCGCGGTGAAATACATTCTGGGGTTTGACCAATAAAAACCCGACATATATAACACATTTAGTGGGGGTTGCAAAGCCTTCGTGATTAGGTGAAGTCTCATTAAACCATTGGAGGTAGTAAAAATTGATTATTCATACTTACAAACAGAATCATGATAGATTACGACAAAGACTATTAACTTCGTAACTGATTGTAATAATAATGATTGAAAGTGAGCATCGTATAGTATTTCGATCCTGAAGACATCTCTTCGTCGTGATGCTTTGTAAAATTTTGGTGTAGGAGTGATTGTTTCTTTTTTATTCTTTATTTTGAAAAAAGCTGGACAAACTCGTTGTTATATTTCATACAAAACACAACCATAATTTAAATTTACAAAGTATGTTATCTAGAGATGATTATATATCGAAGCACATAAGTCAATCACATCATAATGTGATCGCCTTGTGCTTAAAGGTTAAAATGATATCGCACTTAACGGGAAACCATTTATCCTTTTAATGAGATAGCGTGGAATGATATTTACTAATCGACCGATTTCGTTTGCAGCGTGCTGGGGAGGACATTGCAAACATCACGCTTTGACTTTTCGTGATGGTAATCGATAAATTATCTAGGCTCTTCCTATTAATGTATTAGTTTTCTTTTCGTATCATAAGTATGACATAGGTCTAGGTTTATTTTCATAGCTCATTGATGGATGGAATTCGTGTTCAAGCCGTAAGAATAGGAAGAATGTGACATTTCTAAAGCACTTACTAGTAAATTATGATCCATTGGGATCCTCTTTAACTCTGCCCAAATGATAGTATGGGCTGAGCTATTAACAAACCCAACAAAAACACAACGGTTCCACACTACTTACTTGTGAGTTGGATGACGTCATATCGTTGTTAGAAAGAACTTAAAAACATGTCATTCAAAATATAGTGAACAGGTTTACAGGGAAAAGGCCTAGGGTGATTCATACTGTCCAAGCCCACTTTAGTTTTATTTCATCGGAATTGTGGTCCCTGATGGGTGGTATATGACTTACACGCAGGTTCCTAATTGTCTATATAAATGATTAAACCTGTTCCATGTAAAAACAGGCTTGTAAAACACACACCGAATACCGGCCACCACCCACATAAACACCAAGTTCCACGCTAATACAGTCCCATTCTTTGGTTCTTAAAACTGTACGCATTGATTCCTGCCTTTAGTAGACTAAAATGACCCCTTTCTTCGCTTGGGCTGTGACAGGTATGGTTACATTTATGCTTTATATGAGTAATGTTTGCATGTAAGATTTTCATACATAAAGTTG
This sequence comes from Holothuria scabra, assembly GCA_037179385.1. Lineage (NCBI taxonomy): Eukaryota > Metazoa > Echinodermata > Holothuroidea > Aspidochirotida > Holothuriidae > Holothuria > Holothuria scabra. Next base: position 13,042,555 of record CM074192.1, on the reverse strand, counting down.
CAATAGTCTTGAAGAAATTTCTGTAGTCAAAGTCTCCCTGTTTTCACGTTTATGTTTCATATCCCTAACCATTCGTAACTTTGAACTCTTATGATAGCTATCCAAAAGGAATATACTTTGGGGCGAAACGCCAGGATACCTCAGTGTTCCGTATTCATTTCGTAGTTTTCCTGCGTAGCTCCTGTTGTTTTCTTGTCCGTTACTCTTGTGTAACATTTTGATACAAGGGTTCTGCACGGGATTGTCCGAACATAATTTATGGATTACAAATTCATAGAATGAAGTCAATTGGAAATGCATGGCGTAGGCCCCTATTCAAATATAAAATTTCATTCCTACTGTGCTGATGACATTGTTTTCAAATGTAGAGCATTTATAAACTTAAATGGGAGTACAGAGGTAGTCAAGGGCGTCGATTTGTTCTCAATATGGGGAAATTATATCTCTTTTGAAAAAGTAATGTGTGAAAAATCTAAGTGTACGGGTAATATTATCAAACCCCCTCCCCGATCTCCACTCATGGTAATAATGCATAATCAGCAATTGTAAATATTTCTGTTAAGGAGTTTGCGGATATGACAACAAATAATTTGAATTATTATTGAAACAATAAGTCTGATCAATTAACCCAAGAAATAGTTCTGTCTCACCAAAACAGCATGTAGCAGAAAAGTTAAATATGGAAGTTGAATCATTCGAAATTCAAAAAATGTTATAAAATTGTTCTTGAGCAGATTGCGTTTGTACAACCAATAGATAAATTTCTATCTGTAAGAAACAATTTTTGAGAAAGTAAAAAAAAAAACAAACGGAATATTTCCCTTCAATATCAAACAGTAAAAAAGTCCCACTACGGAAGTCTATACCTACCATAACTATGTTCCAGTAGGGAACTATCATTGCGGCTCTTTTAGAAACTTCGGAGCAAGAACATCCAAGGAGCATCATCATTGTCGGTCTCCTATATAGCTGGTCATAAAGGGCGTCAATACCGATTCCTGGATGGCACTGTGAAGTACAAAGAAATTTGATCATTTCGTAGTAAATTTGTAAAGATTTGAGATTCGTATTTTAACCAATGCGAGCCATGATAATTACTTAGCTTTACATATAGACTTGTTGGCATTCGAATGCTGTATTGACTGAAATAATAATGTTGTCACCCATGCACCATGCTGTCTGTCCTCTATATATTATGTTATAATCTTACCAGCCATAACCTCTACGGTAGTTACAAATGCAAAGAACTCTGAAAATAGTTTCTTTTGTAACAACCTTTTTCAAACATTTATATCTTCAAACTCGCTGCCTCATATACCCTGTCCACCAACAAGTAATAGCAAGGCAACAGCAGATGTCGAATTACAGGAAGACTCATTTACCATGAAAATATCTCACATCTTTTCCTTCTCTACTTACAACAATCACGTTATAACTCAACCTTTTCTTTAAAATAGGAACAGGTATAGAAATTAAGAATGATATTCAGAATAGGAATCAACTACCGTTACCTACGGTATGTAGGAAAGGCAATAAACATATGTAACTTTTAAAAGTTTCATTGGCTCAGTTCACCCAACACGGGCTTAATCTACAAGGTGTCCTCTTTTTCACCTTTTTTCTTTGAAAAGAAAAAAACAATTCCCCTCGTCCAAAACGTTTGGTGTCAATCGGGTGTAGTTTTTGTTATTCTGCTTGCTAAAGTCCCCACCACAACGTAAATTTACAAGGTCACGTGGGCGTATGTGCATGAGTACAGAATGACCCAGGCAATATGCCATGAAAAGAGCATGTGTAGCTCAACATGCGAATAATTATCTGTACAACTGTCTCCCAATGAATCGACGGGAAAGAGCTTGCCGAATAACTCCGGCAACTCCCTGCCCAAACTTACTAACTCTTTGTGAAGTATTCCTCAAATGGTCAAAATTTCTATCCAATTATCGAATCCATTTTCAACATATTCAGTCCTTCCTTCAGCCTTCAACCTTATCAAAACGTTGATTGAAATAAGTTGTGGTTACGCTGTTTCAAGTTTGATGGTCAGACTTTCACTGCGTTGAATATGTACTTCCTTATTTTACCTTTACATGCTTCCTGTGCATAATCTATTTTTAATTCATAACTAACAAGTCAACAAAGATTGGCACATTTGCCCATAATGTTATGTGTTATTTTTAATACATCAATTTGTGCGTCGCAACAGGTGTTCCATGAATGACCCTCCCTGGTGGCTTATTGTCGGGATTATAGTATCTTCGTCCATAGAGAGAGCGTTCCAGTGACGTTTGTCAGTCTACCGAGTTCACCAACCCCCATCCTTCAGAAATAAATAACACCACCTGCACAGAAGAAAAGATACTTTCGGACCATGGTCTTCGTTAAAACTCTATTACTTCGGTTTTCTAGCAATAAAACGGTTTTCTAGTGATGGAACTCCAATAAAAATCAATGTCAACACTGCTCGCTAAACCAGAACGCTTTCATGTAAAATCTAATCAACACATTTTCTGAGGGGGGGGGGGGTGGGTGGGTTGAAAATCCCGTTCAACCTTAACTCTATTGACTTTTCGAATGTTAGGGACGTATGAAATTGTGCGAAATCGAAAAGCAATGAAAAAAACGTCGTACAAATCGCTTAAGGTAATATTCAACAGTGCGCACCCCCCCTAATTTTGCCATGGTAACTAAAATGACCACGGTTTATTTTGTCATTTTTACCCCAAGATGATACAATTGGAAAACCTATATCCACCTGTGCATAGCCAGTATAGAATGGCGTTGATGTAAAATAATATGTTCTGTCCTTGTTCGGATCATGGCTTCCGCAGGAATGAATTATTAGTGAAACTTGATTTCTGTTTCCAATCGTTTCTCGGTTTAGTGTGAGGTTAATGGTAGAGAAAATTTTGATAAATTTACAGTGTTAAAAATCACTATAATTATTTTGAAAAAATGAAGAGATACATAAAGAATACAGAAATTTGTTCACAAATATTTCCCAGTATTATTTTGGAATCTTATGTTTCTCTTTTTTGTTATGTAAATTTGTAGATATTTAACAGTATACTTACCATATGCGTCCCACTCTTATCCCGCTTTGCCGAATGTTTCATGTCCTGATGACATGCATTATAACGAAAAACTAAAAATAGATTCCAAACAACAATGATCAAGTTTAACTGCTCAACTACTCAAACCGTCTAAGAAGTTATATCAAGCTTAGTCCCAGTACATATGAAAATTAAACATTTATCATTTAACCTGTTTTAAAACCTAGTAAAAAGCGCACCGTTTCTTGCATGGAATTCCTTTGATTTGCCATTATCCTATTTATACATCCCCTTGAATTTATTCTTTAATTATACCAAACCTCTTGTCCATACAAGATCGAAAACCCTATTTTTACACATGTCCACCATCATGTGGACTATAAAAATTTTCAGCGACAGAAGGCTTATAAGCCATGAGGGTTGGGGAAGGTCGTCCCCTGATATTTCCAACCGTAAATAACGTTTGGCGTACTTAAAAATACACTGAAATGCTGAAAAATTCAAGGTCCTCTTAATGATTCTAAGGTCCAAAGAACCCTCGAAATTGTATAACGTTCCTTTTCCCCAAATTTCGGGGCGAATATTCAGGAAAGCTCCCCATCACCAGTACAGTTGATGCGTTATCATATGGGTTTCTCTTCCTACGAAAATGACCTTCCTTTTACAAGATACACAGCTTGAATACAACTCTACGTATAAAGGGTAAAATTAAAAAATGTTTAAGTACATTTAGTTTTACGCTAAATTCGATAACCTTAATAAGTAGTCCGAAGTATCTTAAAACTTTGAATCAAAGCTACATTTATTTCTTAAACGTTAAATAAAAAAACAAAAAGAATGATATAAATCAGTGGTTCTAAGTTTTTTCATTTATCCCATCCGGAGAAAGTTCGATTGTACATAGGCTTGCATGACCTACGCTACGACTTTGCGTCAACCAAAGGTGACTCTCCCTGTGGCCCATCAAAAGGGAACAGCCCTCACGTGCTGCCAGCTTTGCAGTTGCAACATGCAACTGACGAAATGTAGTAATTAAGTAAATTTTCAAGTCATGTAATCCTCTAAAGCTCCATCAGGAAGATGATACGGCTTATGTGGAGCAGATACACAATTGTGTTAACTATTGTAGCAACAACTTCCTAGAACTTAATGTAAAGAAGACAAAAGAAATGGTTATTGATTATCGGAAGTCAAATAATGTCCCAAGTGTTGTCACTATAAATTGAAGTATGGTTGAAAGAGTGGACACGTATAAGTATCTTGGAGTGGTTATTGACAATCGACTTTCCTGGCATGAGCACGTAGAAGCTTTATCGAAAAAACTAAGCCCTAGAATGTATTGTATGCGTATTATGAACAAATTTAATGTTAATAAAAATATACTTGTCATGTTTTATAATTAAGTTATTTGTGTGGTTTGGTAATATAATTTTTATCGTGTGGCTGGAAAAAAGAATGGAGACAAATATGCAATTGACACCATTATTAAGCAGACAAGTCGTATCATAGGGGGAAGTTCAGCCATCGCTCACTACGACCTATCACCGTCGTTTGGGGACGAAACTGATGAAGACTATGCAAGATAATGATCACCCACTTAGTGCAGTTTTACATAATGCGATTATTCCTAGAAGTGGCAGAATAAGATTACCCTACTCCAGTACTAATCGACACCCGTCCTCTTTTATACCTCAATGTATCAAATTCTATAATCGTACGTTCAAGCGGTAATTCTTGCCTTCTTAGTTCCTATTATCTTACACTTTTACTCCTCTTATTTTACGTCTTATGCTTTTCTCTTAATTCTTTTAATGTTTAAGTGGTGTTTGTTTGTATATATTTTTGTAATTTCACATTGTCTTTTATTGTTTGTTCTGTTTTCATTTCTTTCCTTGTGCAAAATCCTCATTGGTTATTTACAATACCAAAATAGTTGAAACCATGCATATTGCTAATTATTAAGCATGAAAGCAACTCAACCCTTATACGGAACTTAACCAAAGGTAGATCCCCGTAGGAATCCAAGCAGCAACACATACACTCTAAAAACACAGGGGTTAAATTTAACCAGGATCGGTGTTCTATTTACTCCAACATAATCCTGGTTAAATTTTAACGCAACTCCTGGTTAAACTGACTCAAATCCTAGTTTTTTGTTTTAAAATCCTAGAATTTGTGTTAAAAGTTAACCAGGATTGTGTTGGAGTAAATAGAACACCGATCCTGGTTAAATTTAACCCCGGTGTTTTTAGAGTGTAGAACAACATTTCTCAAAACAAGTAGTTGTTGTCCTCTTTTTCTATAAAACACTTAATCTTTTCTTGTACGACTAGTTATAAAGTATGAAGAATATCTTCACCAAGATATAATCAGTTTAAAGTTCTATCAAAGATGGTACCATTTTGCTTCTATAGGTTTTGCATATATACCGTCTCCTTATCATCCCCTAATTATTCCAGTTATATGCCTTCTCTTCAGCACCCTCAACGAACAAACACTCGTTCACAGGAGAAAACGAAGGGTCCTCTTGGATGTCTCTGTTGGCTACCTTAGCTAAAGGTTCGCCGCTTGATACTCCACTTAGACGCCCTTAGGCTCAGTGGGGTAACCAGAGGGAAGTGCGGGGGCGAGATCCCCCTCCCGGTCAACCGTTTGCCCCAGCTTTTCTTCCTCCAAGGAAATTCAAGGGTAAAAATATAGTGGCCAAGTATTGTTTAGAGAAATTCAAAATCCATCCTTTAAATTAAGGATTTTTAGTGTAAACAGACTGCGAAAGGCTATTTCCCGGAGTCTGAGAGGCAGTTTAACCAATATTTTTTCTGTACGCTAAAACCTGACGATAAGAAACACATATTTTCGAGGAAGAAACAAGTTAAATGTTAAATTATACAACGACGTCTTGTACAAGCTCATTTTCCGATGCTTAAAGTTGCATTTCATCCAAGTGGTTCATTTTATCTGTTAATTTTCTGACCATTTTACAATTTGCTACTTTTTATCGTTGAAGTGAAAATTTCATTGTAAAAAGAAAATCCAAAATTCGACTGCCTAGACCTGTTTGCCAGCCTAGGAAATACAGCTGTATAGGCTCCGAGCCAACCGATTGATACAATCCGCATAGATAGTGCAATTATTTCTTGTTCCACCAAGTAACACTTGCCCCTCAGCCCCGCCCCCCCCCCCCCACATACACACAAATGAAAAAAGTCTAGTTACCCCACTACATACGCTGCTTTCTACTATGTCAATATTTGATCTAAAGAACAAATGCACTAGCTTTGTTGAATATTTGCTTTTCCAAACTTGGAGAGCGCAGCAAACACATCATTGTTACAAACGAAATATGGACAACCTTCAAATTTGTCAACATTGTCAAAGTTTTCTTAAGCGAGAAATTTTCAAGGTTATAAATCCAGACAGATTTTTCGGTCTCGGAGAAGATCATCTCAAGTACGTGACATCTATTGATTTGCGTCTTATGAACCAGAACCCTTGTTTAGGGGGACATCAAAGAAGGCCTCTCTCAAAATCTTCACAGTGCCATGAGTTTTATGAAGCAAAACGGAAATTGGGTTTCTATACTGATCTTTTTTCTTCTGGAATTCTTGTGTCGCTCGAGTACCTGTGTTTCGCCAATGCAATTATTTCAGGAGGATAAAAAGATTAAATAGAAAGGAAAAGAAGACGAAAAAGCGGATTTAACCTTCTCAAGGGCTTTGCCTGTCTTGATGAGGACTCCCCTTTTTATTACTTTTCCAGTCAAAAATTTATTGGACGGAAATTCAGCCAAACTTTGGGGCGATGGTGCTGTTTTCATTTGCAAATTGATTTCAATTTCGATTTTGCAACGTGCAGGCAGGTTTGTTGATGAGCCATTGTATTTCAAACAATATTCGTTGTTAAGGGATTGGAAATTTTTGAGGTTTCCGCTGAGGAAATTCTATTCCTTGCCTATGTTGTATATTTATTACATAAAACCGCTTAACCACATCACGATAAGCTTTGAAAGTGTCGAGTTATGATGATTTCCTGTATGGATGCAAACCGATTGGTATCTTCGAGTGGGGGCATAGAAGCCATAGAACATCCATTGGGAAGGCTTTCCTCAGTATAAGAAATTTCCGAATTCCGTCGAACTTTACCGACCGACAGCTTTCGGCATTTTGGAACTTCATGGACGCAAGTTCCATAAGTTCTAATTTTGAAATTTTCTTCAATTAAGACCACACAATTTTAAATTTTCGTCAGGACTAAACCAAACCCAAACTTTTATGGTATACACAAGTCATCTCTGTTGCATCTCCTTGGTCTGAAAATCCTTCGTCAATCCGTCAATTATTTCAAGGATTAGGATTGCCCTTTGTCCTTGGGTATTTCCTGTTTTCCGTAGAAATCGGAAGAAATCCACGCAGAAATCACTCCGCAGAAATGCTTACCGCATAGTGAAAGCCAGAGAGCCACAAATGGAAAAGGGCTTTGGAGGGCCCGGCTTAAATCAATTGGTTAGTTACTGAGTCGCAAAACCTATAACTTACCTTTTAGTGAAATTAACAAGAAATCAATAAAAAGTACGATAATGCAGCTTTAACGAAGTAAGTTGGTTTATGATGGACTCTACTGTAAATATGGATACCGTTGCCATCTTGCGTGCTAATTATGTCTAAAAGTAAAGAAGTTTTCAACTTAAAAAATGAAAGTAATGGCTTTAAGCTAAAGGCATACCGAACTTGTCGAAAGGGTGAATTAAAGGGGTTCGTTGAATTGATATGGATAACTAAACGTTTTATATAATATTTATAAAATAATACAGTGTTAAAGGGTCACCACCACATGAAAATGCCTACATTTTTTTTTATTTCTCTTGCTCATAAAGACAAAACACAATAATTACAACAGAAACATATAGGCTTATCTTAATTACAAAAAGAAAAAAAAAAGGTTTATCATGAAGGTAAAAACACACGTGGGATCTCGCACCAGAAAAACAAAGGGGGGGGGAGAAAAACAAAGGAAGGGGACAAAGTGGACAACAATGGGAAGGACCGGGGGTAACTAATCAGTCTATAGTTCATTTAATTGCATTATACAAAACCAAGGGAACCAAAAGTTATACCATTCATGACTTTTCATATTACGAAACAAAATATCTTTCTGGATCATAAAGTAATCTTTCAAAAAATTTAGTAATCGAAAATGACTAGGGAGGGCTTTCTGTTGTTTACATTTCCAAATGAAATATTTCACCAGGGTAATAATCAAATTCAATTCTCGACTAAAGTTGGACCCCAAAAGCACTGTAGAAATATCGAAATTGACCCCTTGAAAACCAGCATGTCTCAAAGAAATATGTAGGTGATGGCAAAGTTTACTGGCGTGACTACAGCTGTAGAATAAATGTTCAATTGATTCTGTATATTCATGGCAAAGGTCACATTTATCGCATGTTTTAACTTTAATCACATACAAAAATTTGTTTGTCGGAATAATTCTATTTACTATACTATATTGGAACCATCTTAACTTTGTTTGTTTAGAGTAATGGAAAGGGGCACTACAATAAAAAGGCCAGTCTTCATTATTAATCTCAATTAATTGACACCACCTAGAATATATTTTATTGTGAAAGCTGACCCCGTCTATTAACCTTATGTAAACCGCCTTAGAGGTAAGAGTACCACATGTGAGAAGATTATTTATGTAGCTGTTAATAGGGGATGCTGGTCTTATAAGTGTACCACAACAAATTTCATCTCAAACCGATTTAATAGAATTAACAATGCCATGATATTCTAAAAAGTTTGATGAAATGTGGTACGTCTGAATGAAACTGTCGTAGGATAGAAAAGAGCCATCTTCAGAGAGCAAATCTGAAATAAAGAGAACACCTTTCATATGCCAATGCCTGTAATACACAGGAGAATTATTAATCTGGACTAAACTGTTATTCCAAATCGACATGGTAAGTTTATTTAAACTATGCTGCTTAAAAACGATTTCATCCCTAAGAAAATTGTAAGTGGTCTCTAACAGGTTCTTCCAAAAAGGGTTCGAAATTTTTTGACTAGCCAATTTCAAAAAGAAATCGCCATGGTTATGGAAAGAGTCAATACTTGCCTGCAATGCCTACAATTGGCAAAATGAGTCAAGGTCAATATCCAAAAGTTACGGAAAGGGTTAAAATTTTTTAATTTCGTGGGGTCCTGTTTTGTAACGGATTGATGCACAGGCCTAGGCCAGTTTGAAAAAGGGTCTGGTAACAAAACTTTTGAAAACCGATCTGAACCGTGCAGAAATTTCTCATGAAACAGTTATTTGTATGTAGGATGTGGGGATTATCTACGTTCGGCCTTTTGTCGTGAAGGAAAGTACTTAAGACGCATGTTTGGAAAAATTTGTTGAATTTCATGAAACAACTGTATGAGCATTAAGACATTGCCATAAGGGTCACCTAGACTTCGACCCCGGTTGATCGTTGGGTGGTTGTGGGAAAATATTCTGCAGTTATCCCAGCACCTGAGAACGCATAATGATTTCATTATGCCATATTTCAGTTGGACTGGAAAGTAATCTGCGGGCTACCATGTGCATCTATACACAACCTTGGCTACTTAATGCTGTCCAATCATTGGATCGCTGCCCGAATTATTCTACAAATTGAAAAATACCCTGAACGGGTTCCCTTTAGATCTGCTTCTGTGCATGCCTGTAAACGTAATTACTCTGTCAGACAGTTCTGCTCATTGATCACGGTCAAAACAAAATTGTCGTTAACGAAAATACCTAACAAACATTCTCTGAAATCGGAAACCCATTTGATATTTGAAGCTGAGTCTATCGTCCAAAAGGACATTTTTGCTGGGCCCTTCTAGATATCGGTTACCCACATGTAGTGTATGTGAACATTGTAATGTATCAGAATGACAAACACATTTGCAAGTGAAGGATGAGACAATATGGATTCTTCAAATAATAAATTATCCCACCGCTTTTCCGTGGACCGATAATTGAATGTTAGGAATATTTCAGTTCCATGTTGGCCAAGTCATTAATGGTGTGCTCATGAAAGGTTTTACAGATGTTCCCGGCGTCATTATGTGAAACAATCGTTCTTTCAATATGACGGCAGGCGGCCATTAACTCCCCCAAATCTGGATATTGTTTGTTTTCAGTAATACTTTTGAAGCCAACGAACATGCCACAAAACTGTGCTGATGTATGACTGCTGCTAGATTTCTGGTAGCACTGTAGTTAAAGGGCAAGCGCAGCAGGCCTATCCCCAAACTTATACTCTGAATTAACAGCTAAATCTTGTGGTTTTCTTTTTCCTCTCCAAAGTATCTTTCATAATATTTTAGGATTTCAATATTCCATTTTGAAGGTAAACCAATCAGTTACTTTAAGTGCATTTCACATTTGAGGAGAAAAAATGTTGTCACGTGACTCTCATTTGCCAATCGTGAAGCAGGATAGTCTAATACACTACTTCAAGTTGAGTTCATTGCATTTCCCCTTTAAAGGAAGACCTCAAACATATCCTGCTTGCAGTAGCTTTAAAATACAAAGGAATTTCAAACTGTGATACTGACGACCAGTCTTTCGAATCAAATGTTTCCATGAAGTGTAACTTTGGCAAATCTCCTCCAATCAAGGCACGTTGTCATAGAGACCAAGAGGGAGGAGTCCCTTTATAAGTAAGACAAAATCTGCTACTGATATAATTATCTTTGGTACTTTTCTGAATCTGCCTCAGGTATAACCACTTGTATTACTGTTAGACCACTCGACACAAGCTATTGGATGTCCGCAACTTGAATATTTTTGTAAGTTGCATGACTCGAGAAATCAAGAAACCTGAAAAGATGTGATGTTCTTCAGTTCCTATTTTCTGAAAAGTAATTCGAAGAAATGCAGGGGAAAATATCAATTATTTTACCCGACGTTTCGCTCCGACCTGAACAGGTGATGGAATAATGTCTTAATTAAAGCGACCACCCTTTCTGCCCCATACCACTAAATTTCTTGTTTGGTCACCTCACGGATGAAGCCCAACTCCCATTTCTAAGGTTCACCTTCATCACCGTGATTGCAAGAGGTTAACATCGTGTTAGAATTTCTCAATACAACTACGAGTTGTGTAAAACAACATATTTAACGACGTATCTCATGTCGGCAATAATGTTATATTTATATGGGTCAGATAACCAGAATATCAGCAAATGTCATATTGAAAGGTGTTACAATATTTGACAACTTATGATAATTATGACAGTGACCATAAATTGCTAATGCAATTACAATTAAGATACTAACACTTATTGCACATTATCCTCACGCGGTGGAATCTTTCTTTTAATATGTTATCATTTCTTTTCTTCACATTCAATCTAAAATGAAGTCATTTAGGCTGACTATTATTATGATGTCGTATAAATCAAAACTCTTTCCGTAATAGGAGAGGCAAATTGCTAATTTGTAAGCCCGTCTTAGGTGATCTCATGTGATCTGGAAAACATAACGCTGGTGCCACTTTTTAAATATACGTTTGTGACTTTTGGCTAATCCGCACCAACGGGTCTATGACCGTACGCATAAAAAAATTCTCAGTGAGCTGAGAGTACACCTCGATCAATAATGCAATGGCTTAGTCTCAGTGAGACTGCAAATCACCTCTGACCGGTCGATATCTCGAGATCACTCGACCAAAATGAAGCCTTCAAACTTACTGGAGACGGTAAGAGGCAGAAGAATTAATGATGACGAGCATACATTTTCTACAATGCTAGATTCATTCAGCTAGTATATGCAGAGATCGGATTGAACGGCTGAAATTTTACGCTCCGTGATTGTAACCTCATCACCTTCGGAGAACTTTCGGAAGTAAAGGCCAATCAATTTCAAGATATACTTAACTCAAACTTGCAAAATTCAAGTTTTCTCCAAAAAGGGTGTTTCTTGGTCTTTTGATATGAACAGGGAATAAACCAGCCGCAAAAGGTGGCGTCACAAGTAGATTAACTCTTGTCAGTCAAATGCGTATTGTTTTGTTTTCCTTTATTTTGAGGAGGATCGGGTTAGGACGAGACCTAGGTTAAAAATTGTATGGAAGGAGAAGAAAAATGTAGTGAAGTCACGGACTTCCTATACATGGACAGAGCATACTGCACGGTACATTGTCGCTACCGTACGTGTGAGAAAAGCGCACCAAGATGGCCGTCTGATAGGGTTTTGTGTGAAAGTTTGGACTTGCTCAAGTCAATTCCCAGATTTTGCAAGAAAGCTGAAATATTGTTGAAATATGGCAAGGTTAGGTCAAAATCACTGCACGTATTGCAGGAATATGACATTGTTTCCCATTCAAGTTAAACTTTCACTTAAAATATTACAGAGTCGTCGTCAAATCAGACGATTTATAGCTTCACGGCGGCCATCTTGGTGCACCTTTTTTGTCCCAGCCGGTGGCAACCATCGACGGATAGGACGTATACGTTACATGCTGTGTCCATGTATATAAGTCCGTGAATGAAGTATATATGACAGAATGGGGTGTATATTGTCTATCCTTTTGCCAAATGTTATGCCAGCGACCTTTTAGAATCACCTATGGATGAGAAATGTAAGATTTTTTTTTATTGCGCCCTGCTATACCAGTCTTTCATATGGTTTTTTTTTTCGGAGACAGAATACGCGAAAAACTTTCTTTTAGGAGGTTAAAACTGCATCTGAATAGCACTCAGCGTTCAGACTATATTTATTTCCAGAATAATGCAACAAAGTCTTGCGATATGGTGCATGATGGGGTGAAACTGGCGGCACATTTATTTGACATGCTGTCAATATATTTATTCATGATTTTGATGCCTATGCAGGGAGTACATATAGCAGCATGTTTATGCTACACTCCACATATAGTGTAGAAAATGCTAGATCTACAGTGACAATTTCCAACAATATCAAATATCAATTACAAACAGGTCATTCAATTATAAAGCAAAAAGGAATCTGAGGCAATGTGCCCACGTTATATAATTTTCTGGGACTTTGTTGAAAAATGGAGGTATTTTACAAAAAAAAAAAAAAACAATCTTTAAACTAGATGCCTACCGTTAGGGAAAGGGTACTGCGACAGGATTTGGCAGTTTGGAGAGTATAAATTGTCTGGAATGTGTTTTACTCATGAGACCCTAGCGAAAAGCCATCAGAATATGCTCTTTATCATTGTATCGTAGGCGGGTATCATGTAGTGCTGCAGCTTGCCTTCAGTAAATTGGTTGTGTAATGTTACCAATACAACTGTAACGGACGTTGCAAGTGTGCTCTGAAATACGTAAAAGTGTCTAGCAATTCCATCTTTACTTGCATTGCGACAAAGCAAGTTGGCTCTGGGGCACTAGAATAGAAAGGATTTGTTTGTATGGCAAACTGCGGGACCTTGTTATCAGTCTAGCTTATGGATTTAAGGGGAAGTCCTCCTCTCCTTTGAGAAATGTTTGATCATATATTAAAGTACCCTCAGAGAAATATGGTGCAGCGTCCTAATGACATGAAACTCTGCCACCCTTTGACGACGCAAATGCTTCGAAATACTTTCTTTTGTCTATCATTTGTTTTGCGAAATAGCCTCCTTGTTTCACTATAAAACCAAATACCAACCTAGAACAGTTGAACATTTTTAGAAAAGGTTACGTCGTCATGGTTACAACATTTGCCATAATCATGTTCCATTAGGCATGCCATAATATTGTGGTAGAATATAAACTTTGTGAGGTGTTGTTGCTAAGGTTACAAACCCCTTTTCGTTCCGTATTTAATTTTTACAGTCTGTGTCATATATTCTCTGTCACGCAAAAACTCATGTTCGTAAATTACCGATTCCATTTTGTTACGAATGTAACAAATTACACACAAAGTGGAAATCAATGCACTTAATTTAGGGAAACTAATAAGTGCGGCCAGGGTCTAGTAATCTCTTTTTATTTGATTTAATTTTTTATTTGTTAATTTTTTTAAGCCATTGCGATGACCGTGGTATTTTATTGTCATATTAGACTTGGTAGAACAGACCATATCAAGTTTACAATTTTAGCCATAAAATTAACATACTGGACTTGATCTCTTTCTGACCTTGAATTTGCAAAGTAAGCCTACATATAGCTTATACAAATTAATATCGGATTACGTTTGGTAAAAATTACAATATCGGACTATACGTTGGGTCAAAATTATCAAAATGACAAATAAACTGGGCCGCAAAACTCCATCTAACCTAATCTCACCTTCATCACCTGAAACATATATAAGGACATTAATTCAAACATTAGCTTCACTTTCATTGGACAGTGATAAGTTCTTCAAATCAGTGGTAGAGTTTGACAACAGTACACACACATGCACAACAGCTGGTTATCAACTGAAATGTATGGGTACCGGAGAGTACGGGACACAAGGACCGCACAATGGATAACCTGTTTATAACAGGGTCCTATACAATAAAAAGGTACCAACCTCGGTCTGGTCTCTAGGTACTTTGAAGGTCATATTGTGAGAGAAAGAAATTTTGTAGAATAAACTTCCGTCTGCATGCAAAAAGGTGTCATTTCAGCTAATTAATTGAACTGAGTAACTGAAATGAAAAGGTATTGCATCTTCAAAACTGTAACAATTAAGGTAAATACAGAGTATTACACACGCTTCTTGTCTTCGAAAGATTTCTTCATCAGTTATATTTTTAGATCAATTTGCAACCGTTCAAAAAGTACAGTACTAGCATAGTAATAACAGAGTAACGGAACCATTTGCTTCCATGGTTCAAGTAATGTGAAGGGAATAGATTTTGTCATTTGTGCACTCCTACGACTTGGAAATAAATACTCAACTCGATTCAATATTTCCATAAAAGATTTGTTAGTGGAATGTATGAAAGTAAAGACTGCTGGATAAGAAGCCAATATGTTTTGTGCCAGCTTAACATGAAGACATGTCAAAAAGAACGAGCAAAATATCCTTCAGCTGGACAGGTAAGGAAGCGAAGGGAAAGACGAGTGTTATGCGTGGTTCATATATGAGCAAATATATTAAAGCAATCGTAATTGTAGATTGTTGAATGAGGACTTACAAGGAATAACTGGTCAGTTTAGGTTCCTGTGCAGTGAAAGACAAAATACGCCTTCATCAATGTGTTCTTATTTAAGTTTATGAAATGAGTTTTTGTAATAATCGTGTTTGCAGTTTTGGTAAAAATCATGACACAATAATAACAAATTGAACGTGCCTTTTCTTTTAGTATATATAATAAATCAGACATTCATATTACGAAATAATTCTGAACTTCTATTGGTTCGTTACGATCTGGTGACCATGTGTTACCGCGAGATAGGGTCACAGCAATGGATAAGGTACTCATTTTGGGTTTCTCCATTTTTCTCTCTTGTTTTGATGTGGTTATTAAAAAACGAATTTTCCCTTCCGTCTTTTGAGTTAAAATCATTGCTGTCTGTGTGAAAGAGCAAATAAAGCTCCTTTTAATCTGTGCATTAGAACAAAATACGCACTCTCGGGGGTTAATGCATGCTTTCGCTTGAAGCACTAAGGATGCGCCCTTGTGGGTAGCTATAATCTCGGAGCGTGTATTATTATGTACTGATTCACGATCCCGTACTGTTTAACCTTTAACCATTCGGTAGCTAAATTTGTTAAAATGTTTTTTAATACAAATACCAAAAAGCCGTAGCTTTTCTCTGCTGACCACAGTGCTAACTCGTCCTTATTTTCTGAACTTTTTAATAACGTCTAAAATGTAAAATGTTGAATTATTTTTTCACGGTAAGCCTATCATGTTGCAATGAGTAATAAAGCCTAGTTGTGGGGTTTGTAGCAGAAGCATCTTATAAACAAAGCATTTAAGGCTATGTGATGTAATGAGAAGGAGACTAATAGATGTTCTCTTTGAAGTGCCGTCTCTCTTATGTGCCCTAAAGAGAACAACCATGTTTTGAAGTTTGCTTTTACCGAACTAAATGAAAATCATTTTAGTGTGATCTGTATTTTACATCTCACGAAAGCAAGAGTATAACCGACAGTACTGCAACACTAACAGCACCACTAGTTACAGTATGTGAGGTTAAGTCTTTGAAACAAGGACTAATGGAGAAATGATTAAAGAGCCGTAAAAAAACTCGAGATGAGAATCCCGGAGAAGGCCAAAGTCGAATAGCGTAAGAGCAATTGTTTGCTTTCTTGTTACGGGATGCAGAAGCTACGGTTGACTGTCAACGAGGTGTTTGCACAGAGAGGTTTCCAAGCACTTTTGAATTACCATGTGATTTATTATTTTTGGTCATTATGGCAACGTAACGACAAAACTATTGAGGCAATCTGTTCCGCGAAAATAATTTGTCAAAGTATGAGACAAGCAGGTGGCACGTTGAAAGTACCTTGCAGGGATTCCAGCCCTTTATGCTCATTAACACTAATCACGGATACGAACGAATTTGTTATAAGAACACCTCGCTAGAGAGCCATAAACTAACCTTATTATGTACCGTTTGAAAGGTGAATGACAAAAATGATTTAATGTTTTTATTGAGACAATAGAGAGAAAAAATAGAATAAAATCAGTTGACAGATTGAATTGTTGAGATTAATTACAATGAAATGATATGCTTTTTCAAAATAGGGAGAGTCAAATCTCAAAGGTGATTTAAAAGGCGCGCTGATATTAACTTCACTTTGAAAGCAGGCCTAACAAAAATGTTCCTAACGATTGAAGATTTTACCACATATATATATCAGAAATAGCCTATACAAAATAAAGTTTAAACCAAGAATCAAAATGGCATTGCTCTTATCTTCGCAGAGCATCCCTGAACTGACACATAATCCATTGAAGTCTTTTCATAAAATTAAAATACTAAGTAATTTGTGATTTTATTCTTGAACT
The DNA here is from genome assembly GCA_037179385.1 of Holothuria scabra. Classification (NCBI taxonomy): domain Eukaryota; kingdom Metazoa; phylum Echinodermata; class Holothuroidea; order Aspidochirotida; family Holothuriidae; genus Holothuria; species Holothuria scabra. Next base: position 13,025,566 of record CM074192.1, on the reverse strand, counting down.
ACTCAAATTATACCGTCTTTAAAGTTTGGTGACGTTTTTAAACTGGAACTTGCTGCACCTTTATAGCACAATGCAATCTACGTTTTACTGTTACGGGTGACGTGCCTACTACATGAACACCCTTACCTAGTAAACCTTTCAATTTTATATATTGTCATAATAATTTCTGAAGGACACAAAGGTAATGACTATTAGTAATTATTGCAATTTTTGCAAAGGCGACCACTTTGTGAAAAGAAATGAACACTTAATGATTCACGTTGGATTAATAGGAGTCCTTTTCGCAATTTCGGACATGTGATATAAACTCGCATGTACTAAAAGACAGACAATCATGTATTACTTCAACTGTTCAAGTACACTTTTGACAGTGCACTGGAAGAGCATCAGTACTCAACTGGGTGATCTTACGAGAAGGTTTTCAAACATATTCACATTCAGCGTACACATAGAATGTTCTGGTGATACATTCGAGTCTTGTTTGCCTAATATGATGGGTTTGCGTGTTCACATGGAGCAAGGTGAGGCAGTAACTGCCAATGAATTGTGGGATGATGACATTGTTCTTTAAAGGTAGTGTGACATGAAAATGACAAAATTGGGTATTTGATGTAAAAAGCATTAAAAACCAAGAAAATAGCTTCAATTCCCATCAAAATCCATCAAATATTGACCATTTTACAGGGCAATTTTTGATTTGCACTTAATCATCAATAAATATAAGCTGAATATGCAAATTTTATGACGTCATGAGAGGGACATGCCATATATGGCTAATGTTACACTTTGTTTTTACAATCTTCATTTCAAGGACAGTTGTAACATTAGTATGTCCTAAGGGCGTTATTTGCAAAGTTTAAATTGTGTCCTTGAAAGTCATCAGTATCAATCACCGAACCATTAACTACCTGATGAGTAATTAAGAGATAATTAATATAGGGTTAACAAAAGAAATGTCAACAGTGTGCAACACTCCACATCATTATTTTTGCATAAGGAACAAATTGCTTCAGAAACAATCAAACTTTGAAGCGGTATATCTTGAAAACAGTAAAAGATATTGAAATAATTTCAACGGATTTTTCCTTAGAAAAGGTCACTCTAAAACTGCTAAGTAAAGTCAGGTCCTTTTGTTGACATGTCACACTACCTTTAAAGACAAGTCATTATCACTCCTACATTGGTCCCTTAAGGTCAAATGACAATGAATCATCCCGCGATAACCTATAGGGAAAAAGAATAACATCAACTAGCGACGGATGAATAGGACAAGACAGAAAGGGCAGCGAGCAGGCTATGGATCACATTGTCTTTACTTCATTCGCTTATGAAGACTCTACTATGGCTACAAGATATGTCAGCCGCTACTAGGGCTCAGTAAACAGGGCAGTGGTGTAGGATCTTTGGCGGGAGGCTAATGTTTTCCTATCTGGAGAGCGCCAGCGTAGGCTGGCGCGGGGCGTACAAGAAGGTTTTGGCCCCCAAATGCTAAAGATGGCAGGTGATAACATCTTCGGGCCATTTGATCTGCATTGCAACTATCCGTTAAATTATATTTTTTGTTCTGGAATCTGGTATGGTAAGAAAAACTTCACCACGATAAAGGTTTTCCAACTCCTCGGTGAAGAACCTAGAGTGGTGTTCTTAATGGCCACCCTTCGTCGACAAGCAAGAAACGGCAGTGTTGGCCCGGAGAAGTAAAGAATTTGAGAACACACGAATGCTTTGTGGATAAATTACTGTGACATTATGTAGTCTGGCGCAAAGGCAAGTATGTATGACAGGCTGTGCAGCCGGCTGGTCGAAAATGTGAAGTGTTCAAGGGGAAATAACTATCTAAGGGGGAGCGCCACTATGTACTATGTTTATATGACGGGTCTTGGCTGTGGATATAAGACTTGCTTCTAAGGCTTGAGACGGTGCATGAAAGATTCATTGCTAGAGGACTGGTTGCCATGTTTCGTTTTATTCTATTTAAATTTCGAAGTTTTAATTACATTTGTGTATACTGCTGAAGTTCTTAAATTATTGCGATATCTCCGATATCTAGTAATGTAATTGTTAGGGCAACTCTCTATGGTTTGTTGATATTTTTATTTTATCCAGTTTGTTCAATGATATTCTTTCATTAATTGCTAAAGAACATATCTTTCAACGCTTGTAACGGTGAACGTTCACACTTTCCCGCTCTTTTTAATCTTTTTCTGTAAAATCTTGCCGTGTAAGAATGAACAACATTAGCCAACTCTCGGTCGTGTATTATCTCAGGATAACGCATGATAGGAGTTCATGCAAGAAGCACGATAGGGCAGTTAGAGTGCTAACAGCGATAGCATTAACCGAGAGTGCATTTTCATCCAAAAATGCACAATACATCGCTGTTTAAATTTTTAAAACGGAAATGTAATTACCCACACTTGAAAAAGTGTGAGTAGACTGACCTGTGTTATGATTGGTTCTTGAGAGTCATGTGACAAGTTTTTCTCAAATGTAAATTTTACTACAAGTTACTGCTTAGTTTTTTCGCACTACATGATAGATTATTAAAAAAAATTTGAGAGCGTAATAGCCCTCTTACAAAGAAAACAGTTTCTCAAGGGAAAAAAATGTACTGTTTGTTGCTCAAAAAACAATTTTTCACCTAAACGTTCAGAAATTCAAAGAATGCAACTTACATAACTTTTCACATCCATCATTATTTGAGTAGATTAACCATTGTGTTATTTATTGTTGAGGCAGAATGTTTCAATGATAATTGCACCCATGGTCATTAATTTCGGGGGATATTTCACGAGGGGAGGAGATGGTCAGTGTAGTCATCCCCCAATGTTCAGTGTCCAGATATGTGTATGCTGGATTTTTTGCTATTATACATTTTTGTGAAAAAAATTCTTCAATCTCCATTGAACCTCTAGAGCCTTTTTGAATGGTTGCATGTATTCCAAATCGATTGCAAGTTGTTTGATGTCCTGGGAATAATGGAGGATGAGCCATATTACAACTCAGTTTGAACTTTTCTCTGTTTAATATGTCACCAAACTTTTTACAAACGCAGTTTATTCAATGTAGTTAGTTAGTTAGATGGAGCTTAACGACACACCAACACGAATGTGTTATATAGTGCCACTCAATAGTGTTATTCAATGTATCACTCCCCGGAAGTACTAAACTTTGCCAATATGTGATGATTTTTTTCAAGGTATGGTCAACAATTTGGGAACTTTATCGACTCATTTTTGTAGAATAAGCATGAAACCAAGCTTAACTTTTATCTATTCATCCGTTTATAGACTTTTCAATTATTTTCATGAATAAAGCTGCAAATAATCTAGTTATCTCAATCCAACTTGCAGGTCATGAATTGGTCTCCGAGTTCAATGTTTAGTTGCCGGGGATAACCCCATGAGTAGGTACATGTCTTATTGAGCTGTACAGTACATTGTTGCTCTTGTTCAATTTCACTGGCAATCCTCCAGCCGAGCTTGTTAAAGAGTTTTGTACAAGAGTCTTTCCTAAATGTATAAAAATGTCGATATCCAAGAACATTACCCCTGAAATATACCCTTTAAAGCAAGAGCTTTCTGCTGCTTCACACCATGGATCCCACCAGGGGTCCTGAGGCGGGCCCCTTGAAACCCCGGTGTGGGCTTCGCGTGCACATCTTCTAGAGGTTTGCCGTGATATCGTTTACGTGTAAGTGTTTAACAAATTTTTTATTAAAAGTTACCGTTCTAAGTAAGTTAAACTACTATGATAAACATCAAAGATGCAACTACCAGTTACGGGAATTTTTAGCCAATTTAACAATATATAAAGCATTATGGGATACACCTTGTTTCTATGTTAACGCTGATCAAAGATGTGAAATATCTTGACAGATTTTTATTTTAAGAGAATTGTTTTTGGTTTGAAAAGTCGTCATCGTTTTTGAGATTTTTTCCATGCAAAATTGACAAAATCGTAAATAAAGAACGACCAGGATCCACCTTCGTACATCAGACGGAAGCAAACCGCATGCCATCAATAAAAAGCAGAGAGGCCAAAACGTAGTGCAACGATGAAGTACTCACGGTCAGTGATGGTGTGACGTCACTACATTTAACCACCGGAAAATGTGGTTTGGTGCACCCTTCTTCGTGTTTCATTACTCGATTTTCATAACAACGAACTGCACATGTGAAATCATTACTGTTGTGGAAAATTAGCCTTACTTTTTCTTAGAAAAGCCTCACTTGGCTCTGCGATGTAATTAGTAAAATGGAACACTCAACCAATTTTCGTCCGAAGCTTCCTGAATTTTTCTATGTTGAAGCGTTTCAAATACTTCAAATTCGATGATGTAACAATAGCCATGCAAACAAATATCGGTCATACGCCGACAAATTCTCCATCTCAACGGCAATAATAATTTTCACTTGTTTAGTCCATTCAATTAAAAACCCGTTTAGCGCAGTCAACGCCAATATCTTATTTTATTAAATTACACACTAAAAATGTTCGAAGTATCTGAGTTTTTACTATGACCCTACCCCCGTCGGGTCCAAAATGTGGATGCTTTGTTTACAATACCCGGGCAAAACGATGACAGACTACAAAAGTGAAGAAAATTTGACTGAAACCAGAAACCAGATATGTCTAAGTTATACAATCAAGAGACGCTTGCTTCATTCTTAAGTGCCACGAATTTTCCGTCCAAGTGGTACTTGTCAATTTTCATTAAATATTGCTCATTAGGGAAGCTCGTTTACATATTTTCTTAAACACTTGTGTTTCTTTATGAAAGCAATCTCCTCCAGGGGATCTCATTCCCTTAACTACAGACATTGTCACAACTATGGACACTTTGGAACATTTGGCATCGAGTTACTGGATGTTCAGCATAGTTTTAAAAGAAGAGAGCAATATTGTGTGAGGAGAAGGTTCAGAGACAAGTCATCTATATGACGTTCTTTCATCTGAAGATGTTTATCGAACAGATAGAAACTAACATGAACGGAAATGTTGATCGCAGTGTCACATATAATTGAAGAAGAAGAAAGGCGACTAAAACACACGTACCTTAATCAGCGTATACAACACACGCCGACAGTACACAGAGAGCTGTGACTAGCGGGGGTTGGGCTAGAAATTCCATGTGTCCCATTTAATTGACCTAGATTTGCTTCCACTTTATCGAATCAAAAACGTGGTTTTGCCAAGTATAAACAGCTTAAGTTCACCTACATTGCCTATGCGAGAAAAGTGACCGCAGTGTAGAGTTTGCCGGTGAAATAAAGTGTTGGTTAAGACAAATTGATAAACAAGACACATTCCTAAGGCAAGAGAGTTTAAGTTCAATGCTTTGAGACAATGTAAGAATGTTCCTTCTAAACAGAAGACGGGAAGCCTGTTGAAAACAAAAATTTTAATGTAATTGCAATTTATTTTAGCAATTCTTGGAAACATTTAATCAGTCATTTACTTTTTCAGAACGGAGGCGTTCGAGTGTAGAACGTGTACTTCCGTGTGTGCAATACAGTACGTAAAAATGTGACTGTGTTATAGGAAGGTAAAATGAGGCATTGGACTTAAGATAAACAATAAAGTTATGTTAAAATGTGATAATGTACAAGTATTAAAATCAAAAGTACTTCTTTTCTTGTTTTTTAAGATGCATGAGCCGGGGTCTTTAGCAACTCAATGCAGGGACTGCTTATGCTTGGCTAATTCCTGTGTCGTTTCGCACAACTCCTTAAATAGCATAAGAATTAACCTTCAATTGAATGTTCGAATTCGTCTATAAGCGAAGTATTGCTGCAGTTAATGTTTTATCCAGTGCTTAATAAATAACAACAATTTTGAGTTTCATGTTCATTGATATCGTCATGACTACTCCTGTAGCTGCGGATGATCTAACAATGAATTCTCCAGTGGAAAGGGATTTCATTACAATCAAGGTGACTTAAAATTTTACCCGAATCAATTGCATTTGATGCTGGGGTCCCACGCTTAATGGGTGTAGTAGAATACGTCCACAGTGCTCCCCGCCATTCTTGAGGTGATTAAACTTGGGGAGGACTTGAAACGTATTAGAATTGTATTTGACACAACAACCTTTAAATGAACCAACTTAAAATCGTAATTAAACTTATTGATTGCCCGATGTGTCTGACCGACTGACTGACTGACAGACTGACTGACTGACTTACTCCATGACTCACTGACTGTCTGACCATGGAAGTACTTCCACGATCTGACTGACTTTACTGACGTGACTGGCAAACATCGATGAAGAGAAAATTCTTCATTGCCCGTTCAAAGTAATAAACGGAAAATGAATTTCCTTCCATAGTACATACGAAAAAAGACAGTGGGTTGCAGAAACTAAAAAACCAAAGATTAAACATAAGAAAAATGAGGACAATAGGATAAATGTAAGACAACAATCTTGAACACTTCTAAAATAAAAAAAAAATGAACAAGGAGGCAATCCCAGGAGTTGCATATCTCATCGCCAACATGTGCGCGAGTTGGTTATAGAACTGTAAAAACTATCGTATACAGGAAAGCACAGATCCTTCAGTAAGTTTGTAAGTTAAAAGTTAACATGATCGGAAGGGATGGCTCACTATAAACTGATATGGATATGGATGCAAGATTATAAAAGTAAGACGCTGAGACGCTTTAGACATGTGCGTTATTGTTATTTTTCACGCGCTAGCTGGGCGTATTCTCCATTTTGACGTGACGGCAAATTTCATTTGTGTCGAGCTGATACGCACATCAAGTGCGTCTCAATTAAGAAAGTGGGCGCGTGCGCCACGTTGAACGTGTGGCGTTAACAGATTTCCGGTCGACGCACCAACCTTTTCTGCGTGCTGGTCTGTGGCAAATCTTAGCCCGTGGCAAGAAAATTGTCACGTACGTTTTTGGGGGGATGCTTCAGAACGCCAAGTTTTAAGGGCACTAATATGTAAGATAGGTAGGCCCTGTGCCTAACATAATGTTAGTCACCAACAGTTTCATATCTTGGGTTACAAAATCAAGCCTATGAATGGCGTAGTTCTAGCCATGCCTAAGCCCGAGACCTAGCCTACATACCGTTAACCAGCTTCAGATTTCAAGTTTAGCCATAGGCTAGACTTTCATACTAGTAGGCCTAAAAGTTACAGCAACTTTGGAGTGAAAACAACTGTCTGTATAGACCATATGGGAACCCTCTAGATATAAGAACTAACAAAGTGAAGGGCGAGTAGGAACTTAAAAATCTCGCTGCAGCATACAAGAGGCTAGTGAAATAAAAATTTGAGTTGTGAAGACAAGACTGCTACTACGAAGTACTAGACTAGGCCCGAGGCTCAGTATAGCTCATTATATTAACTGATGAAAAATAGGCTAGTTACAAAATATTAACCTTTGATCATCTGTACCGTGAACTCTGTCCTTGGCTGCCATGACAACCACACATATCGGTACAACTTGTCTCATGCCAAGGCTAGGCACCTTAAACTTTCAGATTTGTGGGACGCTTCCGTTTAGAGTTTGATTAAACACAAAAAAGGAATTGAACCCTGTCACGTGACCTTTGACCTTGATTGTGATGGAAACTACATATTTTGGTAGAACTAGTCTACCCTATTATACTTGTGAAGTTTCATGTAAAATGAATGTCTCCTTTTGAAGTTTTAGTAAAAAATAGTAAATAAGTAGTCTTTACCTTTGACCTCTGACCTTTGACCTTTACTTCCGAGGGTCTGGGGAACATAAGTTTCCACCCTGGGGTACCCATCTACCAATTTTGAAAAGAATCGGTCCAACCCACTAGGAGGAGTTTTAAAGACAAAAGGTTGTTTTACGAACAGATTATCACTTGAATTTTTTTGTTCCAATCTACCACTTGAACTTTGGCGTCTGTTGCTATGGCAACCACGTATTTCGGTAGGTCTAGATACAATTATCATATATGTGAAGTTTTGTGTCAGGAGGAAGTTTCGTTTTTGAAATATAGCAGAAAAGATGATTTCAATAAATTTGACCTTTGACCTGTAACCTTTGACCTTCATGTCCGGTTGTGTATTAAAATGCAATTGTTCTAAGGTACCATAGTACCAAGTTTGAAGAAAATCGGCCCAGCCGTTTATAAGATAGTAGGAAAACAAAATTGGACACACACACACACAAACACACACACACACACGGACAGGTTTTGACCCCTCTTTCAACCCTGGACCTGAAGTCACCCCGGGGTATCTCACCATGGGTTAGACCTTGAGACTCGTAAGTTGTGAAAATTTACCGTTACCATGGTAACCATTGCGATTTAAGCTGGCATTGCCATATATAGCCTTTTAGGCAAAGTGACTACAATATCTCATCCTCCTCACGGAGCGATGTGACAATAAAGGAATGACAAAATGTTGACATTCATCAACCGTTTTCGGGAATTGAATCTCTATTTTTCTGAAAGGAAACGATTAAGTCAGAGACATTCAGAACCTTGTCATTGAAAAGTCTTCCAATGAAAGAAAGACTTTTTAAATGATGAATGCGTACTTGGTTTGTGCAATAAAGAAAACAATGGGTGGATAAATAGCACCAAACTTAAGTCAAGTAGGTGGTCAATTGTAGTAAATACCGGTTATACCTATCGTCGTCGATTACCCATTCTTGTTTATTAATAGCACACCGATTACGAAAAGCAATTTGGTTTTACCAACAGATAAAGTCCACAAAAGGGTCAAGACAGTGACAAAGGGTAAAGGGTAACAGTGACTATTTTCTTTCAATCCAAAGCAAAATGACACATAATTCAAATGTTCTGTGAAATTATGTTCCCCTACTTGTCTATAGAAAACGGATACCACTATAATTCCAATATCAATCGGAAAGGTTATTGAAATGTACCATAACCAAATACGTGATGACGATGTTTGGAGACACAACTGTAATGACCAACATTACAGTGAGCGAATTGTAAGAAAAAGGACTAAGAACTTAGAATAAATTGCTACGAGAAATATCATGTGATATGATATAATAATCACATTAAAACACCGTAGATTCTGGAAATTTACGTTGTATAACTTTAGCCAATCAAAATGAAGCCTTAACTTTATCACGTTGAAGGAGAACTGTAAAAGAATTATTTCTGTAAATGTCTAGCAGTTCTGTTTATTTACTAAAACATGTTCTCAAGCGACCCTTTACGATCCTCGAAAGAAATAGACACCTCTTTGTCAAAACACAGAGTGCAGTAATTACGTTAATCAGGCAATTTCACAAGTTATATTAGATTTTGAGCGATAAAACTTGGCCGGGATATATGCTAGAGGGATTTTGTCAAGCGCAAGGGGCTCGTATACGGCAGACGGCCAGAGATGACCTACTTCCAGTATGAGTAAACGGATGATGTTAGTAGTCTATGATGAGATTCTGATTTGCACCTGCAGCCGCTACTGTAACTTTATCACTTTCAAGAGCACTGGCCAAAATTACCTTTCCATAATGTAAACTTTCTTATGACCAAAATTATCTCTTAGTGTTGGTAACTTGACCACGTCAATAGAAGCAAATTGCCAGACGGAACTTAACTTGCAAGGTTTAATTAAGTAAACAATGTTTCTGTGTGATTGGATGGTTTGGCAAATATAGTAACGAACGTCGTTGGTAAATCTTTGTCCAGGTGTCTCGGAAAAACCACCGGTGTAGCTGAAATGCAGTGCCGTTTCTTCTTCGGATATGAAAAGGTGGTGTGATCTTCGTTTCCCATATAAACTTTTGTACCTCTTCTTTAATTCTCAACAGATAAAAATGATCATTAACTAGCCTTTTCAGAGATAGGAAGTGTCGATGAACTAAATTGTTGTGTCTTCTACCATCTGGATGTTATATTTGTATCTAGTTTAACTAAGGAACGCATTCCAAGATTGCTATCGGTGTCCTTGATATGTTTCGCAATGTAATTCATTGTATTTTAATTTGCAAGATCCTCCGACGGTAACCATAAGTGACTTGATGAAATTGCCATCAATCTAAAACAGGTTTGAAAATAAAAGTTGTCGTTTCAGGGTTCACCAGTGTTGTTCAATTCAAGTTCTATTTTCCTTTCTCTAAACTGCTAATCATTTAGTTAATTGCTCTGCAAAAATACCTCACTCGTTTGTATTCGAGCTATCTAAACACAAATCTTAGGAATGTCACACAATATTAAGGATATATGAATTTACATAAGTTATCGATCCGCAGTTAAATTGAGCCGACAGCTGTGCCTGTCTAAAAGAGCTCTCGTTTTAGAAACATCCTTATTATTTAAATCTGTCTGACATGACCAACAGGCAACATTGGTAGGTAAATAGTCTCGCTAGCATCATTTTAAATGAAGACCCACAGCGACAAATGTCGCCCTCTCAACTGACCCGTTTATTGTGAAACGGCGAAACTTTAAAACAGATGTAGTTCACGATTGATAGAACGTTGAACTAGATTCATGAAGGAGTCGAACTTTGTCATGGAAAACTCACGAATAGTTACACAAAAACCAAACAAAAATTCACACGACATAAGTCAATGGGGAATTTGACTTGAAAGGGTTAGGACAGTCTCCCTACAGTGCGGCTTTGGCGCTATCTACTGGACATACTCATAAAGATTTAATGTGATAAAAACTCAGTAGTAACCGTAGGAAAAGATTTAATAAGCATTCAATCGCATAATTTGAGGATTGAATTCGTAACCGTTCAAGGGAGTATTATATAATATTCATATACAGAAGAAAACCTCTGTGTATGACTTCTTTTCGAACTTAAAACGCTTACATCTAATTTTCATGTAAATTTTGCCTACGTTATTTCTTTTAATAATTACGTTTTTTCCAGATGGGGATATACTTTTGCAGGTCGTCATTGTGTTTATGCCAATCATAGGTTACTGCATAAATATGACTTTTATTTTATTACAAATTCCTGCATAGTTTTCGATGTAGGAAAGTAATTTATGAAATGTATGATCGTCATCATCAAGCACTACACAGGCAATCAGTCTTTGATGTATTTCTATATGAGTGGATGAAGCTGTTTAGTGATCGATGTACCTATTCGATTTGTGACGTTTTCATCTTAGACAATGATAACACGTAGGGGGAAACAATAACGGGGCTTCGTTAAATACAATGTAACAATAAATAGTGGGAAGAGATATGTTTCTATTTATGTTTTGAATCTGAAATTCTTATCTTTCCCCAGCCGTGTCTAACAGTTAGCTGAGCATGACAGTAACAACAATCTCAGAGCAGCGGTGGAGGATATCATAAATGGGTGAGATGACACATGGAGGATGCAATCTCTCACATCCATCAGCTCCTGCTCATCTAAATTGTGTACCAAGACTGGGCACTGACGACGGATTCAATCTGCTGATGTTTTGCAAGATGAAGATATGTCACAGCTAACGACATCTATCTAAAGCGAAATTGAAATGGAAAAGTCTAACATATTTTTGAATGACAGTCAATATAGATTTTGAGACATTGTGTGGTTTAAATGGGGTATTAGGACGTATCCTGATATTAAGGAGATAGAACTTATTATTGCAATGTCCTATGGCGACTAGCTTCTTCTCTGTAATCTTATTTTAGCGGAAGTACGAAAATCTGTCTGGATGGTTATTAAAAGAAAAAATTAATGATTTAAAATTAAACACACTTAAGTCTCGAAAGTCTTTTTATTCCTTACAAGATCGGATTAATCTTTTGAGCTAGGCTGATAACATAAACTTTGCAACATTTTTTGTTTTACCTGTTATTTGAGTAGAACAAGCTGAAAACGTTTGTGTGGCTATGTATCCTTTCATGGGCGGTTTAAATCTTTTGAAAGTGCATTCCATGTCTCTTATACTGAGCATCACGCAGATTGATTCAATATCTACGATTAACCTCATAGAAACAGTGCATTCACTCTGTAATGCATTTAGTAGTAGTAGCTTCAGGGTAAACCCTCTCTCTGTTTTATTCTCAAAATCAATGATAAGAGATTGAACTACATATTTCTTCGTCAATTAAATTGTACCCTTCAAGCTCAAATGGCATCAGATAAGTTCAAAATAGTCAGAAGCTGGCAAATCGAAATTGTTTTGTCTCAGTGCTGGAGAAAAACATATGTTTTAATTCAAAGATCTCTCTAAACACAACAATTGCCCCCATTTTACTATTTTTACACCCTCTTGACACAGATATGGACATTCTTCGGTGAAGGAAACTCAACAGTAATTTGCATATTGGCTTTTCAATACATTCCCTCTGCGTTTTACTAGTCCTCTTCATTTACAAATCTTGCAAAAACGGTCTAAGGCACTTTGTAGAGCAGAAAGGCTCTTAAAAATGAGCAACGATAGACAGCGGTATCAATGTTATGTTGGAACCTTGTTTATGTATAGCTTAGAATCGCAGTAGGCTTTGGTCTTCGGTCGTTTACATCCTCCAAAAAATAAATGATGATTTCTTTGTTTAATTACTGGAGTGATGCGGCTCAACTTATAGCCTTTTGGTTTAATCCAGCCCACCCGAGAAACTTTTGCTAGTTTTGGAGCACTCTGAATATTCTCCTAATATACATTGCTTATTCGTACTATCAGGCGCAATGGCAGGAAGGTCCATTTTCAAAGGTCTTAAATATGACTAGGTAAGGAAATCGAACCCTGGACCTTCCAGATGAAAGTCGACTGTTCTACCAACTAGGCCACACACTCGGTTTAAAATAAATAATGGGACACTAATGAGCGCCTTCAACAGTGGTGTTGGAACTTCAAAAAATGTGGCAAAATATGAAGAATTTGATGTTGTTAATGAGATTTTTGCTTTAACCCCATGCAAAAGGAGAAGCTTCCATTTAAAGTTGTGGATTTTGTAGCCACGAAAAGACATTCCCCGGTAGGACATTCGCAGAGACTCCCCTTTAAATGATACTTGGTGCAAACGTAGCTTACTTCAAGTTTTTTCAACAATAGTTGTATCTGATAAGCCTTGTAATTTAAAGACAATGCAACTATTCAAAACTATTGTAAGGTAAGGTATTCCTCTCAGGTTGACACAATTCCTAATTACGCACGGTTATTCGCAAAATAGAGTTACGATACAGTTTGCCAATAAGAATTTACACCTAGAGGTGTCTTCAATAGTTTCAACACAGTCAGTGTGAAGGTGATGCAGCAGCAAATTTTGTTGAAGAGCGGAGTTTCACATGGGCAGGGTAAATGATAGGTGCTATAAAGGTAAACTTAGTTGGCAGGATGTAGACAGCCTACCGTTTACACGACCTTTAAATTAACATTCGCCCTTAATCGTCAAACTGATTTGCGCTGCGTTGGTTTGAGGGTCCTTGACCCCCGCAGGCTTTCGAAGATGCACCCTTTTAGTGAATATCTTACAACCAATTAAGTTGTTTTTGTATCTTCTTCCTATAACATCACCATCAGACTCGCTCGTGTTATGGCAACCTTTAGTTACAAATGGGCTAGGGCATACTTCAGCTGCAGTGAACTTATAACTGCTGTGTATATTTAATCCACCATTAATCACCATGCAGGCTACACTCGAGGGATATACGTTCCAAGATATGAAAGACAGGTTTGAAATGAAACGACAGCACTAGCTCTGAACTGCAAACTGATGACCCATATTTAAGCTTCAAATTCTCAATTCTTTCAAGCTTTTATACTTCAAAGATGAGCACAAATGCTCATTTCCGTTTTTACTGACTTTAAATTTGAATCCCCATACTCCTTTTCCTTTCAATTTGACAAAACATTCAGGACACAGATCGATGTGTTTTTCCCAGATCCAAGTGTTTCTGCAAGCACTGCTCCTAAGACATGGTCAAATTACTCAGCCGTTCGATTCGAACGAAGATCGCCCTCCAGAATGGTATACCGGTGTTCAATATTTGGAGTCAAGGCTCTTCATAGAAGTTGTATTCTTTCAGATCTCCTATCTCTCAGTAATGATGTACAAAACTGCCCGGTTTCAACATGAACAGCACTTGTCATATTTCAACTTTGGTTCTACGACACATAATAAGAGCTTGATCGAATTTTTGAAATTACTATTTTATAATATTAGATTGAATTTGTTCTTAGTTTTCATTTATCGATTAAAAGCAAAATAAAATTTGACATCTTTAAATGATTCACAGAATATTGAATGTATAGTGACGTGCACGATTTTAAACAGTCCTTGAAGAAATATTTTCTGGCTAGAGTAGCCTATGTTTTCCAAATGAATTTCTGGTTGTGACAAAACAATCATTAACGGAATTTGATCATTCACAGCACTTTGATTGCTTTTCAAGAGGAATACGATAGTCCTTTTCGTTTATTGCTCTCACTTTATATTCAAATGAAATCCACGCGTCTTTATTCCTTTCTAATGCCCTCACGTTATGCTTGTAGTTTATTCACTGGGGGTGAAGTTACAGCGTCGCTTCAATGTTCTGTCGTTGACACCGGTAGATACATATCGATAGCAGAATGGTTATATTACTCCTGATTGCCTTTCAGTAGAGACAGGCCATCGTATCTTTTCAACTAAGATGAATTTTTGAACGTGAATACTCATCAAGACACACTTTGATAAGTCCAATGGAAACATTTTACGATTTATATCACTAATTTAGTACAGTTCAGTCGAGTAACTGCAATTAAGTACAAAAACACATTACCGAATTATAAAAAACAGGAAAGAAAACAAACTTTCCTGGAGTGAAACACAGCTCTTACAGTATAAATCTTTTAAATATAAATATTGTAACGGGTGTATTCTCTTATTTTGCATACTAAAGGAAGCAGCACTAACGACGTTCCTTTGCACTGGAATAGTTCTTGGGAGGTCTTATACAGCTTCTATTCACGTTTAAACATAAAGGTGGTTGACAATCGAATTTAATTAATGACAAGTTGTAACGGTTTTGATCAGAAAAAGTAATTTGGTAGGCTATGAAGAGAACATAAATTGGTAAAGGAAAGCCTGTTACTTTGAGATTTTTTTCCCATAAAGGACGCGACTTCCATGTTCTCACCAGTAGTGCCAAAGTTGATTGAATATGCTTATATGCAATCTCTTATAAAACTAAACAGTCCGTTAACAAGTTTCATTTTATCAGTGTTTTCAGTGTTTACTCAACTACATTGTCCGGGGACTTTTCCAAACTCAGTGTCTTTTGAGAGTGAGAGTTCGCCCAATCTAAGCTTTGCTCAAACTCGATACTTCTAAAACGTTTTGCAGGTCTGTATTAATTCCTGCTAAAACTCATGAGTTGCTTAATCCAACTCGACATATGGTAAAGCTCAATGGGTACTTTGTCACAGTGTCTTAAAAATTGAATGTCTGCTTAATCTCATTGTGTGTTTAAACTTTTTTTACTCAATCACAGCGTCAGCATAAAGGGGGATGTTGTGTTTAAAATGCTCAAACAAAGAGTACAAAGAATATGGCTCTGACACTTTCAAACAATTCAGTCTTAATCAGATATTTTTTTTAAAAAAATGAATAAAGACTCTTGCGGCAGAGTGCAAATGAAATTTTTTCCTTCTGTTTGGAAACAACACTAATTGGCCAATATCACAGCCCCGTTTTCTCTAATTTTGTAGCCTTTATAAAATTTACTACCACCTAAAAACTGGTTTTGAAGTTATCAATGATTACAAAGAGCACAGGGGCCAATTTTAAGCTGGGCATGAAACGTATTTGTCACAAAACTAGTGAGATTTAGCAGTTTAGTAGGTGAAGTTAGCAGAAAGCGGTAACCTCGTGGATCAAATCATTGACGAAGAGGAGTCCGCGATTGAACCATAGTTCACTACAACGGAATATTTATCAAAAATTTATTTACATTGTAGAAAGTTCAAAACAGTGATTAGAGAGAGGTAGCAAGACTATTTATGAAATCGATGAACTAACCCTGACCGAAGGTACACAAAAAAGTATGGCACCGTGGGGCATGGAGAACATTTTTTTCTCTTCAATTGGTATGAATACTAAGCATAAAAAGTGAAAATATACCTTATACGCAGTGGAGATATATTTATTAAAGTTCGTAATGAATATCGAATTAATCACAATGGAAAAAAGCTATGAAGCATTTCATGACCCATTATTTTTTATTTTATACTACGTGATTGCTGGCAACGTAACGTTCAACAATTCAAAACCTCATTTTAGAAGCAAAATATTTGAAAGCAGTTTGGTTGCATCTTAGTAATTATGAAATGAAACAGCAAAAGTTCATTAAGGTTACGTCGAAGGAAAATACAAGTTTAAAGCACTATTTTCAAGGTTGTGTTTAAAATATTTTTTTAACTATCGATAGTTTGGTGAAAGGATGGATCAGAAGTAAACAATAACCTAACATCATGATTTTATATCTTTCTTTCACAACTTCCTTTCCAAGACTTAGTTGTCTTCCTTCAGTGAATTTTGTTGCGCTGAAACATATTGAAACTCGTTAGTCTCCAACTCTATTTTCACTGAAATATCTCACTCCCAAGTACAGTGGCGGATCCAGAGGGGGGGGGGGGATGGGGGTATGCTTACCCACCCGTATGGTAAAAGTTGTATATATAGCCAGGATATATGTAGCCTAGGCCTAATAACTTTTTAAAAGATAGTGATAGTTGTTACGTAATCTGTTTACCGTATTTTTGTGTCATATTCTTCAATAGAATGAAAAATGTATATTATAATGTATCTATCTTCCGTATCATTTTGTAAAATCCCGTTTTGCGCCAACGGCCGTTGGTAACGCTGTTTGTGACATCGCATGTGTGTCTATAACGCGTTGCTGAAAGTGTGACTATTTGGAATATATCGGATTATCTTATATCATCAGTTATGAATATGTGTTTGGAATTTGTGTTTGTGGATATAGAGAGTCTCGTATAGAGATAAAGATGACAGATTCTGTTCCTCCTCGGAAGAAACTGAAGAAATTCCTCAGCGACTTTGTCATCGATTAATCCAAAGCAGAGCAGTGCAAACCACCTGGCGACATTGGCGTCGATTTTGGCGAACATGGGGGGGGGGGGGCATGTCCCCCACTTTTTTGAGTGGAGGGGACACTAATGTAAAAGTCACCCACACACTTTTTGTGACCTGAAACTTAAGTGTTAATTACTACCAAAAAGACCATACATGTAGGTTATGAAAGGTGTCTTCTACCGATTGCAAACGATTTTCTGTATCAATAATCCCACATCTTTACTTTGCAAACCCCCAAAATTTTCGCGCGCTTAGCGCGCTTGCAGTCTCATTGATGTTCTTTTTTCACTAGTATATCAAACCTACATTATTCATCGGTCTCTATGATTATGTCGATTGTTGGTGTGCATAGAGCAGCAGGTGTGGTTGTGAAGGAGCACAGTATTTAGGAATTCGAAGAAGAGGAATCGTCTCTAACTATTTTTTAATGAAATTTTGTAACCTTTAGTGAATGACCAGCCTGGTAGGCTGAAATTGGCAAACAAATTTTAAGGAAACTAAAATGTCTCGGCCCACAGAATGCATGCTTGCATGCAATGCATGCACATGTTCAGAAAAATAAATGGTTTTTTCTAATGCAAAATTTCCACACGCCCACATCCCACATTCGTATATGCAGTAGATGCTACTGGAACATTGCATGCCAAGGTAAGTTTAAATATCCTTGCTCACAGAGAGGGAAAAAATCCACAGAACGTGTTTCTTGGAAAACAACATATATCAAGAGAAAAGAATTTTTCAAATATTCACCGTCAATGAAAGGTCTCGTCTGTGTAACATGTGCGTTGTATGCGCCAGAGGCTATTCCTAACAACACGAAGAAGATAACGAATCTGAACGCCCATTTGTACGTTTGTCGATGTGGTACTTTCTTCCTGCCGCCATTTTATACTCCCAGTCCCATCGAACCTATGTAGTGACGCAAGTATGTAGGCTATTTTTGCCTATTTCTGCAAGTGCGTCTTTAAAAAGTATGCGATTATGAAATAGCACAGAATGCTGATTTTTGAACATAACAATTAAATCCGAATAGGTCTGGGAAGGTCTGGGAAGTGCCATTCCCTGAATTCTAATAGTTATCAGAGGCTAAACAACAGCCATACATATGGTGGCGCTTCGCTCAGTGTACATTTGATGTCCCCTCCACATGCAGACCCCTCACTGCAAGTTCCTGGATCCGCCACTGTCCAAGTAGATCACTGCCTTTTGGTTGCGCTCTTTCCATTGCCAGATTGAAAGTACAAATATAAATACTATTTTTTAATTCTTACTTAATTTGGCGTCACTTTCTATGGGACAGACTTAATAGTGTATTTTACAAGTGACAATTTTATATACCAGCCAGATTGTTTTTCTTTCTGAACGCAGATCAACGCTGATGTTAACAACACCATCTCCATAAGTTATTTACTGGTCACCTTTGGGATTTCGAATGTTTTACTTCAACGTGAGAGACGTTGAATTCAACAGTTTACTGAAGGGGAAAAGATACTTTACCCACTATGGAGTTGTATCTTTTCCCAGCGTATGGGTCACTTTTAGTACCTGGAGGAATTTCAAAGTAAAAGTAATTTCTTCGACGGTCAATGGGAATTTACTCGTTGAGCAAGTAGAACGTGTTGTTAACCTGTAAACACTTGGTGACTTTGAGTCCATTTATATAACGAATGGTTTTTATGAACTCACATAACATAAGGAAAGAATAGAAAACTGTGACACAAATGAAGACGGGCACGAGTTTTAATCCTGACAGTTAAGTTGTGTTACTACAGAAATAATTGAAATGGTCACAGGAAACGTATTCTAGAGCTTCTTGAATCAGTCAAATTTGCTTCAACGTCACCTTTTTGCTATTTTTCTTTAAGGATGATGTTCATAAAAATGTGTCTCTGTGTGTATTTGAATAAGTATCGGAGCCTCCCATGATGGTACCCTTAGGCGAACAGGTGGATTGACAAGATTAATAGGTTTTGTCCCTTTCTTTTAATATCCAAAGAGGATTTTCCAAGGAACCGCAATAATTATGCATAATAATATTATTGCCAGAAGTCTATGGTTCCATTGCAAAAGATTGCCTTATCGGCGGCTATGGGGCATATGAACATTTCAAGGACAAAATGCTCAAATTTTAAA
Source organism: Holothuria scabra (assembly GCA_037179385.1). Taxonomy (NCBI): domain Eukaryota; kingdom Metazoa; phylum Echinodermata; class Holothuroidea; order Aspidochirotida; family Holothuriidae; genus Holothuria; species Holothuria scabra. The sequence continues at coordinate 13,006,431 of CM074192.1, read as the reverse complement.
CCTAAACGAAATGAAATTTTAAAGAGATTGTCAATTAGAGCGCCCGGAGTGAAGCGATTCTCACAGTTTGCTTGGATTCTACTACCTTGGAAGATAAGATGTATGAAATTAGAAATTTATGTTTTTACTGGGGAGGAAACTAAGTTGATTGGAATTAAAAGTGTGGAACTACGTTTTACTTTTCTCTTAAAATGAATTGATTGAATGTTTCTCCTAAGGATGCTTCCTAGTTAAACCATTGCCTTAGAGATAGTTCTAATTAGGTTTCGATTATGAATGAAGAATGGCTTGAAGCTAAGGCGAGTAACACAACTATGTAATGAAAAGGTGTCATAATTTTCATTACTGTGTTCTGCAGTCATCCCATGTCAATAATTTCAAGCATTCATTCTACAATACATTTTAAACAAAAACACCTCCAGATGTTAAGAGAATGGTATAAGGTCGTGTTACGTAAGGAAGGCTAAAATAGAAAGGTCTTAAACTGAAATACTCGTAATGGGTTAAGAGCTGCATTGCAATTCTTCTCACTAGACAAAATTAATGTACATAGGCAAATTAAGAGGAGATGGACCAGGGTTTCTCCAGGAGAAATGTTTCATTTTCATGCCTTGATTGATGGCCCGTTAGAAACAATTTCATGAAACACAACGTCTTCCTCATGAAAGATGTTCCCAGCTGTCGATGTTTTCCTGCTTTATTGTAGTGACATTCCCGTAAATGCACTACAAGTAACGGCTTTCTTTGCCTTTTCAAACATCTCTCTGGTTCTAAGTCATCCGGGAATTTAATGTTTTCACCATCTACCCACATGAATGTGTCATTTCATTGTAAATGTATTTGAAACTGCACACGGCATTTGAACGAAACCAATCTGGATGGACGAATACATTGCAATCACGTGCAGTGCGGCTAATATTCATACAGAAATGTAAAATAATATAGACATTATATGGAGATAGGAAGACTGTTAAGTTGGTTATTTGTGTTAATGGTTCATAAAATGTCCTAGAGCTCTTCTGTCGTTGAATTGAATCTAACTTGTAATCTGATTACTGGTCGAAGATTCTGCTTTAAGTAGTCGAAGAGGTATCGCTCAACTAAACACAGGGGAACACACTGAGAGAAGTGCCGACAAAGACATCCCCACATCGATGCAAGCATTCTGGCCACTTTCTGGTAAATTAGATTAGTTGGCTTAGGATCCAGTTAAAGTGCCTCACAAGAACATTTAACATGAGAAATTGGGACTGGTGGGTTCTCCTTTGTATGTAAATTCACTCTCCTTATACGGTTAGGGCATTAAACAAGTTGAAACCGCGACAAATCTCACAGTGTATGTAAGTCTCACAAGGCACAGGTATCTAAGGTCTGTTTAAATTAAAACTTGTAAGTGACATGGTACTGCTATTACCTATCAATTCAGTTGACATGTATATGAGCACGTGACGCAATGGTAGCCTGCATATTCCTACATCAATTTCTGGATGTATTGTGCACCAGTTACACAAATGTTAATGGAAAAATGGCCCTTAATACTTTTCAAGAACCCTTTCATACAAAACGTCCTAAACGTGAGTGTTCTTGAACATCAAAATATAAAGTTCTTTTGCATCATGGCTGTACCCTCGGTCACTTGATGAGAAAAATCACCAAACACTTATTAAAACAAATATTAAATTTATCAATGTATTCTACGTTTTTTCCTTCTCATCCCTTCAGGTACCTGTGCATATTTTTAACACTAATTGAAAAAACGAAGAAATTCCTAAGACAAGTTTCAGATGCCTTTGCTTCCTGAAGTCGACGCCTACCTTGACAAAAAACGTAACCTACTTCCATATACTGATATAAGTGATCAAAAAAATGTATTCAATGACATGATGAAACCAAATGAAAAAAAAATGACTAAAGATTGTGGAAGGATATTATTATCAGTGAACCAGAGAAATATATTAGATTATTTCTGCGACTATTTTGAGTCATGTGTGAAACCTCACTACGGTTACACAGGTTAAAAGCTAGACCAAGCAGATTTCCTCTAAAAATGGGGCAAATATCTCTAACTTTTTACAAATTCTGACATGATGTTACTTATTCCTTGAGATTTTCGAGTAGAATTCCTTTAACAAAAAGCTACGGTAAAGATCCCCGATGTTTCTTTGTGTAGGCAGTGAACGACTCAAGGTACTTCCCGACTTAAGACACAAGAACTTTATTTCTCTTCTTGGTGCTGTTTGATAAGTAATTACTACTTACTACTTGAGGAGATAGCGATTTACAAGTATTGCACTCCTGTTTTTTCTCCTTTTCCATGCATACAACAAATAGTATATTATTTTATGTACAATTCGATGCCAAAAATGATGATAAAAATAAACTGTTAAACTTACAGTAAATTGTAAACTGTAATTTGTTTCGTATAATATAATCTGTTCGAAAATTATACTAGCGGAATAATTTCTAAATATAAAAGATTGTAGACCGTTGAAACTTTTACTTTTTATGCAAGTATACATAGGATCGTAGCTATAACACTACACAAAAATAAATGAGGAGAGCTCAAAAATTCGTTTCATTTTTTTATTGCACGTTTGAGGTGATATGTAGGCCAGTTTTCAGTACATATTATGATGATTCATTGATGCACACAATTATCCCTTCATTCACCACCAACAAATAGGCATACCAAGACGCACTAAATAGGTTTGTTCTTGAGTGAGCATCATATTCACCCTAAAGTTTCCAGTCCAAGAAATGCAATTTCAAAATGTTACAAAAACCATTCGTACTATCTATGCTGTAAATAACGATACTTCTAACTGTTCAAATACCGTGCAGTTTTTAAGGCTGACTCGAATGTTTGACTTACGTGGACAATAAGATGTAACCTATGTAGGCTATGTTTGATAGTAGACGACAAAATGAACTAGCGTACATTCAATTAATGCCAAACATTTGTGGTCTAATTGAAATGTATTTTAATTTTTCATTGTGGTATGGCAATTCACCCTCTAATGCATTCAGAGCCAGGGATGTACAACCGCATTTCTGTGTTCCAGATGGGCAAATTCAGTAATGCGTAAGTCAACATTTTAGGCAATTGCTTCATTCAAAGCTGTCCTTTAGGACGTATTTTAGGATGTATTTGTATAAAGTGTGTAAATATTTGGATATTCGGGTAAATATTGTGTATTCAAAGTAGACGATTACTATAAAACTAACATTCGTCGCACTGGGAATAGTTGTAATACAATTTCCCCGATCTTGCATTGAATTGTTGTATCAAGTGAAACTATAACATTAACTTACCTAAACCAAACCGAGTATTGTAGCAGCTAGATATGCTTTAATACAAAACAAAACAGGCGTACGAGGTGGCCTTGTAAAGTCCTCATCACACGAAACTCACGTGGGATGTTTGGAGATTTTCAACCAATTTCAAAAAAACATTTCAAAAATTTGAAATGACACAGCAGTTTACACAGACACACAAAACAGTTGATTTGTAACTAGCTTGCATACTTTATGATTGACAGGTACAAATATGTCACTTATCTATATATTGTCTCCTCATTGCCACGTGTCCTATATACATAATATGCAGTCTATATAGCAAATAACAGCATAGTCTTATCTCAATAAAACAAACGGTACCCTGTAATCGCAATTTAAAACCCCCATAAAAACCATCTCATAAGGTACATCTGGTATTTGAATGGGCAAGGAAAAGGGGTCTATCATCTTCGACATAATTTTCCTTTTCATTTTCAGGAAGATCTAAACAGAGTATTAGCTACATATTAAAAGTATCATGGTAAACCTCCCATCAAGTGCCATAGTATATTAGCTTTGTTCACAAAGTTTGTAATGGGGTTTGAATCCTTTAAACTTTCACATGAAGAAAGACATTTGTCTCAAATTGATTTCAGCAGCCGCAAAACATTGGTACGATCCATTTTAAGCAATTTGAAGCAACTTAACATATGAAGCAACATTAAAACAGACAAACCTAAAAACGCTTTCAAAGGTTTTTTTAAACAAAATATTGTTCGAAGTTATAAAGTTCTATGTGTTGACTACCTATTTGACTCAAACTTTATTAACCTTGTGAGAGATTTTAATACATAAATGTCTGACGAATTTAGCCTCCAGGATATCTACGGTGGACGGATCTTCTTTTCCTGGTTAAGCGATGCGGCTACTTTCTATGTTGCGCCTTCAGAGATCTATAATTCACATCGTGATATAAATTTACTGCTTATATGACGGAAAGATTGTAATGGGCTCTTCTACTTGTTTATGAGCTTTATACTACCAACATTTAAGTAGTTTGCGAAATGGTCCAGAGCGGGGTCACTTGTCCGTCAAATACGGCGAAAGCATTGGCTTGATTTATGAAGAGGTGTAGCTATAATTGAGGAATGCACTTAAGATCTCAGACCGGGTGTGCAATAAAGGAGAGTTGCCAATTAAAGATGAAGGTAAGAAAATGTAGGATCGACAGATATGGGATAAGTAAACAAAACGATGTAATAGGTATATTCAATAAACACATCACAGCCAGCTTAATGTGGAATTAAAAATGAGGTTGGTATATTAATAGTAAGCACCTGGAACGTTGAATTCAGGGAAGATTTTATTAAAATTGGGGTAATAAAACATATTGGGGTGAAAAACTACATCCGATCTTTACTTTCACACTGGAAAAAAGATCTCATTAGAATGAGTATTTATTTTCAACTGATAGCAGGGATGCAGCTCAAGGGGTAGGTTCGGGAGTCATGCCTACCTCACTGACAAAATTAATAATAATATGGTGATATCTTTTTAAGATTTCGATGATAAGTATTGAACTAAACCAAAACAATAAAAATAGACTAATATACTGTTATATATATTCTGTGCTTTGTTTAGATGTTTTACAGTAAAAAATGAATCACCATATTTCAGTGACAGTTAGTTAGAGGATAGAGGAGTTAAAGGATTTACGACTCAGTTTTTAAACAATTGGTTTCAATCGGATCAGGCAAAAGCTCTTTTCCTCTTCTGGCCCTGTAAGCTTGTTACCTCTACTTCATTGATGATGCTGGGTGCTAAGCGCACATGCAATTTGTTCCATTCGTATGACCTGGGAAGGAGTTGAACTCCAGACCCCGCGACTGCAGATAGGATGCTATCATCATTTTTACATACAGTCAGCGACAGAATAATCGTTGATTTACCTGTCAAAAAATGACGTCACATGACGCTGACCAATGTAGCAGAAAATAAATACCTTCACCACAGTACATCCTATTGATTTACGTGCTTGGTACAAGCTAGGGGTCTATGCTTCCTACCCAAGTACATCTACCTAGAGACGATATTAAATTTGCATTTCGAATTAATTGTTCATTATTTGCGCCTGTTACAGATGAAAAAAAGGATATTTATCAAAGCAAATAGTTGGATACCATTCTCCAAACCTCAATCAGAATATTTACCGAGAACTTACACCCATTCTTTCCCCCTCAAAAATGGGATATCCTGTTTTAGAGTCTCTGTCTGAGCTTAAGTATTTGCAGTTGTGTGTGGGTTCGTATGATCAGTTGGAGGATTCGATGAATAAGTACCTCATTTCCATAGCAAAACTCAACTGCTAACACCGACCTTCATAATCAGTTATATTGTGAAAAGAACACAATATTATCAAACCCTCAAAATGAAAGGTCGACCGATCCGTGAAAGTGCGAATCTATCGATAAAATAAGGCCTGGGGAATTACATGCTAAAGCAAATAGAGCCTGACAAAAATGATGACAACAGATGACTATTATTCCTACCTGTGTGTCGTTGTAGTACATTACAAGTTCGTACTCTGGAATGAATCGCATACTGTTAATACGTTCCAGGGCTAGACAGGCAACCTGTCGGTCAATGTTCCCGTTGGTAGAAAACGAAGTACCAGAGAGAGGGAACAAACCTCCGATGTAAAGTTTCTTCGAGTTTTGAGAATGTTGAAATTTATTGTGTTCGGTTTCAAAATAATCCATGCAGTTTGTTGAAGTTCCCTCGTCCTGAGGACCTCTGGGTAAACCACAGCATTTGCTGTTCATAGCAATGTTAGTATCAATAACTTGTCCTGCAAAAATACAAGAAAACAGTACGGAGAAAAACAAAATGGTTACCATATACCGAAACCGAGGTATAGATAATTCGGGTCCATGGTTCATACAATGGTTCGATCCCATTGTTATTAGGTTCTAAGGCATCCTTGGCTTAGGTTGCCATGTCCCGACTACACCCATTCCACGTCCTTTCGTTTTTGCTTTTAACTTTTTCCAGGAAATAACCTTCCAGCTTAGAGTTACACATCTGCTCCATAAAAAGTGTCCCTTTTCTTAAAGTGGTGTAACTGTTGAAAACACGACAAGATGAATTAATATCTTACGGAGATTCTATCTAGAAAGTTTAGTCGAAATTTGCGGTGTTGCAAGAATCATTCTAATGTCCAAGAGTAAAAACATTCATCAGATCACTAATATGTTTGTGAGTGAAAAACCGATGTAGATCTCAGCTGTTAAAATGTACGGACTGAAAACTAAATAATCCACTAAAAATAAAGCATTGTATGGTGAGCTTTCTTTTGAGGTGCGAAAATATGTTGCTAGCATAAATCCACATTTATCCAAAGTAAAAAAATAATTGACAAATGATCAGCAACGTCGGTTACTTATGAGTCGGGTACTGTATATTCCAATTGGGAGATAATATCCCTTGCCTTTCTCGACTTTGACCAACTTGCAAAAGGTTTTTTTTATCTCCTTCTCACAATTCCAAACGACAACTATTTTGAGTTATCACATGGCAGTCATTATCCTTTGTACTCCTATTCCTACGGTACTTCAGAGCGTTTTACTTCTGTTGACTGTACGCGCTTATTAGAAGTTGCCACTTTCCTGACCGAACGTCGGTCTATCCACAAGCTCTTCACAGCTGACTAATCGAGCAATCCGCAGTGAGCAGAGTAAATCACGTGATCCAGACAACGTTTAACGGTGTCAGAGATCAGTCAGTAATGACGAAACGCGTTCTCCCCGATCCCAGCTGTTGTACAGTGTGTCAGTCGTTTCATTCAATGGGCAATTTGTCCCTTTCAATTATCGAAATGTGCTAACTAATCATTACCCGTGCTCACTGTGAGAGCATGCTGACACATCCTACGTTTTGCAGGCAACATTGTAAACGTTCAATGTGATTATTCATTTGAGAATCCAAATTTTGAATACGGTTTTAATGTTCATCAGTGTTACATAACTGACTGCTATGATTTTAGCAGGGGATCTACCTGTCATCTAAGGCTGCGTTAATTAGCAATATTAGCAAATATTTACAACAGTGTCAACTTCGTAGGTTCATCAATCGATGATACCTTGCGATCCAAAGGAATGGCTAACAGTGTAGAGTTTCACTCAAGACACAACACCACCTATTAAGCAGACGACAGCTGTAAAGGCAGTGACGTAACCTCCGAGGCCTGACAGGAAACATTTTAGGGGTGCCAAGTTGGGGTAAAAGCACTAATAGTTCATAGCTATTTTTTATTAATGCAACACTCACATATTTAAAGTGTTAACGGGCGTTCACACCAAGAAAGAACCTTGTTGCCGTTTTAGGGCTAAACACGAAAAGTTTTATCTTATCTTATCTTTTCTTTTCTACGAGAAATTACTGACATGGGATATTTAAAAAAATTGTCCCTACAGTACTAAAATTAACAATTTTCAATAGAAGTTGTGATAATGGGAATCCGTTGTGAAAAGATGTATAAGTATTGATTTGTGTTCCCATGTATATTGATACTTAAAATCAAATTCAGTCGATGATTTATAGTTATCAAATAAATTTTGAATCATGAAAATCGAATATGCAAAAATAAAGTTAAAACATGCGGGAAGTAAAGATTTCCAGACCATATCGAATAAAAAACATACCAAATAGGTGCTTCATGTTCCAAAATAAGCCTAAAAGCGTACTTTTAATTCTGAACCAGGCTATTTTCTTGACATCTTCAACAGCTGGTTTCACTTCTAGTGTTTGTTTGCACTGTGAACACTTGCTTGTTTTCTATAATAAAAAAAAAAGAAAAAATTGACCAGGTCTTGGCCCTATGGGCTAAGTCAGGACGTACAGTTTTAAAGGCGCAGTGCTTCTAAAGTTAAATCCCGCCCTCAAAAGGCAGCAGACTCGGCTTTGATGTGACCGCATCTTTAAATTTACGTATACATGTCTCATCCCTTGTATTTGAAAATTCAATTTGAAAAGCTGAAACGTTAAAAGAAGGGTTTAAGGTCACAACAGCATTTGTTATGTAAAAGGGGTACTCATTCTAAGCATTTGGGTGAAATTTGCATTGAAATCCGATGTGTGGTTCTCAAGATATGAGCATGTAAAATTGTCACATTTTCAACAAAAAGTGAACTTGAAGCAAGCACATTTGACATCGCATCCCCACATTAGTGCACAGCACAATCTTTTGTTTTTCTTAAAACTTAAAACTCAATTTTCTCCTCGACAATCACGAATTATCAAAATGTGATTGCATCAATGGCAAGAGAACTCCACAAACTTTGCATCCCTCACAGGGAGGTCCAATTCCTATTAACTTCAAGGTCAACACAACAGTCTGATAATACAAAGTGAAACAAAACATTCCTTGTCAATGTGAGGAAGTGATATAAGCTCTGCTGCCCTCTAACTCACTTTTTAACACAAATCTACTGATTTCAATTTCTGATATCTCGAGAAATACATGTTCCTCTTTCACATATGAAAATTAAAGTTTTGCTTAAACTTCCCCTTTAAGCCTTTAAAAAATAAAAAGCCTCTAAAAAATGTTTGCAACGTAAGTAAAATAATGTTTACTTTATGTTGTATTTAGAAATACCCCAGTAGGCCTACAAGGAGAACAACAGGGGTGCATAGCAAGAGGTACAATTTCCATAAAGATACGTGTTTTTCAGTCGGTATAGAAGGGGAAAAACATAAAAGTACGACAGCTCTGGGCAAATTAAATTCACATATCAGAAAGGGACCTTTTCACTGAAATTAGCTTTTTGGACCGAATAGGAGAGCATACTATCAGCGGCAACGTCGTCCTTCCACCCCTTCAATATCCAGCCAAGTAGATAATGGGAGAATCTGGGTGGATGCTCACTCTTTAAGGAGGTGTTTCTTGATTGGTTGTTGTCATTGTATTGTATCGATTGTATTCTTCGTTAGGGTTAGGAATTAGGCTAGGGATTAGGCGGTCGGCAGGAGATATTTTTGCTGTTGCAAAAAGATCAGAGGATGAGCAACGACCATCGTAGAAACATCTTCTTAAATTTTAAAATGATAACCTAAGGATATTCAGCCTATCAGGATATTTCAACCTAGGCCACATGTAGTCATAGTGGCGAGCTTCTGCAAAAGTTGAATATCGTTGCCGGCAGCGCACCATTTTGTTGGTAAATAGCAGAATGCCCGTAAAGCAGTGTAAATTAAATAGTTGGTGGTAGCCTCTTTTGTGCACAGTGCTACATGATAGATGTTCTACGTCATTTACTACATTAAAACTCTAACCACCGAATAAAAAAGTTTTGATGAGGTACTTGAGAGGAAAATTGCTAATGGGATTCATATGTTAGGTGATATTTTCCCAGGATGTACGTCGATGAGACTGTAAATTCCTTTACCAACTCTTTATGTTGTATATTAGGTGTTTTTTATAATTAAGTAAAGTAGCGAATGGGTGCACATGTACACATTTTTTGGAAATCCACCATCCACAACACTGTCAATCGCTCGCAACAAACACAATGCGGTACCTATCCATCCTCACCATGACGAGTGTATTACCACAACATGCATGCATTAGTTGGATTCACACCACGAGATAACATCATAGTCCTGCCTCATTGGTCCTGCGTCATTCTCTTCTAGCTGTACGTCGGCTTTCAGGCCATCTCAAGACCCTCAAGACCCGGGATCGCTTCCCAGGTAGAGTCATACCAAAGCCACAAAAAAAAGAAGAAAAAAAAAAAAAGAAAAAAGGAATCTACTGATGTTGTGCGTGATGCCCCGCATAACCAATGGTGTAGGGAAAACAAGCCAGTGAGCCGCAACTGGAGAAAAGGCCGTGGCCGCCTCGAATTGAACCAATAGGTTGGAAACTGGGTCTAAAAGCTACATCTAACTAAGTAACTAAGTAACTAACTAAGTAACTAACTAACTTAATAACTGACTGACTAACTAACTAACTAACTAACTGACTAACTGATTGACTGACTGACTGACTGACTGACTGACTGACTAGCTAACTGACTAACTGACTGACTGACTGACTGACTGACTGACTGACTGACTGACTGACTGACTGACTGACTGACTGACTAACTCAAGACCCTCATCCAGTTAGTTGAAGGAATAGCTTACTTCACGAGTAAGGTTTGAAGGTAATAGGTTTTTACATTACAGAATCTCTTATAAAAAACGAAAGGACCTAGAACCACAACTTACATAATTCCAACAGCACAATGAAAGATGATTACACTTTCAGAAACAAATATATTATAGAGTACGAGATCAATTAAAAGCAATATCCACGCTGACAACAGATTATTTGTTTAGTAAAAAAGGGACACTTTAGAGAGGCCAATCTTTAGGTTGGGTATAAAATATTAACAATTATCTCAGAAAACAATTCTGAACGAACATTTCATAAGCCCTGCTAGCTAGGGTATGCAAAGGTTTCTTCTGAGAACATATTTGTAAAATTTTAGATGGTTATGGTTCCTGAAGAAAACGATTTCGGCTGAGAATATCAGACCTTGTAACCTCCATATGTGCGTACAGGCTTACCTACTGACATGATGACTGATGCCAATGCCTAGTTACGTCACTAAGAACCGTATTTTTAAACCTTACGGTGCCTGTAATTGTTTCTTTCCTTTTGTTACATCTCTCTGAACTAACATATTACTCCTTTCCGTATAGCATGATGTAATATTTGATCAAACTTTGAAGGATACGGATTTTGTTCCAATCTTTAAGAATTGGGGAAAGAGACGGAATGATATGTCTCCTCACGGCACCCAACAGTGAGTGATAAACCCCTTCAAGAAGATTCGTCAAGTGACGATAGTCGGAAAGTCAAGTATACCACTTAGAATTTCTGATGATATCAGCTCAAACATTACTGATGGTGTCTCAAATTCGTCAGTCATAATGTAACTTGACAAAACAGGTTCATATAAACATGGACAACGTATTTATCCAGCAATAACTTTATGTTACGGCAAGTCGATTAAATTTGACTAATATATGGTTCAATCCATAAACTAGGGGTCCAATGGGGTTTTTACTGACTTTGCCAATATAATGCTATATTTCAAAAGTAGGGAATACATTAAACCAGTGCCTCAGGTATTTTATTATCCTTTACCAACTAGGCTATCTTATGATATATACACTGAATATCCAAAGTTTAATATTTTTTAGAAAATAGACTTCCTTGCTTTGGTGTCCCCCTAATTTTGGAGTAATGGCTGTGACATACAAATATACAAATCTGAAAAATCTGAAAAACATATTTGTCACAGACTGAATTACTTTGCTCATGTGTCATGGTAAGGATGTCACCAAAAGTCAACATTTCTAAAAATATGAGCATTAGCGCTCCACCCAATTTTCCAAATGATACTACTGAAAAAAAAACCTGGCGGACATAAGTTTTTGGTGTCCCCCTAGTTATGTTGGTTTTTTAATGTATATTCCATCATTTCTACAAATATGATCATTCTCAGGTGGCCATAGTTTTCTCGATTCAAAAAATAGGTCAAACTCTTTAAGATAGTAGCTCATTTGGAAAGAAAAAAAGCAAAACTAAAGATTTTCCAGGTAAAATTCTATGCGGACAGAATCTTGGTGTCCCTCTTAGTGAGTTATGTTGGTAAACTTTGATGTTTCACCAATCGCACAAACTAATTAATTTTGGGTGAACAAAAGTACATGAATAGAAGGTCCCAGAATATTGCAAGAAAAGTTAATCCCATGGTTTGAGAGTCTTGTGTTCTACCCTTATGAACATTTGATTTTTGGTGTCCCCCCTTCCTGTCAGAGTTATGTCCGTCATAAGGAAACAAAAAATGATGACAATGGATCTTATTATTCTATCTTAAAGTATACTGTAACTGCAAACAGTGAATTTTGTTGTATTTGGAACCCAGCTCAACCTAACATTTAAAAATTAAACTGGCACTTTGAATGTTAGGTGTTATGGTGTCCCTGTTTCACGCGGCAGATGTAATGGAGTGTAATACCTTGCTAATATAACGTGTGCCCATGAAGGGACAATAAATAAGATTTCAAATATTAAGTCTAACAATCTTAGGGTGTCAAAGAGGAATTTGTACACTTAAAAATCATTAATTGGTAAAAATAAGACAATATTGTACAAAATATGTAAATGTGTAGACATTTTGGCAACTGAAATTTTTTGAGAAAAATAAAACTGATTTTTCTAATTTTTGGAGTATTTTTTCAAACTTTTACCATGTTCTTGTCACAATAGGCACCAAAAGACATTCAAATAGGAATTTTCAACCATTTCAGATTTTCATCATTCTTGTGGGAGAAGGTTAAAGACTGCTATGGTGTCCCCGTTATGTTGGTCAATTTACTGGCCAAGTTTATGTTCGAATGAGTCTCCTCATGCATACATAATGCTCAATGCAAAAATATTTGTATTTTTATAACTGTTGTTAACACTCTATCATGAGTGTAAATTTCAATTAGATAAAATGATTTTTTTAATTTTGACCTCATGTCACACCCTTGGATTTCTAGTTTATGGATTGAACCATATCACACATCCTTTATATAACATCATATGCATCTCTCGACTCACTCCAGTTGCACCGGAAACTGGGATAGGACCTAAGGATAAACCCCAATGAAACACTCGGGGGAAAAACCTTTATATTTGCCAAGTACTCCAAGGAGTGGGATCTTTGTTTTCAGCATTGAGCTTCAGTAGGATCTATGCAAGTCTTATCTAAATATGCTGCTACATCTAACTAACTGCTTCAACATTATATTGCGTGAATTAGGTAAAATACCCTAATCTTGTGGTACTTTCTAAGGGCAACAATGGAAATTCTTTCCAATAGTATCTACATTACATTGCCATTCTCTGTTATTTAGTGGTATCTATCTCAGGGTCTAATAACAATTTTTGAAACAACACATCACAAAAATTTATAAAATGTATTAGCTAATTTTCCAAAATTAGGGGAAAAGGATTGAAATAATAAGTTTAATGAGGGTAATAAATAACAAATATTTGGGCTAGAACGATAAGTCCGTGACGTGACGTAATATCCTCACGTTGCACTTCTAAACAACTGAACAATGCGATCGTCAATTGTTTAGCAACACTGTTTCAATCACAAGCAAATTTTTCATGAAAGACCCAAAATGTTTTGAGAAAATTATCATGGTATCTTTTAATATAGTCTCTTTGTCGTCCTCTTCAATACTAAATTTTTTTTTTTTTTTGTCAATGTAATAAGACTAGGCAACGATAGAATATGGCCTAAATTTGTCGATAGCCACAAGCTTTTGAGACTGTGTTACGGAAGCCATGACCACTCTTGCATTGTAACGCAAGAGTGTTTATAGTCTAACGGAAATGACGGGGAACTTGAGGAAGAGAGTAAACAGTTCTCTAGCCGAAATTGATGTGGGGTGAGAATATTACCCGATTAAGTTAAACTGTACCTTACGTGCACTTTGGGTGTAAACAACATTGACATCACAAATTATTACGCAATCCAGCATTTTAAATTGAGTGATTATTTATATCTCAGCTAAGGAATGTTCAACAAGATGTTAGTTGGACTGTTTCAATTCATTTTTCAGCTCTGTTTTATACTCTTTTGAAATTTATAACTTGATGTACAATTTATTTCCAGTTCTAATCAGCGTTAAATCTGCAATTATTAATTTGCAAACCGGAGTGTTTTTGGCCAATGTAGTAGCTTAAAGAGTCAGCTTAGCTTTTTCATATCCAGAGAGTAATAAATATGCCCATACGTTTAACATTCCCAATTTGTTTAAATCAGAATCGACACGTTCGTGGGTCTTTTCCAAACTTGTTCATTATTCAAATAAATTCGATTAGTTGAAGTAAATGCCACAATTGAACTTCTTGACATACCTAAAGGCATCGCAAACTTGTAACCAGATATGCTTATTGTCGGATGAGTATCGCACTCAAGACGCATTTTATTATTCTTTGAAACAAATTTAATCATCATCTTTGGCGGGAAGACTATCCAATTTTGGAGGGACCTTTGACATTTTTATTTGACAGAAAATTGGAACAAAGCATGAAAAGTGAGAAAATAGGGACTGAATGACTTGACATGATAAATTTTCTTCTGGGTTAATGAACGCTGTAACATTCCTGTTGATCCCACGAAAATTAAATATGAATTACAAGTCACTACATTGCCGCTGCTTTGAAGTCTCAAGGGAATACATTTATAAGGTCAGGGAACTTCAATAAAATGTGTTAATTAAGTCATTTTGACGGCCGAATTATTTAAGTGAGCTCCTGTTAAGATTTCGAAATATGAAACTGCCTAAATGCTTTGCAATCAATGATTGACCTTTGTGCTTAGATTAAATCAAATGCACCAATCATTTATTCTGTATTACCTCACTACTTAATTTCTTGGTCGCTTGTTGAACAGAAAATTGTCCCCTGATACTGAACAATTTCACTTCCCTTGGCGCCACTCGGACGACAAAATTCGTTTGTTTGACGCCAGTGGTAAGTATATTTCAGCAGTCAGGCTATTTAAGTATTGCATACAAACATCGAAAAAGTATTTTAATCATTAAACAAAAAAGGTCCTTCATTATTTTGATTTTTTTTCGGGGAACCAGCTTGTTGCCATTAAACCTTTATAATAAGCTACATCAAATTACACGTGATGCGATATCATATTTTATGTCATAAACGTTTTTAAACAAGATAGGTAACCCCATAGAAGGAAGAGTATAAGCTAAGCATGGATGTTGTATATGCAAACCATTCCCATCCCCATACGGTAGGGACTAGTCCATGGTGCAGTTCAGTACACTCTTAAACAGGCCCGTATTAAGTCAACCTAACCAACTTTTGATGGCACATAGGGCGATAGGTATAGGAGTCTAAAGTCAGCGGATGTCCCTTTCCCTAATTTTTGTGGCACAAAATACTTTGACGGTACTTTTTCTGAAGGTTAGTTATTTGTCAGACTTTTTATTGAATCCAACCTAGTTTACAAACAATGGGATACTGTTCGATGAAAAAAAGGCAACAGTAGGAAAACATTCTCCAAGACGAGCACTAATTAATACTGCAAGTAATTAATTTTTCTGTAGCAACTGACAAATTTGTTCACCCCAGCATTTACGCATGCAAAACCACACCTTCGTTACCTCTTATTTTAAAATACACCATTGATGAAATGATTTGTATCGGATTGCGTCAAAGAACAACAAACACCTACAGCAGTTACAAAACGTTCGTGACGAACTAAATAATGGGATTGATAGTATGTCTGTGCTATATTGCTGGATGCTGTTTGACCTTCTAATTAAACTAAACGTTACTTGGGGTGTACCTCTCTGATACAATATTATTTTGAGAAAGTTCTGGTTGTGATTCGAATTGCAGTCCTTTGGTCGTAGCAGGCTGGTTTGCTTTTGACACAGCAAAATGTAGACATTTTAAGTGCTTAAACAGCTGTTTTTTGGTTTAAGCGCTTTTTCTAGTAGAAAACGAAACTTTAACGACACTTGTGCTATCGCTCGTCAAAAACAACTATGGTAAAGTTAGTCGAATAAAAAGTGCTGACCCTGAACAAGTTAAAAACCCCACATTAATGTTTCCCTGCCTTGCTATAACGACATGATGAACCTTGTGAATGAAACTACATCTCGGTGGGTGTATTGTAATGTGCATAGTACAGGATAAACGGTACTATGCTCGGGATGATAAGGACAATGGTTGTGAGGCCGGTCAATCGTATTGCGTAAAAAGTCTAATATGTCCCGATGTCCTAACGGAACTGTTCTCCCTAAATGAATATGTAGCAGTGCAAATTTTATGTAGGGGCAAGTCTCATTTTCTGATAATGGGCCCTTTCAATGAGGAAACGGTTACATTTTCCTGTCCATATTTCGTGAAGTTAATGTTGATCTGTTGTAAGTTATTTATTTGTCGTATTTGGAAAGGGGAAAGACCACCAAAAGATTATATTCTTACAATTTTGTGATACATTTTCAAAGGCATCATTTTCCTTTAAATGCAAGACAAGTGTGTAAAATATTCCAGGGGCTCACATGTTTATTTTTTAGTTTTGACTTTTCATGTAAAGGAAGCAGTAGAAATAAGAATAAGTCCCAAATTCATGTAAAATATAGTTCAAAATTTGGTTAGAGTTACGTAGTCAAGGATACTGAAGTGTCCTTTTTATTCGCTCTCAAAATGAGGAAAGTTTTTTTTTCGGACATTATTGTTTGAAAATGGGTGATACAAACTACCAGTAAAAAATTCTTGTTTAAGACTTAAATTTGGAGGGTTTTATTTTTTCATTCAAAGTTTGATTGAACGGTAAGGGCCGTAATTATCTGACATATTGAATTCCCCAAACTGAAATGAATTATTTCATCTATGATCCAAGTTACTTCATTTAAAATTCAAAAGAGTTAAACAAATAATATTGTAACCTTAACACGGAAAATGTCCTGCAGCATTGGTGCAATCAATAACCTTTCACTATGCATATTTGTTCTAAGTTGAAAACATCTGTTTTAGCTGAATAAATGACTAGAATAAACAATGAGGTTACGTCGGTTCAGTTTTAAAGAGCAACAATGGTATAGCTATTTAATGATGTCAGTGACCTCGACTTATTCCGTTTGGCGTCTAAAATAACTCGAATTCTTACCGGAATGTTTGTACTTAATATTTCAGACAGTATTGCTCTATTGTGAAAATCTGGAATTAAACCAAACTAGCTAGAAATGAGCTTTACATTCTCCATATTCTGTCAAAGTTATTCTCTACGGTATTGCTTGTTAAAAATCTCTTTCGCCAAAACTTTTGAAACAGATTAGAAAAAAACAATTGATAGACTGTAAAATGCGGGTAAAATTAAACAATGTTCACACTGCAATTCAGAACGACTTGTAATCCGAATCACACACACAAACACGACACACACAGACACACAAAAATATATGTGTGTTTATATAATGGGGGGTTCGGTCCCACGTGCGGCTCAGTTTTTCTCTCTGATGTTTATCTTCAACCGGTCCTTCTTTGATAAGAGTTTATACTCAGTCTTGGATGGGTATAAAATTCATGATCGAATGTATTACTACAACGCTTCCGAGCTATATATATACATATATACCTATACATATATGTAAAATGAAATATATATATATATATATATATATATATATATATATATTTCATGTGATTTTACATATATGTATGCATCACTTGTCTCTACCTTACTGGTTCTTTTGAGTTTTTCATTGATAAAAATTTTATTTTGAACTTAACAATTTTTCTTCTGTCTTTGATCATCAAATTGACATAAGTTTTGTTGTTTTTCATTGAAAATGAAGTGAAAGTAGAATAAGACTAACATTAACATAGTGAAGTTCTCCCTACTGGTCCTTGCAATTTATTTTCCAAAAAAGCTGTTGCGAATATTATTTTGAAAACTTTATGTCATTCTTCATAATATTACTCTTCAAAGCTGTATTTTCCACAACCCCTTTGTATTTGGGTAATTATTAATTTGAACTTTGACCCCAAATGGAAAGTCAACGTTGGTCGGTTTGATCTTTTTGTATTACTACCAAGAGATCTGAAAATTTATATTTAACGGAGCACTTAACAATATGACGCCGTATAGTAAATGGATAAGTATTACAAACTACCAAAACTTTATCTTTTGATGACATTGTCTGAACGTTTCTCTAACATCGGTGAGGTCGTGACATTTTAATCCATTATAAATAAAATCAATTGACAATACAAACGGTTTAAACTTAACCGGGTTTGGTGCATAAAGTATGACGTATTGTGTGGTTTCAGTGACGAAAGTGTGTAAAGAAATAACAACTTGACTGACAATAGACCCTTTTGCAAATATATATTGCAAAGGATTGCTGGAAAGAATATTGGTGGGTCCTTTTTCTTCACAGTAAAATGCCATGGACAAAAGATAACAAGTGTCGACACCCTATCCCACATTCATTTCTAGATGGTGTTCGCAAATGGGTTTATCGACATAGCCAGCTTTATATCTTCATTGGGGTTCCTTAGTTCATACACTTTGCACATTAAAAGTATGAGAAAGAGGCAACATGATCCTTTGACTAACATAGCCTAGATCGAAAAATGAATGAATGAATCTTGTCATTTATTGACTACCTTCCTATTATTGTTCTCCTGTGCCTTTAATTTCAAGTCAGAATAGAGGAACACATCTTCAATTAGGTCTACAATTTGTCAAATAAAGTACTATGCATGCTGCAAATTCATCCGATTTGTTTTTTTCGAAACCAGAAAGTTTACATTTTTCGACCATAAACAATCTTAAGTGCCAGGCAAAGTTTGACTTTGAGCTTAAGGCCGTTATTCCAGTCACACAAATGGTTGTGTATATGATTCAATAATCAATTGTGCTTACAATCAGAAGAGACAACACACATATGTGGATACTTAATTGGCAAGATGAAGATGTAAAATAGCATTCAAAGGGGACGTATTTTGATTTAGCTAAATGCTAGTGACGGAACTGCAGCAGACCTTTCCCATTCGTTATTGTTATACATCGTCAGAATTGATTCACATATGGCATTTTTCGATTGTGCTCCAGTGAGACTTCTTATAAACTTAAAAAGTGTACCTGAACGTCACATGGAATGGAGGCAATGGTTGGGAAGCTCCCTGATTTGGATCAGTTCTTTTAGGTCTGGTTGATATGGAATACACAAACAAACAAAAATACAAGGAGGAAGTGGGCAAGGATGAAATCACCTAAGGATAAAGGCGAAATGAGGGTAAGTGGGACTGACGTCAGAGTATTGATACACATCCAGATGAGATTTTTAAACCCGTTTCTAATTCTATTGTACTTATTGCAACAGAAACATGATCATAATTACAGCTATTTAGATTGTGCAAACATATCGCCATACGTTCCATTTAGATTAAAACGTTGTTTAATCTTCTTAAGGTCCACACATTTTGAATTTGGGTTTCCAGGAAGTCTAATCAAACTCTAAAGCCAAGTGAACAGGGAAAGAAGCTACCTATAAAAGTATGATCCGTCACTTAAAAACTTTGAATTCCTTAATACATTTACCACTCCGCGTCCCCTGGAAACAAACATCACCAGTGAGCCAAAAGCCGTGATTGGCTCGACTTGAACCAATAGGTTGGAACCTGGGCCGTAAAATTCTAACTAACTAACTAACTAACTAACTAACTAACTAACTAACTAACTAACTAACTAACTAACTAACTAACTAACTAACTAACTAACTAACTAACTAACTAACTAACTAACTAACTAACTAACTAACTAACTAACTAACTAACTAACTAACTAACTAACTAACTAACTAACTAACTAACTAACTAACTAACTAACTAACTAACTAACTAACTAACTAACTAACTAACTAACTAACTAACTAACTAACTAACTAACTAACTAACTAACTAACTAACTAACTAACTAACTAACTAACTAACTAACCAACTAACTAACTAACTAACTAACTAACTAACTAACTAACTAACTAACTAACTAACTAACTAACTAACTAACTAACTAACTAACTAACTAACTAACTAACTAACTAACTAACTAACTAACTAACTAACTAACTAACTAACTAACTAACTAACTAACTAACTAACTAACTAACTAACTAACTAACTAACTAACTAACTAACTAACTAACTAACTAACTAACTAACTAACTAACTAACTAACTAACTAACTAACTAACTAACTAACTAACTAACTAACTAACTAACTAACTAACTAACTAACTAACTAACTAACTAACTAACTAACTAACTAACTAACTAACTAACTAACTAACTAACTAACTAACTAACTAACTAACTAACTAACTAACTAACTAACTAACTAACTAACTAACTCTAAAGACTATGTAGCGTTCTTAAGCTGTTCAAGTCGTTATCCTTAGTCTAATTAAGCAGTGCATGCTTTTTGCCACTTTATATTGAAACGTGTTTGCAGTTTTAAACCAAAACAGGAACACAATTAGTGGCAAACTCCACAAAATTATGGAGCAGTCATTTCACACAATGACTTCTGGAAGGGCTGGACCACTCATGACAGAGAAAACCTTCCTCGTTCATTTATTGGAGTTTCAAAAATTTTTGCATGTGGGAACTCTCTGCATAATTTTGTTTATCAGCTATCTTTGACACCAGAACGTCCTTTGCGGATCCGGGATCGATATTATTATTGTTTGAATTGGAGTCATTCAACATGCATTAACCTATTGTTTGTTGAGATTCCCAAGATTCCCTAGCAATGTCTGAGATGCTGCAATGACCTCTTAAGGAAGGCAAGGTTAATAAACCATTACTACCGGCCATGTGTAAACATTTCTGTAGTTAACCAGGTCAAGAGAATCCGGATGTCTCATATCATGTGATACAGATCATCAACGTTTGTAAATCAATAAGGTCCCTCTTTATTGCCTCTTCTACCATCATTCCCGGAGGTCAGTGTTTCAAATATTTTTCTCAGTAGAAAATTAGGAAGGTTACTGTCTGTTAGGTGGATATTTTACTAACAGCTGTTTTGATTGCTTTCACCACTTTTGATAGGCAATATTGTGTGACCTTTTGTTGTGGGTATTTTCGTAGTAAAGTGACATTTAAAACATGTAATGAACTGATTTGGAACGGAAGCTTACCTGTAAACAAGATCAACTAAATAGACCACACTCTTAATGTTAACACTAGAACGTTCTATACAGTATAATTCTAATCTAGAACAAAAAATGTACATTTTAGAGGTTGCGAAATTAATGTTATCCGTCAAAATCTCATGCCAAAGCTTTCTTCATTGTCGAATGTTGAGAGAGTAAATGTCGAAATCACATGAATCAAAATAGTCCATTGCGCAGATAAAACTTGTGACCCTCTTGTTGTTCAACCCACATTTCCTGCTTTGTTTCTCTTTGAAATTAAAACATGTCTGTATGGAGGTAATCATGTCCTTTTCTTGCGCAGCATGTTGTACAGGAAGCGCTTGTTACAATCACATTAGCCCATCCATAAAGGTAAGGTTACGATCACCTATTGGTTACATTAGAAGAAAATGACAACGGTTTCGTGTAGACAAAATGTAACTGTTAAATGTTGTTTATAGTCTGTGAGGAGAAGATATAAGTTAGATCGATATTTATATCTTACTTTTGAGCTTGTTTACTTAAGGCAAAACAGGTGTCGGACTGTGAATGGTTTCTGGATGAAATCTTACTTCGTATATACCGGTCTCTTAATATTTTCTTTGCAACAAAGCCGTGCCAACATTTATCGACCGTTTGTGCAAAAGTTCATCGGCTAAGGTTCTAACCGATCTGTTTAATTCAGGCCTCTCACGGTCTTTTTTAACTGCGGCTCAATGGCTTGGTTAAAGGTGAAACATTTACTGCAAGACTATTAAGCTGTTTCTTTCTTTTCAAAACAATCATTTTGAATGTAGGTCGAAATATGTTGGAATAATTTGCAAAACGTCATTGGTTTTTCGATAGCTACAGTCATTGCACCCCTCATCACCTGTGTAGGTAAATTGATACTCCATGAATTAGGTCTGACGAACTTTGTCCCCGTTTTGGTGTACTAATACTCTGAACATCGAAATAAATCGAACTGAACGAGTAATTTGACAGTGTAAGTGTTTTCATTTCATAATGTGACGAATTGTTATTTAGTTTCAAGTACTTCGTTTCACTACCATTTTTGCTTTAAATTGAAGAATATAAAACATAGTGTATAGCGGTCAAGTATATTTGCTAAATCAACAGGACCGAGGAAAGTCGCATTGATATGCCAAAATGGCCAAATAAGCAAATTCTTACTTATGCGAATTTGCCTATCCTTCAGTAGACCTGTATGCATATCCTTCGGTAGGCCTGCTCCAAAGAGGTAATAGATTACTAAACACCTAAATGTTTTTAATTTGTTTTTTTAGCATGCTGTCATTATACGCAATCGTTTTAATGTCATAACCTGTATAACTTATTCACTTTTATAATTTTTCCCTCTCCACTGTTCAGCATCTAACATTTATTGGAACAATGAAAAATGTTTTGTATTCTTGCGTCGAGTGAGATTTTTGTATGCTCACAGCCGAATTTTTCCCCAATGCGAAAGAATACCAATTAAGTCGAAATCACAGTTTCCATAGGTAACAAAATGACCAAATGCAATCTTTCCTTCTAGTTACGACTTTTCATTTACGAAAAGAAAATTAACAATTTGTGATCATATGTCTCATTGTTCGATGTAGTGATTCCATGGTTAGACCGAATCACTTTACAGACAAGGGTCCGACGTTTTGACTTTAGAGATGTCGCTCTTTACAAAAACAGTTCACGGCTACACCTTCGAGGGCGCTGGGTGCTTATAACAGAGCTACTTTTCATCGCAGAAAGCGTTTGCCGGGTAGAGAACACTACTACTACATATATTTTTGAACCTTACAGCCCAGCAAAAACAATTCAATTTCTTTTCGTATCAAACAATTTTGAATGCAGGCGTTTTGGCCTCCTAGAGGAATTTTACAAATCACATGTCGCGATAAAGAGTGGTAGGGGCGTTTTGAACGTTTGAGAATTCAATTTAAATCGTGATTTAACAAGATTACAAAAGTTGTTTTTTCTTGCTTAGCTCTGAGAAGGGATTTAAGATGAAGTCCCCTAGTCTACAAAGGCCATTATTTCCTTTCGAAAAGACACGGAATCACATCTATGGTGGTATTTTATTGTATTTTTTCCCTGGAGGACCCTTATATATGGTTGAGACATACCAGACTTGAAAATGGGGCCTGTTGCCTTCTCGCTTGGTGCTCATTGTAAGAGGTTGGAACAAGGATATTAATAATGAATGTGAATTTTTAACCGATAGAGCTGCAATGGCTGCACTGATTAGTGTAGCCCCCGAGGGCTATACTGAGAACGTTTATGGCTGTAGGGACCCACCTAGCACCCCCCTAGAATTGATGAAACGTGGATAAGAATGTAGTGTAAAATGTAAATTTTCATTTTTTTTTTTGTTAACACTGATTATTCATTGGGGATAAACTATGGTTTCTATAGGTTTCAATGTTGATAGTGCATTACAGCTAAGTGGCTATATTTTGGTGTAGGGGAAATTCAAATACTAATAACTCTGGAAAGAATTATGCTACTTTTTGATGAATGACCCATCAAAATGTTTGCCTTGATGGCCATATTTAGGTGGTTTGATCGAAATATATTTTTAATGATTAGATTTTGTATTTGTGTGGTGAATTGACATAATTATCGCATTGGGGGCCATTTTTCTTTTCCGCCATCTTGGTTGAACTAAATCGGACAAAAGTATCACCAAAATATAATTCCAATTTAAATTTATTGAAGAATGGCCAGATTTTAAGAGGAGCTATGTTTAAACTATTTAAAATGATCATTTTGTGTATTATTTTCATAAATTGTGATTGTTATTTTGGCGGCTTTTTGGAATTTCCAGCATCTCGGTTAGGTTGAGCTACTGGAGAATCAACCTTTGTCGTAAAATATGGCCAGATGTTAAGGGCAGGTATGTTTAAATTATTTTTGATGATTACTTTTCTTATTATTTTTATAAATTAGCCTACGATTGTTATTTTGGCAGCTATTTTATAATTTCCGCCGTCTAAGTTAAGTTGAGGTCCGGTCAGAAATATTGTTTTAAAAATACGCTGTCTCATAGCAAAATATTTAGAATTTTTGATTGAA
This sequence comes from Holothuria scabra, assembly GCA_037179385.1. NCBI lineage: Eukaryota > Metazoa > Echinodermata > Holothuroidea > Aspidochirotida > Holothuriidae > Holothuria > Holothuria scabra. The sequence continues at coordinate 12,982,299 of CM074192.1, read as the reverse complement.
ATGTATTTTTAATGAATGTTTTCGTGGGTTTTTCTCAATTTTTCCCACTTTTTGACCATTGACCTATTTCCGTTTGTCACAGACATAAATGTGTAGAGAATAATTGAATATTGGGAGTTTAAATATGCAAGGAGATGTCTGAACAACACATTCCACGTATTTTAAAGTGTTTTTGTACATATCCAGGATATGTCAAAAATGTCAAACTGGGTGTCCCAAATTTTAGTCATCGTTCAAAATCGATGACCTTTTGGCTTCTGGTGACCTCAGATTGTACATAATTTGCATTTTTACTTTTTTGTTTGGTAGGGTTGATCAAGGCAAAATTTGTGATGGGTCTTTCATCAAAAAGTACCATTCTCTTCAGAGTTATTGCTATTTGAAAATATAGTCACCTAGCTGTCGTGCACTATCTGCATTGAAACCTGTAGAAACTATAGTGCATCCCTACCAAATCAATATTAACATGAAAAAATCATCAATTCTAGTTGTGGGCGCTAGGTGGTCCCCTCCAGGAATGACAAGATTGTGATGGTGCATTTGCGAAGCGCATTGAAAGTTTGTAACATTTATGCGCTATATAAAAACCTTACTATTATAATTATTATTAATATTATCCATCGATGACAGTTTATTTCAAGTTGACTAAAGAGACCATTGCTTTAAATGCCCACCACCTTAACCTCTCATGTTGCTTTAAATTTCAAAACATCTGCTGACTTAAAAAAGTATCGCTGCAGTGGTAAGCTTGTGCCAAAACCACCCTCCGACCGCCCTCTTTGTATTGCACAAAGGATGATACTTCAAATTATTTTCCAAAACACCTTTAAAGTTCTTTTCACTCCTTCAGACTAGCAGCATTATTTCCCATACCCACCTAACACAGGTACTCCATACTGAAAGAAGACTATGTACAACTTTGAACGGTGTTGTGATACCACGGACTTCCCATATATGGACAGAACATCCAGCACGGTGCATTGTCGCTACAGTATGTGTGAGGAAAGACACACCAAGATGGCTGTCTGCTATGGTTCTGCGTTAAAGTTTGGACTTGCTCAAGTAAATCAACAGATGTTGCAAGCAAGTTTAAATATCGTCAAAATGATACAAAGTAAGGTCAAAACCGCTACACGTATTGTAGGAATATGATGGTGTTGCCCCATTCAAGTTGAACTTTTGTTTAAAATATTACAGAGTCGTCAAATCATACAAATTACGGCGGCCATCTTGGTCCGCCTTTTTTTTTCTTTTTTTTTTTTGCCCAGACGGTGGCGACAATGTACGGATAAGATGAACGTTCTACATGCTCTGTCCATGTATATAGCAAGTCCGCGTGTGATACCTACAGTTATTTGGCTTTTCCTTTATTTCGAAAATTAATCATGTGCACATGAAATTCCGTCAAGTTCTGACACTTGGTGAGGGATTTGTCAAAAGACGGTATTCATTATTACAGAGCGCCATCACTAACTTCGGAACAAAGCTCGATGCAAAAAGGACAAATTTTGCCTCAATGTGCTATGTGGTTTCGCTCTTCTTTCAGCTGAACTTCGGACAACTAGAGTATCTTAAAGGCCCATTTTTCTCACCCCAAACAGTACCAATTCTCCTAACCTTCTTACTTAAGCCCCTCCCACAATTGTCTGAAATTTAAGCTCATCCATATACAATCTCAGTTTATTTCTTCCGGGTGAGTAAAGAAAAACTCAATTAATCAAAACACTCTCAGTAACGTTCATACTGTGAAATGTAAGCTTTGGTACTCTGCGTCGTTTGAACAAGCTGTCAATCATAGAGCTGAGCCAATTGAGAATTTGGGTACCCCGTACAAAAACTGTTGTTTGGGGTGAGAGGTTTGGCCCTTTCAGTCCACAAGATGCGCAATATAAGCTATGCATTTATTATCGATCACATGCTCTGTCGGCCGGTTGGTGACGAAAATTTCAAACCGCCAAAATGGTCATTTTGCGTTTTCTCATTAGGCTCAGACACGAGCGTTTCTCATTAAGACTACCCTCTGATCAAAATTTCCCGTGAAAGTAATCAATCCAGTGAGATACCTATACCGTAATATTGCAACTTAACTACGGGAACTAATTATTCATAATGTTCACTGATGCAAAACGTATGCATTCCGTACTGATCGGTAATGAAAAAACCGACTTGGAATTATTGGTATATTTTTCCACTGACAGAAGATCATTTGAGGTTATGCTGTGATAAACAGTTGCGAGGGAAAATACACCTTATGCTCTTTGAGAGTGTGGATATCATTTTAAATTCTGTTCAGAAATAGCTGAAACGCAGTGTGTTACAAAGAATGTAGTGATTGGTAGTTGCCATTCTGTTGTGTTCTTTTTTTAGGGTTAGAGATTAACTATGCAGTAACAAATTCAAATTCTTCTTTAACAGTGCGCACTAACCCTTCAGAAATTAGTGTATATTTTAACCATTTTAACCTGTATGTTGAAACAATACCGTAACGGTATTTTCTAATGAACTATACTCAAATACAAACTCGTCGAAATCTTTTTCGTACCTTCCCTTTTTCATTTTCATGTGAGCAAATAGCTCTTCCAGCTCACTGATGTGTATGTGTTTGATAACAGTTGGCTTCGTACTTCAGATATTCGTTATGGGTCTATAACAAAAGATGCGTCTTCCATGCACATCATTACTCTTGTCTAACGGAGGCGGCAAGTCTGCATTTAAGGTGAAACAACAATAAAACATACATTAATTAAAGGATATTCCATTGGGGTAAATGCAAGCGTTGCAAATTGCGAAGCCCGAGTATATCCACCGATAGTCCAGAGCCAAATTTATTTTTGATATGTAAAAGAGGAACATATCTTAGCATTATGGTGAAATTTTTAATTAATTTTCCATGTTCATTTGTCAAGATATTAGCAATTTAATGTGGCACATCTGCTAATTTCAATAAAATTAAAACAAGCAGGCGTGATATCATGGATTCCCGTTGTTGGCCAATGTTTTATTTTTCTTTATCTTCCATTTTATTAGTTTGACCTTGGATTGATTAAAGGTTCGTCTTGCCCTTAAGGCACATAAAATTTTTAAAATGCCATTGCATGGGATGCACCTTTGGTATCGATATATGGAAGTTTAATTGCATAAAATTGGATTTAAATTATAAATAAAAACAAAACATTGACTAACAATAAGAATCCATGTTCCCTTTTTACAGAACATGTGTCACCTCCGATCGCTTATACCTCGAGAATCGGACGTAGGAAACAATGAAACTTTCACCAGAATGCTACGAATATTTACCTTTTTAACATGTTAAACATAAGTTTGATTTTGTACTTTTCTTTTAACCCCGAGAGAGCATTATCCGTTAATTAGAGCACAGGCCTAACATCGTTTTTAACTTGTTCATTCCTATACAACAGTATTTTTATTAAATAGGAGGACGTAAAATTTCGTTTTGTAAATAACCACATTAAAAAAGCACAACCACTAAAAAAATAGAGCCTGAGACAAGTGCGTTTATTAATTACCGTGAATTTATTATACAATAACCCATGGACAAATGTCCGTAATGGACCGATATATTACTGTATATATTATTACTGTGTATAAATGAATGACAAATTAGTTCTACTAGCTGAAAATTCTCATTTAGCCAAACTAGGAGTAGAGCCTCTGTTTAAGCATGGTTTTATTTTTTCAGGTCACGTGACTTTTCTAGCAACATGAGCGATTGCAGTATGAGGTAGACTACATTAAATGTTATGCAACATTCGTCCGAAGCCTAGACTGACAAATGAGAAAGCAATCCTATATGTCATTGCCTTCACTAGTTGAAAAATATTATTGACTGGGCATGATAAATTTTAATGTGGACTCGAAATTGACAACTGGGAAATATTCCATTTTACCCGACTAACTCAGAATTAAATTAAAACATTTTTTTGGTGTCTTCATGTATATTACTTGGAGTGACAAACTTCGTAGCGCTTCGGTTAGCCTTTATTTGAATGCCCCTCTTTTTAAATCAATATCAGTTTAATATTTAAAATATCATTATTTGCAATGAGATTCCTCCATCCTCCATTCTAACGATACTGCAATAAACTTCCCCTGCCATTTCGATTTGAATAAGAGGAATCCCCCTCAGCTCGTCTAACCTTTTCGAGTAATCAAAAGGAAAATTGAAAATTTAATGACAGCAATTTAGGCGTTTTGGCAAGAATGCTGCATGGAATGCCGGAGAGTAATGAAATGCGAATTCCATTGTGCTTTTTGTCTGTATTAGCTGAAGGTATTCTGATAAATTTATGTCTAAATTGGAATGGAAATTTGAACATAAATATCACTATTTTGACGGAAATGAGCTACATCGCACAGAAACGTAGATATAAAGATAAAAACCAACAACAGTATATATGACTAGAATTTCTTGCTGCGAATGTAGAGAGAAAGTTCTAAACGTTTGCATTTTATTGAATGTCTTATATGAAGAAATTCTTTTGTAATGGTTAATAGTTGAACGATATTTGTCCAGTACAATGTGTGGTAATGTTCTATTTCATCGCAATCTTGCCACCTCTATAAATTTCCATTTCATTTCATTTATTTGATTTATCACAACAGTAAAGAACAAGATAATATAAGCACATAAGTAGTTAAAAAGACAATGGTTGTGAATGTAAGTACTCTTAAAACCCTTCTGGGGTTGAGAGACAAGAGCACTCCCCAAATATTTTGAAACTGTTTGTTGCATATTTATTTATTGAAGTTGGAAGATCTAATTGGTGTTTAATTTGAATTGAAGGAACTTTAACATCTCTTCAAACGTATTTAGGTCTATGATCATTTCAATAAATGTCCCTGGTGATTGCACTTTGATTGATATGAATTCAAGATCGACCAATGATGATTCCTTCTTGGCCAGGTTAGGTTAGAGCAGATGAAGTTTTTCGGCTCAGTCTCTAACCAATTGGTTTACCTCGAGCCGGACACGGCCTTTTTCCTAATTGTGGCTTACTGGCCTGTTTCCCCTACTCCATTGCTTACACTGAGCGACAAGCACAATTGCAGTTCGTCTTCGGTGTGACCGGCGTGACCCGGCCAGGACTCGAAATCGCGACCTCCCGACTCGGGTGCTCTAGCCACTTTATCACTGATACAGGTGAGGGACCTCTCTGCAATTCAGCTCCGCCTCAGATCAAATGTACTTCTATTAAGCAGATAAGATAATTGTAGACAGTTAGACTTCCTCAGTGACACATGGCTATTTTACAAGAAAGATGTTGCGAGGAGCTCTGTAGGGTAAGGAGTATCGCATGTTGTTAGCTGATACGTTTACTCTTTAGAAAGTGAGGCCTATTTTTATGTGAGGGTATTTTGGTTGGTCTAAGTAACTGGAGCATGGGCTATCATCTACTTATTCATACTTTTAGTTCCAGCCTTGAGAAGGTGTTTTTGTTGTTGTGTCTATGAATGTTTCCGTGTCTACCAACATGAAGTGGAGTATTTCGATGCCCGATATGCTCTTTAAAGGGCGAAAGCAATCGCCTCCATGGGCGTCGATTTGGTGGAGAGGGTGGACATGTCCCCCCACTTGTTTGAGTGGAGGGGACACTAACGTAAAAGGCCCCCACAGACACACTTTTTGTGACCTGGAACTTCAAAGTTAGGCACTACCAAAAATTATACATGTGGGTTATGAAAGGTGCGCTCTACCGATTACGATCGATTTTTGTACCAATGTTTACCATACAAATCCGCAAAATTTTCGCGCACTCCGTGCGCTTGTATTCTCATTGGTGTTCTTTTTTCACTTGCATATCAAACAACAAAAATACTAACGTTATTCACCGGTCTTTATGATAATGTCGATTATTCTTGTGCATAGGGCAGTGGGTATGGTTATCAAAGAGCAAACCATTAAGGAGTTTGAAGAAGGGGAATCTCCCCGTACTATAAATGAAATCTGAAATCTTTTGTAAATGACCAGCCTGACAGGCTGAAACTGGTAAACACATTTTTAGAAAACTGAAAATGTCTTGGTGTACAGTCTGCATGCAACTTTTCAGAAAAGTAAATGATTTCTGATGCAAAATTTGAACAGGCGAATATCACACTGTCGTAAAGCGATTCGACCATTTCGTATTTAGACCATTATCAGAGAAGTAAAAACACACTGACAATTGCTAGCTTAGAAACTTCAATCTGACTCAGTAGCACCAGTGGGTACCACCCCATATCGGTTTTTTTCCCGCAGAGATTGTTGTGTGCTTTCGATTAGTTCATGCAATATTTTGCATTCTTTCAACACAAATGGTTCCTTACTCTAAGAACTTTTGCACAAATCCTTCGCAAACTATCACAATTTTCGTTTTGATTCTATTTACTAGCAGAGTACACCCGGTTGACCGTATAGTCCGTTGAGGTAATAACCAACACTTTGAAAGACCATGTTTTGGAAACTTTGGAGTTTCCTACTTAGTCAAGATATTGAAAAATTTAGCACGGTTTTGCATCTGAGCCCCCTTCTCTCAGATACCCAGTGGCGTAGCTACAGGGGGAAGGTTTCCTGAAAAATGAAGAATTTGGAAAATTTCATTTGTAAAATCAGTCTACTGTGTGGTTTTGACAACTCGTGAATTTCCAAACTTCCGAATTCTCTCCATTAAAAGCTCCACATTTTTTCATTATTTGTTTCAAAAAAGCAAAAATTTCCCGCAAATTGCAATTCCTAAGCACAAGTGCTTGCTCATAACTTCATAAACTTTTCCAAGCTCTGGAAGTGACAAAATCGGCAATTTGTTGTATGTAACACAAGATCATCAAGTGATAACGGTAACTGCAGTGCTACTTTCATCAATTTTCTTTCATAAAAATTCCAAATTCTCCCCAATATAAGCTCTTGACTCCAAAAATTTTGATCGGAGAGGTTCATTTCTTAAGCGTTGGATAACACCATTATCTAGCAACAGCGATCTTTGGTAGCCGCTCAATCTCAGATTAGCCAATAGGAAATGCAAATTCTCCAGTAATAACCCCAACTTTTTTAAATATCCTTACGAGAAACTCAGAATCCAAAATTTTCTGCAATACAAGCCCCTCATTTTCCAATACTTGAAAAAGACAAAAATTTTAGCGAGTTTCCCGCGTCGGTAATTACTTTCCTACTTTGGTGTTCACACTTAAAGAAAAACGTAAAAATTTAGATGCTTGCCAAACGCCTTTCCCGAAAAAAATTTCTAGGTACGCCGCTGGAGACACCTTACCAGGACAGGAGAAACAAATTAGGCCAGATGTCACCCCCCCCCCCCCCCCACCACCACCACCACTTTGAAAATCAAATCGACGCCCATTATTGCCGCAAACTTCAAGTTATTTTAAAGCAACACTGAAATCTCACACAATTTTCTTATTATTATTTCAAGTACCATTTATGATATTTCAAGATGAAAGTATTGCATTTCCAAGATTAAGTTAACAAAGAATTTATGCCTAGTTTAGAAAAAGGTGGCGCAGTTACGTGGCCCCGCGGGCCAAGACCCTCAAAACGTCCGTTAGCCCCCAATTTTCAAAGTTATGTGTTAAAAGCCTTTATGTTACTGACGGACCTTATGTTTTGCCACCACAAAATGTGCTCTGGCCACCAACCGCATGCTTTCCTAGTTAAAGTGGCGGAGCTGCCATATGGTCAAGGGGTCCCCCCCCCCCCCTGACGGACCAAAATCGTCTGCCGGCGCCCTTTTTAGGTTTTTAACATACCGTTACTCTTGCATTAGTATTGGCAAAAGACGTAATTTAATAGTTTGTTTTAAGGTTCAGATAACAAAATGCGCAAACAGCCACCAGTAAATGTAATATGTACTAATGTGTGCTACTATGTACTAATTGTAGCGCAAATGGCCCTCCTGATGTCGGGGATAATTGTCAACATAGACAATAAGAAGAGTTTATAAAGATACCAAAATAGCTTCCACAAGGTGGTCCACATGGTGGCCCGGAGCTTTCTAAAAGAATTTTGTCCCCCTCCCCGAATTTTTTCTGCGGAGGCCCATGGATGGAAAATGTAAACATGCTCTAATAGGAAAACTTGCTGGCGAAGCTACCATATAGTCAGAGGGGGCGACCGCCCCCTTGACGGACTCAAATTGCCTGTTTTAACCTTATTCAGGCACATGTATCTACCTTCATAAAAACGCCCTACCGCCTATTTTTCTCCCACTCTGCTAAATATACTTGCCCTACAAACTTTGAAGCGCCCATACAGGTCATTCTCACCCCCGCTGACTGAATTCCCTTCCTTCCCTTAAAAAGAAAATTCGGTCAAAATTAACAATGAACTGCTAAATTAATGTCTGATACTAAATAGCGGTCAAATATTGACATTTTTGTGGTAAATTTTAACCAAAATTTCTCGGTTACTGTTACCAGGAAATGGTTCATTAATCTGTGACCCCTGTATTGGTTAAATTTAACCAGGCTTTTTTTGTTAGAGTGTATATATCTATCCATCTTTTGAATGATCGCGTACCATGACAATGACATATTTCCTGTACCTCTTTGGGAGTTCATGTATTCGAAAGAGTGGTGTTTTCAACCGTGAAATTCCAGTTTCTAAATATCAGTACTTTTTTGCCTTTATAACCCCGAGTAATAATATGAAAATGGGTCAGTACGCACCCGTATGCAATGTCACCAAGCTTCAGACTATATTTAATATCATCATTCCACGTACGTACAGACAGTGTCTAATGAAGCTGTGTGCTATGTGTTGCACATGTGGCGGCCAGTTAAAAGCCTCGTCTCGTGCTGAGATTGTTCTATACACACCAAGACACCACGGGAGTATGGGTAGGCTTTGTCATTAGGGAGAACCGGTTTCATTAATAATAGGTGGCCTTATCTAAGACGATGGTCATTAAAGTATACAACATATCAAGCAAGCATTATGTCTTAAGCAACCCTACTTGTCAAAAATAGCCCTTCCAAGCCCTTCCAAGTCATTGGTATGTTACTTAGCAGAGTGTCACCATTAGTTGGCGCGGTGCGTACAAACAATTTGAAAATCGTGACCCTCAGACAGACGGATATGTCATTTCTTGTATTTTTTTTAACAATAGTGTTATTGGAATAAAATGTATACTTCAATGATGTATACTTCAAATAAGCAATTGCTCATAATTGAACAGAAAATACCTAGATAAAATGTAGCACTACGCAATTGAATGCAATGGAAATGTACAAACTGACAAAGAAGACATTGGAAAATGAGCTGGTATTCATCTACAAATTAAACTAGTTTTACCTCATTGAAAAAGTAAACGGATGAAAAAAAATTTACGGCAACTTCAGTTATCGACCGAAGTCCCTTTTCAGTTTCAAGGGAGGATGGAAATCAGGAAATCTATCTCATACCGGCTACATACATAAATTTCATAAAACTTATACTTCACAAAATGTCATCAGCTTAGACAGTCCGTTTAGCTTAGACTTAGAGACTTAAACGCCCGAATTTACCCTAGTAGAAATATCAGGATTTTGAAAACCTCGTTACAATTTAGTTTAACCTCATTTTTGGCTCAATAAAGTAACCATTTCGTATTTTGAACATGTAAGTGAAACTCGCTATCTAAATGTGAATTGACCACGGACTTTCTATACATGGACAGAGCATACTGCACTGTTCATTGTCGCTACCGTACGTGTAAGAAAAAGCGCAGCGCACCAAGATGGCCGTCTGCTGTGTGTTTGTGTGAAAGTTTAGTCTTGCTCAAGTCAATTCCCATATTTTGCTAGAAAGCTGAAATATTTTTGAAATATGGCAAGATAAGGTCAAAATCACTACACGTATTGTAGGAATATGATATTCTTCCCCATTCAAGTTTGACTTTTGTTTAAAATATTACAGACTCGTCGTCAAATCAGACGATTTATAGCCTCAAGGCGGCCATCTTGATGCGACTTTCTTGTCCCAGTTGGTGGCGCTACAAATAGGACGTACACGTTACATGCTGTGTTCATGTATATAAGTCCGTGGAATTGACAGAAAGTGGACAAAATAAAAATGTAACCACACAAGCGCAGTCTTACGGGAGAATGAGAGTAGGAAGGGTGACGGTGAAACGTTATCCTCATGCACACTTCTCTGTTCCGATATAAGATCACTGAGGGTATATACTATAGTGACTACACGTTACTTTACATACTGAAGTTAAGTAAATATTTTAACTTTTAGCATCGAGCTCCTTCTGCTCAACAATTTCCCATCTTTCTGTATCTCCCCGTTTTCAGTTTTTTGGTCGTCTTCATTTTTGAAAACAGCTGTCTCACTGGGCCGTCTTGAAAAATCTATTAAAAGAATTGAAGCACCGAAAGATGAAATGTGACCTAATAAATATGGGAATAAGGCCCTTAATTAAAACCAAAAAACACATTTTCAGAATTTCAGAACCCCCGAATTCTCGTTTTTATTTCAAGCTTTGTTTTGTGGTTTAATTGAGATCTCTTTAGCGTGTGATTTACACCTAAGTGCCATGTCATGATTCTAACTAAATCATCACCACCGTAAATGCCGGATGTAATGTAAAAAGGGTAAAACTAAAGAAGCAGTTACATGACATGACATGACAATCTAAATTTAATGTTTAAAATGCTCAGAGCTACAGTTAATTTTCAATGGTCCACCTTTCGAAAGAAAAGAACCTTTCAATCGAAAAAGCCGATTTCAGAGGCTCACGATGGCCACTCTAGAAGAAGTAGAAGAAAGGATTTATGTGAAACCACGTACTCTTTACAAACTTTTGAGAGATAATCATTTTTTAGTAAAATTAGTCTTTACGGGTCAATCATAATGTTGGAATGGAAGATGTCATTCTGGAAGGATTCATTCTCACTCTTTAGAGTGAATATTAAGTCTTAATGTTTATCTCATCTCACATTCACTCATTTGGATCTGAAAAGTATTCAAAAAGCGTTACAATTTTGTAACAATTGGATTTTTAGGTCTACTACTTAAACTTTTACTGAAAATTTGCATGTTATGACAAAAGAGATTCATGCAATAAAAATCACACATTTGTAAAATGAATATCTAACTAAAATTCTGGGTTCATACCGACTACCTTCCGACACGCATAACATATTTTAGGAACCCGTAATTAATCTCTTTTCAAAAATTTTATATTTCTTATATCATATCAAAATAGATGTTCCTAAGTAAAAGTTCGCAATTGTTTTTCTATGGTATTCTCATAAAATAAACAAAAGGTTAATATCTTACAAAAGAGGTAGAATTTTCTCTGCAGTGACAAGCTACCGTACATTTATATTTCAGTATCGATCGAAATATGCAAGACGAGAGCGTGGTGTCACGCACGATCTATATAAAGGTGTTTGATAACACGTGTAATATTTCCGTGTGCGGAACAAAGGCCCGCCAATAATGTTCGATGTCTTTATTACCGAAAAATATTAATTAAAAGTTTATCCGTAGAAATAGATGTATTACCAAGGATGTAATTAACACAGCAAGAGAATTAAATGATGCTTGAAATCTTTTGAAATTTGTGTGTATTATACAGTGTTTTCATAATACTAAGGATACGTTCAAACCGAAAAATAATACTTTAGTAATATACACACCCGTGTGTTATTTCAAGTACAGATGAAATATATTCATCATTTTTAGAAAATGTATAAAAGGTAAGGACTTCAACTGATTAATGGCAGATTTTACGACATTTCTTCACATCTACTCATCTGTAGTAACACAAGGTTTTTGTCTGCTACAGCAGTACGTCGTACTGCGTGAAAGAATACTCAGGTAGGAAAATATTTTGTTATTATGTTCTCTACTTCCATACGTACTTATTTAAGAGTCGAGTAAAATAATTCTAAGTTTTTAATTCGCTTTGATATTTGCTCAAGATTTTGCAACTTTATTAACTTGCGTTATTGATACAAACTTAGTAAATGGTTCAAATTGGTGTTTAGATACTTTCTCATGTGTTCAAATACAGATATCGTCGAGTATGAGGTATAGGTAACAACTTCCAACATCAATCAATTTCCTGATGAAGTATTCGGTCTTCTTTAAATTCTTTGTTAATATCATATCCGTTCGAAACCGTTGATTAAAATGATTTTAGCAAAACTGGCAACCCTGCAAAATTTTAGCAAAGTTTTGCATCTAAAATCACGTGGGGACAAAGCAAAATGTTAAACTTGCCTTTTTAGTAAAAGTAGGGAAACTTTGTCTGAACGTAATTCGACGACTTCTTTGAGTGTCTGTAGCCCACGACTGCTCAGCCGTTCGACTTTTAAATCGACTTTTAAATCGACTTTTAGACCTCTAAATTCCAATAGTATGTTCATGTGTTCTTTTGACAATATAAGGTGCCAACCAGAACGAATGTTTGTTTCCTTGATTTTATTGGTTGACGATAAGTATCTTAAATCTTAAAGATGACCCCAATTTTTGGTGTTTTGACTTCTAAAGTGTCCCCCATACAATCTTTATTTTGACTTCTGAAAGATAACATTCGAAGGTCAAAAACCACACATTAATTTGTTGTAAGGTCAAGAACCCCATATTAATCTGTTATTTGCTGAAGATGACGCTTAATTTTAATTTTACCACAAATAGGGATAGGGGTACGGGATGCGTGTGTTTGTGGGGAGGTAACGTCTAGGCATGGTAAACCAATTGACCTGTGCACTAAAAAGCCCTGAAATCAAATTAAGATGATTTTCTTGTTAATCATAATGGCGACTTACGATTTGCTTCCATTGAAAGGTAGTGTGAGATGTCAAAAAAAATCTGACTTCAATTGGCAGGTAAGGAGTAAATTTAAAGTTTCCTGAGGAAAAACAGTTTGAAATTTCATCATTATCTTTTACGGTTATCAAGATATTGCTCTGCAAATTTTGAATGTTTCTGAAGCAACTTGTTGCGCATGCATATATAAAAGGTGGAGTGTTGCACACTGTTCACATTTCTTTGGTAACCTTCATTAATTATCTCGTTTACTCATCGGATAGTTTTCGTTTAGAAATTGATAATGATGATTTTTAAGGACCCAATTTGAACTTTCATAATAAAGCCCTCAGCATTACATACATTACATACTTATGTTATTAAAGTTGTCCTTGAAAAGAAGATTACAAAAACCAAAGATAACATTGGCCATGTATGACATGTCCCTCCCTAGACATCAAAAGATTTGCATTCTGAGCTCATGTTTATGAATGGTTCAGTGAAAATCTGAGATTGCCATTTAAAATGGTCAGTGTTTTTTACTGATTTGATGGGAATAGCGGCAACTTTCTTGGTTTTAAATGCTTTCACATAAAATAACCCAATTTCAATTTCATAGAATTTTATTTCAGTCTTTCATATAAAGAAATATGTTATGAATTATTTGTATGTACAGGGTACTGAAGAGACTGAGGAGTGACAACAAGAAGCTCCAGGGAGCTTATGTACGTTGACACCCCTTTACAGAGACTTAAATTAACAGAAAACAATTACTACAAAACACATATATAATACAGAAAAAGAAACACAAAAACACAAATAAATGGAACAGATAGCAAAGAATTAAAATTATTCAGAGGTAGTTGGTGATAAAATGATCTTTTAATTGCTTCTTAAATGTACTTAAAAGTTTACACTCTTGAATATCATTGGGAAACGAGTTCCATAATTTGGGACCATTAAACCGAATTCCAAACTGGGAGGATCTAAGTCTAAAAAAAGGTATTGCTATGTGGTTTCGATGTCGACATGGGTAGGAATATGTGCCAGTACGCAATTCAAAGTAAGTTTTAAATGTTGACGGGAGTGAATCACTTAACCAGTTGAATATGAAAATACCAGTATAATAACGATTATTATCATAAATATTAAGGATATTGAGATTGGCAAAGAGAGGTTTTGTATATTGCAGATGGAATTCATTACAAATGTGGCGCAGAGCTCGCTTTTGAAGAATGAAAAGAGGTTGAATTCTAGAAGTATATGTGCTACCCCAAATGACATTACAATAAGTAAAGTACGGAAGGATAAGGGTATTATACAAGGTAACCATGATTCTGCGAGGTAACAGTCCTCGAAGCCCATTTAAAACTCCAACACCTCGTGAGACTTTCATACATACATGCTGGATGTGATTTTTCCATGTAAGATTCTTATCAATATAAACTCCGAGAAATTTGGTAGCATCACAAAAAACTTTAACACCACAAAGGTGGACACAGTCTATGTCTGCACTGAGATACTTGGATGGTGAACGGAATACAATAGCAGTAGTCTTCTTTACATTGAGTAATAATTTGTTTGCATAAAACCAGTTTTGTATATAGACAAAATCATTTTGAATATTACGTATCAGATCTTTAATGTCATAGCTAGAATGAAAGAGGCTTGTATCATCAGCATATGAGGTTATACTGAAAGTATCACTGGCTGTATGAAGGTCATTGACATAAATAATAAAAAGCAATGGCCCTAATATAGATCCTTGAGGGACACCATATGTAATTGACTTAGGGACCGATTTAATGTTATTAATAACCACAAACTGACGACGATCAGTCAGGTAGCTTCTAAACCAGTCCAGGACATTACCACGGACGCCGTAGTACTCAAGCCACGCATGCTATCCCCGTGATGATCACGGGGATAGCCTGCGTGGCTACTCTGTGGTACGACAGCTGATTCGGTGAATATTTGAAAGTCACCATTGCCTTTTTCCTGCATTTCTGGCACGAAATGAAATTGTAAACCAGGTCAGAGCGTTGCTACCAAAAACCAATTGACTGAAAAATGCCTATGCTCCTGTTACTTGCGCATGCGAGGTCTACAATGATCTATTCTATAATCTATAGCTGCTTTGAAACTTAAAGGTGTGGTGGTACAAAAAAAAGTTGGGGATTTGATGTAAAAAGGCATTGAAAACCTAGAAAATAATCACAATCCTCATCACAATTAATGAATAATTGACCATCCTTAGGATATTTTTTGCACGTAATCAAACATAAACAAGAGCTAAATATGCAAGCTATGTAATATCGACAGCAATGACCATCTATCCTCGGTGTCATATTTCGTTTTTACAAAGTTCATTTCAAGGACACTCGTAGCATACGTCTTCAGGACATTATGTCCGAAGTTTAATTGTGTCCTTGAAAATCATCGGTATCACTTACCAAACAACCGTAAACAATCAGATGAGTAATTAAGAAATAATTTAGTAACAGCAGAATAATTGCTACCAATATGCAGCATTTTACCTAACTGTTTTCGCATAAGTAATAAGTTACTGTACAGGTATCAAACTGTGGGGGGATACATCTCAAGAACGGTAGACAAGGTGTGGATAAAGTTCCAACATATTTTCCCTGAGAAAATCTTGCGTTTTAACTGTTACAAGAATTTTCCAGTGCCAAATTTGTTTTTGATATGGTAAAACGGAACATCTTCTAAGTATTCTGGTGAATTTTTATTCATTTCTCATGTTCAGATCACGAGATATAAGCAATTGAATATGGCAAATATTCTTCATAGAATGAACTAGAAGCAAGCTGGTGCCATGTCATGAGTTCGCTTTCTTGGCTATTTTTTATTTTTAATTATAATTTACCACTGGCGGAACTAGGGATTTCGGTCAGAGGGGCCGAAAATGGTCTGCAGGGGCAAATACCTTGAGCCTCAACACGGTAGAAGCCACGGCTTTTCAGACTTCCCTCTTGATTTTCCTCACCTGGTGGAAAACTACTTTGTCATTTCTCCTCAGCAAGTTTTTCTATTAAAAATGTTTATATTTCCTATCCATGGGCCTCCGAAAAAGAAAATGGGGGGGGGGGGGGGACAAAATTGTTTTAGGGGGATATGCTCCCCGCCACCATGGGTTGGCGCGGAGTGCAATAAAATTTTGACCCAAAGTGCCTCTCAGATCGCTGGAAATGGCATTTCCAACGCCTATTAACCGCATATAAATAAGGGAAAAACTGAGAGATCTGTAAAGAAATGTTGATGTTAATTTTTGCCCTTTTTTCTTTATGTGTTCTTCGTTTTTTCAGATTTTTTTTATTTTTCAGGGGAGGGCAAGTTCCCCCTTGCACCTATCTGCGGACGTCCATGTTGCTATCCCAGGTCTCGATTTAAGATTATCATGTAATAGTGGGCTGCTTTGTGAAGATAAAGATTTAACCTGCTAGAGCCAAATAGCAAGCAATCTTACAGGGAAAAAGGTTATGGAAATTAATCACCGTTAGGTGTGCATTTTTGGTACCTGGCAAATCAAGACAAGTACACGAAGAAACATTAATTGACGTAATTTACATCATATGACCACTCTGAAATAACCATTTATTAACTACATTGCAAGAAATATAGCCAAGAAAAATTACTTTTGACTCACTAGATACCAGATTCATAAAAAATAAAAGTAGCCTAAACCTAGGCTTATTAGAAATAATTTTCTGGCTTTTGAGGCCACGAAAATACAGTAATAAGCATTTTCATGGGATTATGTCGTGCAGTGTCAGAAATAGCCATTTATCATGAGAATGGTCACTTGAAGAAAAAGCAAAATGGAAACTGCTCATTAAAACTCCTTAACCATTACCACTATGGTAACAGTTTTATTTTATTTTAACCTGAATTTTCTCTTCATTTTTTTTAAAAATGTTGTGGTAGCTATTTTTTTTATTTTAATAAACTCTTTTCATTGTCTACATCGACAATTATCCCCGACAACAAGAGGGCTATTTGCGCTACAATTATTGTTGCACCCTGTGCAACATCATTTATTGGCCGGGAGGGTGAATTTTAATGTCAGGCCGTGTATTTTGTAAGCTTATTATCACGCTTGGTGTGGAAGCAATTAACTTAGCACAGCGAAAACATCAGTGCGTATAAAGCATGAAGGTACGTCTCGGCAAAGCCTATCCCTATATTACAGAAAATGACCCTTTTCATCAGAGTAAAGTACAGATAGTACAGTTACTGGTGGCTGTTTGAGCATTTTGTTATGTGGGCCTTAAAACAAAGCTATTTAATAATGTCCTTTGACAATAATGGTGCAAGAGTAAAGTATGTTAAAAACCTAAAAAGGGCGCCGACAGACGATTTTGGTCCGTCGGGGGGTTACCGCCCCCTGACCATATGGCAGTTCCGCCACTGTAATTTTCCATAAGTTTTATGTGACTAAGCTTTGGTATATTGCTAGCATAAAAACACCCCTTAGTTAAGGAACTTTAAAATATCAAAATGCATCAGAGGCACGATAGCACCCCTAATCAATTCAAGGTCAAGGGATGAAAAATAAAAACAAAACAGTGACCAACAAAAAGAATCTATGACATCACACCTGAATGCTTTAAGTTCACGTTGTATGGAAAACGTATCAACTTCAATTGCTAATATGTCAAGGACCGAACATAGGAAATATATGTGTTGGGGACTTTACCACGCTGGTGTCTGTTTCCATGACATGAAAAGCAATAAAACACCTCTCTTAAATTGTTCCCTCACATGGCAGTATAATCCCTCTCTGGTCCTCCCGTAATTAAAAGTGTAATTTTGTTGAAAATGTAATAATTTAGGAGTTGAATGTAGGGGTAGATCAAGAGCAGTTACAAAGGATTGTGGGATAGGGTATTAGTGATCTTTTTGCCCAAAGTAACACATATAGTTAACAAAAAAGACGCACCCCAAATTTCGATAACACTAAAACCCTTTGTAGGTATTTATTCGAAAAATGATTGTCTTTTTTAAAACTGTTGAATTTAACGTGAAATCCTGTGCAAATGTCTACTGCAATGTGTGACGTAAAATCAACAATACTGTTTTTCACTGTATGACCTATTGCTGTGACCAGGGTGTTTTGTCCGGGTGGTCATCGGCTTAAGGGAGGTGTCTATAAGGGTCGCGGTATCTTTCTTACCCTTGAAAACTTTTAAAATATTTAAGTGCCCTCACATGAGACTTGGCGCAGCATTTAACATCAATTAAACTAATTAAATTTTTTGTAACATTTTTTTCCCCATTTCGGTTGAGGCATTTCCTTGGCCCCTTCTGACTACGCCAATGGAAGTACTGTGTATGATTTTAATACTGAAAGTATTGATGTACTTTTCCAAACTGAAAAGTGGTGTGGCAACTTATCACGCAAAGTGCATGCATGTTTTACACGCTATTGTAGTGACCGACAGCGTGGTCAAGTGGTAAGAGCATCTTGCAGTCGGGAGATCTGGAGTTCGAGTCCTCACCGTAGCATACCGAAGAATGAAAAAAAGGTAAGATTCTACTATTGTGCTTGGTGCTCAGCATCAGCAATGGATTGAGCCACTAAAACATATTCGATAGAATTTGGGCAGTAGTTAGTTAGTCAGTTAGTTAGTTATTAGATGTGGAGTTTTACGGTCCAGTTTCCAACATATTGGTTCAAGTTGAGTCGGCCAGGACCCTTTTTCCATAACTCCATCTAACTAACACCCCTTGATAGAGAGTTACCTTTTTTATAGCTGTTTTATGTGTTCCCATTATCTTATTTTGTCTGTTTGATGTATTTTGTTAAATAAATTCAAAGAAATCATTTATTTTGTTGAAGCATTTCATGTCCGTGAAGTTCATCGGGCAGGTTTTGTGATGCCGTCCGGTTTAGGACTGATTACGACACGTCACGAAGACAATGCTGATAGATTCTGTTGTGAGTGCTTTTCACCTAGACGTTTTCCACCAACAACAAGAAACCAAAACTGTCGGGATCACTATTTTCGGGTTTCTTTGACACCGGTCATTGAATATTGAAATGTGATCGTTGTTAACGGAACCCGGGAGTATAAGTGCCTTAAACAACTTGCTGGAAATTTGTTAACTGGTAACGCACTGAGCCAATGTTTAAGCAGAAACTGTCTTAAGAGGAAACACTGCGTTTTAAATGTTCTAACATAGACTGATAGAGTTCAAAGAAAGTAGCTTAAGATATCAACAAACCATTCATTATCAACCATAAACCTCAGCCATAACTTCATCTCCCCAAAATATTATAGACAAGAAGAGCTATGGAATTTGCATCATTTGAAATGTTGAAAGTTTGGGTGAATAAATTGATCTTGATCAACAAATAAATGCAATTCAATCTTAGGGAAACTTATTTCTTGAAAAGAAGACCACATACTGCATTATTTTAATCATTTATCACTTTGTGTCAATAAATTTTGGTTTAAAAAGGATAAAAATTTCTTGTGAAACAAACGCAGTTTTTCCCTTAATGGCTGACGATAGCGCTAATCGTTAGCATAATCCCTAAACCCTAGTCCGTAATCCCAAAGAATTCGATACAGTACAATAAAAATTTCCAATCAAGAAATACCTTTTTAAACCAGTTCAAATCAGATGGTTTACATTTTGGTAGTGAACTTTTTAAGACTAGCGACCTCTACAGAGAGTTTTAAATGTACCCAAGGCACAAGGCTGGTTTTGAACAGAAATGCTATTTCAATTGTCCCAGATTAAATGTACTTTGATCCATACCGATATACCTTACACCTCCGCTTCGGCGACTAGTGAAATTTTATGTAAAAGTTTGCAATTGAAGAATATCTGCAATCATTCCTCTTATTTCGTATTTTTACAATGTAGAGCCTATTGGGTCAATGTGATAAACAAGTGGGTTAGATGTGAATCGGCTACAAAGATTTTGGTAAAAAAAAAACAACCCAAATGAGACAGGCTTGACCCAAATTGGTTTTTACCCAAATGTTGCTATGCATGGTCCGCTAGTGACCTAAGTGTAGACGGTGTAGAATTTTGTAAGTCGTGTTGTGCAAAAGAATGACAAACTTATTTCTTGGGCGACCATTTGTATTCAATTAAATGAAAACTGCAAATGCATGGTTTTGCTCTCATGATAATTTTGTGTATCAAGTCTGTATTTAATTTTAGAGTTTAAATAATAAGACCTCCTGATTTCCTCCACTGAAACGAGAATGTGCTATTTGAGCAGCATGTAGTCATTAGGTCATGCGAATATTACTTTGTTCCTATTCTAAGGCCTGACAGGACTGTTTATTTAATAAAGGGTATTACGACTCGGTATAGGACTTAATTGTCCAACAAAGACAAAGCATCTGCCTGATGAAATGAGGTTTTCTTCCATTTTGGGGTACCTGTCCCGCTCTGAGCAAAAGGAAATAAAAGGAAGAAAAAGTGTAACGAAGAAAAATTGTATTTCTTAAAATCTTGCAATTGCTTTTTAATTGAAAAGTAGCACCGCTATTTCAAAACCATGAGATGACTCAGTCAAATGACCTGTTTAAAACTGAAGTGGCGTTAAAATTATTTGTTTGAAGTGCTTATTAGACAAACCCTGAAAAATAATAAAATATAGTATAATTTGATAAAATATAATATAATTTGATTGACAGTTTAAGTTTATAGAGAAATTTTGAACCTTGTTATGTCATTGTTCTCTTCATTAAAAGAAAATAATACAAACGAAAAATAGTTAATTAATCATAACTGATCCGATCCTTGTTTCTATTCCAATTTATAACAAATATGTATTCTATTCTCCTGCTGCTCAATTTATTTCTCCATGAAATATATTTTTGACGTTTTGCCCTGGCAGAAGCACTATCTTGGTTAACTATGCCCCTCTGTTACTCTATAGAACTGTTCTTCCTGCACCCACGGGTCGCTCCATCATGCTTTATTTCCCTGGTTTTTATTTGAGTCCCAGTGGGAGCGCCTCCTGATTTAGATGACACCTCGCTCCTTCACGGTTTACGGTTTCTGATGAGTCTCTGGCCATGATATTACGCCTAACATGCATCAATGGCATCTGTTTTTTCCAGAATAAATGACTTGGGAGATATTGAAACGTGTCGACTCATGCATATATGAAAGTGTACTGTGAGTTGATATAGGACTCAGTGGGTGCAAGACTTAAGCAATATTACAGCCCTATTGGAATGAATAAGAGTATACAACTCACTGCATATAATCAACAAGAAAAAAACACATAGAGGAAAAAAGTGTAGCCTGCGTTTTTTACCTGGAGAAAGTGTTGTGACTGGACTAGGGAAGGAATATTAGTGAGAAACGATAAGTCGATACAAGGACGGTTGTCGGAATGGACTGATACGTCTTCCGTCATAACAGTGTGAGAAAATTTAGGTAAGAAGCATCGACACCCAAAATGGCGGCTGGATTATTGACAAGTTTTATATGCGTCCTTCTACTGACTTCATATGTACAAGGCGGTGGACCTACTCAGATCATGATTGGTAAGTTAATATATATATGTAATTAACCTGTTTTCGAGTGGTAGGCCTATAACTTCTTTTAATTCGCTCTTAATGCACTACGCCAACTAAAATTCGTGAAAATTCGTCGAACTTCATCAAGAGCGTGAGTTTTGAAAGGTTACTGGGAGAATATACGAAAGGAGTTATCAGCAGATGTAAAATGCAGCGAGCGTTCTCATTGAAAAGGTCTGATATTGACCAAAATTCTTATTGAATAGATGTGAAGCATATTTAAAATTAATATTTGACTTTTATCGCTAAATAAAACTTTGCAAGTAGAGACATTCAATGAAAATAATGAAAGAACAAATATTAAATGCATTCCAAACTGCTAAGAAGACTATTTATTGGTGAGCACACAAAATATGTATTTCTCGTACAGAGAAATAATTACCGCATCAGGTGGCTTCGAGTTTCCCCGTGCTAGAATAATATTTTATCTTTTTATATTTTTCGACTATTGTGAGACAGATCTGGAATCCCAGAACAAAACGTTTGACTGATAATTATTTTTTCACACAAGGGAATGATATATCTTCGAAACATACACAAAGAGTCCGCGCTTTTTAGATAAACGTACAATTTAAATTTCGTGCGATATCATTTGGTCGGCCTTAAGTTAAAGAGTGTTTCTTCTGTATTTCGAAAATTAACCAAAATCAGTAAACTAGGGATGTAATTTAATTGGACGTGGTACTGATCTGAAGCGACGCTACGATTTTATTTTGAAAAAAGAAATTACCATGTTCATCTCATCGGTATAGTTTGAATGGGGTAATGTTACGATTCGAACGGGCTGACGTATGTCGTCGTACGTTATCGGAAAAGACGAAAGCAGTCTCGAATTTCTGAAAAAATCGTGACATATGTGGGTGTGAGTTGTAAGCAGCTGGAGGAATTGAAAAAAAAACCAATGGAAAAAAATGAAGAAAAATTAAAGCAAAATATCACATCTTACCCACTTTTTTCCTTTGGGATACGCTGCTTTCCTCGTAATAAATTTGCTAAGTCGTAGATGACGTAGGTGACATATTGCTATATTCCACAGTTCTTTAATATTCATGTCATTATTATATTTGTAGGTCATGCATTGCACATGACCTACAAATATGATAATAACATGAATATTTAAACACTGTGGAATATTCTGGACCTATTCTTTTGACGCAATGCCAGAAAAGAGTGTGGGAATACATCTTCTCAATCATATATTGATCACGGGGTTAAATTCAACTTTCGTCATAAAATGAATGTTTGCCTATTGGTTTAAGCAGTTGAGGAATTTCGGAATTAATGCAAAATCTTTCAAGAGGCGGAGTATTTGTATAAGCCATCCAGGAAAGACAATTGTGAAAAAAAATGTCCCAGGCCCTAGGAAAACCTAAATATAACTATAAAACAAAGGAATACAAAGACGGTATTTTAAGTAGCCTAGTACAATAATGACATCACAAATGAATTTAATAAATTTCAACAGTCTTTATAAGCTCAAGAATGTCCTGCAAAAATGGGAGTTGGACTGCTTGAATCCATTTTCGTGCTCTCCAATACATATTTTTTTAAATTTTAGACTTGAGAAACACCTAACTGTCTCCTCTGGAAGAAGCCCCCCTTTGGGAAAGGGATGATTTTTCTTTTGTACTGGAACTTCAATTACTGGTCTTTAAGACATAGTAAAACGGCGTACGGTACCTTACAATATTCTGTAAGTGGATTTATTGAAACCTTCTGGGGAAGATTTTTCTATTCGTTTTGAATTTTTTAGTCCAATTGAATTGACCCAATATATAATGAAAAAAAAAGTTTGGGGTGTACAAAATTTGAAACGTTATCATTCCCTTACCAAAATCAAACAGAAAGCGCTGCATAAAATATATAATTTTCACATTTTTACGGATTCACAATTTTAATAAGGAAGGAGATTTTGTACACAAAACTGAGATTCAGAGTTGATGAGTTGGCGTTAACTGACCTCATTTGTTTGCCTGATGTTTAATATGATCTGCCGGATTTCTTGCACCCGATCTGTATTGTTGACATGTAACTGCCATATCATATAAGCACTTTTGAAAAAATGGATTAAAATAAGTCCTGATTTGAAGCGTTTACAAATAGTAAATCTTATTTATACCAACATCCGGGAAACACGTAGCCATTGAAATTTAAGAATATATAATTTCCAAGGTCATTACAAACTAATTTGGCGAACGAAAACATTTGTTATTTTGTCTAAAGTCATACCTTTCAGCATTTAAAATGCAGAGCAGTGTTTCTAATGGACACCACTGATAGAAGTGCATTAGCTTGTGCCAGTAACATTAATATGCAAAATAAGTCTGACGATATCCCAAAACAGAGCTATGGGTATAATTTACAGTGGATAGGCTCATGGTATTTTTCAAGGTGTGAACATGTAATAAAAAGAGGTCATAAATCAAAAATCTAAAATCTTAAAACTGTTTTTCCTCCTATCATTATGTTTAAAAAGCTTACGACGTCACAAAAAGCGCAGAAACCAATGAGAAAAAGGTCTCTCATCAAGATTTTGGGTTACTATAGGCTCAATGTGACATAATGTAGGCTAGGTCAAAGGTCGCTACGGCTAAATATAATAACATGTATTCCAATCCATGTTATTCAAACATCTGGAGTTTGGGCAAGTTCTACAGCAGGTAGGTATTAATATGATAGACAGGAAGCATTTTTGTATTTTTGAAAAATACTAAGACTGAAATTGATGTCTAAAGAACTAAATTGGGTTCTTTTACATGTCATCCCATCAATGAGTAACACTCTATTTCTCACTACATTCTGGAATCAGTGTATACATGAACTTACTTTGGCTTAGCAAGTGCCTTTTGTGCAATTTGAGAAATATTTTGGCAAACCTCTTCTCGGCAAGTAACTTACCAAGTAGTGTTGGCACTCCGGTAAGATAATGACACATATTTCACCTTCAACCTTCAACCCCAGCGAATCCATTGAAAACAAAGTTTTTAAAGTTTTGTTAGGTTTATATGTCACTTACACTCTTAGTACCGTTTACACAGTTTCGATGCTTTGTTGAATTTATTTTTTCAGCTGGGTTCTTTCAAACTTCACCGATTCAGATTTCAAAGTCTTTCGAATATGCTGGAATCTGGCACAACATAAAAAACAACGATAGCACTACATTCCAGTTTTTAGCCTACAGGGAAACTTTAGATTTAAATAACAGCTATCAGATTGGACGATCAAGTAAGTTTTAAAAGTTTTAAAGGTAGTCTTAATATTAAGACAGATGTAAAAGAATTTTTCTTTGTACTAGCGCACTTTTTAACAAGGCGTTTCTTGATTGGCTGTTGTCATTGTATTTAATCGTTAATATTCTTTGTGAGGGTTAGAGAATAGACCAGAAATTAGGGCTATCGTTAGTCAGTAAGGATTTTTTTGGCTAAACAGTGCGCATCGCCCAACTTTCTCCGTGTCAGAACACGACAGGTGATTATATGTTCATTTAGATCAGGGCTCTTTTCCTAGCTGACAAGTAGTTATTTGTTCTTGATATCATTGAGCCCCTTTTGCATACAGCTATTGAACGTTTTTTCGGGTATGATGGGTTAGTTAAAGGAATAGAAGGAATTTGCTATATAGTGTTAACAGGTGGATTGGATAAAAAGGTAAAGTTGAAATGGTGCCTCGAATACATCTTAAGTTTGCTTTCAAATACAATACAAATACTGGGAAAGTACTCTTTAGTCGCCTCTTCCAACAGGAGGGAAATACCCGGTGGAGGCGCCGTGCAAAAATAACTTTTAGGGCGGTCCGTGCCAGAAAGCGAAGTTATACGTCAGAAGACTATTGCACGGAGGTTAAAGAAAATGTGTAAGGATAGTAACCCAAAGACAGCTGGAAATGATATTCCCAGGCTTGTGAATAAAATTCAAGCGTCCCTTATTCTGAGTTTCCGTATGCAACCAATTTTCACTGCAATGAAAATGAAAAAAGATCAAATACTAGGTCTGCAAGAAAAAAACGGTCCTGCTTACCATTGGAGGAAATGGTAAGGTAATTATTGGGAAATAAGCTTGTATGTGAGGTGGCGTCATGAATTAACACCAAAAAGGGGGATTTCTTTCAAAAGTGAGATTCGTTGGGAGACAATTATATGACTCCCCCTGTGATCCAATGGTCGAACGGAGCGTCCCCCACGGGGGTTATGCTTTTGTTAAAGATGCCTCTAGATTGGGGGAATCGAGACATTTAGAGCCTCATTACTGCATTCTCAAAAAAATTAATTTTCAGATGTTTCATGCTCCTGGAACATTCGAGGAAGTATTCCAATACCTATCGGTAGGCATATATTGCTGACCGCCTAAAATTGACTACAAACATATTAGGATAATGGAAGTTATTGGGATAATGAAACACAATAGAAATGTATTTCTATAAATCTCATAACTCAATACAAGGGTCATTCAAATTCAGTTCAGTCTGATGATGCCACGCTCCCCGACCGTCTTAACGAATTCTGCGCTCGCTTTGATCGTGATAACAATAGTAATCCATCTCCGGCAAGGTGTGTTATAATGATCAGCCCCCATTCATGGTCTGCCACCATGATGTTAGACATTCCTTTTTTAAGCTGGATGAACATAAAGCGCCTGGACCTGATGGTTTTACCCCTCGTTTACTTAAATTGTGTTGCTCCCCATTAGCAATCGGGCTTACGGAAATTTTTAACTGGTCACTCCGTCTTTCCACTGTCCCTTCATGTCTTAAGAAAGCTACTATTATACCTTTTTCTGAGAAAAACTCCTGCTTAAATGACTATAGACCAGTTGCACTTACTTCGATTGTTATGAAATGCCTTGAAAAACAGGTTTTAAGATTTTTGAATTCTAAGTTGCCAAAGATATGTGATCCTTTCAATTCGCATATAATCGTAACAGGGTGTTGATGATGCCATTTCCATTAATTTGCATAAAATTTTACAGCAACTTGAGGTAAAGAAATCTTATGCCAGGGTTTTATATATTGATTTTAGTTCAGCTTTTAATACTATTGTTCCTTCTAAATTGCATTTTAAGTTAATCAACCACCTCAAGCTTCCTATCTCTATTTGTAATGGGATTTTAGACTTTCTTTTAAATCGTACTAAAGTTGTAAAAATTGGTAATCTTTCTTCCTCTGTTTTAGTCTTGAACACAGGGACACCCCAAGGCTGCTCATTGTCCCCCAAATTAAATTCTTTGTTTACATCTGATTGTAAAGCAGTTCATGATAATACTCTGGTTGTGAAGTATGCTGCTGACACCACGGTTACCGGTCTTATATCTCAAAATGATGAGTCCAATTACCGCGCTCAGACCAAGTCCATTGTCAACTGGTGTGATGAGAATAACTTGATCCTAAATGTTTCGAAAACAAAAGAAATGATCATTGACTTTAGAAAGGTTAAACCTCCCATCCTTCCCTTTCAGTTAAAGGTACCGTGTGGAGCAAGTTTCTTCTTTCAAATATTTGGGCACGCACATCTCTAATGATCTTTCTTGGTCTGTTAACTCGGTTGAAATCCTGAAAAAAGCCAATCAGCGTCTTTACTTTTTACGTAAATTAGAAGCTTTTGGAGTTAATCAATCCGTTCTCTTGAATTTCCATCGTGCAATTAATTTCTTACCTTCGAATCGCCGTCTTCGTACTTTTAAGGGTAATAAACGTTTTACGAATATTTTTTATCCTGAGGCTGTTAAATTTTATAATCTTAGTTGAGTGTTCCAAAAAATATTGCGACGGAGAGCTGTATGGTTGCCTGTGAGATGCCTGTGGGCCATAGCCTATAATGACCACTCCAGATTGCACTTACCTCAATCTCCTGCCCAATTTGAAGCCATTAGTACTGATATTTCATTGTATTGTTTTGCACCGCTTTTTAGGTATTAAGAAGGGACAAGGGTATCGATATGGACATGTAGATATGCAATTAATAAATTTGTTACAACAAGGAATGCTTAAATAGATATAAAAATGATTTCGAGATGGTGTACAGCTGGTAACGCTCATTAACTATGAATAGATTGTCATTTCCGGGTTGGAAAACTATGTTTTTCTAACAGATTTTTACTAGTAAACATTTCGTTCGACACTGGTGCCTGGTGCTTCCTAAGTACAAACCCTGGAACATTAGTAGCCCAAAATTGTCTGAAGACATGTAATACAATCATTTCAGGTCAAACTAGGACAAATGAATCGATTTACTGTACACAATTACATTTTAAAATAGCATAGTCAAGATTTAGGTCAAAGGTCAAATTTCGTACCGTTTAGACTTTTAATGACCTCAAATGTCACGTGATTCTCAAAACCTGTATATCAACTAAAAGATAATTTCTTTTCAAGTATTTTGACGGGTAGTTTGCAACTCTAGAGTTTCTAGATGAAAAATAATAGCCATTTTACCTTCCCCTACCCCTTAATTTTTTATTTTTCATCACCCTGACTCTTGGCAAATACCCCGCTATATTTCCCCAACCCACCCGAGGATACCCATGTACCTGAATTTTTCTGTTTAAAGACATGTCAGGGAATCGAAAAAACATGGTGGCATTAATGATCGTTCCAGGTGGCACTTGCCTCAATCTGAAGCCGGGCTAACTGGGTGGAAACATTCATCGCATAAGCTTAAGATTACGCCTAAATATGCATGTGACTCTTTGGCTAAATGTGTGAGAACTGAAAGCCCTGATACCAGTCTTTGCTAGTAGGGTTAACATACTTTCATTGGGCTTTATTTTACATGAAAAAAAACAACTAGCTTCTCATAGTTCCTCAATATGTTATGAGTTTTAAAATACTTTTTCAGAAAACATTTTAAGACAATCTTGAAAAAATTCCCGGAAGAAGTCCGGGCACCAGTGGGTACGACCTTGGGATAATTCAACCACAACGCACAGAGGGAGACGAGGGGTGGGGAAGACAAGGCCGATTATTTTCAATGGGCCTCGGCTGGGAGGAAGGTTGACATAGCTGGTTCCCTCATCAGTTGGGAAATTTTGCAAAGTAAAGATGCCACTATACTGCTTTAAAATTACTCATTTTAAGCACAAGTTTTCTTCTTTTTTGACGGATTCACGACATGTATTACTTGTGTAACACGCGTGAATAAATAAACAGAACGTTGGACCTACTCATATGTTCTATGTAAATATATATAGTACATAAAAGATCAATAATAGGAAAACGATTTTGTCTGTAAACCCGCAAGGGGTTTTAAGAACGTTCTCCTCCACAACAATCATTTTCTTGTTTCCCTTCATTTTAGAACCCATGTCATCATCATCTACAAAATGATTGTTGTGAAGAGACAAATAAAAGAAAAAAATGAAAAAAACTTCCAACGAGAATTACAGCTTATTTTATTATCTCCTTGCTATTTTCTTCATTGCTCTAAGTGTCTTAGTAGCGTACATACCGGGGGGGGGGGAGGGGTTAGTAATATGAAACCTCACCCCAGGCTTCTTCTGGTGCAGCCAATACTTGAATTATTTTGGATTTTGTAAAGAAAAATTTAAGTGTTTAGTAGAAGAAAATGTTAATCTTCTTATTGCGTGATAAAGGACTGTTCGCATGAATTTTGTAGATAACCAACAAAAGCTATTTAGGGTTATCATATAAATCTAACATTAAGGTATAGAGTGAATAAGAACTCTTTTATAATTGGAGAAATTCGGCAAAGCCCGCTGGAATGATTAAAGGGAATTTATCAACAACGAACCTAGTCCTGGTCAAGACGTTAATACACCGTTTCTTTTAGAGTGCGGGCTTTATACTTTGCTGGGAGATTTGCTTCAGGTAGCGGGCCACTAATTATAGGTCCCATTGGCTTACACACTAAATTAGGCTAATTCCGTGCCCCCTAGCTCCCAGTAGAAGTTTTCAACCAGGACATGCTATATACCCCTCTGATCGAAACCCACAATCTCGACTTTCATGGCACTTTCAAATTTCCATACCATGACCATTGAAATTTTGAGCTAGGGAGCCTTGAATGATAGGGATGTGTTTCCCGCCATAATAGCTACTCAAAAACGGCATTTCACAGAGCGGAGTAATACAATAAAAAAAAATGGCACTAAAATTGGTCAGATTGCCTTGAATTTTGCACAGTATGTATTTGAACTCATTGTCTACAAAATCCAAATGCAAAAATGATCATATTTTGTAAGTAACCCAGTCACAAACAACATCCCATAATTTTTTATGGCGCTTTGTCTGTCAGTAAACATTTTCCTGGACATGAGTATTGGAGTTAGTGGCCCGCCACCTTCAGTATCTGCTCAGAATTTCTTAAGGTAATAGAGGGCGTACTCAGAAGAGAGTAACAAGCGCTGTAAAAAAACTGTTATTAGGGTCTTGATCAAGACTACAAAGGACCATGCATTTGCAAAGGATAATGGAAGATTGGATGTTAATTCGTTCGAGTGTATTCAGTGATAGGACTTTTATTTAAAAGATTTAAAGAAGAAATTTCGTTCTTACTAACCACATTCAAACAAGGTTGTTTAAATGTGCAATACGAGATAAATGGAGTCGCTTAGGACTACAATTATCTATTGAATTGAGTTTATCCTGAGATAAAGCACGGTAACGTGACCATATAATGGACCAAATGAAGTTGAGGCTTCATAGTTAGTTTTATGATTATTTAGCAATGTACCATTTTAATTTGGGTAAATAAACTTTAACATTTTATATCTCTGCCCAAGAATGTCCTATAAAAATGGAAGTTGGAGTGTAAGAATTCATTTTCCATGCTGGTTATTAAAATTTTTTGAACATTTTGATTTGAGGTACACTTTATTTAGGTGAGTATACGAGACACGAACGTAAAGTAAAAACACTGTCTGTCCGGTGCATGCTGTGTAACGTGTAGATGCCATACAATATGCTACAGTACTCTACATTTTTTAACATGCTGTCAATTAAAGAGCTTCGCAATTGAATATTCCTGCGGACTACTACAAATATTGTAGTTTGAGGTAAGAGTTGACTGCCTTTAACCATTCCGTCTCACCGCATGTGTTCTTCCTAAAGCTCCTAACGTATTCTGAAAACGTAAGAGATGTGGACGTTGGTATCATTTTCATTTCATTTGTTTTTCGTCCATACAAGTAAAGTACACAGAAATGGTACATTTAAGAAGTACAACTAAGAAAACTCACAAGGGGTTCAAACGCAGAGGGTTTCTTTCTATGAAAAACTCATGTCTTATAAAGTAAAAACTACCCCGGCAATCATACACTATATTCATTGAGAAGCAGTACTTGAGAGAGTAGACGTTTTTCCAAGAGAGGAACGAGTGCGATTGCGCGTAAACTCCTGCAAATTAATTATGGTCTTCAAAACTCTTAGATTTTGAACTGCAAATGCAAGATTTGCTGTTCAGTTTTCAGTTGTAGCTTGCAAGTAACAGCACAGCAGTGCTTTAGAAAAAATTTACCGACATCAATCCACAAATAAATATTATGCCAGCCAAATTATCAAATAAGATAAGGTTGGATATCTTATTTGATGCCCAGGTAAGACACAGAATAAAGGAGCTGTGTAGAATCACGTTCAAACAATATTGACTAGGTAATCACTGAGAGAGAGAGAGAGAGAAAAAAAAGGGTACTTCGGAACAATCCTTCGAGACATATGTTGATTCGGTGTCTGCTGACACTTATTTAAACACAAGGATGCAACTAATATCGAGAGAAAATGAAACAAAATCAGCGGATAAATCAATTTCTTTATTCCAGGTTTATATAGCATGCACTGTCAGCTCCAAGAGGTATTGGGAAAGACTTTATTACGAAGGATGATGAGTAGTACTTTTTATACATTTAATAACAGTTTGGGAGAAACTTTGTGACCGTTTAAAAAGTATCCACCTTTGGACATCACAACGTATGTTTAGTCTACTGTACGGAGCGAACACTGTTATCCAATATCAAAAAATAAAGTCTAGTTCCACGATACTGTTTTATAAAAACGCCAGACTGAGTATTTTAAAGTAATATAGAGGTGTGGGATCAGTTTTTAAAACGCAGTAATACATTTTTTTTAAAGTTTTATGCATAGTGTACACTTGTCGTAAAATGCGGAATGTGTTTTAAAGGTTCTTATCAAATTTTCAATTCCAATGATAAGATCTGATGAACAGACGTATTTTCAGTATAAAATAGTTGATTAAGCGTTAGATGATTTGTATTTTGCACAGCCTTTTAACAGTCTTGGTTAATCTTAACTTAACATTTGCCCTTGTTTATTGAGACTATCATATTTTCACAGAAGTCATTCCTCATATAAGGGTGACTGTCTAAATAATGCAGGAATTTTCAAAGGCCATGTGAAAGATTTAAATCGGAATCAAGCAAGATTTTTAACATTAGTTGTTTCAGAAGAACATTGAACAGCCAGACATCATACCATATCAAACTACTTTAATTCAGACAAATCGAAATGTGTATCTCAACAATTAGCTAACCTATGCTGTCGGAATTCCTAAACTACTACTTGCATTTATATCTCTTTCACATATCTTGTTTTCAAGTTGTGTAATGTGGACATCATTACTTTTTGTGTGCTAAAACACTTTTTAAAGAATTGATTTAGTAACCAGAGCACCATTCACACTGAACCAACAAATGCTCCCGCATTTCCAAGCTTTACAACCTCCGTAATGTGTATACAAGTGACTCATAAATTTGGAGCCCCACCTTACTCTCTATTTTAATGATTCATGCGTATTCATCACACGTGAAAGTTCTTTATCATTACGCAATTCTGGTGATGAACAACAAATGCCAAGTTTAAAATTCCGAATGTTGTACTAAGTTGTATTTCCCAGTGGAGGAATTAACTGATTCACAATGTTTGATTACTGTCATCTTTTGTAATATGGTGATACGATTGCCACTACGGAATTACAACGCGCCGAAAATGTAGGTAAGACCGTTTTACATCGTATATGCAACACCTTCCCTTTTCAAAGATCTCTTGGGTCATAGGGGAAACTGTCACCAGAGAAAAGTAACACTACATGAGGACGTATTCTCAAAACAGATGCTGACATTTCGATTAAAATTCAGAATGAGAAAAGGGTTATTCCTCCGTCAGCTCTCATTATGCTATGAGAATTATGAACTTTTATCTCGTTGAAATACCTGCAGTAATATAAAATGTAGTAAAAAGTAGGTTCAGAAGTAATGAGGTAGCCTAGTGAATAGCATTTGCGCGATCACAGTGTTGTAACAATAATAGTCATTGGAACACTTGACTTTAATTTTAACACAATGCCGTAACGATATTTGGCCAATGAAAGTGTTTTTAAATGATTAATCCTCAATAATGCTGCAATGATGTATTGCAAATATGTATTGTTACACAACTCTACACCGATAATGTCCGTCAATAACTTTCACTTCATTTCATTTATTGGATTTATCACAAGGCCTGAACCAGCTAATATAAGCTAATAAGTAGTTAAAAAGACAATAGCTTTGAATGGAAGTACTTAGCTTAAAACCCTCCTGGGCTTGAGCGACAAAAGCACTCCCAAAGAGAGCGGACACAACATAAACAGAAGATCAACATAAATCCCCCTTGTACCCCCTACACTCCCTACCCGCCAACCTGCCGTACCCGACTGGAACATTAGTAAGTACTGACAAAATATTTTGATAAACCTTTTTTGAAGACGGAACTGACGGGCTAAGCTGATAATTCTAAGAAAGTGTGTTCCAAGCGATAATAGATCTATACTTAAGACTTTTCTTGCAAGCCTCTCTATCAATAAATAGGGTACGAAGCTGGTCGGCTTGTCTAGTCTGGTAATTATGAATAGATTTGTTCAAGGTTTAAAAAGAAGAAAAAGAACTAGGGAGCAGATTGTTCAGACAGCGATAGGTAAATATAAGTAGATTCATGTTGACTAGATTATCAAATTCAAGTAAGTTCAACGAAGCAAATATACGACTGGTCTTCACGTGGAGCATAGCCTGCAATGTGTCTCTTTGCAGGCTCTTTGATGTAAAGTGAAGTTAAATTTCGATAAGATGCCTACACCTCTTGAAATTTGACCTGAGACGTACTTAACACGATCTTCCCATGACAGCTTGTCATCAATCAGTCAATGTGTACGCCTAAAAAAATTGTGAAGTGAACTTTCACAATGGGCTTGTTATGCGTACTAATATTAAGGCTGCAATTATTTCTACATCTGCTACAAACCATATATTTTTTTTTATCAAAGTTCAGTGATAATTTATTCAATACAAACCACTTATATAACTTGTTCAGTCCCTCATTTACAATTTCCTCTAAGTTGCTATTGCTGTCTTTGAAGAAGATGTTGGTGTCGTCTGCAAAAAGTACTAAAGAGTAAGACTTAGAGACATTGCAAATATCGTTAACGTACACAATGAAGAAAAGAGGTCCTAAAATCAGGAAGCTGTTATTTGGGAGGAGGCAGAACGCTTTGAAATGAGGTTTACGCCGTCAAGGCCACTCAGTAATCCGTCTTTTGTATCGTTCTTGGCATTTCTATTACGCTTGTACGAGATTATTAAGAAGACACAAAGAGGCATTTGTCGTCTGTTACTGTTAGAGTAGGACCGGCAGGTTTTTTTGCACTGCCACAGCATTGCCAGTCGTTAGGGAAATAAAAGTAAATTTCCGTCTTCCTTATCTCGGATACGCGTATGAAAAAAATCAACTCGGACATAAGTCGAAATCTGAACAAAAATTTACATTTGGCTATTTCAGGAAACCTCAGCAATCGTCTGATAGTGTTTTCAAAAAATTAGACTTTTCCCCATACAACTTATATGCATATCATGTCATCTAGAGGTAAGGGCCAATTGAATTCATTTGTTTTCAGTTGACCAGTCGTTTCGAATGAGATTGCATCTGTTTTAAAACTGTTGGCGGTACCAACCTTCCTATCAAAGCATTGTTCTGCATGAGCCATTTGTCTAAGGATTAGTTGCCTTGAATGAGATGGTGTCCCAGGAGTGATATTGAAGCGGCGCCGCGAGTAAAGGAGGGAAATACCTTTGCGGCAATTTTGCACATTATTAAAAGCAGTGAATTGTTCTTTTGAAGTTAGTTAGTTATCTTTTCATCCAAAGGTAAGCATTTCCTCTTACTCCATAATGTGATAATTTAGTGTGATTATTTAATAAAATAGATATGGGACGGTAGTTACAGAAAGCAGGGTGTTGTCAGGAAATTCCCTGCAGAAAAGATAGGGACGACTTTTACTATTTTCAAGAGATCAGGGAAAGTGCTAGTCTCAAAAAAAGGTATTAAATATATGAGTGAGAGGTTGTAGAATAAAAGGGATGATCTGTAACGCGATTTTTGGACGGATGTTATCAAATCAAGCCGACGGATTTTCTAGGAAAAGAGACGCATAGGAAATTTTGGCAACTTCATGCTCAGTTATTGTTAGAAGAAAGAGGAATGATGGATTAGAACGGCCCAAATAGCAATCATTAATAGAAGCAGGTGGTATCTTCTCGGCCAGAGAGGAACCAAGGTTAACAAAAACCTTGTTGAACTCATCAGCAAGTCTCTTGAGCCGGTGATAATATGGTCGCCTTTCTTGAAGGTGTCTGGATGTGAGGAGGTTTTTCCCCCTTAAGAAGCCCATTAATTGTTTTCCATGTCTCTTTGCCATCGTTTTTACAATCAGCAATTTTTTTATGTAAAAATGTTTTTGTTTTTCATAATCCTATTAACATGGTTCAGTTTGTTTCTATAGGTTCCGTACTTGAGGCTGTTGTCTGGAGTCGGGGCTTTCAAACTGCTTTCTGTACAGTTTTCCTTTCCTTCGAATTGATTTTAACACACCGAAAGTAATCCAAGGGGCTGTTCCCTTCTTTCTTCTATTGTTACAGATTTTAACAAAAGGGAAACAATTGCCATACATTTCCTTAAAAGTGTCATAAAACTTACTAAAGGCTACATTGGCATCATTTTCAACAAGAACATGGTTCCAGTTCATACTGGACATGCTACGAACAAATGCATTCACTTTACTAGTAGAAAAATTTGGATCAACCTGCTTTAGTGCTCTTTCGCATTTACTCCTATGCTAGTGTTTATAAAAATGAGAACATGATCACTGATGACAGTGAGCAGAATTCCAGTCGATAGGACACTAGCTTCCCTGCACAATGCGATGTTAGCTAAGATGTTGTCAATCAGTGAGGCAGAATGATCAGTGATATGAGTAGGTCTAGTGATAGTGGGGCTAAAACCACTGGAGGGAACATTGTTTAGATGAGTGGAGGAAACATTGTTTACGTAAGTGTGAACAGAAGCGACAGTGACTTGTACTTTGCATGTCGTAGATACCCCTATTACACGTTGAACAGGTCGTGTCATCGGAGGTCATAACCTAAGAAACCCACAACACAAAAGGACAAGAAAAGGGACTAAGAAAAAAACAAAAAGTAGGATATAACAAAGAACAAATAAAAAGAAAGAGAAATTACCTATCAACAATACGAGTTACAAGAAAAAACAGATAAAAGGCATTAGAGTAGTCCACCTCACATTGCATTGCATTTTGCTGCAAGCTTTAAGATGAAGTCGCACTGAGTAGAGCGACTTGCTAGAACTGCGTACCGGTGATGAATCAAAGCGACATTGTAGTGAGAAATGTACTTTTCAAGAGCGTTGACCCACGATAAGCTTCTTTTACATAGGACTGCATATGAGAAGTTAAAGCTACATCAGGATAAGCATTGATGCTTAATACGGTAACTCATTTTCCGTATTTTTTACATTGTCTCCAGTGTCCTCGATTTTTCTGACGTTGCCTTCGTCCTTTACAAAATGTGGGAAAATTTTGTCGTCCTTCGACCATCCATTATCGCTCCCCCTGTGTTGTTGGGTCGCCTTCAAAAGCTGCTGATTTTGGTTATGTTAGGTCTTCCTTAATGACGATTTTGACCCCTTCAGCTTCCTGCAATTTTGTATGAATTGAGACCTAATTTTATAACTCAAAAATTTGACAATGATGCCGCAATGTCTGCCATCAGTGGGTTTTCCAACTCTGTATGAGCGCTCAATATCCTCGGAGGTAATGCTCGTTATACCTAGGTTCTGTTTTACTAAGTTAATAATGATCTCTTCTGAATTTTCTCCCTTCTTGTCCTCCACACCAAACATTCTGACACAATGGCGCAATTGCTCAAGCTCTTTAATATCTTCACGGCTCTTCTTCAGTGCGAATTTCATTTCATAAACTTCCTCTTCATATCGTTTTAGTTCACTTTCTTTTGATTCTAACTTCATCTCGAGATCGAAAATTCTTGCCCCCTGTCTTTCCTATTCCTCTGTAATTTGGGCTAGCTTTCTCTTGATGGCTTTCTCAATGCAAGAATGTAGTAAAGACTTGTATTTCTCATTTCCGGTTAGTTCTTTAAGAATTTATTCCACTAGCTCATCAGTGTTTGGTGCGACATTTGGTTGCTCCGCGGATTTCCTCGGCATGGTGTCGGGTACAGCTACGTTTGAAGAAGACTATCTATAATACAACATATCGCTTTAAGATTCAGGTCTACGTTATCACATATATCATGTATGTAGTAATTTAGGCTAGGAGCCTAACCTGAGGTTCCAGGCATAACAGTAGAAACATTCGTGAACAGTAGGAACATTCCTGAACTTGAAAACTTCATTAAGACTCTTGCCACATTAAGTTTCATATTTTTGAGAAGGTTAACTGAAATGGTTTTCAGCTAATTTAGAAAACTTAACAAATATAGAAATACTTACATATTGGTAGATCATTGTGTCGACTGATGACTGGACTTACGACTAGTTCCTTAACTTAAACTCGAATACATTTGAATTCGTTATTATAGACCACACGAAGAAAGTAAACTAATTCCAAAACGAAAAGTATTCAATTAGCAGACGTATTTTGGAGGGAATGTTGTATTATGATGCATCAACATAAGTGAATTAATGTTTTCATGACCGTGGGGGGCTTCTAAAATTGAATGTCTAAGATCGGGGCACGTGTAGGGGTTGAGGGGAGGGGTGAGTGGGAAAGAAAAATCTTTCAACTTGTTGATGCTGTTCTTGCTCCTTCAAACAAATTATTTAGGTAAGGTTACATCTAACAGCCACTTCTTTCTATCTGTCTATGACTGTCCAGGGTGTTGCTTCTGCAAAAAACATAGACATAGCCTAAATCTAACTAGAGAAAATAGGACACTCTAAAGCAAATGAGTGAACCGGCACTCCTTAATGTATTAGCTGGGGGATCACGCCAAGAATGAGTGAATTTCACCCGGAATGAAATCATTCACCTGCTAAACCTACCTAACTAAAAGTGTAAAAATTTTATTACTGAATGAAAGATAGATTACTTGCCAAAGATTTGTGGCCTTGAAAAGCATTTCTCTCTTAAAGACAGTCAGTTCTCAGCAAAACTAGCGGCAATTTTTGTAGTTGCAGTAGTCTGCAGAAATTCATGATTGGCATGCATATGTCTTCGATTGACGACAAATAACATAAGACATTGCAGAGTACTGTAGCTCCTAATACACAGCATGTATTGTACAGAGAATGTTCTGATTACACATTTGGGTCGTGTTTGTCGGCTCTGGAGTAATAAATGGAGATCTCGTGTAGATGACGACAAAGTTTAGACAATTGTGGGAGGGGCTTAAGTGAGAAAGTTAGGAGAATTGGCACTGTCTGTGGTGATGAGTAACATCCTTGAAGCTTCAGAAAGAAAGAAATCCAAAAATAACTTAAGCATCATTTATTCTAAGAAATCATTTAAAATTCAGCTTTTCTCAGCTGATCAATTTTAATTTAGGACATTCACCTGATAACTTTATCATTTTTGTATCTGGGGATTCTGCTGTGGGACATCTTGATAAATTGGATATCAAATATTAATGTATTATTACAGATATATCTGTATTCCCTACCCCTCGCCTAGGGCCAAACAACGGCAGAAACCTATTAGAACATGCTTGGTTTCATGGGATTTCAACCGATGGTATAAATCATTTGGTACTAGCGTATTTTTTCTAGCAGGCATCTGTTAACCAACGACTCTCAATGGTTGGAGGATGTAAACTAAAGAATGCATCTTGAGGTCTTACGTTTAGGCTGTACGTAATTGATAGTTGTTAGTGTGTCCCTGATATTGTTTAGAATGATAAGAATTGCAGTAAACTTATGCACCTTTGGTCAAATTGAAAAACAAGGAATGATGGTCTACTTATTTAGGTTACTAGTTAGTTACACAGGGTTTACGGCTTAAGTTTTGACCTTCTGGTCTTATCTAGTGTCGCCCATGGCGTATATTGCAGTTCTGAGGCACTGCGTGAACACTGCCCTACTCTATTGTTTATCATTCACTATATATAGTGAATAGACGAATCCGATTGGCACTTGTTTTTAGTGACTGTAGGCCGCCATTAGTGGAGTCCATCAGCCTAAAACCGTCTTCATTTGTTGTTTACACGATTTTCAAACCCTCATATTTAGTGAACTTGGAGAATATAAGATACAAATTAGCGTACAACCATCCATTATAGAGGTAAGCAAGGAAATCGAAAGATTTAAAGGTGATGGACCCCACTTGTGGCCGACTGAAATCAGACCATCACTTGCTGTCCGGATTCGTGCACACGGCAGGTTAATTGCATTTTGAAAATCTTTGAGGTACTTTGGTTGTCGATGTACTACCACTGCTTGGACCAAACACACAGTACCTTCTGCAAGGTTGTCTCACCATTACCAGTTGAAGGGAAATCATATGAGAACCATATTAATATAGTGAAAATGAAAATGATTTTCAATATTTTACTCTAATTTGTCACTTACATTGAAGTCTTATGTTCTTAACATAAACATATTGCTACTAGTTAACGTTTCAAACTCTTTGAATTTACGCAAAATCATAACAACTGAGCTGATTCCTGGTTTAATGAGAAAATGCACCCAGAGTCTCCTTAATTTGCTGAACATGCGTCGCGTGGGCCGGAACATGACTCACAACAAGACTGAAATTTACAGGAATGGCAACAGGGAATTTGGTGAACAACAGTAACGGTTTTATCAAAATAATTTGGGGGAAGGGAGGTCAAACCAGATGAAGAGTTCTCATCATGTACAAGTCTTCACCATTACTATACATTACATAAATGTTTGCCCAAAGGGGCTAGGAAAATACAGTCCCTAGTCGGTGTGTATAAAATAGTCCTTCATAGGA
The DNA here is from genome assembly GCA_037179385.1 of Holothuria scabra. Taxonomy (NCBI): domain Eukaryota; kingdom Metazoa; phylum Echinodermata; class Holothuroidea; order Aspidochirotida; family Holothuriidae; genus Holothuria; species Holothuria scabra. Next base: position 12,942,716 of record CM074192.1, on the reverse strand, counting down.
GCAGACCACGAGACAATGTTTGTTTGGAATCATTGAACAAAATTTGGCAAACGAGGGATTTAGTTTAGGAACAATTTCAAAATGTTGAGGTTGGTATCGCCAGGGATTTCAGCTTGGGCGATTTAGGCCTATCAAAGGATCTGCCAACTTAATTTGAGATCCAAATCTTGCAAATCGATGGGAAGAGATGTCGTCATCAAAGATTTATTTTTACAGAACCCATAAAGGTTTCCTGTAATATTTGATAACTTTCTTGATGGCGCCCCTTCCCTATACGGGAATATGTGCTGGTTTTGAAGTTCCGACGTCCTCCAAATATCGGTACGTATGCGCATGATACATTAAAGGGAGTGTGACATGCCTGCAAACACCCCTGACTTTACCTGGCAGTTAACGAGTAAGGTATATATAAGGGAAAGGACACATGCTAGCATCTTTTATGGACCTTAAAGTATACCTCTTAAAAAGTCTGAATATTTCTGAAGCAACTTGTTGCTAATGCTAAAATAATGTCTACCGGTGGTGTTGCACCGTGTTTCCTTTTTTATTCAATACCGTGTTAATTATCGTTTAATTACTCGCCATATTTGTCTTGTAACTCCCAAGACATCACAAGATTGCCTACTGTGAGATCAAGGTTTTGCATGATTAAGTGCAAATCAGAAATTACCCCCTAAACAGGTCAATCTTTGAAGGATTTTGATGGAAAAAGTGACAATTTTCTTGATTATTAATGCTCATTTTACAAATTTAATGAATAATACACCAGCATTACCTATATGAGTATCAATTGTACAAATATCGAAAATTTACAGAACTGTCAAATTTTCTTTCTTTGATTTTATCATTTCAAGTCTGCAAGACTTTCCCAGACAGGATTTCTCTCCTTTGCGGACAGACCAGCCTTAGTTCCATCAATTTTGTGTCCTCTCTCGCCAACGCATATCGAACGAGTTTTGTTTCCTTGAGTCACTCAAAGGAGGAAGCTGGTGTATTAAGAGGAGACGTTGACAACGATTTTTTTGTCTCGATCCGACCATCACTTACAAGGGTGATCCACGACTTTCTCCTCCACTTAAAATGGTCTAAGTTTGCGTATTTATACAAAAACATGGAAGGTTAGTTACTTACCGGAGTAAAATGTTTTTAAAATAAAGAACTGTAGAACAAAGAGTAAACAAAAAAGAAAAAAAAACGGATTCAATGAGAAGGGTGGTCAGGATCATCCATCCATGTAAAGGTGGCAATATAGAACTATTTCATGCCATACTAATTTTTTAAAACGTAGTCTCTAAGTTCGAAAGAGTGTAAATACAGACTGATCTAAAAAAAAGACTGAATGTTTACTCTAAGAAAGTGCAATGACTCTTTTCGATTGAGATTTTCCACTCCAAATGGAAATTGGTCCATATTCTTGGTACTTAAGCAATGATGTTTTACTGTAATGACTGAAGGGTTCTATAGAGTGTTTTCTTTATTTTTTCATTCCTCAATAAATCCTTCTATACTCACAGTCCGTATCGCATTAATTGCTAAAGTCCCCTCTCTGGTCAGAGGATGAATCAGAAATCCAACAGTATTATTTTGTTTTTAGGGATGCAGAGGTTTTACGCTCTCACAAGGATGAAGGAGTTTGAGCAGAAAGGATATGATGTTGTCTTAAAAAGAGTTTCGACCAAGGAATCAATTCTTGAGACAATGAATGAGATAAGACGAATGCAGATGAAACGTATTATAATTGACGTTGATATTCAGGGTATTGAAGGAATTTTGGATACGGTAAGACAAAACATGGGACTAGGACAAGAACATCTTACAGAGGTTGCTTAAGCTGCAAATTAAACTAATGAACAGGATAAAAACATAAAATCATAAGTTCATTGTGATCTTCCTTCGAAAATTTTAAATTTTCCTGAAATTCATCCGAGTACTAAACGGATCGGTGTTGCCTATTAACACGGCTGACCAATGTAGGTCTGTGTAGTAATACATAGTTGTCCTTCACATAAGGAAGTTTGAAAAAGTATTGTACCTGTGTACAGGCTGTTTAAAACTTATCCGTACCCAGGCTAAATCTATTCTTGTTTATTACTTCATGACATATCTGACATATACAAGGCCCGAAATATGAATTCACTCTCAATTCATGGTGTGTTATATGAACTATTCTGCATTTTTTTTAACTTGATGTTAGTCAAAGAGCTGTTCCAATCGAGAGAATATCTGTAGACAACTGGTAGAATCGAAAGTTGGGGTGACCAATGACTGCCTTTTTTATTTGTTTGAGTTATTCGTAGAGTCTTACGAAAGAGCTTACATAATCTGTTGTCATCCTGAAGGAAGTAAATCAGTTCAAATCAGTCCATTCAGTATAATTTAAAGGAAGTTATCGTGTTTGGGTGTCCCAGATTTAGTGGCAACACCAACGTTAATTTGTTTTCTAAATAATGATTTGGGTATGTTATTTCTTATTCGCTCGCTGGTTTTTGAGAACAAGCCAGTGAGATACAACTGAACAAAAGGCCGTGGCCGGCTTGACTTGAACCAACAGGTTGGAAACTCCATCTAACTAACATTTAAGATAAATTTAGTCATGGGTTAAAAAAGGTTCATAGTGCAAAGCGATCATTTAATATGCAAATGTTAAGAAATGATTAAATAAATAACTAATACACAAAATACGGAGCTCCTAAAGAGCCAGTCTGCATGTCATGATGGTGAGATAATTTATCTGACCAAGTTGTCATCTTTTCCCTAAGAAGTCGACATGGTGAGATAATTTATGTTGCCATGTCAACATCCTAATTTAGGAAGTCGGCATGGTGAGATAATTTATGACACCATGTCGACATCTTTTGCTTAGGAAGTCGACATGGTGAGATAATTTATGTTACCATGTCAACATCCTAATTTAGGAAGACGGCATGGTGAGATAATTTATGTTACCATGTCAACATCCTAATTTAGGAAGACGGCATGGTGAGATAATTTATGACACCATGTCGACATCTTTAGCTCAGGAAGTCGACATGGTGGGATAATTTCAACTATATATGTCTTTGTATAGCCAGTTGCCCCAGGCGCGGATCCAGACATTCCAAAAGGGGGGCAGCTGACTTAAGAGAAAGCATCGAAGTGATTGAGTTGCCCTGCTTATTTCCCGTATGTTTTATTGTTGATCTGGCCGTAACCCCCCCCCCCACTCCCCCTGGAGCCACGTCTGGGCTGTCCGCATGCCAGAGTGCATCTAGTGCACTTTATATACATGTGCGCGCATTGCCAATGTATGATGTCCGTGTATGCATCACAGTCATGTATACTGTACGTATATACGCACACCTACGGATTGCTTTGCCTTGTATATGCACACTTACAGAAAATCCCGGCGTACGATCACGAAATGCACCCTGGCTAACATGCAGCATGCAGTGTCGGACACTGAGTGCATATACATAGACGTACTTAGTTGAAATTATCTCACCATGTCGACTTCCTAAGCAAAGGATGTCGACATGGTAACATAAATTACCTCACCATGTCGACTTGCTAAGCAAAGGATGTCGATATGGTGTCATAAATTATCTCACCATGTCGACTTGCTAAGCGAAGGATGTCGACATGGTAAGATAAATTATTTAAACATGTCGACTTCTTAAGGAAAAGATGACAACTTGGTCAGATAAATTATCTCACCATCATGACATGCAGACTGGCACTTTAGGAGCTCCGTACACAAAATTATCATTAATACTGTCACAAATTACGGTGACAAATATGACATCCAGGAAATCATTTAATATTCATAGACGTAAGGAGCAAGGGGATCGCGATGTGGCTGAAAATGGTTTTGGTTCATTGGTCATTCGAATGGTTACCACACTTAAAAAAACAATCACTAGCGTATGGTTTGCCACTGAATTTCACAAATTCACCAAACTGGTGGAGCAATAGCAAGACTGTCGCCTGAATTCGCAGGTCTGTCGCCTTTATTCGCGGAAATCGCAAAAGCACCACCAGCTGTTTTGGATATATCAAAGTTTTCTGCGAATATTTTGCCAAAGCGAAGGTCAAATGATAGCAACGTATAAGTAATATATTCTCACTAATGTAGGACTATATAGATTTAACATCTCGCGTTTTGGAAAATCCTTTCTCGCCTGACGAATTACCTCTGATTTTTTTCGGTTGTTTCTCACCATTAATGATGATTTTGTGCCAATAATTAACGACTGGCGTAGCTTTAAAATTGGCGTTCCTATCTTCACGTTAGATATAAATTAAATAATTTACAGAGAGAACAAAAAAGGAGTTTCGTTTTCGTCACCGAATTGCGACACTCTTCCGTCCCTTTACAATTTGACGGGAAAGAATGTTATTCAGGTTTTGTACGATTTGAAAATATTATTTGTTTTGCTAAAGTACACACCATATTCGAGATTTTGTGGATAAATATGAAACCATCAAATTGGCATCATTCAAATATTTAGACCTTAAAATATGCTTTAACTTAATTGGTCAGACAACTTTCTATTTCAGATGAAGCAGCTTGGTATGGTGACTGTCGATTACCACTACATCATTACTAACATGGTATGTGTTTGGACCAAAGCACCAACTTATTCTTTTAGTTAATATGAAATGTAAAGTTTCACACGACTTTACTGCCAAAGCCTATTTTAAAAAGTTTTAATAACAATTCTGATCCGCTTGCACTAAAATTTTCAAGGCGTAAGTGGGGCAAACAAATTTTGAATTTTTTTTCATTGTTTTCACAAAGTGTTTACCTTTTATAGCAGTGAACATGGGACATATAGCAGAGAAATGGAAACCATTGCTATTATCATCGATCAAATAATTTTTTTAAACTTTCTCCCCATTTTTAACGATATTTCACTTGCTTCGGCTGATATGAGCATATCACTCATTTTGGAAAGAATTTAAAGAATTTACATTTCACTCTCGAGATGGTTTTTGAGATTGCTATCCTCAAGGCGAAATATTCTTGATTTTGAAACGTCCTCATGTAAAAGTTGCTGCAACATTCCAAGTCTTTCAGCCAAATTTGTAATTTGTGGAAGTATGTCCGCCATTGCTAGGATCTATTTTCTCATTAGTGAAGCGTGTTTTGCAGTATTTTTTTATTCATTATTTTATTTGCTTTGTTTTTCTTTGCTTTGTCGGTGGTGTGATATAGTAAACGAATATTCTGTGTGAAGTTCCTAAATCAAATTACAGGTTATGATTCAGTGACCAGTTAGGGTCAATATTGGGTAACACACCACCCTCTACATGAAATTTCAAATCTGCTGTTGTAAAGTCTTTCTTCGTCTTTGGTCTAAGTTGTCGAATGATTTGTCAGACAACATCCAATGTAGTTCAAGCATTGAAATATTTATTAATTATGGCTTAAATTGTGATCACGCTACAACGAATTCGAATAGAATTCCGAGTAGATTTTTGCCAAAACTTACGTATCTGGTAGAAAATAATCTCAAATTTGACAACCTGATTAAAAATATGATTTGTATCTCAGGACTACGAGAATTAAATTTATACCAATTATTTCGTGACGTCACATCGACGCAGATTTTTTCGTACTTCCCATGTCCGGTATGTTTTTCGGTGTGATGTAACGAAAAAAGTCAATTATTTTTTCCTTTTCATAACCCTCTGATACAAATTACCGGAAAACAGCTCATAACTTTGGTCTTTTGTCTCAATCAAATATGTACAACTTATGAATAAGACATCATTTCATCAGCTTCTTTAATTACACTTCGGTACAGTGTGGTGCGTGTTATTGTTTCGTTGAAGGAAAAGCTTTGTTTTATATCTTGAAAATAATTACACACAAGCTTGAAGCTTGAAGTTTGAGTTTGAATAATTTAACCTAAATTTTTAACACTACTATACAATAACTATAATTTTCATATATTCATAATTTTATTTTGCCATCGACCTGTACATCACAATGTCTTAATCGTAACCTGTTTTCTTTTTACTTTTTATTTCATCAAATTCAACTACATAGTTACAAATACTAAATTTATAATAAAACTAGCTAAAAAGATAATAAAATTAGCAAAACCTTCATTCCAAAACATCTCTGAAGTGTAATACGGTATGTGTTATTGGTTTCATGAAGTGTTATTTCAAGCAACCATTAGCTTCGTCAATCAAAAATCAAAGCAATTTTTATTTTATATGCATCTTTTCACTGAAGGACTTAATCAAAGTAAAGTTGGACGAGTTTCTGGTCGGTGGCATGAATTTGACCGGTTTTAATCTCATTGATCGGACTCATCCCACTTATTTAAAATTTATGGATAGGTGGACGAAAGAACGCAAAACAGAAGGCTTGGAAGCGGAACCCATGGAGGTAAGTATTTACTTAATTAAAAGTGATTTTCATCATAACGTGCGTTTGGTTTCTCTCTATTATAAAATATTCTCCCAATCATGGTTGGTGGGTTTAATTAATATCGTACGTCACGGCGATGAAATGGGTTTTTTGTTTCTTTCTTTTTGTCTTTTTTTTCTTACACACATTCATAGCTTTGTCATTTTAATAGTGTTAGATTTAGCATCATCTTTAATAGCATGTTGGGTTTGAAGTCTATCACTATATTAGGAAGAATCTGATAGTCACAAGGAGAAGTGTTTCGGAAAGTAATTGTGTTAATTGTTATTTATGGCGTTTCATACTAAAAGCATTAATTTTTTTTTTATGAGTTGTTCTCACAAATGCTAAGGCTTAGCTCCCTTTGCTGTGAATACTGTTCAAAACTTCTTTCAATTTCCTGCTTACAAGTGAAGCAGAAAACATATTTTTGAAAAAAAAAAGAATTTTGGAAGCATCTTCCTTTATAACATAGTTTTCAGGGCTCTGACAGTTTTATTTGCGTCCAGCAATAAACTTTATTTAAACAGTAATATCTCTACTAATGGGCTTGCAGTATTTTTAATGAATATTGTATCACGAATCTGCCAAAATTTTTACTGAAAATTCTTGAAGAGAGTTCGGACATCTCTTTTTTTTTTTGTTATTTTAAACATTAACAAAACTCAGTGATTTTCTCTTTCTCCTTTAGACAGAGTCAGCGTTAGTCTTTGACACAATAAGCATATTCACCAAAACTGTCATAGGTCTCGGTAATGTCATGGATCTACTGCGCCTGCGCAATCAACGCCGTTGTGATCAAGATTATAAAAAGAGTAAAGGCGGTGTCGATGCAATCGATGATAATATACTGAACTCATTACTGGATGTAAGTCCCTTAATGAATATTTATGAATTTGAAGTTATGAATATTTATACAAGTAAAGTTCATCGGTCTCAATAGGTGATTATGTACAAATCAGCATAGGATAAGAGAGTTGCGGATATTAATATCCAAATAGTGGGCCTTAATGAGTGAAAAATTGTTGTATCTTTGGAAATTTATTTACCAACTAGGAAAATGTCAGTATCAACTACGGTACTCAAAGGAGTAGAATGGCGGGAAAACCGTCTAGTCTCTGGTTGTTTTCTTCCCTATAAAAAATATTGACAACGACTTGCACGTCAACAAGGTATACTTAGCACTGCAGCAGAAACTTCATTTATTGCACCAAATGAAGAATAGTATTTTCGAATTTCGCCCCAAACTGCACTTCTTGTAGCGGGTAACAGAAACTCTAAATTGGATCAGCTTTTTGATTGACTGCTAATCCAAACAATGCAGAGTACCAAAGCTTATATTACACAACCTGCACTGATAGTGTTTTGACTATACACAATGAGCTTTTCTATACTCACCCTGAAGCAATATAAACCGAGATTTTGTCTGGATGAAGGTGACTAACAATTGTGGGAGGGATTTACGTAAGAAGGTTAGGGAAATTGGTACTGTTTGGGGTGAGAGAATTGGGCCTTTAAGGTAACTTCCATTTGTTAAGGTTAATATTTTTCTGTAGTGTGTTCCTATTTTGTACCCTTCCCTGTTCGCAAATAAGTCCCTTAGGGGGCTACATTTGCAATAAAGCAAATTCAGTCCAGTGCTGCATATATAAAACTAGACATTGTTTTGATTTGCTTTCCTCTATCAATATTTGGAGTATCTCTCTCGTATCTCACTATTTTTTTGCATCCAGTTCTTCAATCTGTAATGTGTATTTTCAAAGTAAGTGAGTAAATTAGAAACAAGAATACAAAAAAAAATTGATATAGTGTAAGTTTATAAATGGAAATAATGACGTATCATATTACTATTACTACACATGTTCCTTACTCAATCGTTCTGACTTAGTTCCAATTATCCGGCAGATTCTTTGAACCACCTTTTCGAGTTACGTGTACAGTCCATTTGTTTTTGGTACCGAAAATGTTATGTTTGTGAAAGGTATACTCCTTAAATTCCCACTTATACATTACAGAGTCAAACTCAAGGACTGTCAGGTAACGTCCAGTTTAACAGGAACGGAGAGAGAATTAACTATACCCTTGACATTTTGGGACTTACACAAGATGGCCTCATGAAGGTATGTAATTCAAACTATTAATAACTCCAAAGAGCATAAGCAGTCGTCACAATTATATTTTGAAACAATAACTTAATCTTAAAATTTTTGTCTTCTTCCTCTTCCAGATATTTTTTATGATATTTCAGGAATAGCATATTGCATATTCAAGGTAAACCAATCAGTTACTTCTATTAAATTTCTCAAAAAGAGAACGGAAAAGGTCATAACATAGTAATCTACAAAACTAATTCAAGTTTGGGCGACTGCTCTTTCCCTTAAATACCGGACAAGATCAATCAATGTGTGATATAAGTTATTATGATTGGTAGGGGAAAGATGTCGATTTAAGTAAGAAACGTGATACAAGACTAACAGAGAAAAGGAGTAACATATACATTACTACAATCCAAAAAGGGATGTGTTTAGGAATTACACGTTTTCTAAACACTTATTGCCCCACTTTGTTTACATTGTAGAAGAGGAACACACACGTCTTATACTTAAACATTTCGTTTTAAAACTCGTTTAGTTGCTAAACATTTAGTGTTTTATGGCTGAACATGTTTAGAATTTAAATGTAGATTACACAGTGCGGGCAAAAAAATGTGTTAAATTGCTAATGGCTTTGTGAAAGTTCAAATCTTTGGAAGAACATGGAAAGTCGGGTGCAGAAGGATGATCTTGGACAACGTTACAATTCAGCGGGACATTGTAGAACAGTCAGTCAATGAGACCGAAGATTGGTTCATAAGTATTCTAAATCACTGAGACAAAGAAAAGTGTCATTTAAGCACTGAGCCCCGTCCACACTATGCTAATAGATTCGACGCAACTCATTGCAATGAGATTGTTCAGACGCGTTGCAAAGTGTGGAATGAATTGCAATTTGTTGCAAGCAGACGCGCAACCCAGTTTCATGAGACCAAAAATGATCAGTCGCATGAAACTGAAACGTGCAACTGACAGCAATGACGGATTTCTGGAATGAAACCCTCGAAGATCAGTTAATCGGGATGGACAAAACACATTCTTATCTCTTCAACGTAACAAGTGAAGAGTTTGTTAAACGTTAGAATTTTGCGTGAATCGCTTCATGGACCTGCGACTTGTTGCATAATGTGGACAATATGCTATTAAACTGTAGCTCAAGTCAAAAAATTCAAATATATATATTAAGGAGCATGAAAAATGAGTTCTAATAACGTTCCAACTCCCATCTTCATAGGACATTCCTGAGCTGAGATATAAAATGTTGAAGTTCGTTCCCTCAACTTGAAATGGTGCATTGCGCAATAATTTGTGATGTCATTGTTGTACTACTCAAATTACAATCTTTGTATTTCTTTGTTTTTCTAAAAGTAACTGCACTGGGTGATGTACTTAATTAATTCCTATCTGTGCAACATGCTATGCAAGCAAACGGGAAGTGTTCAAGGTCATGAAAACATATTTGATTTTAAAGGAAAACAAAGCAGGTAATGTGAGTTGTACAACAACAAAGAAACAAATTATTGCCCAATTGACCATTTTGGTTTTAGTGAATAAACTTCAACATTTTTTATCTCACCTCAGGAATGTCTAATGAAGATGGGAGCTAGACTGTTAGAATTCATTTACAGTGTTTTTTAATATATATTTTTTGATTTTTTGACTTGGGGTACACTTTAAAACTAGTAAGTCGTCCTTCGCTCACGACGATAAGACAGTCTTGTTGCAACAAGTCGCGTGGCATAGCGTGGACAGAGCCTAACCCTTACTTTTTAACCTTTGGTACTTTTTTTTCTTATTAGGTCGGTGAATGGTATTCGGAAGGAGAAGAGCCAAAGACAAGATTTCAGTGGCAGAGCTCGTGGGTCCAAGTCAAACGGCCGTTATTGAGCAGCAAAGAGAAAACTACAAATAGCGACCATTCTGACACAAGAGAACTCTACTCCGAAAATATTGGGGAAAGTAAAGATAAAGTGTACAACATAACGACAGTTTTGGTAAGTATGTATAGCTGAAAGAGATAATATCTGACATGACGGCTAATTTATAATTGGAGAGTTTATCAAAGGTGATTTTTATGACATATTATTACGAAGTACATGAGTTGAGCATCAGAACTTTTAGTATAATTTCCAAAAGATTACATAACTATTTCGAAGAAAGTCTACTTTAATTCTCTTTCGAAAAATCAACACCTGATTTGGGATGGACCTATATTTGTAATGAACCATTTTTCAAACCCCAACCTGACATGCGAGGTAGCATAGGTATTCAAAGATAAAAAATGAGTTTTGTATTATTCGAAAATTGGGACATCCCAAATGTACATCATCCAGTATCCTTGTTGGACACGTAGCATGCAGGTGAAAGGTACCAAAATAAATCCTTACACATAATATCGTCTATACAGAGTTATGGGAAAATTGCTTCGACTTCAAGCTTTACACTAAGCAGTATTACTGGAATTGACCAAATATTAATTTAAAATAATTTAACACTTTTCCGGATTATATTTCTTCTGTTTTTGTATTGCCTCTATCAACTTTCCATTTCTCCTTTGACAAATTTAAAGATCATGGAAACCTGTAAACAAATTCGCTTCCGGGAAGTGTATCCTTCAGAGCAAAGTATGCGTTCTGAACACGGAATTCCTATAAACTGATAAATGGACAGAACATACTGCACCGAAGATTGTCGCTACCGTGCGTGTGAGGAAAAACGCGTCAAGATGGCTGCCTGCTATGGTTTTGTGTGAAAGTTTGGACTTGGCTCAAGTAAACAGATTTGCAAGAAAGTTGAAATATTTTCGCAATAATTTACGATAAGGTCAACATTTCTACATGTATTACGGGAATATGATATTGTTAGCCACTCAAATTTAACTTTTGTTCAAAATATTGCAGAGTCGTCATTAAATTCTACAAATTTTAGCTTCAATGCGGTGATCTTGGTGCACCTTTTTTTGTCCCAGTCGGTGGCGACAATCTACGTATTGGACGTACTAGATACATGCTCTGTCAATGTATATTGGGAGTCCGTGGTTCTTAAAGAACATTTTGATGTAAATGGTTTAGTCTAACCCACCCACAACTTTTAGTTTTTATGTTTTATGTGCTTATGATTACATGTCATTCATTTTTATCTTTTGTAAGGGATTCAATTATATTTATCTTTGGCACAACCTGCATGGATGCTTTTTGTTTTCCATTTGTCCGTTTTATCTATTGATCTGTTTTCATTATCTATCTATCTATCTATCTATCTATCTATCTATCTATCTATCTATCTATCTATCTATCTATCTATCTATCTATCTATCTATCTATCTATCTATCTATCTATCTATCTATCTATCTATCTATCTATCTATCTATCTATCTATCTATCTATCTATCTATCTATCTATCTATCTATCTATCTATCTATCTATCTATCTATCTATCTATCTATCTATCTATCTATCTATCTATATATATATATATATATATATATATATATATATATATATATATATATATATATATATATATATATATATATATATATTTCGATCTGAGAAAAAGCTTAAACCCTTACCTCACGAGTCCATGAATATGCATAAATGTGATATTCTGTTGTTTTTTTTTTTTTTATCTCGTATCAGATATAGCGACGATATACGGTAACTGTAACCGTAGCTAGTGGTCACCCACTTGAAACTGCAAAAATAACTCACAGTGACGGTTATAGAAAACAAACCAACTTCTAAATTTTGTTTTCATTTTACATTAACGTTTTTGAATTGGCTTGCAGGAAAAACCTTTCATGATGCTAAAAGAAGACAACACAATTAGAGAAGGCAATGCCCGTTTCGAGGGATATTGTATGGACTTACTGAAGGAAATTACAAAAATATTTAATTTTTCTTACACTATAAATCCAGAACGTGACAACGTATATGGTAACGAACTTGATGATGGTAGTTGGTCTGGCATGCTGGGAGATTTACTCGACAAGGTAAAAATAAACATGTGACATCCTTTTTTCACACCAAAAGCACATATTGCAATACAAATATGCGTTAAAGGGGCTCATTGAGTTGATATCGATAACTTAATGGGAGTGTTGAAGGATACTACCACATGACAATGCTTATAATTAACATGATTAGTCAAGACTGATATCCAATAGTTAAAGAAGAAGTTTAAATTTTGAATTTTGTAATGTCCTGACTTGTAAACGGTTTTGTGCATAATTTGAACAAGTGTCTGGTCATGAATTTTGAAAACTGAATTGAACCATTAAGTACTTACTCATAACACAATTATTTGTATGTAGGATTGTTTAAGTTTGACAATTTGTCATTGGTATGTGAAAAGAACTTAACAGGTTTGGAAAAAATTGTTGAATTCCATGAACCAACTCAATGAGCCGCTTTAATTTACTTTCAATGCAAATCCGAACATTTAAGTAATAGAATGATTTAGTCCGACATAACTGGGGTCTGTCAGCTAGACTCTTTCAAATGCTCTGCTTAACTGTATCATGAATGGTTGCGCACTAACATACCTCTTGGTTTCTCTATGCAATTTCACTGAATAGGAGGGTTTCGATTTGCATGGAGAGGATAAAATAAAAACTGTATTAGGCTGATGGGTCCCTTCGGTCCCATTAATGACAGATTTTACCAATTCCTCGGATTTATAGATAAGTACAAACTCTCCATTGTTGCATTGAAAATTCATTTATACTTAGTAATAACTGTCATTAGGCCATTGTGATCAGGCACCATACGTTATCTGATGATAAACAGAAGGTAATGAATAAACCTTTCTCCTCGAGGTTGGGGGCAATGCACACTGTTTAACAAGAAATTTCGTAACTGGCTAACGATAGCCTAAATCTGTACCCTAACCCCCAAAAAGGATACAATCGATACAATGCAACTGTAACAGCCAATCAAGAGATACCTTGTCAAACAGCGCCCTTTTACCCGGGCACTTGCTCTGTTTCACTGTGGTTATATACATACAGTATTTCACCACAAGTGTTTGAGGGTCATCGAGTGGCAGAGTGGTCTATTCCAGCTGCTGTGTACCAATATGTTTCACATGTGCATGGGTTCGAGTCCCGCTCGATGTTAGTGAGTTTTTCCGGGTACTCCGGCTTTCCTCCCACTTGGCGTGAGGCTTGCCTCGAAAATCGGTTGCCCAGGAGACGAAGTCGGTTGTCCGTCGGACTGAAGCGTGTAATGTTAATTTACCGTTATTACATAATGAGTCATGGTACTAATGAACGAGTGATGTAAGCTAATTATTCAATTGCAAATACTGGTATATATTATTATTTTTATCCTCTGATTTGCTGTTTTGTATGTATATAAGTTGAGACTGAAAATAAAGTCCCCCCCCCCCCCCAAAAAAAAAGAACGCCTTCGGGAAGACCAGTTAACTAGCCGACTATGCTTTTTGCAAAGGGAAAAAAAAAGCTTTATTGACCGTGAACGGGACTAGACAACGCCGTGCCCTCGTATATCCTTCATTTATGCACGGTCCATCGTCGCTAAGAATATAGGGATTATTTTCTATAGTATATCAACGGTACACTGTAATTTGCCACAAACCGAAATAAACAGTGGCCATGGGACAAGAAATAAGAACCACGGGCGATAACTGTCATTCCACTTGCCTACACTCCCTTAATTTCAGCAACACTGACATTTCTTTCCACGTTATTTGTCATTTTCTTGTAGCGGGCCCAATTAGCCGTAGCCCCTCTAACAATTACTTCAGTTCGAGAGGAAGTCATCGACTTTACTAAACCCTACATGAGTCTAGGGGTCAGCATTATGATAAAGAAGCCTATGAGTTCCAAACCAGATGTCTTCTCGTTCATGCAGCCGTTGTCAACAGATATCTGGATGTGCGTAGCTTTTGCCTTCATGGGAGTTAGTGTGGTACTCTTTTTAGTCAGCCGCTTCAGTTCCCAAGAATGGTTTTCTGTAAGTTAAAACTGTTTGTTCAAGAAAGAAGGTACGTTAGTAATTCATGCAAAGGGTTAATTAAAGAGTCGCCCTTACTTAGATTGTTCCCAGATAATTAGAAATATCTATTTCGACAGTACAATTAGCCCATTCTGAACGATTTGTCGTCTTTCAGTTTTATCTTATACCCTTCGGACGATTTGGAAGGAAAACATATTACTCTCTCTACCTTGACATTTACATATTTTCAAAAAAAAAAAAAAAAGAGGGAGATGAAACCGACCAGATTTGTCCTGAAGGCGAAACTGCAAAATGAAAAATGACTTCCAAATCTTCTTAAATTGTCCCATTTTTTACTCGGCAGGATACCCTTTCCACTGTTTCAACCTCCAACTGAACGTAAACCTGCCCACCCCCTTCAAAAAAAAAAAAACAAAAAAAAAAACATACACACACGGAATCGCGTTAATTGAGCTGTTACGGCTTGGTCGCAATACAAACCAGTAACAGCGAAAGACCACAGAAGAGCGAGATTAAAATCAACAACAATTATTATTCATCTCTTACTTCCTTAAATTTACAACAATTAATCTTAAATCTAATTACAGTCTTTTACAGCTTAAGGTATCACTCTTTGTCCAAGGCGTAGTGTTGTTAGCGTCGATTGTACAGCAACACAGCGTAGGACTCGGTTCCGCGAAGGCAGGATGAAGACTTTAGTGATCGGTAAATGGCGACACAATTACAGCGTCAAGCGGCGAAGCAGGCGTCTGGTCTCTGTATTATATGTGTATGTTCTGTTCACATCTCTCCCCTGTCACAGTTCTGGCATGACCTTTTATACGCCTGGCAGTTCTTTCAGAAAAGTCTGGAACTTACTCTTATGGAAACGTCTCGTTTGATCTCGTACAAAACAAACAGCGAACGTTCTGGGCTCAGTAACCCATAACCACCAGCGGGACAGATAGTTCTCGAGAGAAATTCACAGTAGACGACAGTTGCCATAGTTGGCTATTATTAGGCCATTACATCATACAGTAGTTTCCAGTAGGTGATCGTACATTCTCGTAACTGTGCGAATGTTCTGTGGGGTTACCCGTTGAATATGCTAGAGAGACAACACCGAAGCTAGCACTTTCTAGAAATTTTCACTCGCTCGTCCGTGGATTCAATCTGGTTGATGTCGTCTCGCAACAGAGCCTACAAACGAAATTTATTGCGGTCAAATCCCGACGAGCCCAGCATGTGTGATGAACCATTGACACTATGTAGGCTACATGGTCTCCTAACCGAAATATCTTTCATATAATTATCATTTGTGTAATTTTGACTTTTTTCAGGAGACGATCCACACCAACGGACACAGGTGCAGTTTACCGAGGCCAATAGATGATCCCAATGCACTGGAACCTATGGTTATTGAAAAACGAATGAATAACTTCAGTTTTTCTAATAGTATATGGTTTTCTTTAGGCGCTTTGATGCAACAGGGTGGAGATACAACTCCAAGGTAACGTATTCATAAATACAGGACGTGTATATAGGTGCGTTCACAAAACGCCGCAATCTGCTGCGTGTTGCCGACAGGAAGCGATTTTTTTATCACAAACTTGGGCATTTACCTGGTATGTCACCATATCATTAACTCTTTTTTTTTCCATCAAAAACATTATTTCTTGAACTTTACACTTTATAAATTAAAAAATTGTGAAATTTTGAAAAGTGAAATTTCACTCGTTACAAGGATGAAAGTTACGAAGGCTCCAAAAGAGCGAAAACTCAGGCTCAAAGAGGAGAGTCCCTCCTCTTGGAGTGAATGCCAGTTTCTTTTTTGAGTGAATTGCCATTCGAATTGAGTGCAGTGACACCTTTTACTCGTAAGAGAGTGACTAGAGAGTGACTAAGATCACTCTTTTGTTTTCAGAGTGTTCCTTTCTAAGGTTCCTCCTAGCCTTTCCTAATTCCATCACTGAGCTCTCCTTTCCCTGTTCGGTTTGGTTATTCTGGTTTTATGCATGGCTTCCCCCAAAACTGCACTCATTTGCAGCGAGATAAAAAAAAAAATACGCGCCTTGCCAGCAAAACGCAGCAGATTTTGTCTGTAGTGAGAACACATCTTACCTAAGGTGTTAAAGATGAACTTTTTTCTGAAAATCATTTTAAACTGATACAAGGTGAAAGCTTGAGAAATGATCTATATTATTTTGAAATGGGTATGTTTTTTTTTTTCGCTGTTTTCTCGTCTGAAAATATATTTTACATTAGACATAACGTTTCGTCACAAGTAAAGAATCATTCAATAAATTAATACTTAAAATGGTGAGAACAATTTTGACAAAATTCTTTGCCTGTGATTGTTTCAGATCGTTGGCAGGGCGTATTGTGGGTGGAGTTTGGTGGTTCTTCACTCTTATTCTTATATCTTCCTACACCGCCAATCTGGCAGCTTTTCTCACCGTGGAGAGGAGGGAGTCACCAATAAATTCTGCTAAGGACCTCTATGAATCAGACATGGAGTACGGAATCCTCAAAACAGGATCAACTTTTGAATTGTTTAGGGTATGTGTACTCTGAAAATTCCCTATGTTAAAAACTAAAATAATAGTCAGATACTTCATTTAATTCACCAGGTTATTGGTTAGCTTGAATAAAAATTCTTGGTTCAATGGTCGGATTGTGTGGACGGCATATATTGACAGGAATCTAATGAAAATGCACCAGAGGTTCCTAGAGTGTGCTGTAATTACATTAAAAGTAATTTGGTTTCCAATCCAATAAGAAAGGCATTGCAACTCTGGCATTACTTCTTTGAAATATTAAGCGCTGAGCCGTGTTCACTCAGATCGATTTTGTTTTGAGTCAGCCGATTCAAGTGGACCGATTTTGTAGACCGATCTTGCGGTAGAGTAAGGTAGTAGGCACACTGTCCGACTTATCGTCCGGTTAACCGTCTGCCACTCTGAACAATAGTTACGTTCGGTAAAGAAAATGACGATGGCCTGGATGAATACTATTCTACGAAAACAAAATGTATAGCGCGAGGGAGAACTGTGTCCTATACCAGCCTGATAGTGATAATGACACCTATCCCCTGTGTACTAAATTCGGCTTGTGTACTAAATTCGGCTGTTGCTTTTACTCGAGTTTCCTCTAACTTGATTGAAGCAAAATCAGGGAAAACCTGTCAGATCATTAAATACATGAAATCCGGACACTCATGGTGGCGGTACTGATTTTACAAAACCGCCCGGACACCAGCACGAAGCATAAAACAGGACGTGTCCTGGTAAAACCGACCTCCCGTCTGATAACCCTACCTGCAGTGCCACTGTGAGCACTGTAGGCATACTTTGCAACTTCCGGTTGACTCTCAATGCCGTTACATCGGCATTGCATGAATATCCTAAAGGCCTAAATGGTGATTCTTCAATTGTAACCTGATAAGCATTATGAGAAATAGTGCAGTCCTGCATCACTCATGTGCATCACGAGATTCCGAGTCGAAAAGTAACACACGGTTGATATCTACAACAAAAAACCAACACAGTATACTGCATTATGCTCAGGTATATCACATCGGCCCAAAAACGTATAAGGACGATATTCCAAGCTTTAGTACGTACCCGGTTACATTGGCACAGAAACAATCATGGACAGTAAGTGGTTACGATTTTCGTAACCACATTTCTAGTTTCCAATTGGAACTCAGACTTTGATTGACAACTAGTTTATAAAGCCTGGCGCACACTATACGATTTTGCACATCGCAACTCAACTAAACCGTCGTGATCTAGTTTTGAATCTTTGTCACGAATCTCCTCAAGGGGTTTTCCAAGCATTCCTATAGGAATAGATTTTGCCTCCTCAGTTATAATAAAGTACACGTAGTTGCTCTCACATTTCTACGATTTTGTCTTAAACAAGTTCTGATTTCAAAATGGATTTTTAAAATCCACGTCTTCTCACCATTTTTATCAAATATGTCTGTATTCTTTGGGATTCATCTTTACAAATACTGGGCGAGGTCACTTTGGCAACATCCTTGACTTTTTGTCACTTGTTTGGCAAGTAGTTTGTCCACGCATCCTAATAACTTTGTCGCACCTGTGACACGGAGTCCGTCCTTGCCTGAGAAAACGGCAATTTGAAAATAATTACACTCCTTGTGGCAGTCGGATCGCCACTGCTCGAAAAGAGCTTCCTTCTCTTACATTTTATGCATGACGTTTCATGACGTCATAGGGCTGCGAATACTAATAAGCTAAAAGTTATGATTTTACAAGCCAATTATCTCATTAATTACTGACTAATAAATTATCAAATCCATAAAAACTACTGGAGAAGATATCAAAAATACTCCCTGAGTACAGTTTTGGTTACGAGAATAAGTAAAAGTGTGAATTTTTTGCCGATTTATGGAACGTCGAAAATGGGTTTTCAATGTTCCGTAAAATTGTCCAGATTTGTTTATATGTTACTTAAAACTACACAGTTTTACTTATATTGAAGAAAAATTTTGTTTTCTTTCTATTGGTACCACTTTTGTACCAAAAATTCTCGTAAATGAGTGAGGTACTCGGTAAAAGCGTCGGCGAATCGACTGGGGCGTCCAGGGTACATACACATATAGCAGGCCTATTTACGCGAAATGACTACAGGTCATCTGTATACATGTAACGTTAAATTAAAGCCATTTACGTTAGCAACGTTTAGAAACATTCCCTTGCTCGAAATGTACTGTTTTATCGACAGATTTTGGTTTTGGTCTATGCCACTTCGTAAATATTTGAACCAATGCCAGATACAAATTTAACAAGAAAGTGTGTAGGCCTACTTGAAGGGGCATAAAATAGCGTGGTGAGCTGTATACTGTGCACATGTCATAATGTAACTAGTGGGCAAAATACAAACTGCTGTATGCCTACCTCACAAAATTGTATCTGCTTGCATACAAAGGAAAAGGGAAAAGGAAAAAAACTAAGACAGCTGAGACTTGTTTAAAGCTTAGTGTTAATTTATCACCTTACTTGAAAATTGTGGCACTCCAGTCAAATGTTAATTTAAAAAAAAAAACTTGAACTGTGGGAATACCATACCAGCCAGGCATACCCACCAGCCTACTTTGCTAGTTATTATTTACATTTACTTGTAAATTCCAGCCAATTTACACAGGGAAGCAATGCTTTACAAGGAGCATGAAAAAATGCAGGCCCTACTAGACCGACTCGGACACCGCAATGTCGGAAGAAAGGGAATTATATTGTGTAGCAGTTTGAAGGTGGTACTACCCCACTTACCCAAGTTTATCATGCATGCTCCTGTATGGTCTTAAGAAAGTACGGCGCTTTGGACTGCATGCTATGGAAATCTATATAATTAACTTGTATCACGGACAGCAGACCTCATATCATCATTACAAGTATGTTGATAGGTCCTCAGTAATCAATATAAAGAATAATGCAGAAATTGAAACCATGTACATGTATATGTTGCCCAATAAGCTTGTTAGCCTCCTGAACATCAGAAAATTGGCCAGTCCATTGACGATACAATTGAAAGTGTCCCGGCATGAATGTACAGAATTTTCATATCTTTAAGATCATGCACAAAAATAATTTTAGAAAGCAGCCAGGCTACCATAGTGTGCACATGGAAGTGTGTGTTTAAGCCAACAGACACGGCTTATTTCTGATAATCAGTAGTTGCCACTCTAGCACCACGTTGAGGTCAGCTTCTGGGACTTAGAGCCAGAATAAATAAAGTTAAAGGAACATTACGTTGTTCTTGGTACACAAGCCTGCATCGATACCAGTTTACATACAATACACCGTCACAGAGCAATGAGCATGCATGCATGGGCTAAACATTCCAGTGACATGAACTGTGCAGTATTTAAAATCATGAAACATATGGTATCATACATCAAATGGCTATGTTTCACTTCTGTGCAATACGTTTCTTCAAATATAACACATAAACTTTTGCTGTAAAATTGTCATATAGTATCCATGAAGGAGAAAAATAAGTTACAAAATTTAAAGGTATGTTTGAATGAAAACAAATCAGTGGAAGTACTGAGTGACAGAAGCACTGAAAGTTCCCACATAGCATACACAACAGACATCATAATTGATCTCCAGTTTGTAAACAACATGTAATTTTAAAACTGGGTGAAATTTAGATTACATGAATATAGCCAATAGACTAGCACTGTACAAGTGTACTAAACATACAGTACAGTATTTCATAAACATTGAAAATTTAATGTCACAACTTTTGTGAACAGAATTAAGAGTCCTATGCAACTAACCGACAATATGTGTATATCAGTACACTTACAACATGAACTGTGCACAGTGTGCATGCACCAATAATAGTTGACTAATTAATTCTGCAAAGAGATCTTGCAGCCTCTGAGACCGGCAAAACTCCCTGCAGGCTCAAATCACAGGCCTGACAGAAGTGAAAATGATGACTGAGGTACCATGTACAATGCCCATGCAAGAAAGCTGAGAAATATCTAAAAGTATCAATGTGAAATCCTTTTTCAAGTCCACGACTAATTTTATACTCTCAGCATTAGTGAGATGCTCTAATTATGGCTTGACTTGAATACCGGTACATAACAAAATGCAATTAAACAGCATTTTTGGAGACAGGGTTTAGTTTCTGGATATCTTTTATATGCAGCATGCACCAGAATCCCTACAGTTTAATAAGCTAGACTGAAGAGGAACCTAAAGCTAAACTATATATTTAATCTAAGAATTAGTCTGCTTTATATAATCTTACAGTAGCCTAGCAGCTGAGAAATGGTACTGAAAACATGATTGATATATGGGCCTAAAACTAATTTACAGTAGGCCACTTTACATTACTATAACACTAATACTAGTATTGTCCACATTAAATCTCACGTCCTTCGTTGCTTGACTTGTTTATAACTGCACTTATGCATCTTAAACTTCATGAAGAAAGCTACTCCAATATTCTCAATTGTAAATGTGATGATGACCTACGAAATAAACTACGTGATTTTGGTATTGACTGAAAGCCTATGCTGTAATCTACAAACCGTGATAGAAAAACATCACTTTGAATCGCTAAATGAGTCAGGTACTCGCAAAGTTTGAGGTCCTTATTTGATACATAAGAATCGACTGCCTCTTTTCGGGAGCATATTTTTGTATGATATGTTTGGAAAAAACTAATAAATCTTTGATTTCTAAGAGGAGGAAAGATTAAAAACCCACTTACCGTGTCATTGTAGCCATTTATACACCTACTTATACATTATTCAACATATAAGGGGAGACCACTTGTCAGTCACAGTTCCGCGAAATCTCATTTGCGCAGATCTAAAAAAGGCGGGAATGCTAGAGAAGTGGTCAATTGACTTCATTAACTACACAGCTGCGTGTACACTGGTGGCACATGTGACAAGGAGGCAGTCCTTTAACTGACCTTGTATAGGGCTATAATTTTGTCAAAAAAGGCAATACGTTATGCGAAAGGAGCTGTCCAGATTGATAAAGAAAATCCATTTTGAAAATAAAGCTTGTTCTTATCTCTACTTGTCGTACTCGGTCCATATTTCCATCTTTTCAACTGAATATTTACATAAGGTTTCGTCAAGAGTTGTCACCGGAACAAGCATAAGACAACTTTCACTGTATTAATATCACGTGCATATAAATCAGTAATTTTGATTGGTCAGATTTTTCAGTCACTTGCGACTGTCGCCGTACAGAGTCGGGAAGAACCAACCTGTTCGTTCTTCCCGACTGAAGGCGATGCGACTTAAAAATGGTCCTAAAACTGCCAGTCGCAGTCGTAAACTCACGCACACTACACCACTGTTGGAGATCGACGATCGAGTTGAGTTGCAATGCACAAAGTCGCATAGTGTGCGGCTAGCTTAAGATGCAATGCAGAGTAAATATGACATAGCATGTGCTGTACTGTGAGTGTTCTGTTTACACATTGGGTCTTGTATACTCACACTGAAACAATAAACTAGGATTGTGTCTGAATGAGTATGAATTTTAGATGGGTTGGGAGGGACTTAAGTAAGCAGGTTAGGAAAATTGGGACTGTGTTTCGAATGAGAGGATTAGGATCTGTTAGTAAGTGATTTCGGTTATTCGTTTTCGCCTGGAACTCTGTGGCAGATACAGTCTCGACAAGACAACACTTAAAATCCCTCCTTGTTATTACGGATGGATTAAAAACACTTAAGCAATATTTAAGAAAAATATTTTTGTTTCGAATTGTGTCTTACGTAGAACTCCAACATCCCTCTGTACCAAAATATGTTTGATAAGATGACAAAGAATCCGTCGGTCTTTAAAGGTAGTAACGAGGAAGGTATAGCTGAGGTGAGGAAGAAGAACGGAAAATACGCCTTTTTGTTGGAATCTACCATGAACGAGTACGAGAGCCAACAGAAGCCATGCGATACAGTCATGGTTCCCCAACATTTAGATTCTAAAGGTTACGGAATTGGAATTTCTAGAGAATATGAGGGTTTCGACGAGCTCCGGTAAGTGTACCCATTATTTGAATGACGAAATGGCTTTAGGAGGAGTCAAAACCGTCTTGAATATTCAGAAAGGCAACTTTTGGCATACTGTAAACTATTCACGAGGCGTACATCTGACGTTGTGTTGTGACAAAAGGAATATCCTCGTTTTTTGTCTTTTAAATCAATATTTTGATTTGAAAGACGAAATAGAATATTCCTGTTATACTTTCATGGTAATACATAGCTCATTTAAGTAACTACAACAGTTTCAAAAAAATCTGGAAAACGATAGCATTCGTCTCACTTTTGTTCACAGCGATCAGTTGACACTTGCAATCCTACAGCTCCGAGAAGCCGGCACTTTAGCGAAATTGCGTAAGAATTGGTGGTTCGATAAAGGGCAATGCCAGGAGTCAGCAAAGGTATTTATCTTACATTTACGAAATTCTAAACTGTCATATTTCAGCACAATGTTGCTTTTATTTGCAAGTTTTACCCGGTGAGATTACACGTGATACGGATAAAGGGTCAACTAGTAACGATATTTTCATATATATATATATATATATATATATATATATATATATATATATATATATATATATATATATATATATATATACACAGAATGCTACAGAATTGAAAGGCTGGATCTCCGAGGAGATACAAATAGCGGAAGGCTAGAATTTAGATAAATTAAACAGCCAGAAGGTATATATATATATATATATATATATATATATATATATATATATATATATATATATATATATATATATATATATATATATATATATATATATATATATATATATATATATATAATAAGTATACAACTACAATGCTGGAACATCATCAATTTTTGCACCCTCAGGATCAACCAAGCGCACTCAAATTAAGCAACGTTGCCGGAATTTTCTACATCCTAATAATTGGACTAGGAGCCGCTCTTGTTATAGCAATAATTGATTTTTACTGGAAGTCTAGGACAGATGCACAAAGAGATAAGGTAAGTTTATCACCGTTGTAAAAATCATATAAAGAAATAAATATTTGAACTTAGAAGCTAAAAAGAAACACACAAACAAAATAAAACAAAACCACAAACCATCAAATCATCAGATTTTTGGGGCAACGTGTTTTAGTAAATATATTTTCTTTGTTTTGAGGACGGTACCCTTTGTAAGGATTTTTGTAAAATTTGCATTGATGTCAGATATATTGTTCTGAAGATATCAGCAGGCAAAGTTGTCACATTTGCAAGAAAGAAAAAAAAAAATAAAAACCTTGAGGCAAGCGCTTATGGAACATACCCTCACTCTAATCGACAGTCGTCTGCTTCTCAACAATTCCCTAGAATGCATTGCATAAGTAGCACGAAAAATTAACAAACTTTACATTTTTCAGAAGAAGGTCCTATCCCTATCAACTTCAAGGTCAACACATCCACCTCAAAACAAAGGAAAGCAAAGCATTTCTTGTAAATGTGAAGAAGTGATGCAACCTCTGCTGCCCAACAGCTTACTTTTGAACCAAATTCTAACCGCATTTACTGATATCTCGAAAAATACGTGTCCAACTTGAGTGGGAGTTTCAACAAACTTTTTGTGTTGGCTCCTCTTATGTGAAAATTAAATTTAGACTTACAGGTCTAAATTTAGGTTACAGGTTAAGTCCATAACTAACGCTGGACTCTACAGAATGTTATAAAAGGAAGAATTGAAGACTGAAAGAAAATTTAAATTCAATCAAATTAAAAATAAAATAAAAAAAAATTAAAAGAAAAATAATACTACCAGTGTAATTACACTGGTATATAAGAAATAATTATAATTTAAGAAATAAATTATAATTTAAAAATTTATTTAAAAAAAAATAATTTAGAAATAATTAATTATTTAAAACATTCACTATTTTAGAAGAATGAAATGGTTAAAAGGCTTAAATAAGTTCATCATTTGTTGCTTTTGCCATCTACATCATTTCAGATTGGAATTAAACGAGCGATGAGAAACAAAGTCAGATCGTCTGTTACTGGAGAGAGGGGTTTCAGACCGGTCCCTCTAGTCCTAGAATCGGTTAATTCAAGCGGAAAGGTAAGACCGAATGACTAGGGGTATATATAGTGGAGAAAAGTTTGAAAAGTGAAAAAAAAAATCATAACTTAAATTCAAGTGTTTAAGAACAAGATTACACGGACAGTGTTCATGAGTTCACCTGCCTTAATGTGACAATACGAAACAAAATACCGTGTGTACAAAATAGTACATGGATATTGCGAATGGCTTCATTGTAAGTTTTGGACATTTTTTAAGATAATATTTCGTCTGTTTAAAATACAATATAGGCCGGATTTTGGATGACGTCACAGCGTACCCTTGTTTTAACTTTGATTGCAAACTAATATTCGATACACCGTCGATGATGCGAACATTTTCGAAACATCGCCACGGTGACAATTTTTTTTTATTGAAGTGTATTGAATCGGTTCGCAATCTTGTTCTTTTAGAAAAAAGGGAGCTGTTCGCCATATTTGTCCCCCTGGTCCAAGAAATCACACCGGTCCTCTGTTTAAATTGTTGAACTTATCAAACTTAAGCGATATTATCAATCCAGGAATAGCCTCGTTTACATATCGCTGCACTCACAATATGTTACCCCACTCTTTTTCTGACTTTTTCCAACTAGTACCCATCTTCACAGCTAAAATACATGTAGGCTAGCTCTCAGTTTCTACATTCTGTGGGTAGCAAATCACACTGTACATCAAGCCTATGGCATCGTGGTATAGACGAATCCGATTTGCGCTTGTTTTTAGTTACTGTAGGCAGCCATTAGTGGGGTCCATCATCCTTCAATCCTTTTCATTTATTGTCTACGTGAATTTCAAATCCTCATATTCAGTGAAGTTCAGTGTACAACCATCCATGAAACAGGTAAGGAAGGAAATATGAAGATTAAAGGTGACGGACCCCAGAAATGGCCGACTTAAATCAGGCCATCACAATCTGTTGGGATTCGTCTATAAATCTTGGGAACACTCTACCCAAGTGTATTATTCACATTCCAAGATTCAGATTCAGATTACCAAAATGGCGACTGCCGGGTGAAGGCACGTGTGCGGACTGCACTGAAAATGTAACCGATTTTTACATGTTTGGACCTCCATCCTCTACAATTTTACAGATATTCATTTTGCTTGAAGAGTAATAAAGATGATGAGAGAGTATTACCTAAACGTACCGAAAGATTTGTCTAGTACATGGAGAAATTTAAATCTTACAACTTGAGAGATCGAAACCAACGTAGCAAAACTGATACTAAGGCAGAAAGTACGAGGCAAGATACAGGACTAGCTGTAACAATGGAACAAAAACTGGACATTATAATGGAACAGCTGAATAAGCTTCAATCACTTCCTTCCCAGATTGAAGCGATGCAGAATGAATTGAAATTACTCAAAGGAGCTGTTACAGACATGGCAGAGTCTATTGAGTTCATGGAAAATGAGGTGGACAAAGTTAAAGAGAGTGTCAAGAATAAAGCTGACAAAAAGGAAGTAGACCTTGTAAAGGATTCACTACTGAAAATGGAACCAAATATTACACGTAAGCTAGAGGATCTTGAAAATCGATCGAGAAGGCAGAATCTTGTTTTCTTTGGAGTCCCGGAAATGGATGATGAAATACCTGTTGAAACCCAAATAAAGCATGGCATATTGGAAACATTAATGGGTTTTCACTCTATCGAATTGGAGAGAGTCCATCGAACCCCTACTGAATCAAGTTTGCAAAACTCAGAGACACCTCGACCGATTCACGCCAGATTCTTACGTTACAGCGACAGAGACAAAGTTTTGAGAGCAACAGCATCTAAGCTGAAGGGTAAACTCTACCAAGGCTCAAAGATATTCATATCTGACGATGTTACTCCAAAGGTTAGAGAGGCACGAAAACAGCTAAGAGAAAAACTTCCAAGTATCCGACAAGGACGAGATGTCCAGTTTGCTTTCATACCAAAGTCAGTACCGGCTTGTATAATTGCCGTTAAGAAGGATGATACTAGACAGAAAATTTTAAATGAGACGCAGTCAGTGTGTTAAAGCGATTGAGGAGAAGTCTGGACCAATCTGAAGTTGAAAGCCCAATGTTATACCAAGGCTCGACTAATTTCAGCGCTGAAAATATTACTTCAGTGTTATTTTAGAGAGTCTCGGTCTCGGTGAGAGGTTAACTCCCAGCTATTAGACACGGTGTCCCGAAGTTCTCTTGCATACCAAAGGTCAATACTCCTACCAGCCGCAATGTTATTGCGAAGAAAGAGGGTACCATAAATATAATAGGCACACCTTATTCCAGAATGCTTTGATCAAACCAAGTTTTCGTCAGTTGTTTCATGTTAGTTTCTTACATGCATTGTCATACGGCGATCGTGAGAGTTTAAGGAGAGTGGCACCATCTGCAGCTGGTAAGGGGTGGACTGTGAGTACCACACCATTCACAACTTCTTTACCTCAAAAATGTAAGGACTAGCAGGACAAGAAACAGCTAAGACAAATACTGCCAGCTAGATACTCCAGAAGGACAAGAAGTCCAGTTTTGCTTTCCTGTTAAGGGTTAGCAGAGGTTTCATTGTCATAGTATTAAGGATATTACCAGTTTTGCTTTCCTGTTAAGGCTAGCACCAGCCTGTATTTTCATCGTTTAAAGGATGGTACCGGGCAGGGCTCGCATACCATGTTGGGAAATGGTCTTGGGATGGGGCCATGCAAATGAAATGGTATTTTGCACCTAGTGTTAAATGATTTGTTTGCTTCTCATGATCGTCGTTTGTCCAGCTGTTGTAGAAATGAAGGCAGGTGAGACTAAAAAAAAACTACCTGGTTTAAGATGTTGACTAATTTATACCGAGTTTTGTTCATACTAAAGTCGGTACTCACCTGTATTATTGCCGTGAGGTAATAATGTATATACCAGACAGAATCTGCTATGTTGGTTTCATTTCGATCTAGTAGAAGCTGTTTTTTTTTCTACCAGCAAATGAGTCAATTTAATGTGTATTGTTGTTTAGAGATTTCATTCTAGAAAGGTTCAGTGCGGTCCAGCAGATTACTGGCTTCCTTACGACCTCCATCGCCCGATAACTTCGGTTGTCTGGAAGTTCGTTTTTCTTTCTTTTTCCCTTTTCTATCTTCTTTTTTTTTATCCATCTTATGTTTAATGTATATATACTTTATGATGTCTACTATCATAACAGGGTTTATGTGGACGGAAATACTTAAGATTTTGCTTTCAATAATTAATGGCAAGTAATTTAAAGATCAGCACTTATAATGCTTGAGGTCTTCGGCAGCAAAAAAAAAGGAGGTCCGTATTTGCATATTTACATAACTTGAATTTTGATATTTATTTCGTACAAGAGACGCATTCAGATCATAGGGATGAAATATATTGGCGAAACGAGTGGGGAGGTGAAATTGTGTTTTCTCATGGCAATACCTCAAGTCGTGGTGTTTTGTATTATGTTTAAGCCTACTTTATCCTTTGAAATTATGCACAAAAATATCCATGATACCGGTAGGTTCATCATATTAGATATTAAAATGCTTATTTGTACTTTTACCTTATGTTGTATTTATGGAACGAATGTTGATGATCCTGTATTCTATCAATTGTTTTTTCCGATGTTTGGTAATTTTCAATGTGATAATGTGATTATGGGTGGTGACTTCAATTTTGTTTTCAATTTCGACCTGGATAAGCGAAATGGGAACAGGCGCACTAATTTTAATGCTGGAGATGAGTGTCTAAAACTAATGAATTATTTTGACTTGGTGGACATCTGGCGGGAGAGAAATCCGCAGTCAAAATATTTCTCATGGCGCTCCAATGTTACACAGGGGATTCATTATCGTCTTGACTTTCTTCTTATTTCCAGAAAGCTTTCAGCCAACGTTCAATGTGATAAATTCTTTTCTGGTTTGAAGTCTGATCATTCTATTGTTTCCCTGTCACTTAATTCCTTTGTGGACAAAAGAGGGCCGGGCTTTTGGAAATTTAATAATTCACTTTAAGAAGATAATGCCTATATTCAATATATAACAGAGGTCATTTCTAGGGAAATTAGTGTTACCCGTCATTGAGACCCTTCCCTTAGATGGGATTTCCTTAAGTATAAAATCCGATCTGTGACTATTAGTTATAGTAAAGAAAAGGCAAGAAAAAGACGTCTCGAAGAGAGAATCACCATAAGTAAAATTAACTCCCTTGAAAAGTCACTATATCTCAATTTTTCAGAAGAAACTTATACTGAATTGAGGTTGGAACAGAGTAAGCTAAATCACATTTACGATCTAAAATTGAAAGGTATCATGGTGCGGGCCAGAGCACGACGGGTTGAGGAGGGAGATAAAAGTACTAGGTACTTTTTAAATCTTGAGAAAAGAAATAAAAATTGTAATGTCATTCGGTGTATTAAGCGTGAGGATGGCGTTCTTGTTACCTCCCGTAAAGGTATTCTTCATGAATTGAAATTGTTTTACAAGGCTCTGTATAACTCTGAAAATACAAATCCAGATCACTACTTTGAGGGGTTTGCCCCGGAGAAAAGACTGTCTGAGGAAGCGTCTCCGCAATGCGATGGTCTTTTAACAATCGAAAAATGTCAAATTGCTTTGAATAGTATGTCACTGAATAAGTCACCAGGTTGTGATGGTTTAACAGTCAACTTTTACAAGCACTTCTGGTATGTGATAGGACAGTTGGTCGTGGACGCTCTGAACAATTAATGCCTACCACAAGGGAGAACTTTCTCCCGAGCAAAGAAGAGGTATTATAACGCTTATCCCCAAGCCTGGAAAAGACCCAAAACTTATGAAGAATCTTAGGCCAATAACTCTGTTAAATACATATTATAAAATAGGAGCTAAATGTTTGGCAAATCGGATTAAAGTTGTTTTACCTTCTATTATTGGATCCAATCAGACCGGATTTATAAAGGGGAGATTTATAGGAGAGAATATTAGATTTACTTTAGACCTCATTGAATATTGTAAGGAGACGGCAAAACCAGGGCTTATTTTTCTAGTCGATTTTGAAAAAGCCTTTGATAGGTTAGAATGGAGTTTCATTTTTAAAAGTTTGCAAAAATTTAAGTTTGGAGACTGTTTCATTCAGTGGGTTAAAACACTGTACCGTAATGGAAATTCTTGTGTCTGTAATAACGGTTATTCTTCTGGAAATTTTGTGTTAAATAGAGGGGTGAGGCAAGGCTGCCCACTCAGCCCTTATCTTTTCATTCTATGTGCGGAAGTTCTTGCACAAAAAGTTTTGTCAAACGAGTTGATCAAAGGTGTTTCGGTCATGAATAATGAAATAAAGTTACTACAGTATGCAGATGATACTATCATTTTCTTGGATGGTACCGAAGGCTCCTTCAAGGAAGTTCTTCTCTTCTTAGAAGATTTTCGCCTTGCTTCGGGCTTGAATGTTTATTATGACAAGTGTAGTATTTTCCCACTGGGACGTTCTGTTAATGCTAAGCCTCGTTTCATGGATGAATCTCCAATTAATTGGACTCTTGGACCCGTGACTCTTTTAGGTGTCTCCTTTTCGAACAACAGGGACGATTTATTTACTCTAAATTTCCCTCTAAAGTTATCGCATCTGAAAAAGCTTCTTCACCTGTGGTCTTCTAGAGATTTAACCCCGGTCGGTAAGAATATAATTGTGAAAAGTTTTGCTATCTTCCAGTTGGTGTTCCTCTTCCTTGTTCTTCCCAATCCACCTTCCCATTTTGTAAAGGAGTTGAATACTTTAATTTTTGATTTTATATGGTCGGGTAAACCAGAGAAAGTTAGGCGTAGAACGGTAATTAACCCTTATCATGTTGGAGGACTCAATATTATTCATTTAGATAGTTTCATCAGGGATCTTAAATGCACTTGGGTCCGGAGATATACAGATAATACACATGGGTTTTGGAAATTGTTCTTTGACCTCTATCTGGAAAGATATGGAGGGGCTCTTTTGTTTAAGTGTAATTGTACCTCAAGAGACATTTCTAATATTAACAATGTTTTTATTCTACATGCAACTGAAGCATGGCTATCTTTTACTCATTCACATCCTGATTGTAATTATGACCATAGAAATGAAATTATGTGGAATAATTCACATATTAAGGTAAATAACGAAGTAATATTTTACAAGTCCATGTTTGAGAAAAAGGTTATTTATGTCAAAGACATCTTGCATGAGAATGGAAAAGTCCTTTTTTACAAGGAATTTTTAGATAAATTTAATATTAACCATTGCTATTTTACTTTGTACTGGGGTTTGGTCTCTGCAGTGCCCAGAGAGTGGAGAAATTGCAACCTTCTTGGCACACAAAATACAAGTAAAGGAGAACGCCTCTTAGACAGTATACAGAATAATAAGAAAGTGTCAAAGTTTGTTTATTTGAATTTAGTCAAGACGGTGTCAACTCCTCCTAAAGCCATTTCAAAGTGGTCTGATAATTTTAAACTCAGTGATCATGATTGGGAAAATATTTTCTCAAGTCCGTGGCACTCTGTCAGGGAGGTTAAGCTACAATACTTCCAATATAGATTTCTCCACAGAATTTTAGGGACAAATCACCTGCTTTTTTTGATGAATATTCGGGATAACCCATTATGTTCCTTTTGTAACCTCCATGACGAGACACTTGAACACTTATTCTGGGAATGTCATGTAATCTCTTCCTTTTTGCTAGAAGTTGAGAAATGCTTATTGAATAAACAGTTTTTCTTTTCCAAGGAGGATATTTATTTTGGTTTCAAGTTACTTCACAAACACCCATTAAATTTTTTAATTTTTCATATCAAATATTTTATCTATCAATCGAAGCAAAACTGTTCTCTCCCTGCAATTGACAATTTCATTTACAAGTTTAAGTTTGCAATAGAAGTAGAAAAAAGGATATTATACGAGAAAAAAGGATATTATATTTAGAAAAAAGGATATTATATGAGGAACTCAAAAAAACATTTTCCTCCTGCCAATTATTGTTCGAAGACTAGTAGGCTGTATACACCTCACTATATTGCTATTATAATTTGAAGTAATCGGTTGTTTTAAGTTTCGTCCTGCAAAAATTGTAATGCTTAAGTTCTAAATAATGACTATAAAATTCGAAATAAATGAGATGAAAAAAAAAAATCACAATCCAAGCTTCAAATCTTTCAGGTATAGCTTACCTGAGTACCTATTGAGTACATATTTAAATTTTACCTTCACGAGTCCTGCCTTACTCTTCCTTGCCACCATTACTGTTGTTATATTGTTGATATTGTGGCAGAACAGGCTCGTACAGTAACTTCCATGGTATTGTACAGACAGTGGCATCACCAAGGGGGGGGGGGGCAGGGGGGCAAATCCCCCCCTGAAAAATCTTGTGCCCCCCGTGTGCCCTCCAAATGAGATTTGAGATTTTTAAAAAACGATATGCCTTCTTTAGTCAGAGTGTGACTATGAAAATATTTAAGGTTGGATTCTTCTTTTGACGAGAAAAGACAGTAATTTTCATAATTTTCAACTAAAAATATCGCAAAAACACCTGGAAATGCCAT
The DNA here is from genome assembly GCA_037179385.1 of Holothuria scabra. Taxonomy (NCBI): domain Eukaryota; kingdom Metazoa; phylum Echinodermata; class Holothuroidea; order Aspidochirotida; family Holothuriidae; genus Holothuria; species Holothuria scabra. The sequence goes on along the minus strand of CM074192.1, from coordinate 12,910,130 downwards.
TTCTGGCTGTCTGAGGGGTTGCGTTTTTCCAAAATTTCTGTACACTTCCATCTTCGCTAACTGAAGGTGGTGCATAGCTCAGGTAACCGTTCAAGCAGAATTATATAGGCCTACATCTTTCCTTAAGAGGATCACATCTAACTGCTTTCTCTTTCTCTTTCGAGTTCAGCTCCCCTTCTTCTAAATATCAGCCGGATCCGCTCTTGAAAGTTGTTTCACTAGTTCTGTTACCAATAAATTCTTAATTGAAGTTGCCCTGGAAGTTTTTTTTTTTTGAGTCCAGTGTAAAGAAAACAGAATAACCGTAAATAACAACCTGAATACCTGACAAACCCATTAAAACCCAGGAACTTCGCCCCCTTGACCCCAACTGAGACACACATTGAACTGCCCATCAAATTCTGTTCTCAATAGTTCATCTCGCCTTTTTTCAAAATGTCAGCCGGATCTTCCCTTGGTAGTTGAATCACTTTTTTACCAGAACTTCTTACTGGAAGTTACTCTGGAGGTATTTTTGAGACCAGTGTTAAGTCAATAGAAGAACACTTAAATAGCGACCTTAGTGCCTCACAAACACGCTAAAACCCAGGAGCTTCCGGGGGCTTTGCCCCCTGAAACCCACCGGGGCTTTGCCCCTGGACCCCACCCGCTGAGCCTCGCGCTTTGCGCTCGGTGGCGCCTACGGCGCCATGTGTGGAGTTTAGCAGTGCCCCCCTGCAATATTGTTGTGCCACCCCAGTGCCCCCCCCCCAGAATGAAAAGTCTGGTGACGCCACTGTGTACAGAATTAATTGTGGTGTGTTCTGGGAGGGGGGGATGAAGTAGGCCCATCTTGTTAAGTTTTTGTTTCTTGTGTGTCCATTGAGAGAGTAGAGCACTTTGCCATACCGTGGGGGTTTTTTGTTCTACTTCCTTCACATCATTATGGACTAAGTTATACTATACTTTACTGAAATAAACTTACTTATATGTATTGTCTGTTTGAATTCTTTTATGGATGATGCGAAAACAAATACATGAAATGAAACAAAACTGAGGTTAAGACAAGGGCATGTTGTGACGTCACTGACCTTTCAGCATTGATTTAATTGTATTTTTGTGAGACGGCATATCATTTTTATGATTATTTCACCTGCTAGCATTAGTCCAGAGCTTATCGTTTAATGAAATAGAAGGAAGTCATCCAGGGGATCACTTTAAATGGAAAGTCACATGCAAGCCAGGGACTTTATCATGAACTGCATTCTTGAACGGGTCACTTGGGTGTCTCTCCAGCAGTTGTCAGGCCCATGCCCACAAAGCAACTGGTGTTACAAGAGACACCTCTCAAGTTTTGCTAGTGCAGTTAATTTCACCATTTTACTAGTTTACGTTTTCAAGGTTTTTTGTATTCCTCTTGAGTTCTTGTAATTACTCGGAAGAAGCCCTTTTCTTTAGTTGGGTAATACCGATGTTCTTTAATGCTTTTTAACAGATGCATAAAATGTTATCATAACCGCCGTCTTTTGTGCCGTTCACTGAAGGTTCATGTAGCCAATTAAAAAAGATCTTTTATGCTCGGCCAGAACCCCCCCCCCCCTGTTGGTCTTAATTGGGGGTGGCAAAATAAGGACAAAGGACAATATTGGGGGCAAAAATTCACTCGTGCAACACTTAACCGAGTCCAAAGCGCCTCTTCTTGGGAGTTGGGTCCAGGGGAAGAAGCCACCGGAAGTTCTGAGGTTTTAGCATATCTTTAGATGAAAAAGTAAGTCTCTAGAGAGGTATATTAACTAACTTGGGGAGGGAGCAGGTGGGGTGAGAAAAAATCGAGGCTATTCCCCTCTTGACCCACCATCGCGCTGCCACTGGTCAATGACAACTGATAGTCTATAAATTTAGTTATGTTCCCAGTTTTGGTCACAGAGTATGGCTGACACTCCATAGTCAGGCACTGTGGCTCTGCCATGAATGTATACGCGAGACAGCTGGTTTTGGTAAAAACTAGAGGCCCTGAAACCGCGAGAGATATTGGCCGAGATTTAAAGAAAATAGTGTCAATCTATAAAAGAAGTAAGAAGTCGCTTATTAAAAAATAATGAAAACACTCTTCAAATACAAACCGATATTTAAGTTTCCGTTTGGGTATTTGTTTGAGTTGTAAGGTGGCTGGCTTATCGAACTTCATTAATTTCTTACGTCGCAATGCCTTGTAGAGTCCAATCAAGTATTTCTATTTTAAGTTTTTAACAAAATATGCTGGTATCCGTAGATAAGGCGTTACCCCCTCCTCTAATTGCTTATCATGTAGTTGACACAATAGTCCTGTAGAAACACTTCCTGGCCGGTTTTAAAGTGTTTTCAGTCGATATAATTATATTACTGTTAAATAAATGTTAGAAAAGGGAACTTCTGTAAATTTTCTTCCTTAATAATATGTTGTAGGGACATTTGTTAACTTTCAGTGCAATTTGGCAGGGGGAGGAAACGTCTCCATTTTCTTCAGGCAGCCCTTTGAGTGGACATGAATTTAACTATGACAATTTTAGGGTGTTAGGGTTTTTCCTCACTTGGATATGTTTTTCATGTTGATTTGAAAGCTGTTATTATTGTTTCTCTTCCGTTTTAACTTACAGCAACAGTCAAATTTTTCTCTTGATTTGTTTTAAATAATTTTCATGTTTACAGAGTCTTCAAAGTGAAAAGAAAGATTTGCTGAAGAGAGAGAACGGTCAAACTGATGTTTAAAAAACTGCGAGACGAACCATAATGCCCTCACAAATAACGAATTCACAGAATGCAGAATGTTGTACCAAGACAAGCGATGGCTTGAAAGATTATGCTAGGTTACAAAAAACATAGAATGGGAATCTCAGTCAATGCTCCTCAAACAAGTCGTACGTCAAAGGAGATAATTCTGTAACGTGAAATTTGTTTGACAGAATCAGCTCTGCAAAAGCTGATGTATGAAGTCAAGGCCTAACGACAAGCAACATCGGAGAGAACTTTATTTAAATACAAACTTCTACCAATCTTGGTGGTCGGGAGTGTGGGTTGGACCCCCCCCCATGACCGAACCTTGCCATGCAAAAGTACCTAAAACAGCGGTTTTCTCCCTCCCCGCCTTAGACTTTTCTCCGATTCCTTGCCCCAACTTCCCCCATGACACAATCCTGGCTACGCTTCTGAGGCATTCAGTTTTTATCTTATAGCCTAACGGGAGACAGAAGGTAGAAGACAATCGCAAGAAATGAAAAGAACCATAAAACTGTTGAGTTCAATGAAAATATTGACAATATGGATCTCATCAAGTGACACTTGGAAGATTCTATAACATGCTCCTACCAGTATTTCTCATTTCAGGTAACAGTCATCCTTAAAGGGAAAATGCAGGTCCTAATTTGTACGATTGATTAAGCAGTTACCCTATTTCATGAATGCCAGTTTAGAATCATGTGACAATGGTTTTAATAGATAAATTGTGAAATCTATGCTCATTGGTTTACGTTGGATATGTCATCCTCCAGCTAAGAAATGACATAATCTATCTTGAAAGAGGAATACGATCTGAAAAATTGTTGGACCCGAGTTTTGCTACAAAATAACTGAATTTGGAAAGACTGCCAAGGTCATTTAAACCAGAATTTAGCGGTTCGCTGAGTATCACGAAAATGGACGGGAAAAATTTGGGGGTTGCATTTTAGTAGTTTTACATGGAAGGCAGTCATTCTTCAACCCAAACTATCATTTCAATCTAGAGTCCACCGATGTTCTCAATTGGCACAGCACATTAATTGAAATTAAAAAAAAATGTAGAGTAGAGTAGCTCACATACATCAGTATGTACTGAGAGTGTTCTTGCATACAGTATTACATATTGGAGCGTTCCATGCTCACAAGTGTATGCCATGAACCAATAAACGCGGTTTTTAGATAAGTATGAGTTTCAGACAGTGTCGGAGCAGGTAGCTGAAACTTCCAAATAACAGCTCCCCGGTGGGAGGGACCAGAAGCAATATAAGAAGGTTGAGAGAATTGAATCGTGAGGGGTGATGACAAACCGTCTTCAAAATATTCCATCGATGTATATCCAAATAATTGTCCAAAGCGCCCCAAAACTGAAATTCTATATTTTATGTTCAGCCTCTTTCATTTTTTTGTTTCCTGATCTCTCTAGAGAGGGTCATCTTGTAATTTCACCTTCTACCTTAAACACTAACGTGTTCACTGTTAATGTCTTTTTTGTAATTTTCAAAACTTTCAACAGTACAATGCAATATATTTTATTGATATGCACAAATCTTCATTACTGCCCAATTAGTGACTTACGATTCAAGCTATAGTTTGGTTGCATTACAAATTTGCGAGTTAGGTTAAATCAACAAATGGTCATTGCAGATATATGAAAGTTCCTACATATCTCCATACTAGTGTCTGAGTGGCTTTAAAGTGTAACTTAATCTATAATTATAAAACAAAAAATACATTATAAAAGTTAGAAAATAGTTCTCGTTTGTCTACTTCACATGCCATTTGTACAGCATACTGATATATAACATTTTGAAATTTATTCACTTTATATGAAACTGTAGAATAAGTTAGGGCACCCTTCTTGTACAACTTACATAAAAAATATTTGATTCCTGTGAAAATTTAAATGTTTACGAGACTTAAATTTTTTTTATTGCTTAGAATGTTGTAGGTCAAAGAAGAATATAGTCATGTCTCCCGAAATCATAGAGACAGTGATCACATTAGGGTAGAAGATTTAGTAGCTTTCAATAAAACAAAAGAAAAAGTTATGACAACAATTTAAGAAGTACAGTAATGACATCACAAATTGTTGTACCATCTATCGTTATAAAATTAAGGGAAACATGTTTGTACATATCATCACCTATCTATACCTTAACGCAACAAATTCTTTCTTTCACCAGCTGTAAAAGTCATCGATCGTGTTAATGGACATAAATTATCGTGTGTTTTGGCATTTATTGATATACCCCTTTTGAAAAATGACAGCTGAGTGTTTGCAGAACTGTCACTAGAAAGTAACTCGTGCTGACAAAGTCGATGTTCCTTAGCGACGGATGTTGTACGTCAAGATTAGACCGGTTACTGAAAAAAGTTTGCTAACCATAACTTGAGCATACTTTGCGACACTACATATATCTTTGCTACAAAATAATACACTCAACAGGACTGGTTTCTTTCTCGAAGGTAGGCTACTTAAAAAGCAGGATAGAGGCGTACTTCCAAAATTGATACTTACAATCTAAATGATGATCAACCTCTGTGCGGGGCGAGTTTAAAAAGAATGTTATTCCTAATCCGTTTGCAAGGTAATTTTGCAATTTACAATTTTCCCTGCGATATTTGTTTTAATATTTGGAAGATATTTTACATTTTTTCTTCTGGCATCGGTTATTTTGAATCGCATCCACTTGTATGTAATCGATGCATGCACCCAGATAATGGTGCACACAACATACAACGAAGGAACGTGCGTAGTATATTGCGTTGTACGTTTCAGTGCGACATTATCGGCAAGACACTTCATCTGCAGAGTGTTCATGAAACATCTTGTCGATTTTACAAATATTGAATTTTTTGGACTAATAGGTTGTTTCTCGTTGTAGATCAAGGCTAGGACATAACGCTAAGTTAGACTAACGTCAGTATTGCTAATGTCAGTAAAAAGTGATAAACTGCGTACTCTCTGAAAAGACTATGATCAAATTGACCATTGATTTAGTCAACTATGTCCCACCCAACTATTGTCAAAATATTGACCTCAAATTTGGTCAAAATCCACCAATTTGTGGTCAAATCTTACATTCAATTGGTAATTTTTAGACCATGAGGTTGAGTCGATGCATTGTTGACCCATTGTGTTTTTAGAGTGTAAGCATCGGTATCTGTTTGAATCGATAAACCAAAAAGCATAACCCGGATGTGACAAAGTCGGCGAGTCCGAAAATGTATTCTACTTTGCCTGCTATCCTGATCCTTTTAAAACATGACCCTAAACCCATAGTTGTTGCAGGGAGCTTTTCAGCTCCATGGTTGGTTATAGGTGCGCCTCTTTTTTGTATAAGATGGGAAATTTGTAGATTAACTGGTCCATTGAACAAGTTTTATGCGGTGTCGTTGCTGTACACGGCACACGTTATAAGGTGGAGATATGTATGTATTGTATACGTTTAATGTGTCTCATTGTGATATATTTGTGTGTAACGTTTTGCGGAGCTGACCACCACTGATGAAAATGAAATATATCAAGGGCTTAGTTTCACCTTTTAATATTCATGTAAAACTGTTTGTAATTATACCAAGTCATCGGCAGCCAGATAGTAGTTCCATGTTAATGTTATTTTTGTCGAAGTTTACATTGAAACGCTGTACATAATGAGTATGCTTCGGTTAAAATACAGAGTTATAGAGTAGAAAGTCTGTAATAGCTCTAGATTTATTTAGTTTTTTTTTATTGAGTAGATTGTTGTTGTCGCTCTTACAATGAACTGTTACGTAATAGCTCCATAATTTTACCAGTGTGAGCGAGTTGTAAAGACCGAACATCCGCACTGCAGAGTATTGGTATACAGGATACATTAATCGATGACATTTTACCTCCATATACTAGAACTCTATCCCACAATTAAGGAATCAGGGCTATATTACTGACGATGGCGAAATGTCATATTTGGGTTTTATCATATTTGTTTCATTTATGGTATGTGTGCAATGATAAATATTTTATTCTGTCCTGTGAAAATAATAAAAGGGCACAATTTCATTTTAAATTAAAGAAGTTAATCCATCAATTGACAAAATCTGGTGGAGAAGCTCAAACACAAAGGGCAGGACCCGACGATTTCATCAAAATGTACATTCAATACATTTGTTACAATCTGTGGTGGCAAAGCGCTTAATTTTAAGCAACAATAAGGTGACTGTCTAAAAGTATATTGTTTGAATGTTGTAGGATTGTTTTTTGGTAACATCAAATTTATTAAAAGACAGTAGTGTAACTTCAGTAATACAGCATAAAAATGTAACGAAAAGCAAATAAAAGATGGAATAGTTGAAACTCTCTACAAAAAGAATTTATTTGTTTGCTCGTCATAAGCTGGTACTAGTCATGGACAAAGTTAGATCTACTCGTAAATCGGAATTGCAATCATTTCTCAACAGTCTGTATAAAACCTAGCCCACCGAGTTTTTTGACGAGGGCAATCAAGTTGAACTGCACACTGATAGATTGACAATTATGTGACTCGACAATCAGTCATTTTTCAACCATTATCAACATAATTTCGGATGAGCCTACCCAAATTTGACAGTTCAATTTTCCGTGGGATACTGATCTACTTCCCTAAGCTTTATATACGCATCTTCATTTGCCACTTTACCTCAGATACGTGCCATCTAATGGATGACTTGATATAACAACGTATTTCGCAAGTCCTTGCCTCATTGAGAGAGGCCACGTGATCGCGTTAATACACAATAAAAGGGCGAAGGATTGTTTTGTGTTCCTGACCTTTCTCATATTTTCTACTACGTTAAATAAAAAAGTCATTTATTAAGTCGGCTATTAGCCAGACATGTAGGTAGGAGGAGGCAAAATGAAAATGATCTTGATGGTCCTAGCAGCGTAACTCGGGTGCTAAAAGTGGGGGACAGAAATAAAAAATAAGGCAAATGCAGACAGTCAATGCGTACCGACACTTGTCATCGCCCAACAATGACAACACCCAAGAAGTTACCCCCTCATCCGTGTGAGCATGGCTCCCCTCTCCATCCACACTAACATCCCCTTTGCCAGGAATTCTGATAAAGGGGGAACTGGCAACGCGCAGAAGACACCTAAAACTGTAAAAGTGTAATGCTTGTAACCAGTTTGTCAGAAGTTACAGCACGTGACAACCTATATGAAGGAACCACGCTCTCAAGCCTACTACAGATAGCTTAAGTGTATCGGCATTAGATGTACACATAAGGGGTGGGGGGTCTTGTCAACATTTTTCTTTTGTAGTTAGAATCTACACTCTAAGCGAAATTAACTTGTCCAAGGAATGGGGGCACTTACATGGAAATTATCAGGTCTAAGATTTATAACTAGAATTCAGTAAGTAGTCAAAGAATTTTAGTTTCTTGGATGAAATTTTCCAAGGCGAAAAAGCTAAATTAAAATTCTTCATAAATTTATGCAAGGTACGCAGAATTAGCTTCAAATTCATGAAAGTCTTTAGTTATGTTAAGCATGAAAATCAAGAATTTACACCGTAGAAGAAAAAGAGAAGTTTTAGTTTAGAGAAAAACTCACTCCAAGAGGAGTGAAATTCACTCTTTCACGATTGCCTGCAATGATCCCTCTTTTGTAAAGAGTTATCTCTGTAGAAACTTCATCAAGAATAAAACCCCATTCTTTGGGGGTGAATTTCATTCGTCTTGGAGTAAATTAACACTTTAATAGGGCGAATTCACCCTTTTCACTCTATTAGAGAGTGAATCAGTTGGGAAAGTGATATGCTCGACGAAAAAGACAAACTTCCGTTAGGGATTCAGCAACTCGAAGTCAAACAGAAGGGACGGTTTGCCTAAAGAATGTCATATGAAGAGTTTACGTGCGTGAAGCGCGTCGAAGGAACTTAGGTTGTTGTTCAAAATACTAAGAATTGCTTAGTTGTGTCCGGGAAAGTCAGAAAGTTTGGTTTTAAGACAGAACATTCCCTTTCATCATTTTCAGTATCCTCAGTTTTTCCAACAAATTAACCTCTAACACTGAAAACTATCTTCACATCGGCCCGATTCCGTGTGCAATTAATCGGAAACCCCATTACATTGCTTATCCTTATGCTGACATTGAATAAAACCAGGACGTTCAGTGTGCAAAGTGTGCATGCTGTATTTTGCGATGCTATGTTGCATCATGTTAATCCCAAACTGGTGGAAACACGGCTATGCCCCCCCCCCCACTAACATGGATTCAGTAAAGAGGCACTAAAATTTTCAAACTTAATATGATGTTGCATTTGGATAAAAATCTTCCACAAAGTAACCAAAAGAGAATTGAACCTATCGCTTGCAAATCGAGTTTTTTAGAACCACGCTCATACGACAGAACGATATTGTAATTGAGAAAAGTTACCTTAATACAAGCAATATATATCTGAAACTGGTGTAACTGGTGTTATCATTTAATAAAGCGTAGCAGGAGATGATTGCGCGCGGCGCACGGAATTTTGTGCATTTCTTTTTGTAACTTCCGCAGTCATTATATATTTGCGTTAAACATGTCGAGATATTCTTCAACAGTCCACACAGCTGGATAGATGTACCGTCAAAATCAACCAACGTACCGACAAAAATCCCAAAAGCTCAAGGGAGGGTGGGGGCTGCCACTTTCCACCCGTACTTTACTATAGTGGAGGGCCCCGTTATTATGGTTTTGAAATTATTTTTTGGAGATGGATCCCCGGATGTTTGGTTCCAGTTCTCTATCTCCAAGGAACTGGTAGAAGCTATGGAGTAGTAGTAAAGCATTTCCTTCCCAGTAAAGGACCTTTTAACTTGAGCAGCGATGATCACAATTTAATATTCCATCTTTTTCAACACCATAACTCGAAAATTGATTTGAGAACGCCAAGGAAAGTTTCCAAAGGGGAAGGGAAGAGGTGTAAAATGTAGGAATTTTCTTAGAACCTCACACGGTCTCCGTTAAAAGCACCTCCTAGACATTACGTCTGGAAGGAGCCACCTCCAGTTGTGTGTAGCATCAATAATTTGTCAAAATGCCGCAGAGACTGCAAGAAACGACGCCTAAAATTACTTCACATTTTCCGAAGGCGGTTAATATTTAAATATGGTCCCTACAGTGGGATTTTTGAAAAAATAAATCTTAGTGCCCTGAGGTTAGATTTATTGTTTTATCTCATCGGCGGAGACTAAATATGGGTATAACTTACAGTGTATTCTTAGAGGACGAAATGGTAAGCTCATCCGCATTGCATTATTAAATATTCAATTTTATTTTTATGCACTCATAAAGAGCATATCACCAAACACCATTTCGGTGGCAACACAACTGACGTTTTCGACACTTTGTGTGGTTCTTAAAAAAATCTTCACCTCGGCCGAAGTTTACATTGTCTCTCTTTGATAATGATGAAACTGTAAGTTCGGTTCGGCACGTGTTTTTTTTTTCTCTGACACTCACAGACATGGCTAATATTTAAATGCTTGCTCTTTTCCTCTTCATTTCCGTCATGTTCTCTCCCTAAAAGGTCTTGTCACATGAAAATGACAGTTGGGAATTTAATACAGCATTGAAAACCACGCAAATAGCCAGAGTCGTTAATTTTCATCAAAAATATAAACTAACCATTTTGCACTATAATTTCTAATTATGCATAAATATGAGCTGATTAAATATACAAACCATTAAATTACAAACCATTTAGATGTCGAGAGGTCGTATATGACTTTTTACAATCTTCATTTCAGCCTCCTTAGGGACAGTAGTAACATTAGTTTGTCGGTGAGGATTTAATTTTGTGAATTTAAATTCTATCGTCGAATAAGATCAGTATCACTCCAGTATTACTGCATGTTACATCTGATGAATAACTTAGAGGTAACGAACACAGGGTTAGCAAACGAGATGTCAACACTTTGCACCATTTTATATCATTATTTTTGCGTAACAAGTTTTCCCCAAAAAATCAAAATTTGGAGAGGTATATTGACTATATTTCGTAAACGGTCAAATATATTGACACAATTTCAGTAGGTTTTTCCGTAGGAAGCCTCTTTCACAGGCAAGTTAAGTAGGTGTATTTTGCTAGCATGTCACTCTTAATTTACCTTTTCTATCATGATTTCTCTTCTTCCTTGAAGTACCTCTTTAACATTCATCCTATCCTTCCCTTGTTTCCTCATTGCATTCTTTTTCTTTTGCTCATTCTGCCTGACTTAATCCCCTTCTGCCTCCCTTACCTTTCTATTCTAGGGCGCATCTATTTCCCTACCGTTCCTGTCACTGCCTGTTGCGGTACTCTTCCCATCTTTGGATATTGTCTACTTTAGAAAGAAGATTTAATTCTCCTCATCATCAGTGACAAGGGGAATTTTCTCCAGATTTTGTTCTTGCCCTCCACTTGACCCCCCCCCCCAAGTTAGGTCAGTAAGGAGTTGGGTTAACCCCAAACATAAATAACATACCCCTCCCCATACTAAATATTTCATACCGAGATATGCCAAAAACTCAGAGCTTCCGGGTCTTCTCCTTCTGGACCTTCACCGTAGGAACGAGCGCTTCGGACTCTGTTTCGTGCTGCGCCCGAATTTTTGAACGCATTATTATCCTTTGCCTTTAGTTGCCCCCCCCCCCTCCCGCCATATTGACATTCTGGCGCCGCCATTGCTCATCAAAAATTGTTGCCATTGGCAATATAATCTTCATTTCATGTAGTTTTTCCTCTCCTTTATCAATTGTATTTTTCATTTTTTTTTTTTTTATTTGCCTTTTCATTTTGCTTCACTCTTTTCATTCTTCTATCGTCTCGATTTTTCTTGGAGTTCTTGCCCTCTCCCGAAGGCATTGCTACCTCACTAACAACGCTAAAGCATTTGTCATTTACGAATGCGTATTCATAAGGTCTAGGAAGTGTCGGTTTTTCTGAATATAGGGGATTCATCTCCATCTTATACTGACGCTTCTATCACACGCTGTCCATTAAACTTTTAGCATATCAGACATAGGGCATCATAACAGGCTTGAAATTATGTCATTAATGTTTGATGGTTGATCATAGGAAGTGGCAAACTTGAAGGTGTTTATGCTTTTAACATCCAGAGAACGGCAAGTCCTTGGTACATCACATATCCAACTGCATCGTTTTCATGCACAATACACTTAACATACCTAATGGAACGATATCTATCAACCAATAAGATTGAAGCATTTTATTGCACTTCATTGGTTTTTCGAGAATATTCGTCTGCAGTACAACCGTTGATTAAGAACACTGAAAATTTATCTACCACAACTTCAGCCAATGATCTTAGATTGTATAGAGATCCTGCACATGCGTTTCAAAATGAAGGTCTGTTTTTTCAAGCTCTTCTTGACATCTTAATGTTAAAAGAAAAAAAGGAAGTTGTGAATTACCTGAAAAACACCAACAGTGTTGTTTCAAATCAAGAAACAATGCAATTCTTAACCGATTGCATATCTGAAATAAAAGTTGCCAAAGATGTGAAATGGTGTAATATGACAAGTCTCATATATTTCATCTTTCAGCAAAATATTTTCTCTAATCATTCCTACAAGTAAAACCACAGATCGTTTTCGTCTGTTTCAAAAATAATCCATTGCTTTCATCTTTCAAGGTTCCGTAAATAAGCAGATTCTGACCTCACATGCCAAAATCCACTAGCCTGTATAATAACAGTTCATGCATGCATGTGAGAAACCTTTCAAATATTGATGTGATGTAATAATCCTTGCAGTTTCACCGCTGCCGACACACACTGTACATTATTCATAATTTTCGTATGGTGTTGGTTAAATATTGTCTTGGCTAATCAATCTCACATTATTTCGTGGAGTTTTGTTCCGAGCGATCTATTCCGATTTCTTTTTGGTATAACAAAAATAAATAAACAAGTTTTTCTGCTCTGGAAAACTTGTAAAGGAAATGAAAGTACGCTTTACAACAACCGGCAACGTTGATCGATTATTAATACCACGTTTTCTTTCCTATAATGATTTTGAACGTTATATATTAATATGTTTGTGGAAGGTTTTGTGAACTTTTATTTAGTACTCATCACGTCCTGAACCCAAGCAAATAATGCATTGTATCTAACGGTACACCGTGATTTCTTTCAGGCTGATGTGAATATGGAAGCGTTATAAAGAAGCAAGTGTAACGACAGCTAGGTCTCCATTTCTGGCCATACAGACAAAGCTAGACTCTTATTTAATAGCAATTTACCTTCATCTTATTGGCGTGCTTAGAATATAGAAATCATAGATGTATTCCTGTATTTTAACGAAATATATATTTTTTTAATTTTTGCAACACTTCACGTAATCATTATTATTAATCCTATCTTGTATGAGTTGATATATTTCTTTTGGCATTTTAGTGCATTATGCACGTAAGGCAAAGTTCATTGTCTATTCCAGCGAGACAAACGCAACCTACTGATCGTGTTAAACACGTGCTGTTCACTCCTTTTTGGGCGTTCTCATAAAAAAGTCTCGAACCCGCAGGCACCCTCGGTTGGCAGGTACCTTCCCTTAATGAATAAGTGAGCAATGAGTGATCGTCATAAACATATGTTTCGTAAAGTATGGCTGAGTCCCGACTGGCATGCAGTGAGGAAAAAGGTAAGGTTTTGTCGTAATGTCGTCTAGGTAAAGGGCATTGGACTTTAGAGAATCCAGGTAGTGGCGTTCCATACCAGTTCCCTAATTTTGTTCGTAATCCTCATTCACCACACCAGACCCTCCAGTCATGATGGAGAATCTGAAAAGAGATACGATTGGTTAACTTAGTATAAAGGCTGTAAAGGTACCATAAGCAGAACCGACACAGGTCGACGCGGCCAGCAGCATAGGCTGTCACTCTTGTGCAGACATGAATAGACCTACTTATGTAAGTTCAGGCAATTCTAGGGATGAAACACCCACTCACTGCCAATCACATCCCCCAGTAAAAGAGGCAGTGGGAAAAGCGCTGCTCTATAACGGCAGTAATAAATAAATACATGCTGCGATATAAGTAAATGTGGTATGTATATGTAATGACAGCAGCGATAAGTTACTTGGCTGGTACCTTAGCGCTGGTACCTTAGCGTCTGCATATGGCAGGAAAATATACCAGCATGCATTTTTGCCTATAGTAGGCTAATTAACAGCAGTGGATCGTCATATGAAGTAAGCAAAGTGCAATCTGGACAATACGTCGACAGGCTCGACATAAGTCTTGGTATAAGCATGAAGCAGCTCGAAGTAAAGTGAAGTGTCCTAAGTAAGGTTGGCTTTTACTGAGCCAAATACCTGCGGTATTACTAAAAGTCATTACCGTGCAACTGAGTAGACGCATGGCATAAGTACTTAAAGTCATAGAAATATAAGTAGTGAATGTAACTAAATAAATTATTTGCTAAGTTCAGTAAGAAGTCTGTACCTGTTAAACTCTCTGTTGGCACTGTAGATGTCCCTTTTTTCAAAAGTCCCCCGACTCTCTGGCAAAGAGCCAGGGGCGAAAACCAAACAATACTCCCGAAGGAGTTCTGGTCCTTAAAGGGCACTGTAGATGTTGTATGTCTTTTCTAGGTGTGGTCTAGAGCTGCAATGAAGTGAACTTGCAATGTTCTACTGGACACACAACTCACCAGGAGATGTTTGACTAGAACCTAATTAGCATATGTACACGTGTTGCATTCTATTTACAATTGTGCCTAACTTTAATTGTTGTGAGTGGTTTGCATGGGCTCTATTGTGTGTGCAAGGTAATGATTGGAATGCAGAGGGGTAGAGAATTACAAATGAGATAGTTAGATATCATGGTTTTACGACACACCAACACGAAGGTGTTATATAGTGTCATACTGTTCACGTTCTCCCGTCTACTAGTCACCTTACGACAGGCGGGGAATACCGTGGGCAAATTACAAATGAGGTCACCTCAGGACCCCTTCATGTTCTTAAAGTTAAACCTTCTTCTTAAACCTTTTACAGAAAAAGAAGGATATTACAAGCACGTATCTAAATTCAATACATTATGCAGTAATTGTAATTTAAAACATCTTGTTGTCCGTGGTGCATTGGATAACCCAAGAAGTTAATAACATCATTCTGTAACCTGGTAACCCAATGGTTTAAGCGATTAGACTCTTCATTACACTCGAACGTCAGCTTTCAGTTACTAAATCACAAATAAGGTAAACGGTAAATACGCCGCATGAAATGTTGTAAACTTACGCTTCATTTGGGTATTAAAGAAAAATATCTCAGGCTAAGTAGTGCAGATAATAACAACAATATCAGGGATCAGGGGCGTCGTCAGTTGGTAGTAGGGGAGGCGAACTTCCATTCTATTTTCGCAAGAAAAAGAGAAGGAAAGGAAGGGGAAAAAGAAAAGAAACATACAATGCATACTTTTCAAAATACCCTGGCACCGCCCCTACCAGGG
Source organism: Holothuria scabra (assembly GCA_037179385.1). NCBI lineage: Eukaryota > Metazoa > Echinodermata > Holothuroidea > Aspidochirotida > Holothuriidae > Holothuria > Holothuria scabra. The sequence goes on along the minus strand of CM074192.1, from coordinate 12,894,939 downwards.
GGATGAGTTGTTTAGTCCGAATTTCATGATTTTTTGAGCAAGTGGGTTCTCCTTTGGCCATGGGCCCAGGCTGTTACAACTTCGGACAGGGCAAAACTATGAAGCTTAAGAGTAGTTACGAAGATGAAGGCATTGCAAAGCATTTGGAAGTCAAATGAACTTACCAGTTTGCCAATCTTAAGTCACGGTGAAAATCCTGAAACCATAACCTGAGGCATGGTGACAAAACCTCCTAGAATGTATTTAACTAGGGCCTATTTCAAAATGAATGGAATGCACTATAAAAAATAGGATCACATTTGATCATTTTTTATATAACTTCTCAACTCGGACTTTCTTTTTTAGGAATTCTTTATTACAGTTACTTTTATTAAGGGGAAACGCGATGACAAATGACGAGCTGTCAATGACGAATTGTCAAGTTTCTCTTAATTTGTTTACAAAATTCAGTTGCGTTTATCTTTATGGCATTTTCAAGGATTAGAAGGGGATCGGAGCAGTTCCTATTTTGACAATACAATCACCAGATTAAATGTATCATTGGATGAAATGGTCTTGTATCATTTCGGCGAAAATGACAAAACGGAATTGAAAACATGTATTTTACTCCCTCGCGACAGTTGGCCAAATTTAATATATACTGAATTGATGAAATTGTCTATGTGACTGCCCGAACTATCGACCATAAATGATTTCAGTTCTATATAACACCTTTTGAAAAAATATCACGTTACGAGATTTGTTTTAATGAATTTTCAGGAAGACTTATGGGAAGACATTTTTTGCTGTATAATTATGTAATTGAAACAACCTGGACCGGACTTCCATTACCGTTGCCCCAATTTCGACTGTAGGGGCTCTATAGAAAGCAAACTAGTAGACACCGCAACTGGAAGTCTTCCTGTCTTTCGATGTAATTAATTTGGCGATTGGAAACATCCCAGGACTTTTTTCAACCTTATCTCGAGTATTTAACCATTTTGGGAAAGACTTTGCAAGCTACAGTGTGAAGTGAGGCTGAGGAAAAACTTTTTTCATGAGCTTTCCGAATGTTTCGCAAATGTTTGTTATTATTTTTGATTTTAATGAAAATTTTACTTTAAGCATAGCGTTTCTGTTTTTCGGGCAAGGATTTGAAAGCATTAAAAATCTGCCATTTTGAGCATTATGTTGCACAAGATTTGAAAACAAAAAAAAAAGTTAAAGAAAATTTGCTTCTTTTAACAGTTTAAGCGACAGACTTCCGACATATGTCATGATGATTTTTTATCTCTTTAATTTTTTGTTAATATGTTATCCTAGTGATGATACTTTTCTATTTTTCGGACAAATGCTTGCAAGGAAATGGAATTTCGACCATTGAGATCACTGTGTTGTGAAGGCTGTGCAATAAAACTCACGACTAATAACTATTTTTTACTGTCCGAATGTGCTTCGAATTTTTTATCTTGTTGATTCTTCATGGATTTTTTTTTTTCAGACATATTTTTTTATATTTCGGGCATGCTAAGGATTTTTTTGAAAAAACGATTTTTGAAACTCATGTTGCTGTCCTAATTTTCCAAATGCCTGCCCGAATTTTAGATTCGCCCTTTTACGCATATGCCTGAAAGACTGCCTGAGCGGAGTGCTACCATCAGTCGGCGCGGAGCGTTCAGTACATTTTGGAAATGGCAACCTCAGACAGTAAACAATGGCATTCCCAAGGACTTCTAAGCAGATTTTAAGTATTTGTTTTTTAAACCTTTAAATCAACTAGAAGAATTAAAAAAGCCAAAAGGTTAGAAATTTGCTTAACAAAGTGCAGAAATTACTTGGTGTGAGGTTGGTTATTTAGTTAGTTAGTTTTGCGGCCCAGTTTCCAACCTATTGGTTCAAGTCGAGCCGACCACCGCCTTTTTTCCAGTTGTGGCTCACTGGTTTGTTTTCCCTACTCCATTGCTTATGCGGAGCATCACGCACAATGGCAGTAGGTTCCATTTTTAGAGTCTTTGGTATGGCTCGACCTGGGAAGTGAACCCGGGTATTCCGCGTGAGAAGTGGATGCTCCTAGCGTTACACCAAACACGCGGTGTGAGGTTTGGGAAAAATTCGAGGAATATGACACGTCACATGGACCGATTTTAGTTGGAATAGGGTCTTACTTCTGATTTATGAAGTAAAAAAGACTCCAACCTTTTTTGGTACGGAGAAGGGCCCCGCGCCCCTAAAATCGCCCCTGATCTATATCGCTACAATTGGATGAATGGTAAGACAAAGTAAGCTGATCATTATTGGGGAATCATCATGTATGTGAGTTAGTGACTCGTGTCATAAATAAACACCAGAATCAGTCTTTTTCCAGTCTTGAAAGAGTGAGATTCTTTGAAAAACAACTGAACGCGACTATTAGTTTGCGTCTAACGTCTCGGCAGAGGGATTTTTTGTTGAAAATGTCTCTAGATTGCGGGAAATGGCACACCTAGAGCCTTTATTACTACATGCCCACAATTGCCATTTTCATATTTTTCATGTGAACTTCTTCTCTTTGAACTCTGCAATTGGCCATGACGGACCATATGAAGGCTTTGAGAGCATCGGCAGACTGGCAGATAGTATTGCGTGAATAATTAAGTGAATTCATGTGAATTGTATCAGATTTATCAGAGGTGTTGAAATTAATTCCAAGAAGCGATTGGGAGTTATGTATCAGGAGTAGACAATGGTCTGACTGGTTAAGACGTTTTTCATTGAATGGAGGCATTCATAGTTGGAGTATGAGACTACGCCCGAAACCCCTGATTCTCAAACTGAATGCCCGAGAATTGACACCCCTGGTGAAAACAGCCTTCCCCAACAAATCAAAAAAACCAACCGTGCTAGAAGGCTTGACCAGTGGAGGAGCTGCACAATTTCGAGGTTCGAGCACTCAAATTTTCCGATTTTTTTTAAGTGTGAACACCATTTCTCTTGGAAAGTTTTTTTGTCCTTTTTAAGCAAGTTTTTAAAAATATGGCACTTGTACTGGAGAAAATTTTAGTTTCTGGTCTTCTTACATAAGGAATGTGCAAAGTTCTGGTATAACTGAAGAATCTGAATTTCTTATTGACAAATCTGAGATTGCACTGCGACCAAAGATCCACACAATGTTATCTAAGGCCTACAAATTAAGACTCTCCGTTATTTTAAGAGTCAAGAATTTATATTGGAGAAAATTTGGAGTTTACTAAAAGGAAATTCTTGAACATAGCACTATAGTTGCCGATTTTACCCGATGATCTGGCGGTTTTGTCATTTCCATAGTTTGGAAAAGTTTACCAAACTGATTCAAGAGCGAACACGGCTGCATTAGTAGTTGAAGATTGCTGCTCGCAAAGCGCGCAGAAAGTTTTGCACTTATGAAACAAATAATTACAAAAATGGACCTTTCATGTCAGAGAATTCAGAATTTCATGAGAAAAGAGTTGGAAAAACCACACTTTAGTTGATGTCACAAATGGCATATTTCCGAGATTTTCACTCTTCAGAGCCAGGGGATATCGCCGCTGCCCGCCTGTAGCTACGCTACTAGGGCTGACATACTTCTTTTCAGTGGCGTGGCAAAAAGGGTGGGTTCAGAACCCCCTCCCACGTACCCAACCTTGCAATGCAAAAAACGCCTAAAATAGTGTTTTCTCTCTCTATCCTTAGACTTTTCCCTCATGTCGAGCCTCACCTCCAAGACACCAACCTCCCCCCCCCCCCCTCCATGACACAATCCTGGCTACGCGCCTGCTTCCATTTGAAATTTATTTTTCACGAAAACACCTTAAGGTTTTTAAAAAATGCATCTACAAAACAAAATTTTAAGGATTGAAAATATGTGGTGGGGCGGACCCAGGGGTTCAGTGTGCACCCCGCCTAGATCATCACAAAAATGACAAAAAAATTCTTTCTATTCCTTGAAAAACATCATATAGTTAGTAGTTTGCGCGTAGTTTGAGTACCAGAATGCATCTCCCTAATAAAAAAGTTATCGCAGTCATTCGGCTTTACTGAAATAGGCCTATGTAATAACATGTTTTCACAGCCAAACATGTTTTACCCGGGGAGGTATAACTCCCTAACTAAAAACTTCAAGTACATCAAGCTATAAGCGACATTATTTCCCTCACTCGATCCCGCCGATTGATTACGGAATGACATTCGTTGCACAAAAGATGACTAATGTTGCGGAAAGCCTTAGAAATGCCCTGATTTACTGTTTACGTATGCCACTTTGCCATGTATGGATATCGCAAGGATATCATGAGCGAGGTTAAAAAATGTAACCTTAAAAAGCATGCGGGTTGTTTTCATTTAGCTTGTAAACTTGGGAGTTCGCGTCATAAATTAATTCACGTGGATTCCTTATGTATTTCACCTTCGCGTGTTTGTTGTCAACCATTTACGCGAGAAACATCGCACGGTTTTTATTCCTATTCAATCAGATGCTCATACGCTATAAGCAGCTTTCCACACAACATACCTGTATTGAACGTTTCTCTTATTCATTGATAAACTTACCCAGCAAGAACGTGACATCGATTAAGTCGTTTTGTTCCGTTATATTCCGTTCTGTTCAAGCCTACTTCTATGGCTACAACAGGCACAGGTTTGTACTAATCAATGAAATAGAAAAGAAAGTTTCGTATTGATCTTCCAATATTGAAAACAGGAGAACGATGACCCTTTGACGGATGGGGTACTCACTTTGCAACCTAGAGACCTGGAGGAGGAACGGAAAGTTATGATGGCTTCTCTTTATTGTATTTTTATCTCGTGGGGAATTATGACCCTCTTCATAAAGGAATCGACAGCCATGAATGGAGGGTAAGTTTTTAATTTTTCCTTGGTGTCGGTTATTTGTTTTTATTTACAAAGGTTTTGACATAGTCCCAAGGGGCAACGAAGAGTTCAGTTTCCCTAACTACAGAGAAGGGCACCCTGACATAACCTGTTTGGTATTCTCACAAACCAATATACATTACCTTGTAACATTATTTCCGTTCTTATGTTTTAAGCCCATGGAGGAAGCTCATTTGCAATCCTACGCTATACACTTATCTCCGAAAGAAAAGATAGACCTACTGAATTATGAACGTAAAGATACATGGAAAGCAAAAAGAGAAAGTAAGGAGACATAATCTAAGTTTTTTGTTCAGAAGAATGATATTATCAGGTATTTATAACCTGGTCACGCACTCAGGTTATTAACAGTGGCGGCGCTATATAGGGGCAAAAGACATTTACCCCAGATTTTTTCCTTGCCCCCACTTTCCCTCGATCCTCCAAGTTAAGTGAGTTGGGAGTTGGTTAAGTAGAAAAATGAATAATATACCTCTCCAGAGACTTAACTTTTCATTCAGAAATATGTTAAAACTTCGGAGCTTACGGGACGTCACCCCTCCCCAAGAAAGGGCGCTTTGTGGTCCGTTTCACGTTGAACCAAATAAATTTGCCCCTCAGCATTATCTTTATCCGCTCGTTGAAAGGGTTATTCAATTATTTGAGACGCTTTATTCAGTTGCATCATACTAGATACAAATCAATTGTACGATAAAAAATATTAGAAATGACAAGGAAGACATAGAATAAAGGAAGACGTTACCTTAATTCAAAGGGTGCATGTATTTATTTTAAATATGTTAGAGGACTGAATAATAGTTAGAATAGTAGTGACATTTGCTTTAAAGATAGTGAATCTTTCTCAAAACATGAATTACAGAACTTGTAACGTTTTTATTCTACGTAAACTTGTAGCACATATGTCATAATAAACCCCGGAAATAACATTTATTTTACATATTTTTACAACCGAGTTTTCCCTCCAAGTTAATCTCATGTTTTCGTTGTCTCAATTCCATGGAATTTTTTAAGGTTCCTAATATTCCAGTAACAAGCTAATATAACTCTGTTAACTTCAAGTACAAAGCAACAGATTGAAAAACAAATGCTTGATTAATCATGTGTGTTTGGAGATGATATAATTACCGCTCGCCCCCAAACACAAAGCTTCCTTACCTGTATGATGTTGACCATGTTCACTAAACTGCCAAAAGATATACCTTTTCAAATATGGGCACTGAATGAAAGATCTGCTCAAAAATTTGATCAAGCTGCAAGTTTTGAAAATTTATTCATTCTTATTATATTCAACTTGACCCAACTTTAATCAAATTATTGATTACATCTCCTATAAAGTGCCCCGCTGAAAAGATTCACTTTTTCTACTTTACTCTTTAACTTTTGCATCTGCTTATCCAGAATCAATCTCTTTATAATATATTGAATATGGGTATTAAATATATATCACATACAACGCGTGGTTATAAAACTATCTAGTATATGCTGGTACAACGATCAAAATTAATCAGCAAGATGCTACTTGAAACAGTCCCAGTTATTATTAATCCTCGTTTTGATCTTCCTGATAGCTTTTTTGGACTCTAAGGGCAGGGCAGTGGTCCTAACTTTATTTAAAACAACAGCTAAATATTGACTTTTTTTCTTCTTACCGGCCCATATATCTTTTATAGTATTTAGTACTTAGAAGTTGCATATTCAAGAATAAACCGAGCAGTTACTCGTTGTTAATTTTTTATTAGACTGTTAGAAGAGAAAAATATTGTCACGTGACTTTCCAGAGCCAACCATGAAACATGAAAATTTACTACATTAACTTAAATTGGGGTGATTGCACATTTCCTATAATCCTGCATGATGAAATATAGAAAGGGAATAAAATGATACATTTTAGTTTGAGTACAGTCGTTTTAATAAGTTTTTATATTTTCAATAAGGTGATATGGCGTGGGCATTTTTTCTTTTTGGTCGGGATTTAAAATCACACTGTGTAAAGAGTTTTCTCTTTCGTTATGTATATAACAAAGGATGCAGCCTTTACTTTAACGGTAGAATATGGCCTCATGGGAAATTTTGATGAAAGTTATATACGGTCAGTTCACACCCGAAGCTTGTCCCATGCGTAATCACCCTTAAAATATTTATTGTGGATATCCAGTACCACTGTAGAAACGAGACAGATATTCTCCCATGCTTTCAGTTAATTAAATTTTAAGCATTCTATACTCGACCGTCAGCCTGTTTCACTTGGCTAATGCCGTAATTTACATTAGCAAGTAATCCTACGAATGCTAGAAGGATCGACTGAGATTGGCCTAAATAAATAATAAAAACTACTGGAGAGCTACTTACGGTTATTAAAGAGACAATATCAGTGGTCCAAACGTATTTTGAAGCAATTGAATAGCTTAATCTCACAATTGTCTTCTTAATTGCCTTCAATGTATCTTTCATAATGTTTTTCGACTTTACCAATGAAGGAGTTTCTCCCAGTAAGGTTTACCTTTGAGGAGAAAACGTGTTGCCACATGATCCTTACAAGCCAGTCATAAAACAGGACAATCTAACATAGTAATTCAAATTGGGATAATTGCATTTTTACTTTAACCCTTTACCGTTGTGCTCCGATCGGGGCATATTTGCGCGCCTCGGGATTGGGCGGAAAAGCGGACGTAGCCCGCCCCGCATCGGCTTCCGTAGGCCATTGACCCCGTGACCTTAAACTATTGTCCTTCTCGCTCTTGTGGCCGAATTTTCGGGTAGCTACTCGCAGTTTCGAGCTCCGCGTGAAACAGTAAAGATGTGTGACAGCCGAGTTCATGGGTCCAAAAGGACCCAAACAACGGTAAAGGGTTAAACTAAGCCTGTGGAGTGTGTTTACTGCAAAGGTGATGCCACTGTCTCGGGGTGTGTGCACGTAAACCTTTAGCCGAGTGGTGCAGATATTTTAGCTTAAGCTATACAGCTATATAGAGTATACTTTTAAACGTACACGTGCCATCACCTACCCTGCATAAGACAGCAACATACTATTCTCTGCTGACGAACTGAATGAAGACCTTTGTGCATGTTCTGCATTTATCATAAGATCATGTGTCTGAGACGGCATGTCCTTGAGAGTCCTTCGCAAGATGTTTTTGATTAACTAAATTCAATATGCCACGGAGATAGTGCATGATAGAAAAGCGTTATAAGAGCTAAAGTAAAAATAAAAAAAGTTTAAACAGTAATATCCCTGTGTCGTCGTTCGTTCACTCGTTAAATACTTCTCATGCAATTTTTTGGACAGATCTCAAAACTAAAAACAACCTTTTGTCGAAATTTTAATTGAGAAAGTAAAGATTAGACTGCACTTTCAGAAAACATCTTTTCAAATTTGTACTGGTTATAGAAAATGTCGTTAGATTCTACTCCAAAATTAATCAACTATAATCACAGCTGAAACAAATCTATTGAAATACTTCATAAGTACCTCTCTGAACAAATTCTCTTCTAATTTTATATAGGTGTTTTAGTGTCAAGGGTAGCTACACTTTTTATTAGTGCACGGATGTTGTTTTCGTCCAACTGTTTTGACCGATAACGTTTCAGATTGCATGCCATCATCTTTTTCGGTTTTGTGCATTCAATTTGAAGAACGAACCAATTTGATGGTTGTTTCTATTACACATCAAAGAGTATCTCCTCTGTAGATAGTAAGATATTGTATTATTGTGTTACAATTTTACTAGCCTTTGGTTGAAAGATATGAGGCAATAAATCAAAAAGATTTTCCATCACTAGACCATATGTAATTTAGGAAGTTTATCTTGCTTATTAAAGTTCAGTATAAAAACGTGGGATTACATAAATTAAAATTGAAAGTAAAACGAATTTTTGCTGGTAAAGAGTTATTTTTATTTAGCACGGAAACAAGTCACAGATAATACATCAAAAATATGGATTAAATAATTGAAACAATCAACTTGTGGAATGACACCAATAATCATGGAATACTTTAAAAAAAATCATAAAATAAAAAGAATGAATGGTCCTAAATTTTGGAGTGGTTGACTTATCTTTGAGTTATAACTGGTTTGGTCATTTGAAGAATTGACCTCAGCTTGTTGGGTTGTTATGGAGTGGGTTCTTGTCATATGCATGGATATTTTAGAAGACATATGCAATCTCTCGTGAATGCAGTATTTTTGGTCAATGCGAATGCGGGTACCAAAATCTAGGGTGGATATTTCATAACAGTAAAGTATTGGAGACAAGTAGTCATTTCTGATCCTTTGTTACGTACAACGTATAATGAGACCGCATGAATAAAGTAAAATGAAAATATATCAACAGTTAAATTCTTACTTCGAACTTAAAAGGGCTCATTGAGTTGAAATTGATGATTTAATGAGAGTGTTAAAGGGTCACTACAACATGAAAATGCTCCTAGTTAGCACAAAAAATCAAGTTTTATGTCCAATAGTTACGAGAAAAGTGAAAATTTTGAACTTCATGGTGTCCTGACTTGTAACTGTTTTGTGCACATTTGAAAAAGTGTCTGGTCACAAATATTTGAAAGCCAAATTGAACCATGAAGCACCCACTCATAACACAGGTATTTTTGTATAAAATATAGGGATTGGCTAAGTTTGACCATTTGTCATTGATATGTGAAGAAGAAAACTTAACAGGTTTGGAAAAAAATTGTTGAATTTTACGAATCAACTCAATGAGCCACTTCAAAATAGGGCACTAAATTATTGAAACATGACAAATAAAACCAGTGAACTTAACTGTTAGTAATAGATACCGTTCCTAAATCATTTGTTCAACTTCGGCACTCGGACTGCCTGAATTACACTCTGTTCCTCACTTCAGCCGATGAACAGCCCATCATGTTTCACATTGAAATTTTCAAGCAGCCTGATGTTATCTTTTTTACTTTCTTCTATTTCACATGTGAGTTCTTTTTATCACAAAATGAATAATGCGTAAAATTACTGTAGGAACTACGCGTTGAACTTGTATCGTATATATTGGTTATGTATGATACTGTATATACTGTTGCTGCTGCCTTCTGGGCAAGGCAGTAGAGAAAGCGCCAATGCCATAAGTAGTTTGGCTTTTCTTCAAAGCTGACTACAATACAAACTAGTATCTGAGTATAACAGTTAGTGCATTCAGTGTCATCACTTCAAAGAGAATGCTCAAATGACATGGCAACGATATAAATGTCGTTGCATACAGTGCAATGACTCAAAACACGATCGGTATTTCACGAAGTCGTGCCAACATTTTCAATTCTTAAATTAAAGACTCTTACCTCTCACTCCAAAACTAAAAACGAATGAATCGTTGGAAAGCACATTGTTAACGTTAATAGTATTAAAACCATACATTCACGCCCAGGAACGAAATATTCCCTCATTTATAACGATTTTCATTGGGTGTAGTTCCAAATTCGTTACAAAAATACTTTTTTTAATAGTTTGCAATGTTTTGTAGACTAGTCACTATGTCAACAATTTCCTTAAAATTTCCAGGAGCATAAACATCGGAAAGAGACTATACTGGTCGAGTAGCAAAGAGGTACGGAAGTTCCGATTTCCTTAATCTAGGGGTAGTATTGGCACAAAGTCCCCACCCACCCATCCCCCAACTCCGCAGCGGAATGCTGGGGGTAAACTAATGGTGGTGCCCGCTTCAGTAGTCTCCCAGTTTATCTAACTCTCACCAGTCTATGTCATAAAACACTTAGTCATATGAGCTTCTGACATATGCTGCCATATTCAGTAGTGGCTTTAGTGTCCCTTCAGATTTTGACGTCCTTGTCTTGAGTTTCCACCAAGTTTCGGTCTGTTGGGAGCAATCAGCCGGAAAAAGTATGTAATATCCCTATGCTGACATTTGGTTTTAACCGAGGGATATACCAAAACCTCAGAGCCTCTGGGCTTTTTCGTTCGCTTCTTCTCAAAAATATTTTGTCCCCTTACATTTTCTCTTTCTCCTAATTTTCCCACAATTTTAACATCCTCCCGCCACCACTGAGCCTTTTTCAACTTTCTATACACCAGCTTGTCATGATATCAGGCATGCAGTGCGTTCAGGGAAAACTTGGCTTGCTTATTACGGCAATGTGTAGGGTAACCTTCGCCACTTATTACAACAAAAAATCAATCATTTTCATCTTCTTTTCAGTTAATCGATAATTTACCTTTACTCTCACTGCTAAACGTGACCAGGTTGGTTACTCAAACGCACATGACTTAGACATGGCTTATTTAGTCTATTGTTAAGTCATTGCATAGGCGTCACATCGGGAGCAGGGCACGGGAACCCGAGTCAAATGCCTTGTTCTCCGCTTGCAGACCCCCCATTGATTTGAAGGAAAAAATATTTATGTCTGGAAGGAAAATCAAATATCAAATTTTCTGTGTATGAGCGATCGTGCCAGTCAGCCTTTGTTAAGACTGACATTATGAATCATACGTAGGAAATACATAGGAGAAAGGTAAGGTTTATAGTTAAAGTCCAAGTCACAATATAGAAGCACATATATACAGTATAGTGAACGCCTGACCGTCATATTTTCCACCAAACAGCCTGAGAGATATATTGTGCGTGTAGACTACCCCGTGATGGGTGGTGACACCTGTACTATTCAGTTAGAATCTTCTTGTGTAATTTGGCCTAGAGCATATATATAGTGAAAAGCCTGATGACTCTTACTTTCATAAATTAATTATAAATTAGAAATTCTCTAACCGAGCGGTCCGACATCATTCATAGTGCTATTGTGAAAAGGTGAATTTCTCTACATGTTTTCTGAAAATGCAGAATGGTGAATGTTAAATGAGACTGAGAAGGGTCATTTACGACAATATGGGTGCTTCTTTTTAGCCAAAAGTATCTCTGTTCGCCAACGGATGGTAGCGCACGGCTTAGATAGTGCGCGTTGACGGTTATCCCACCAGTTAAGCTTTCCTCCCTCAGGCCCCCTCCCCATAAAAAGTCAGGGTACACTACTGGTTGAACAGTTGTTACGGTTAAATTTTCTTTGTAGGAGGGATCATGATCCCCTTGACAATGTTTCATTAAACCCAGGGAGGTGTTATTTGAAAATAACAGTTCCCTGATTAACCGGGCATCTGGTGTATCAGATTCTATTGGCCCACAGGTAAACTGCAACTCTGATAAAAGATTGTTGACCACATATGTGTAGTCTTGAACTGCTTCATTTTGTATATCAAGTCAAAACTCAGATTTTTAGAATAATTTTCAGTAATGCTGGACTGCATCCTCGTTCCGACAGTCCTTTTTTACTATAGTGTACCTCAATCTCCAGACATGCAGTGAGCTCCCAAAAAGTCGTCTTTACCTAGGACGCATAAACATCACTTTGTGTCTTACGTTTTCCAGACTTAGACACATTGTGATATTTATGTTCAACCTTAAAGGCCTATCTTTGCCATAATTCTTTATGGAATGCTTGTGAAAGCTGTTGATCCACAGTAAAGGGATGATTTTAAATCTTACACGAGCAAGATTGAGGTACTGAGGCACATTTTACACTTAAAAAGGTGTCATTATTTCACAAAACGGCTTTTCCTAGTCACGTACATTACTCTGTGCATTAAAACTAAGTCCGAGCCTACGGAAAGACTCATACCCAAACCGGTAGACTTCTCGAAAGTTCTAGCGTCAGAATGTCAAACTTGGAGGGGGTTAGGTTTGGGACAAAGAACATTTTGAGGGCAAAATTTCCTCAAAGCGAAACGAACGTAAAACCTGCCCTCCTGCGGGTGGGGTGAAGGGGCAAAAGCCTCAGTTGGAGTCAAGCGAGCGAAGTCCCCCGAAAGCTCTGAGGTTTTAGCAGATCTTTGTTTGGAGAATTAAGCATTATGAGAGTTATACTGTATATTTTTGTAGAAACAACTCCTTACTGACCTAGCTTGGGGGCAACTGAGGGGCAAAAGAAAAATCTGACAGGGCAAATACCCTTTCCTGGTCCCATTACCGCCACTGATCAGCTGAAGCTGTCGTTGTATACATGACATCTAACTGTTTACATGTTTAGGAAGAAAATGCGTGTTTGTCGTCCACTTTGGAAATATAGCATAACACAAAACACAAATGTATAATCCTAAACAGTGACTGCTCAATTCCAAATTACCTGACTGATATTTTTTCAATTTTTCAGTTTAAGAGTAAAGACGTACTTTCAAAGTGGGGTCATAGGTAGTTTCAACAAGTTTTTAATTCCTAGACACCATCTTATAGTGTATACAAATACCCTTAACTTGATGTTTCGTAACACATATAAATATATAGCCAGCCAATAATATGCTGTCAGTGACTATTTTTGCTTTTCATTGTGAAGAATACTACTACATCTATTGTTACAGAATCAACGCGAAGGATTTTCCAATCTAAGATCTTTAAAATGTTATTTTTATATTCCATAGATTATTAAGAGATAAACTGAGTTTGTCGGAATGTTGTTGGGGGATGCGGTAAATTGCCTAGACAACAAATTTTGGGAAAAACGGACGAGGAGAATTTCACCACCCAAAAGTGCTCCACATTGTGTTTATTTCCTCTAATATTGTGCCCGGTTTATAGGTCTTGTACGCTTTGTGCGTGTGATGCTCATACCGTATCGCGTTTTGCTCACAGCTTTATGTTCATGATCTGCGGGCAAAAACAGCGTTTACGCGCATGGCATCCTTACACAGTTATAACAAAGCAAAGTCCGCAAATAGAACCATCGGAAATGTGCGCTCACGGGACGGTAAAAAACTCGAGTATGTGTCATCCTTATAGACGAATCGGGACAACAATTGATGGTCTGATTTCATTCGGCAATAACTGGGGTCTATCACCTTTTCTCTTCCAATTTACTTACATGTATCATGGATGGTTGTACACCAAATTGTATTTTGATTCCTTCAATTTCACTGAATATGTGGGTTTGAAATTCATGTAGACAATAAATGAAGACGATTTAAGGCTGATGAATCTCACTAATGGTTGCCCACAGTTACTAAACACAAGCGCCGATCGGATTTGTCTGTATGCTTGATTGGCCAAAAATTAACCCGTGGTTGTCAGTGGTTCTTGCATATCATTATAACCAGGTAACTTTTGGTGTGGTGGAGAACAACCGGCCATACTTCAACCAATCAGAATTAAGGATTCTAAATAACCAGTCGGAACAGGTGGTAGAGTTTGAAATATTTATCATTGTTTGTAACGCCTTTCTGAACTCTGGAAAATTTTTACATTTCGTTGTACATTAATCGATCATTGGAACTACAAACCCGAAACTACAGTTTGAACATTGGAGTATATATGCAACTCATAGGCAGATATTATTTGACTAGTTGAGTCCCTATGATATCATACTAACACATATTCCATGATTAATTACACAATAGGGATTAAAAATGATTCTCTATACCTACTATTTGCTCACATAGGTGTGATCACTTCAGCGTTTTCTGTCCTTGTATCACCTTTGAATGGTGTAATAGTCATGATCTGCAACTTGAATTATTAGACTGTTTAAAACTGTCACGTGTCATGATTGCCCTTTGGAATCATGTGACAATATTTTTTCTACGGGGTTGTGGAATTCAGTTACTTCTTGAGTTACCTTGAATATTCAATATTGAGGTCCTAAAACGTAATGGAAGATACTTTGAGGAGGAATAAGAAAATAAGATTTGACTGCTGCTTCAAAAGATGTTTGGGAAGACATGCTCTTGCCCTTTAATCAAAAATGATGATCGATTGGGAATTTTTTTTCATACATATGACTGCGAAATAATTCTATGAGAGACGTATATCCACATACTAGTACACTTGCATATTCAGTACACTGGCATATTCAGCCATACTTCGGTTATGTTTTCTTGTTCAGCTTGCCGCTGTTCGAGTTGAGAATAGTCTTGTCAAATCGTACTAAAGATGATGGTTCAATCTTTTTGTTCAGCATTTGGAGGCTGCCTGTGGGAAACATTCTTATCACACAACAAGAAGTTACACCAGGGAGTTGGTAAAAACTCATTAAAAGCGACTAGCGAGAGTATTAGCTTTCTTGTGTCAGACGTTCTGTAGAATTTCAATTCCATAAATTTTCTTTTTTATTCTTTTCGAAGGTGCTGAGACGTTACTTAATGTAAATCAGCACATCATGTAATTATTAAAAGATATTCCTGTAAAACGAACTAATGAATAACGAAAGACCATCTTTTGAGAGAAATATGACAGTATGAGAAATATGAGATTCGTTAGTCTTCCAACCATTTATTACGTAACCCTACGCAGAGGACGAAGTTTTCATTCAACTGCCATCGCTACATCTAAAGGGCGACATGCACAGAGGCGCTACGCAGAGTAAAACTTAATACCCCTCCCACGACAAAGTGCTGGCTACGTCTCTGATTGTCCGATTTGAATTTGCTGGAACTGGTTTCTTTTAGCTAAATCTCTTTGAAGACATATCCAAAATGTTTTCTTTATTTGAAGCAGATAAGTCAGTGAAACGAAAACTAAATTGACAATCAGCAACAATTTGAAGTTCGTAGCCCGAGGTCAGTGGCGTAGCCACAAAAGGGGGAGGGGGTTGGGGGAATACAATCCCCCATGACCCAACCTTGCAATGCAAAAAACACCTAAAGTAGCGGTTTTTTCTCTCTATCCTTAGACTTTTCCCCCATGTCGTGCCCCAACCCCCCCCCCCCCCATAACAACACCCCATGACAAAATCATGGCTACTTGCCTGCTCGAGGTATCTAGTGGATGGGGCCCATGTTTTACCATTCGTGTCACAGTTTCGTCATAACAGATAGTACTCTTACTTGACGTCTCAATTGGTTTGCCACGCCCACTGCCGGGCAAAAAAGTAACAGTGTGTTAGTGCAACAATCACACGTATATCGTCAGCTGTCTGTGAGCGAGCTACGCTGGCTGTGTACTGCGCTAGTTTGTGTAACGTCAGTGATAGCACTCTTTAGAACTCGATCAGTAAATTTTTATCCAATTAAGGCAACTACTTACAAGATAGGAAGGTCTGCTTATAGACGAATCCGAGAAGCTAGTGGGATCCATCACCTTTAAATCGTCTTAATTGTGTTGTGTACATGCAATTCTAAACCTTCATATTAAGTTAAACCGAGGGTATCAAGAAATGTTTTAGTGTTCAACCTTCCATGATGCAGTTGAGCAAACATAACGTTGATGAACCCCAGTTGTGACCGACTAGGTCTGACCATCACTTGAGTGTTAGGATTCTTCGATTGAGGCTTTCAACTGAAATCGCTGAAGAAATTCAAATAACTGAAAACTTAACACAGATGAAGTTATAGTAGCCTTGTGTACTGAACATCCAGTATAGGTACGTAGAAAATATTTACAACGCGTATTAACATTATTTTGCTTTACGCATTTCTTGCATAACCTTATTGTATCGAGCTATCACACCTTCCGATGGGTTAACAGAAAAAAATCCGAAGATACTGAATCACGAAACCTCAAATATTGTTCTTGTCGTTCAAGCCATCTTTAAACGTCTTTTTTTTTTCAAATTTGCAACAATAAAGCGGGTCCTGACATATTGTTAGTTCAACACTGTGCCCTCTTACACACTAAAAAGTTGAATTGAACCGAACCCCTATACCCTTATGGAGGTTTTCATCCCAAACATGAATTCGAAATTTGGGTTGGAGTGTATAGCAATGTCATACATTCTTCAGTCAGCGGTATTAAATACGGAAAAGAGCAAAAAATTTGTAAAACTCGTTTGATTTTCGGAGGTGACCTTGTCCTGGGGGTGTCACGCACCATAACCGTGCCCGCCCGTGTATATAGTTGTTATTTGTAAATTATGTAAATGTTTAGTAATTGTGTTTGTTTTTAGTTCCGGAATTTGTTTGGAACTTTGTTCCGACCGTGTCCGTTTCCAAGCACGTAAAAGCTCTTTTGATTTTTGCACAGTTTGTATTTCAACTCATTTCCTTCCCGCTTACATTAGCGGCTCGCCATAGAGGCAAGGGGGGGGGGACACTTGTCCACCCAAACGTTTCCAAAGCATGGTCTTCAGTTTTCTAAAATAACGTTATTCGATATGACATGAATAAAAAGTAGCCTTTTTCTTAATCTGGGCAAACTATTCCAGCCTTCTATCTCATACAAATGTCATATATTATTTATAAAGTATAAACTAATGGGTATAATTTTCAAGGATAAACGGTACTTCGTAATTGTATCAAAATTTTAGCCCAGTACCGGCCGCTTCGAAGCGTTGATAGCGCTACCAGCACCAATAGCAGTACTGAATCAGTACTGGTGCTGCTATCAACGCTTCTGTTCAGGTTTACAGGCTCATCTGCTCATTCGACCACTGGTCATATGAATAAATATGATTCGAAAAGTCACGATTTCAATTTATTTCCAGGCGGGTGTGCAGCTCCTTCAAACAAAAAAGTCCAGAACCAAATTTATGTTTGATAGTTTGAAGAGGAACATATTTTAGGCATACCTTACTAGTGAAATTTTTTCTCATTTCCAATGTTTGGTTCTAATTATATATAAGAATTGAAGTTGACATATTTTCTAGAAAGAGTGAACTTGCAACAAGTAGGCGTGACGTCATGTGTTCACATTGATGGACAATGTTTAGTTGTTTTCACTCAAATTTAACACCATACTTATACAACTTAACTGTGATGTATTGTTACCATAAGTGCATCCCGGGAAATGGAAGTTTAAAAATATAATTTGCCTTAGGAGCAAGACAGCATCCCTACTCTATTCAAGGTCAGACGGCAGGATCAAAAATAAATAAAAGACAAAACGAAACATTGACCATCAATATGAATACATGACATCACACCCGCTTGGTTCAAGTTTACTTTTTGTAGAAATATGTCGACTTCAATTGCTAATATCTCGAGAACCAAACATGGGAAATGAATGAAAACTTCACTCACAGAGTGCTAAGAATATGTTCGTCTTTAAGATATTAAGCAAAAATTTGGTTCTGGTCTATTCTTTTTAAAGGAGATTCTACTTTGCGACAAAGAAAATTATAAAATTTTACATCGTCCTGTAAAGGAGCCAGTACATTTTATCTGGTCATTTTCTGATCATTTTGCAATTTGATCATTTTCTTTTTATTTAAATGAAGATTTTAATGCAAAGGAAAGCCCAAATATTGACTGCTTAAATTCTACTTTTAAGCCAGGCAAATGCAATTTCCGACTAACTGAGGGGTCACGTTTTTCAAAATTTTCTATACGCTCCTCGCCAACGGATGGTGGCGCCCCGCTTAGATACAGTCAGTCACCACTTCTCATGCCTCCCCACACCCCAAAAAAAATATTTTTGCACGACATCCCCTGATACTGTGTGAGACGTCTTGGTCGCAAGATGAGTTTGCCCCCAAACAAATTTCTTTATATCCGTCCTTTCCCGCGAATGCAACAAAATGGCGTCATATGTGGTAAGTAACACAGTCAGGAACAAGTCCCATTTTTAAGATATTACAGCCCATGCCATGCAGTCAAATTTGTCCATTTGTAGCAAAAACTTGGGTTGTGGTCAACTATGTACACTAAACCTACTTTCGCAACATGAAGTTGCTTGAAGTGCATAGCTCAAATAGTTAGTTAAACCATAGTTAATATAAACTTCCCTGGTTTGGAAACTTAATGTGTACCTATATGCACACACGTACAAGCCCGAGCAGGTATGTTGAGAACTTCAGAAAAGTGCGTCACGTGAAATTGATGGTGCACACGACCTAATCGAGTGGAACCACTGCATTAACAACTAACAGAAAAAGTACAGAAAGTTCGAATGAATGGATTGGTGTTTGAGTGAACTGAAGAACCAAAAAGTAAGTGGTCGCCTTCGCATGCACCCAAAGAGGCCATTGGAGTTCTTTTGCCCAGCTGTGTTGGGCCTATTCTAAAATAGGAGACACTGCGATGAGCCCGTGAGATCACTTTGCAATTGGAATATGCCATGTTATCATATACGTGTTAGCTTGTGTGGGCTTAACGAAACGAATAGCCTGCGTTTGTCGCAGAGAAATCCATGCCAAAAGAGGGAGGAACGTGTTTCAAAAAAGGTAAGGGCTGGAAACAAACGTATTCCGAGTAAGCCTTTTAAGTTAAGTAGGAATTAGCTCAGTGCTGTTTAGAGACTGCTATGTGCCGGCTGGCATATTACGTTACCTAGTAAAGACCGGACTACACTGTATAAACTAAAATGTATAATTGTATAGTAGCTGTACCGTTTGTACGGCAACCTTGCGCACACCGACGTGCAATGTCTGTAGTTTTCAATGAGCTGGACTACTTTATTTTTTAATGGCGACATAAGTACCAACATTATGTGCAAATTTCACCCCTCCCCTCGCGGTGGGTTACAAACGTGTTTTAAAGTCTTTTCGACTGCCTTCGACACGAGAACTGCAGAGTATATTGTATAATACAGTACCGACCATTGCTGTGCTAGCGGGATATGCACTCTCACAGTCATGTGCTCACGAAATATGGGAATTCCAACATACTGACTTTACACGCTGAGTTTCCCAACCAGGGTATAGTATAATAACTATGGTTATACGGAGTTTTACGATCCAGTTTCCAACCGATTGATGCATAGCAGGGAGTTGCAAGTTGAAATTCCCTGATAGTCGGCATATACTTACTCGGGGAGTTACAACTACCTGGATATATGTTCAAACCTTTCATATACAACTCGTTATATATTCAGTATTGGTAACACCATGCAAAAGTACTAATAGTACTGATTTGAATAAAACCGCATTGGATTAAATCGCGATTGGACAAATCTACTGGAGTAGTGGTTGAACTGGATTTTGTGTTTCGATTGAAAGCTGGAATCATTTCCACAGCACTGTCTACCCATAAGGAATGCACAAAATTTTGTCCCATTGAGAATTAAATTGGTAAGGACGGTCAGGTCAAGTAATTACTAGCCCAATGGAATTACTATTCGACAATTGCTCAACGTGTCAGTTATGCGTGTAGGCGTTTTGCATATCAATTTTAAATTTGCAATGTCTATATTTATAATCCTCTTGACCCCACTCGTAAATGGGATTTTTTCGTAATTGATCGGATGGATTTAATAGATGGGTAGACCTTGAGCATTCTGTGATACTGATAACTAACAGACATCAGTATAGTTCCTTCACTCACTATTCTACAAACTAAAGACCACTGTGAAGGAAATTTAGAAAAGGAAACGCCTAATTAGCCTCGTCTGCATCATCATACTTTTGATCAAAACCATCATCATATATTTGTATGACGATGCTAACTAACAAACTTGTGATCTTGTTGACTGATTCACCTACAAATTTGAACTACTTCCAACATATATGAAGGTGTTCCAATATTTAGCTGCCTGTTTTATCTCCCTTACAAAGGTCGGTTCAAGCATTTGTTTGATGACGTTCGTGAACAAGTGAATGGTCGTGTAAACGGGGCGTAATAACACCTTCCCGGGCTAATTTTTGGCGGAATACATATTCCGAGAATTATGTATTGGATCATTATGTACACTCTGAAAACAAAAAAAGACTACTTCAGTCACTCTTTAAAAGATAAAAAACTAAAATGTAAATTCACAAAGGTGTTAATTCACTCTTCAAATGGTAAAAATTCACGCTTTACCCTGCAGTGCCTACAGGGATCACTCTTTTTAAAGGGTGGGGGGGGGGAGGGGTCACTGCAGGCACTTCAACAAGAGTGATACTTTGATCTTATGAAGTGAATTTCTTTTCAGGTTGGCTTTATAACCGTCGCTCTTCTAACGAGTGGAATGCCACTCTTTTTATTTCCAGAGAGTTTGTCAACTGCATGATCCCTTCCTTAAAAATGTGATAAAATAAGGTAAAATGTAATGTAATGCGCCATCAAGTTGTTACAAATTTATATATAACATGAAGAAGAGTTCATCCTATCACTGTTATCAGACACTACAAGAATTGTATACGGTACTCAAAAGCGGTGTTAAGGATTTAAAACCGTGGTTTTCCTAACTATATATTGCTTCCAATTTGTTAACATGTTACACGCTTGTCACACGTCTTTAACACCTAAACATTAGGTTTTGAAACGTCAATGATTGCCGAACTTTAATGTTAATACCTGAAAATGTTTGGGAATTTGAACATGTTTTACAAAGTGGGGACAGAATAATGTTAAATTGCTAAACACGTTTTTTAAAATTTATTCTCCGTCATAAAGTAAACATTACAATAGAATAACTAATCTGTAATACTCTTGCGAGATAGCTGGAACAATATAATTGTTTGACCAGGTGATGGCATCGGACCTAGATGTTAATCAGACACACCGTTTGTTTTATGGATTGCATAACCCTTGATTTGAAATCCGCTGGCGATCAAATTATTTCAGCTAGAACGTTAACAAACCCCTACAAACACACACACACATACTCATACTACCTGAGTTTCAGCAAGTTCTCATTCAGCTGAACGATTTCCTTCCGTCTCTCCCTTTCTCTGAAAGATAAACCTAATTATTTTAGGCTTGTAATATTGCATGTATCAATGTCTGCCTGCATATAGTAACAGTGCCCCGTGAACGTTGTGTCGAGTAACACGCAAACGTAGTCTATTAAAGCTTAGATTTGATTTATTGATAGGCTATAATCATTGGATTTACATTGCTTATCAGTTTCGCTAAGGGGTCATGCACTTTCTTGGTTGGGATTCCTATTTAATTTTCTGTCAAAGGCCTTAAAGTTTCAATGGTAGAAACGTTGGTAGTTTCAACTTGCCGTATTTTATCACTATTTGTTATTATTAATGACCAAACGTTGCGAGTCCGCCTTGAAGAATCGAAGTTTCTATGATCAAAATTATTTTTCCACATGGAGATGAGGTATATATGTTTCATTGTTAAAGCATGATGATACAGTTAGAAAGATGAAATGTTCAACAACTAGATGGAAGTGTTTGGTTATTGATAACATGTTATTTACATCGTCCCGAGACTTTTACCTGTTTACTGTAATGGTGATCAAAGGGCACTCAATGTCCTTGAATTGAAACAGACCCTATCTTCCGAAATAGTAAAATTTACAGGCAAAAGACGTTCCTTATGTCAAAGACAAGTGCAAAGAACAATCTTATGCTAATAATAAATTTTAAAACTGCATGCATCTTTTAAGTTAGTTCCTTCAATCCTAGGGATATTTTATCACTTCATTGCGATCAAAGGAAGAATCACCAATCGCGAAATAACATTCCGATTGGGAGGAAACATCAGTTACTTCTGTAGCCTATAAAATTGTAAAACCTCTTACGATGATTTCGGGTCTTTCCTCCCAAATGTGAAAGATTCACCGACTGTTAAACGTAACATAGCATACCGCTTACTTTATTAAATTCCCTCAGTTCCTTGTAAGTTTTTCTCACTCCCCTGTATCTTTTTAAGCCTTTCTCTGTATCTCATTTTGAATAGGAATGAATCCCGCCTCCTGCCCAGGGTACTCTCTTCACAAAAAATATGTTACAGTCGGAAAAGGAAATTAATAGCATTCATTCTCAGTACTGCGACTGTATAAGCATATGACAATTACATCGTTATAATCTTTCTAATCGATTAAGGCATGGGACTAAGCCACTTTCTCCAATATATGTGTATATATTGAGATGGAACCTATTAGGTATTTCAAATATCTCAATCCGATCATGTTTATGAAGAGGGGAAATCTCTCAATTCACACCAGCTTTGAGGCCATAACTGGTCACCGTTCCTTGTGACTCATCTTTTCCGATGTAGTATCAATAAATCGTACATTGTGCCTTTATTGTTAGCAAGTTCTATTTCTTTATAATTTTTTGACAATTTTTATTGTTCTTTGTATCATTTCAGATTACCAGCTAGAAATGTTACTGAAATTCTAGACACCCTACTCGATGGCTATGATAAGCGACTTCGTCCAAACTATGGAGGTAATGAAAATTTAAGCATGATACCTTGAAACTTGATTTAAGACATAGCAAATAACGATTTTTGTTGAAACTAACAGTTCTCCATTCTTTAAAAGAAGTTCTTCTAATAGTTATGTTGGGTGTGGCATCAATGAACACTACAGACTCATAGCCTCCTTCTCTATACCACGCTTGTTTCTTTAAATTTTTATTTCTATTTCTTTCTTCTCTGTTTTACCATTTGGGTCTTTTTACACACCTAACAGCCAGTTAAAGAAAGCAATTGATAAGATGTGTAAACAAGTAGGTTTGAAAAGAAGAGTCGTTGAAAAGGCAGGGAAAAGTTTGAAAAGAATGTTTTGCAAGTCAGACCCCTTTGGGAAAAGATGTTGCACAGAAGGCTGTGAGATGTGTGATAACAATTTGAAATTAAACTGCAAACAAAGTGAAGTGGTGTATAAAATACCATGTGAGAAAAGTGGATATACAACGATTCCAAAGAGGGATTTGATTGGTGAGACATCGCGGAGTGTGGGTGAACGCTTTATGAACACATAAGTAATTACCGAACAAAGCACCATTCCACCAGCATTGCATGGAACATCATAAGGGGAAATAGACTAGCTTCAACGTGGAAACAAAAGGCATACACAAAAATGATCCTACCAAGAGACAAATTTCAGAAAGTGAGAATAGCCTATCTTGTTAGCGACATATCATTATACATATTGAACTATGTCAGGATTGTCGAGGCAAACCAAGATCAGATTAAACTCTTTGTCTTAAAAGCAAGTCTTCCCCACTTTATTCCTTAGAACCTGCCACCTTATGGGTCTTTTCATGATTGCCCATTCTTTTGTTCTTCGTTTGTGTATTAACATTTAACATTAGTTGTGCATTACACCACCACGAGGAATATGTATGCAGTATGCTGATATGTATTAAATTACATTTTCTTAATGGTTGTATGCATCAATCTGGGGGCAGTAGAGCCTACCTCTGAAATTTTGGAAGTACCTTTTATCACAATCCACAAATCAACAGAGTCTCTTTAATCTCATGCCCCACCACTTCCATTTCCTGTTCTTAACCACTGCGGAAAATTGTCGATCGTCATACTTGTTCTTTGGTTTATCATTTTTACTATTCTTGTAATATTTAGCAATTATCTTGACGGATAATTCACATTTGTGAAATCGGTAATCCGTATTTAAATGAGAAACTTTTAATAGTAATCTAAAGTGCAAATTAGAGAGACAGTATTCTGAAAACGACTTATATCTCTTTTAAAATTTTCAAGCAGTTAATGAATCATTAAAGGAAATAAAATACAGACGATGAAATTATAAATTAACAAACGGCGGCTGGGTAGCAAAACGCATTTCAAATTAGACTTACGTCGTTTACACATAAGCGCTTTATAACTACAATGTTATCTGGTTGAATGTGAATGTACTTTATCAAGAATAACTTCATATTAGTTTCTCTCGCTTTTGGAGCCTACAGAGGGAAAAGCAAAAGGTTAGCAGGACACGCAACTACAAGGGACGTGAGAATCCCAACGGTAACAATCAGCGAAAAATCCAGTGTAGATCTAAAATAATTAAAGGAGTTCAGGAAAGCTGTTGTAAAATAACTCCAAAATTATTCACCAAAAGTCATGATTATGAAAAGTACACATGCGAGATGGTGTTACTTAAGATGTTTGAAGAGCGAGGGTACCTGCAACATGTTACATGTTACATACAAGTACCATACACTTTAAAAACGTCCCGTTCAAATTAAATCGGAAAGGTCAAATGGGCTCTGAACTCTAAAAAAGTTCAAATATTTGACTAGTTTTGTTCAAGGCTCAAAATGAATCATATCTGGTTCAAAAGGAATCAAATCTAGTCAAATATTTGATCCCTTTTCGGTTCAGTGCCCATTTAATCCTTTTCCTGCTCAATTGGAACCGGACGTTTTAGAGTATAGTGGTACAGCAGGGGTAAATGTCGACAATATTTGAGATTGCCTTCAGTAACCGTCTCCTCTTCCTATAAAAATCTGTCGTAGAAAGCAAATTTTACTGCATTCGGCAGTCTGATGATACCAGATCAGCGGATGCCTTACGGAAACCAGGGTTTGACAGATAAAAGAGAACTTTTGCTTCAGCGCTTTTTCTTAACTGATTATTTATCAGAATATAGAGACCAAGAAGAGATTTCTCAAGTCAGGAGAAGTATTGAATTTGTATTTACAGGCGCGGATCCAAGGGAGAGGGTGCTTTTACGGTCTCAGCCCTCCCTTTTTCGCCAAATTAACAATAAAACATACGGGAACATAGCAGTTCAACTCCCTCATTTCCCTGCTTTCTCTAAAGGCAAACCCCCTTTTTGGAATTTCTGGATCCGCGCCTGATTTATTATTGTTGAAGGAGAATTTCTTTCCTATTTTAAGAGAAACAATTTCCTACCGTATGCAAGGTTAAACCACCCCTAAGCTGTGACCAATCAGTGTTAGAACGTGTTGACAGGGCATTCTGTTTTTGATAGTTGCATTTCAAAGTGCGAAATTGTGGCGCAGAATTAAAGTACCCAACAGAAAGTTGTGGAAACATAGGCCTACTTTGAATGTGCCTCTTATAAATTATAAATGGAGATTTCCACGTAATTCATAGTATTCGGCAGTCTTTTTCTCTCTCTCTCTCTTTCAGTTTCCGAATCCTCGACAGTTAGAAATTTCTTTATCATTCTCTCTTCGCTTTACTTTTCACACTAAGAAGTACTCTTTTAAGTCACATATGTACATGCACGGTTTTATTCAAGTTTAAAATTTCCTAGAGCACTCGTTCGAAAAACTCTCGCTAAAGTAATGATCAATAAACTTTTACCATGATGTATTTTAAAGCATGGAGCCTAAAGTAAAGAGTCTAAAGTAAACATCTGTAGGAAAATGAAAGCAAAGGGCCGGATTGTTGTCGTGTTCGCAAGCATCGACTATGAAGCTAAGAACGTAAGCGTATATAGTAGCTCAGTCAGTAAAAATCAGTGTTAAACAGCCTGCATTTTATGTTAATTAGCCACGAAATAAATTTTTCCTGTTCCACAATTTGCATTACATTCTAATATTTGATTTTACCGTGCCTTATTATAGCAACAATGACGCTCACCATTGACTTGTACTTTGCCAAGTGGTTTGCAAAGTACATGAGTTTCACTATTCCCTCTTCACAAATTTGCTTTTATTTAGCATTCACACTTAAAGACTATGTTCAATAGATGAGTAAAACGTCACAAGATCAGGATAGAAGTGAATCGATAAAACTCTACAAACAAAAGAGTGAATATCAATAGAGTGTCAATTCTCTCCAAGAATACTGAAATTCACTTCAGGAAAAAGGAAAATTTACTCTTAGAGTAAGTTTCACTCTTAATGGAGTTAATTGCCGCTCTTTAAGAGTCAACTTAATAACATTCTCTCTTCAAACGAGTGATATTCCATACTCATTTTATCTTAAAATGAGTTTATTTGCATAATATCTGGTAATACTGTATATGACTTGTATCTGGTTCAGCTTTCGGAGTTCGATTGTTTATTGTGGGTCTTCAAAGTGTTCCAGGAATTGACTTCTCTGAAATTCCTTTTTCTTTCTTAATACAGGAGAAACTGTAAATGTCAATGTCAGTATGCTCGTATACAGTTTTGGACCTATCTTGGAATCAAATATGGTAAGCTCATTATCCTCTCTGCAAAAATGTTGTAAAATTTGAAACGATTCTGATTATCAAGTCACCGAATTGGGATCTGACCAATTGTTTGACTTGGTTCAGGGGTGGTTAAGCATCTGTTCATATCTAAGCAGGACCCTGACAAACTTTTTACCACATTTATGTTCGACGCCACTAACTGCCCGGCCTTGATTAACAGTTAACATTTTTTAAAATTGGGCAGATATTCCACGTCAATAGATTCACTATGGGAAGTGAGTGGCTACCGGGGGAAAGGACCTTCTCTTGCAAGGCTCTTCGAGCTTCACATTTGATTAATTTAAATATGAATTAATTATGAGCAAGTAATATCGCTTTGTTTTCGAGCTCAAATTAAAAATCGTTATTTTTGGTTGACATGTTCAAGACCACCTGACTCGTCTCGCTCTAGTACTTATGGCTATTAATGTTTGACGTGCCGTTCCAAATTGTCGGCAAATTTGTGGTTTTACATACCATTTGCAGAAGAAATAAAGACACTGTAACACTTTTTATTTTACCACCTTATTCTTCATGTATGACTAGTGTCATTTGTTCTAAAGTCATTGAGCACCCACCATGAATCGTTCATTCGTAAGGTACCTTCTTTTCTATGTACATGTTCATATGTTAATACAAATTACAGGATTCAATACATGCAATTAAGAAGACGTTTTGTCACTTTGTAACGATTTGTAATGAATTTTTCCATAAAAGTGTTGACAAAGCATCCGTCCGGAAGCCTGTACATTATTTCTCTCTTACGTTTGCTCCCTTTCAAGCCCCAAACTTCCCACCTGCCGTTTGCCATGAAGCAAACTAAATCGCACTTGTACTAAGCGATAAACAAAACTCAGTGTTTTTGAGATACGAAAACTGGCTTTCGTCTCTGTCGAAAGCTGTTTGAGTCTTTACAAGCCACTTATCAATTCAAGACCCTGGATGCCTATTATTTGATCACATCTCCTTGAGCTATAACATGTCTTGTTGCCATCTACACAAGCCAATTTAAAATCCACTGTATAGTCTGGCTTTGGTTTAGTCGGATTCTGTACAGTCAGTTCGAAATTCATGATATTCAAATGGATGCGATAAATTCCCTTTTGCATATTCACTTAACAGTGTCATTTTCTCAAAGTTGCGCAAAGGGCCAGATGTCCCCAAGGGAAAAGAAAAATATCGTTATTTAATTTGGCCCTTCTAAAGAATATCGCACGGGAAAATGTGTAACCATGCCTTTTGATGAAAAGGCAAAAAGCATTAACTAACAGAGAACACGGATTCAAATTAATTAAAGGGTTAAAGAAAAAAATTAAAACCTTACCAACGAAATGTTGGGGCGAAACATAGAGAGCAGGGGGAATCGAGTTTAAATCACCGCTTCTGCGGATGGGCTTCCAGGGTGAGAAGCCATGAGGAGCATTGAGGATATTAGCATATATCTCCTACCTCGTAACGCGCCACTGCTTGTTATTAACAGTATTCAATGTCTACGAGCTTTCATTTGGAGCCCAGTTTTCTTAAGCAATTACGATAGGTTCTTGAATCATCATTTATTATTTTATAAGTGTATTAATGATTATATTTTAGTATAGATTAATCAACCATGTTCCGAAGATTTTCCTAGGGAAATATCACGAGATCTTGATTCAATTTTTTCTAAAATTTGTTCCATTAAAATTTTGAATCTTGCATCCCCTATCTACGCAGCAATATACTATGGACATGTACTTCAGACAAGAGTGGATGGATCCAAGATTAAAATTCAACCACGACATCCAGCTCTATTTGACATCAGAAATGATTGACAGAGTTTGGGTACCTGACACTTACTTCATCAACGAAAAGGATGCAAAATATCATGAAATAACGGCGAAGAATTCACTGCTCAGAATAAACAAATACGGCAGAATGCTCTACAGTACCCGGTAAGAAGAGTTGCTTCAGATCATTTTTCTAAAGTCCTCCCCACCCTCTAGCAAATCGCCATTCGGCGAAACCAAACTCTAAACTGCTTTCGAAGAAGCTATTACGTCCACTGAAGGACAACATTTAAAGACCAACCTCACGGCCCTCAAACCATTTACATCATCATTGGTTTGTCATGTATGGCTACATTCTAGACTGGATGAAAAGAACAGATACTACACATGATAAGAAGAATCGTTACAGATGTAGATAAGTATATTGAAACTTTGCTCTCCTTTTGGCAGCCCCCCCCCCCAACCCCAAGGAGGTAGCTGATCTTCAAACCTAAAACAGACCCCAAATGAGCTACAAACAGGGTCGTCGATCTGCTTTTGGATTGGGGAGGGGTACAATTTTGAAACAGACTGAACCACGGATCATGTCCCTGACTGGATTCTCATATAAACAATCCGCCCACATGCGAACGCAGGCGCCCAAGTGTACGCACACAAACAAGTATATATGTTTACTAACCTGCTAACGTTGACACGCACATACACAAAACATAGCGGACGCATTATAATGCAGCATTGTTACTTTAATAGGCTCAAATAGAAATTTCCGAAGACATGAAGACATCTGTACAACACAATGTTGTATTTTGTGTACTCTGCCTGTTGTTTTTAAATCTGCCTGAATTATTAGGGGTAAAACCCACACCAATATTTTCATTGGTGGCAATAGCCCACCTGTCTCCTTCCAAGATCGACGCTCCTGACTACGACTACACATTGCTACCACCATAGCGTTATCTATCTTTTCAAAATAAATTTAGACATTACTGCAGTAAATCAGACCATAAGATCCTCTCCCTATCGTGTGCATCTGAATGATTGTCTCTTGTAAGGTAGACTTGATTTGATTCATATATTTCCTAACGTTTTTACTGTCTTGCTAGGACCGATTTTGTGGCAACTGAGCAAATTAAACAGCTTGGTCAAAAAATGTAAGAACTGTCTGCTGAGAATGCAAAAACTATGGAAGTTGATCCAAAATCTAACAATCTTCTGAACAAAATGTAACAATATGAAGATTCAAATCGGGCGGCATTGCAGAAATCCAAAATGACCGTCGTACTTATTGAATGACCTCTTCGATTCCTAAAGGATACACCTTTGGGTGTCTTCTGTGTGATTATGAAGAGTCAAATCGACGATTTCTACCCTCATTGCATTAGACCGAAGATTGTTGCATTTTTGTTTAGATCCGGTCAGGGTTGCTCCATTAGTAGGCAAGATGTAATGTAATGGTTTGAAGCACGCCCATTACTGTACGTATTGATAAAACTTGAAATAACCAACAAAATCAACGTAGGCTACATGTCGGAAATAGTCGACCATTCTGATTTTAATGGAAATACCCACAATTCCATAAGATGAACTAATGCTCAGTTTCGCAATCAAATTTCAAAATAATGAGGCCGTATTCACACCACAACGAATTCGGATCCGATTCCGATCCGATTTTTGCGTTTTTGTTCAAATCTTTTCCCTCTCTGGACCGGAAAGTGCCAAAAGTTTGTCAAATATGTATGAATTGCATCTGATGTTTTGAAAATAAAATGCTATAATCTAAAATCAAAAGAGTGAATTTAAGACTCTTTAAGAATACGACAGCCACCTTAGTATTTTAGTGAAATATCGCACTTTCGTTGAGAATCTTCTCATTGTTCCATTGTGGACAGAAAGTTGTTTAATTTTTGACCAACTTTCACAGTCATTGCTTTTTTGAAAGACAGCTATCACATTTTGGATGATGTTGTTGCATTTTGGTCAGGTTGTTACAAAATGGGTCGCAACAGACAAAACTGGCACACAAAGAAGCGAATAAATTTTAAGGTTAAACCTTTACCGTTGTGCTCCGATCGGGGCATATTTGAGCGCCACGGGAGTGGGCGGAAAAGCGGACGTAGCACGCCCCGCATGACCTTAAACTATTGTCTCTCTCGTTGTTGTGGCCGAATTTTCGGGTAGCTACTCGCAGTTTCGAGCTCCGCGTGAAACAATAAAGCTGGGTGACAGCCGAGCTCTCCGTATGGGTCCAAAAGGACCCAAACAACGGTAAAGGGTTAAACAAGCTAGCAGATGGTGTTTATCTAGCTCCGTGTCTGATTCTGCTGCATTCCTATCATTCTGCAAATCACATCTGTACATTATACGCGAAGTCTTTTTGTAGGTAAACAATAAACACGCAATGGGCCTACGCACCACTTAAATGTGCGCAGTTGTAATAGACTTTTTACGGGTCGTGCGTATCCGACTAAATGTAAAAATTAACTATCTTCATTTGTCGCAGTAGATTGTAATCTAACGCCCTTGCTCCAAATGTATTACGTCTATTCGAACCAATTGTAACCCGATATTACGATGTATCTTTTTCAATCGAATAACCACACGAAGATGCCCTAATAGAAATTTACGAATTGCTTCCATGGCTAATTTTAAAATAAATCTCAAAAGAGATTTAATTCATGTATATTTATGTATATGCACTATATACATACATAGATATACATAAGAGCAATCAATAATACTTTTTTCGAAATATGTAATACACTTTACACGATTGAATAATTCAGCATTACCGAAAGTATTTGTAATCTCTTCTCTTTTTCCTTTTCCAACAGGCTAACAATGACGGCTAGCTGCCCAATGGACTTGGCCTTATTCCCCTTTGACAAGCAAATCTGTTCATTGATCCTCGAAAGCTGTAAGTACTGCAACCAAAAGGGTAACGTAAAAGATAGTCCTAAGACCCCCTTGGGTTCTGGGACCCCTGGGTGAAAAATTATTAAATTAGACAAAATAATATGGTTAAATAGTTTAAGATATGTAAATTAAGTTCAATATTACATTAACTGTAGGAATGGATACATTTTAGTAATATTGGCGGTTTCATAGAGGATACTTTATAATTTTAAGTGTTTTTCACTGCAGTAAGCTTTGCTTGAAGGAATTCGTTAGATACGAAATTCATTTACTTCGATCAATGTAGAAAAATGTCCTTTTTTAGGAAGTGAAAACTACATCTCGATAACACATAACCTTGGGGGGGGGGGGGGTTCTAGTTTTCAAAGTAATGCAATTTTTTCTTGAGATATAGCCTAGTACATTATGGAGAATTATGATGTCACGCGGCACTTATATTTTACATTGCGTTCGATTTACTTATGATTTAAAGCCGCTTTATTTACTTTGGTTTCAGCCATCGTTACTCTAGTGACTAAGAGTGACAACCATAAAATAAATTTTAGTATTATCATCTTGTATTAATGAATTTTTCGACCCTTGGGTTAGGATCTTCTTGAGTTAAACTAAGACAGACATTAAGAACACGATATACATGTATACAAACATATATAAACACAAATATACACAAATTTCTAGTAGCTTTCCGATCAAACTTCAAAATAGCAGTAACCTTAAGGTCTTAAAGATACTAGGGAGAACCACGGACTTCCTATACATGGACAGAGCATACTGCACGTTAGATTGTCGTAACCGTACGTGTGAGAAAAGGGCACCAAGATGGCTGTCTGCTATTGTTTTGTGTGGAAGTTTGGACTTGCTCAAGTCAATTCACAGATTTGGCAAGAAAATCGAAATATTTTGAAATATGGCAAGTTAAGGTCAAAATCACTTCACGTATTGCAGGAATATGATATTCTTTCCCATTCAAGTTCAATTTTTGCTTAAAGTATTGCACAGTCGTCGTCAAATCAGACGATTTATAGCTTCACGGTGGCCATCTTGGTGCCCATTTTTGGCCCCTGGCGGTGGCGACAGTCTACGGATAGGAGGTAGGCCTACACGTTACATGCTCTGCCCAGTATGTAAGTCCGTGTGGAGAACCCAGTGATCCTTACAAGGTGGATAGTGATTAAGGTTGATTGGTTCTGCAATTATCCTACCAGTAGACCATCATTCTTTTCTGTTCAGTAAGGGTTTTAATTCGTCGACGGAGACGCCTTCAGCTACCTGAAACAGGGACCAGATCTGGTGGAATCTGGTAACTGATCTCTTAATCACCTTTACTGTGAAACCTGTCTCTCTCATGATCCCAATTGTCTCCTTTTGTAACTCACTGTTAGATGTACTGTCAACAAACGTCACTGTCCCAGAGTCATCATTCACTTATTCCCTTTCCTTTCAAACTATTTATTGCAAAAAGTTCCAATTTCAAACTGAATTTCAAAAGTCCGTGTTTTCTCCGTATTTTGATCAAATATGTCTGTTTTCTTTGGGATTCATGTCGACCAAACTCCCTAGAGAGTGTGTCAACTTTGGCAAAAACCCGTGACTGTTTGTCAAGCATGGGACAAGAAGTTAGTCCGTCCACTCCAACCTAAGTACTTGTCGCAGCTTAACAAGGAATTTGTCGTGATCTAAAAAATGCCATTTTGAAAATAATTCCGACTCCTTGTCGCACATGTAACAAGGAGTCGTCTTCTTTCCACGGAATAGCGTACGAGGGTTTCGAATTGAGCTATAATTTTGTCAAAAGGCAATAAGTTGATGAAAAAGGAGCTGTCCGGGTAGAGTAGAAATCCATTTTGAAATTGAAAATTGTTTCAGTCCAGGCTTCTGTGGAACTGTCTAGGGAGCTGCATGCTACCCTGCTCTGACTTGAAGACGTAATGATTTGTTTTAAATTAGAAGGGGTTAGAGTTAAAGTTGTAACTGTCATGTATTGTGAGATTGATAAAAACCTTCAAACCATTTCTGAAGCTCAATCTTTTTTTAGTAGTAAACATATAGACAGTAATT
Organism: Holothuria scabra; assembly: GCA_037179385.1. Taxonomy (NCBI): domain Eukaryota; kingdom Metazoa; phylum Echinodermata; class Holothuroidea; order Aspidochirotida; family Holothuriidae; genus Holothuria; species Holothuria scabra. The sequence goes on along the minus strand of CM074192.1, from coordinate 12,861,631 downwards.
CCATAAGCACAATACAGCGTATATTAAGTTATAAAACTTAAAAGAGATCTTTAACTGAATTTTTAAAGTTTGGTGACCATTTCTTTCTGAAGTAATACGCAGCTGAAATTCTTTGTTTGAGAAATTTGTTTCTTGAAAAGATAAAAATTATTTTGATTACCCAATTAGTCTTTGTCTGTAAGTATTGAAATTTACTTTACAGATATTTTTAAGTTTAAACATGATGAAAGATACTTTGAAGAGAAATAAAACAAAATTTAGCTGTTGCATCAAAACAGCTTTGGTGGGACTGCACCCTTATCCTATACCTTACCTGTCATTTGCTGTGAATCCTCTCAGATCTTGTTCATGCCATCACCATAAAGTGTTCTCTCTTTTCTTTCGTTTCCTTTAGACGCTTACTCGAAAAATGGCATCTACTTTCATTGGCTAAAAGAGGGCGCTATTTGGATAGACCCGAGTATTTCTCTTCCCCAATTTAGTTTGGAGGGGCATACAATTGGCGATAACATTGCTGAGTACTATGGTGAGTATTGGAGAACAGCTGTATGTTGCATTCCTCGTGACTCGTTAAAATCGTCTTACATTATAACAGAAAAGTTTCCACTTTCATCGTAAAATCTCTTGTAATGTAACGAGCCCCCTCGGATTGTATCAAATTTTTCAGCTTGCTTATGTTAGCATTGTAATCCACTCATTGATATTCACAACATCGATTGCTTCATTCAACTCACTATGGATGAAGCACCCTTTGCTTAACGAGCAATTGGCGCCTGAGGCCAACGCATATTGTACCTGTTGAAATCATTTTCCAATTGTCTGCGTATACCGAGGTTTATTTCGATAAACCGAGTATTGAAGTACAATATTAGAAGCATGGAAGCACAACCTCGGATGTAATATTATTACGTTAGAAGACTTCCATTCATTGCACGTTTATCGCTCAGGTGGAAATTTGTCTCGTTTTTAACAGAAAAATCAATCTTAAACTACCTAGAGGCTTTAAAAAGGTAACAATTAAAATTGTGAAATAGACTTCGAGGGTACCCAGTTGTTCTTTAAGCTAGCAGATTCTGTTTAATTTCATTTTTTGTTTCATTTTCATTGATTTGGGAATTCATATTTAAATAATATTTACACAGATTCTTAGAAAATCTGACAACCCTGCCAAACTCTTCAACATCCCTTGGAGAAAGACCAAACGACTACGCACCGCTCCCCACAGGCTAAGCAGGGATATTTCCACGCACGTTTTAGTAAAGACACAAAATTTGATTTATCGCAGTCTTTAGACAGACAAAAAGCTATATTTGACTCAACGTGTGGCATATTTAGACACAATTGACAGCCAAATCGATCTACACTCGTCTTAGCCAAAAAGAAAATGGGCGCCGTTAAATTGAAGGGTCGATTCTGTCACTCCATACAGTACTAATTCTTCTAACCTTCTTACTTAAGTCCCTCGCACAATTGGTTGAAATTCACCCTCATCCAGACACAATCTCAGTTTATATTGCTTCATGAACAGTATAGAAAAGCTCAATGTGTTTAATCCGCAAAACACTCTCAGTAAAATTCAAGTGTAATGTGAGCTTTGTTACTTCGCACTGTTTGGTCAATCAAAAAGGTGAGCCAATGGAGAGTTTTTGCTACCCCCTACAAGAAATCTAGTTTGGGGTGAGAGGGTTTGCCCTTTACATCAGGAAATAAGGTGTTGGAGCCTTAACCCATTAACAACCAAACCAAAACGCATATGCTAGGAAATGCTGTTGCACAATGAAAGTCATCGCAAATATTGCTTATTTACAACAAATAAAGAAATTAGCTATGCACTGCTTTTTAGTACAGACAAATTCACTACCTTGAGTATTTGAAAATTTTGCAACAATCTGCACATAGCCACCAATAACTATGTTAAGCTGGCTATTTCCCCGGTGTTGTAACCGAGTAGATAAAAACTTTCGCTGGGGTTCTGATTTAACAGATTCACAATGAGGGCACAGGAGGGGCATTTGCCGCGGAGCCTTTGCCCCCAGATTCCCTAATTTGGGACCAAATTAACCTTTCCTGAGGTGTTAAATTTTCACCAAAGAGACGTGCTAAAATCTCATAGCTTCCGAAGACTTCGCCTTTAAGCTATCACCAAAGCTTTCCGCGTAGAGTCTACATGGAATCCAACAAGAAATATAGCAGCCTAGCATTCCATCTCCTAAAACGATTAGATGTTCTTGCACTGATACTCAATTTTCACCCAAAGCTATCACAAAGCTCGGAAATTCCGTGGGCTTCGCACTTGGATCGCCACCTTGGCTTCGTCTTTGAACCCAGCAGACCCTGAGTTGTGGTTGCCTTCATTCTACCCGCAAACCTTTAGCTTTGTACACTTCTTTGCCCTACGCTCAACATTTTCCTTCGTCCCTCATTCGCGTCCAACTTTAAAAGCTTTTTGCCAACCCCTGCTAATGGGTCAGCATCTCTGTGGCAAAATATGTAACCAAAGACATAACGATTACCCTGGATAGCAATAAACTTTTATCACAGTTAAGATGCAAAACATGGCCTAGCTAATCTTTTCAGGATCAGTTTTGTATGCGCAATAATGGAACCATAGTTTCCCTGGTTTGGAAACTCCGCGAACTAACTGCTTATGTTGAGATTCCGGTTTTCGTCAGCCACATGACGTTGATAGTACACGAGAGCCTTGTTGTAGGACTCTTCATAGGTTTGATTAAGATTTCTGTCCTAAATTAGAACAGCCGTAAAAGCGAGAACAACTTGAACTGTACCCAGACTAAAAAAACCGGGATAATCGAAGGCTGAGCTAGCAACAGTAACTTGGTAAGCACACTCAACAGTTCCGCGAAATTTGCTTAGCATAGTTGCAGTAGCACTGTATTACGTTAGATTAGTTCGATTAAACCATTTTAACAAACGAGTGTAACGGTTCATCAGACAAGTATACTACACAATATTTATCAGTAACTAGGTCTACTCCACCTTTACAGCACACTGACTGCGGTACGTATGACAAGCCTGTAAGGCCCACTGAATGTCCTCAGCGAAGGTCTCCAAACGCCAGGCCTCGGAACCAGTATTTTGCGCTTAAAAAGAGAAAATGAAACCCGAGAATATAGGATTTCTTCATTTATTCAAAAATCTTAAAAACTTACTGATGAGGAGGCCGTTTGCAGTTCTCTTTTAGCCCTTGGGTCAACCTTAATTTTACCTCCCAGCAGAAACAGTACATCACTCAAAGGAGCCATATCGCTACCGATCGATCGTGTGCATCTTGGAAGTCACGTGATGAACTCTTTTGAAGAGCTCAACATGCTTTTACGGATAGTTACGGACGCACCTAACAAAACTATGAACGTACATACAGCTTCTACGTCTTTGCATACACAGTGTACGTAAGAAGTTTCCCAACCAGGGAAAGGTGTAATAACTATGATGAAACAAAAGCAGTAAATTTGTTGATGGCAATGGCGATCATTTTTGAAGTCCCCGACCACTCCATTTATTCCAACGCTGATTTACAAGATATTCGAAATTTTAAGGAATGGCATATATTAAGTTAGTAGGCTAACATAAATTTGTTCAAAAAAAAATTGAATAACTGTTTATGTTGTCCGAAATGAGCCAAACTGAGCGAAAAAACTTCTCTCACAAATTCATAAAAAGATCTAAACTGGGACAAGTTGGAAGAAAAAATCCTTGATGAGAAAGCGTCTGATGAAAATATTGTAATCGAGGGCTCCTTCTGTCCTTAGGCATATGAAAATGTACAGAAAAATAACGCATGACTCACATAATACGAGATCCAGAAGTTAAATTAATAAGGCTTTAATGGATTGAGTGGGAATCAATTTCCTGCAGTAAAAAGCTGGAAAGGGCGGTTTTTATTTCTTGAATTGGAATGAAATATGTTGAAAAGGAAAGGTACAATAAGTTTACGCTGTAATCCTCATGTCATATCGTGTTCGAAATTTTCTAAAAAGTTTCTTTCTTCTGTGTAGTGGGAAACTATTCTCAGTTAATGATTGACTTTTACCTCGGTCGTCAACTATCTTACTACGTCATCCAAACATACGCACCATCTAGCTTGATTGTTGTAGTTTCATGGGTATCGTTTTGGATCCCAAGAAAAGCGACGCCAGCTCGAGTTGCACTGGGCATTACCACCGTCCTTACCATGACGACAATAATGGGCAATGCAGGGTCAAGCCTACCAAAACTTTCGTACGTGAAAGCGATTGACATATTCCTTGGTAAGATATACTTCATTTGAGTAACCACAAGAAAGGGGTGGTGGTGACCATTGAATGGGTTGGCTGTCACCATTGTCAATGACATACATATTGATATATAGAACTTAAAGGCACTTAATCGTCAACCCAAACCAAAATTTCACACGGGGCTAAAATTCTCAATTGGTACTGTTTTTTGATTGCATCAAATTAAAGAAGTGCATTGCCAAGAGCATGCTCTGAGAGTGATCTGATTATACATAGGTGCTACAACTAAGGTTGTCTTTGTAAGTTGTACTATAACGTACATATTCGTAATCTTTCGAGGTTGTTAAGGTCTTGTCTCTTCCTAATGGCCGAATCGAGATCACAGAAAATTCCTGGCAAATATGCGCCAGAATTTTTCATTTAAATCTTTGTATTACTCATTCTTTTTGATTCTGTAAATTTTACAAGCTATTTTTAAAAGCCTATAAATTTCCAATTCACAATTTTGTGCCAGTGAAACTTCAACAAATCTACTTTTATTTAAATTAGCAAAGGACCCCAGCCAATTTGGTCACATTTTGGTAAAGTTGTCTCAAAGCAGTCCTCATGCTGATTTTCTGTTACTGTCAATTCATGGACGCATTACATGTATACCTCGTAGTAGGCTTACCTCAAGCGTTCCAGAAGAGGTACATGCTGTAACCACTGTCCAATATTTCATATTTTCATAAATATTTTAGGTGTTGTGCTAAACCTCACCCATTCTTTTTCAGTAAGAGCGTACCCATTCGTCTGTGGCAGTGTAGCAATGTTATCTTAAATGTTCATCTGCTATTAATTTAGAGAAAGATTAAAAGTGAGTGTTTTGCATGCATATTCTACAGCTGTACAAAGACGATTTATACTAATTTCGTTCAACAGGTGTTTGCTATTTCTATGTATTTGCTGCACTGATCGAGTACGCGGTAATCAGTTACTATGACTTACCACAATTTGAGCAAGCGAGAAGTTTGATCAAAGAAGCTAGAAAAACGAAGGATGAACAAGAACCAGAGGTAAGACTTCGTTCCATCAAATCAGGGAAGGTATGGGTAGGGAATTTTGTTTTAGCGTAGTTGATGTACGAATTTTAAAGTATAATCAGAATTTGACCGGGAACATTAAAGGAAAATATTGTGTTTGAAATGCCCCAACAAAGAGTACAAAGAAAATAGCTCAGACACTATCTAACAATTCAGTCTTAATTTTAAACCCCATCCATAGCTACATATCTTCCAATACTATGCGCAAGAATAGCCATGAACGTTGCATCTTTTGAAGTGTCGAAAGTTTGGATGAACAAATTACTCATGAGCATCAAAATTGAAACAACTGAATTTCTTTAAAAGAAGACTACCATATTGCCTTACTTTTCATACTCTATCATCCTGTCTCAATAAATATTAGTTTCAAGTGGATGAACGCTTTCTTCTTTTAACCGATCTTTATCAGAATATAGAGACATTCCAGGTCTTTTGTAGTTGTAAATATTGCCTGCATGTGAATAAATTTATCTTCATTGAAATTGCTCCCTTTCTTCACTCCCTCTCCCTTTTCTTCTAGGACGATTCGTCCGAGATAAACAACGGAGATGTACGAATTAGCGTCGCCAATGATCATGACGTCATTGAAAGTCACGTGGAAGTCGATGATAAGGATGTCAATGTGTTGCAGGTGCTTCTGTGTTCCTCCATCGCAAGCTGCAGACGAAAAATGACCGACATCGGGTTTGATCCTGATGTCACTGAGCATCGTGCTCGAATTTTTTTCCCTGTTACCTTCATCATCTTCCAGGCTGGATACTGGATTTACTTTAAATTCTTAGCACAAGAAAGCATTGAAGAACTGATGAGAGCTGCTTTGGAAGCATAACTAAAGCGGCATCTTTGGAACAACAGCATGAAAAGTATCATGCTGGGCATTTACCGCCATTCTGTGCATTGAACGCCAAATCAGTAATTCGAAGGAATCATTTCGAAGTAAGGCAAAGCCCATAGCCAAAGTTAACCAGGAGAGTGGTGCTTTCTGAAAGAGTTTTGCTTTTTGCAAAGTTACTAAAAATTATACCGGTATCTGTTACTGACCAATAACTTGATATTCCATGGCTTGCAAAATCAAGGCCTTTTTTATTAATCTCCATAAACGGGGATTTTGTCCCAAACTAGTTTCCGCTCATATAGACTTTATATTTTAAGTGCATGTGAACCTGTATATTTTCAATTTAAAAAAAGAAAAAAAAAGATACATAACTGCGTGGTACGGTGGCTTCATAGGGACATGGAAAGAAAAAAGCTCGAAAGATCGAAATTGCGACTTTTAAACTCAGAATTTCAATTTTTAAACTCAACAGTTCGAACTTAAACCTCGAAATTTCGAATTTATAAAGTCAAACTTAATCAGTCAAATTCATACAAACTGTCAGCGAGTCAATACAGCGATATGACACTCAGGAACGTCTTATGCTGTCTGTTGCATGTAGCTAGTATGTATACGTAGGTCGCACCATAAACCAGTGCTTCCACAATGTGAAAATAGATTTCCTGAACAACTCCCTTAAATTAACCGAAATCAAGATGCCATTTCCCGTAGTAAGCATCAAAAAGAAAAAAACAAATCTTACACCCTCCCACGATAAAATGCTGTGATTTACACTTATCCTTATAAGTTGCGCATGGAGTATCATTTTCATTGCTTATTTTACTTTTATTTACGTTTACGTTTGTACTTGTCGCATTCGAATGTGGATCGTTAGTTAGTTACTTAGATGGAGTTTTACGGCCCAGTTTCCAAAATATTGGTTCAAGTCGAGTATCCCACTGCCTTTTTCCAGTTGTGGCTTACTGGCTTGTTTTCCCTACTCCATTGCTTATCATGTTGAGCATCACGCACAATTCGAGAGTAGAAGTCGAAATTTCGAGTGTAAAAGTCGATTTAGGAGCTTTTTTTCAGGCTCTTTTTTTTCTTTCCATGTCCCCATTAAGCCACCATAGTCTGGTAGTACGCATGGCAATGTAGTAAAACCATTTCGAAAGTTTTTGTCACATTAAACTAAAACAAAATTCAAACCTAACTACCATAATGCACAATATTACAATAAGAACTTGGTGTAATATTTTTTTTTTACTGCAAGACTTTACAATCGTTGACCTTTTAAACACAGCTGTTTTATTTTAAGGATATCCTTTGCATTTCAGTTCAGAAGCCTAAGCAGTGTATATGTGAGTGCCGTCCATTTGAAATCAATCCAAAGCACATTCCGTAGTGATGATAACACCTCAAAGGAAAAGAGCAGTCGCCCCAAACTTATTTTAAAACAATGCATACATCCTGCAATCTTCTCCTTTGTTTCTTCTAACTATCTTTTAGGATATTTCGGGAATTATATATTGTACATTCAAAGTACAACAAGCAGATGATTCAATCACATTTTTAAGTGAAAAGAGAAACTACGGTTATATGATACGTATGAGCCATTCATAAAACAGGATAGGCTTCTACACTTATTCAAGTGGGGGTGACTGCAGCTACCCTTTAAGCCGTTATATAGCAATATTAATGCTGGGTATCATTGTTTTTTTAGGGATGGTTCAGATTTTCAGATATATTTATGCTTTTGACGTTTAAATTTTGTACATATTTGTTGTTTTGTTTTGTTTTTAAATTCACTACCTTCATAATTTCTGGAAGTGGCTATGAAGGAAATAATCATCACGAAAAGACAAGGAACATTATAAGCATTCTTTAAATCGCAGTAGACCATTGAAAACCAAAGGAGGCAAATCCTTGTCTGAGTATTAACCATTAGTTTTTACCAGTTTGTTTTAATAAAGAAGTCTACAAACTTCTAAGAGAGTTTGCAATAACAGTTTCTACTACTCTTTGACCACTTCACTTAACAGAAGTTGCTGTTTCCAAGGATACAGCCTATGTACTGACGTAAGCTTCATTCGAGGACGGAACATAACATTTGTTTTTAATATTATGACAATCAAAATACTTTTATTGCGATATGTTTGGTACAACTTTCAACAGGCTCTTAAACCGTGAAATTTTGTTCGCTAATCATAGCACGTACTTTATTTTGTTTTAACTTATTTGATTTTCATACATAGACCATTCTTAAGACCGCATTCAATGTAAACAGGATTTATTATGTTCACATAAAAACGTTGTGTTGTCATTGCGTATTGCTGAACGGAATTTTGAAAATCAATTGTACTTTTCTTGAGAATAAATAAGGATTGCTGCGCCTTTTGTTGAGTAAAATAAACTGTCCGCATTGTGTATTCATTCCTGAGACAATTTGTTACCAATACTCAAGTTTCTATTTAAGATGGAGGATGGGGGGTCTCATCGTTTCCATGCACGTGTTTATCTTACGCTCATATCCGACCTATACACCATCAGTTGTCTGCATTTGTTGTTATAAGTGATTCGAGTCACTGGCGCGTGCCGTAAGCATGCAGTTGCTGGGGATCCTGGGATGCTTCCCCGGAAAAGTTTAAAATCGGCATATCTCCTGCAATCTGGAGCATTTTAGAGGGCTTTTGAACACAACAGAAGTAATTTTTCTCCAGGAATTCCACACAGTACACCACTTTTTAAGAAATGAACCGAAATTCGTCCTCAATATGTAAAGATAAAGAAATATCTCATAGCTGACCCTTCAAACACAGGGCTGGAAAAAATGGACCTCCCTCAAGTTGGGGTGGGTCGTTCGAACGCTCCGACCCCCCTGGCTACGAGCCTGATTTATCATCCTGTTACTTCGGTTTTATAACCTTTTCCATTTGTTTTCGGAGGCTCCACCATCGATTTTGCCCTACTCTGACATGGCTTATTTTCATTCATGCACTCTATTTTGCTGAAGAAGACCTCGGGATAATCGAAACTTTTCTGGTTATGTACTTTTTAAGTTTTGTAGGCAGGATAAAACAAGATATTTCGTAAAATAGGCATTGAGAATGAACAAACGAAGTATTTCGTACACTAATTAATGGTTGTAACTTTTCAGCTGAAGAGTACTAAATGACACGGGAAAACATCACTACAAAAATATACTTGGGTACATGATCAATGGGAGATTTCTTCTACTAGGAGCAGTGGTTTAGTGAACTAATCTCGTTAACACTCAGAGTCCCATGGATCGTAACGTCTTGTTAGTGAGGTGCTGGTCTTGGTTCACACTCGGAAATATCTCTCAGCACTCTTCTTTAAAAACACTTGCAGTTAAGCAGTAACTAGATAAGGACCAGGAAACCGACCGACCGACCGACCGAGACAAAGAAAAAACGCGTAGGCCTAAGGAAGTGATCACCAATAACACTGATCCCCAAGAATACTGTTATTTCCTGCCAAAAAGGAAAGGATACATCGATATTCTTTAATGCTCGTGTGATAGGGATCGTTTTTGCAACTCCCTGCAGTTTGAAGAGGGTGGCAACTTAATTGATATGTAAATTATGTTTAAATGGGACCTACCCTCTTCGGACGCTACTCGGTAAATATTAGTAGTCCTAATCTGCGATCACCAACATCCCCAAGTTCAACTCTCTTTTCACCTGTGCTCATGCTGTTGAAAATAAAGGCATTTGGCTTTCATTATTAGGGAACTCACACACATTGGTCCACATTACAACAGACTAAGTTCATGAGGGCAATAAAATAGAATAATCCCATGACATACGCTAAAGGGAAAGGTAAAGCAAATGCTTGAATTGGGAAAGAAATCTAAATAGTCTGGTAAATATTCTATTCAAATTAAACATAAATTTCTCGAAATATCAGCAAATGAAGTCACTAGATTTGTGTTCAGAAGTACAATTACGGGCAGCAGAGGTTAAATCACTTCATCACATTGACAAGGATCTACTTTGCTTCCCTCTGTTTTTCAGACCTTTATGATTACCTAGCGATAGGATCTCCCTGTGGGCAATGCAAGTTTTGATAAGTTCTCATGGTATTTAGGCAATCACATTCTGATAATGTCACAGGAATCGTTGAAGACGGAATATGATTATTGAAGAGTTTAATGTGAGGATATGATGTTATATATGCTTGCTTCAAGTTCACCTTAATTCGAAAATGTGACACCTTTTCCTGCTCATATCTTGAGAATCACACATCAAATTTCAACTCGCAATTTTCACCGAACGGCTCAAAGTAAGTAGCCCTTTACATATCACAACTTGATGTGACCTTAAACCTTTCTTTCAAAGGATACAGGACGCCTACCCCACATGACCAATTTGATTCCTTTGATAGTCCCCCGCCTGCACCTTTTAATAGAATGTTCAATCAAACGATTTTGTCTAATTCAAAAGTCTCCGTCTTGAACGCAAGGATAGGCCAAGGTAAGTTGAGGACATGTACCAGCACTTAGTCATAGGAAATTGATATATGAAGACGTCAATTACATCATTTGTGTTGATTATATCTACCTGAGTGCGCCTCTTGAGTCATGAGACGTAAGAAACTTCATTATCAGTTACTGACAGACTTGAAGCTTAGACAGTTTGACGGATAGCGCTTTCAGTGATACCAGTAAAAACCGTGTTTCTTGAAAAAAGACTTAAAATAAATTTTTATTTTGCCAACTCGTGAGCAAAACGCCATCCTGTAGACAGGGAGTCGAGGGCTAATACTGTCTAATAGTGCAAGTATGCAGCGAAAATTTGACATTTAGAGTTGCAGGTCTAGTATGGATGTTGTACAGCTTGCAATTGTGTATAGTTTATAGCTCGTCACCTTGTCGTCATTCTGTTGAGATGTACTGAGATAAACAGATATTCCCAATGTCTTTAAACCTGTTTCTTTTGAAACATCAAAAATTAGTCATAGCAAGATACAAATGAGTTATACGTAGCTTTCCTTTACGTCCCTATGGGTAGCAATAAGTTGTCGGGAATATGATCAAGGACCCACAATATTAAAGTTAATCACAATAATATAACAGGCCATAATAAAATGAAACTTTGTGAGCTCTTTAGCATTCCAACAGTTAAAGGAGCATTAAAAATGTCAGAGCTGAGGGTAAAGAACTTAAAACGAATAAACAGGGTAAAGGATGAAAAATGGGAAAACAGCAATCAGTAGAAAAACAGTACCAAACGGGATACAGCAAGGATTGAATTGAATTTATTGAATTTGTTTATTTTATTCCAGTATACATGTATGAAATATTTATAAAAAAAAAAAAGGAGTAATAAAAAAGAGCAATAAAATGTTTAAGTACAATGCTAGGACAAAGATGTGTAAAGAATTTTTTCACATTAAAACCTAAAAACTAAAAGTCTACAAGGGAAAGAGGGCAAAGAAGACTCAGAACAATTTAAGGTAAATATAATACAAAATTACAAGTAATCACGGGAAAATGAAAGATTCAAGGTCGTAACAAATACTAATAATGATAACGATAAACATAATATGCAATAATAATAAGTGCATTTAATGTAAAATTCCCAGTAAACAGGTCACGAAGCAACGTTAATGTTGAACCACTCCACTTCAGCTGTAATGTTGAACCACTCCACTTCAGCTGATTGTTGTCAGGTACTTTTAGCACAAAATTCATTTCATCATCAGAGGAGCAAATTAATCATCCATGAGCTGTGGATAGGGGTCAAAACCTTCTCCGACGCAAGGTTGTCAGGCTTGTAAGAGAGGTATAGTTGGGTGTCGTCGTAAAGGCAATGGATATACTTGAGAGATGGCCTTTAAATATCTCAAATAATGTGGAGGCATACATTATGTGCCGCAACGTATTACGCCGTACAAAGGTGGAATATTGACAGCAAAGTTAGAGGGTCAATCATGTTTGAAAGAAATATTAGCTGCTCATTCCAGCACCTGATTTTATTTTCTGAAATGATTGTTTACCAGAATAAAGAAACAATGGAGAGGTATATCAGTATCAGGTTATATCAAGTTTTAATATATTTGAGGGGTAGATATTCTAAGCAATTCGGTGAAGTTTTCATTGAAATCCGACGAATGGCAAGTAAATTTGTTATATTTTCAACAAACAGTGAACTTGAAGCAAGCCTAGATGACATCATATTCACAAATTAATGGACCGTCTGTTGTATTTCTTTAAACTTCACAGCTTACTTTCTCCTCAACAGTCCCATATTATTAATATGTGATTGTATACATGGCATGATAACCTTTTCAAACTTTGCAATCCCCATGGGGAGGTCCTATTCCTATTAACGTCAAGTTCAAAGCAATAGCCTGAAAAACAAAGGGAAACAAAGCATTCCTTGTCAATATGAAGAAGTGACATAGCTGTCCTCATGTTCACTTTGGAAAACAACTTAGTAACTTCATTTGCTGATATCTCAAACTACGTGTCCAATTTGAATAGAAATTTCACTACATAATGTAAATTTGGTTTTGATTTCACATGTGACAATTAAATTTTTGCGTGAACTTCCCCTTTTACTTTGTGTGAATTTCATGGGAGATAAATGCAAGGGTGATCCGGTCTCAAATGTTGGACGAAAACTTTTGCATTTTTGTCAGGTAAAGAATGCCACTCAGACACAAGACTAAACAGCCTCTACTACACTGAAAGTGGTAACGACGTTAATAGTGATCACTGATCTTTTTTCTTTTTATCTTTGTTAGTTTTGAGTCAATGTAAAACTGTTGAGCAAAATTAAAGTTGTGAAAAATAAGTTTGCTCTGATTGCAGATTGAAGACAAAGGGGAGCATAAAGGCCTAAAATAACAGGATTACTCAGGGCGTGTTTTCACCGAACTGAATTGTGTGGGTTTTCCGCAAGATGTCCACAATTTGGAAACGTCCGACTTAAAGTATACTGTGTACCTAGGAAAAGATAATGACAGTAAGGATGGTAAGGATAGCTAACAAACAACGGTTTACACCACTTGGGTTCAACCTTACAGCAGGATACAGAGAAATGGGTAGATTTATTTCCTTTAATGCGAAATCTTTGTATGAACGAGAAAATCAATATCGTGTTGACAACTCAACTGTAATATGATATTACTTTAACATACATAGTTTTTAAAGCTGGAAGACGAAATATTTTAACTAATTCGGTCGAGTTACTCGATTGTCTAATTGGTTCTATGTGAAGATAAAAGTTCTAGCTGATTAATGGGGTGGCAGACAAGGATAGATGAAATAGTGCTCCTTCGAAGAAAGAAAGAAAATAATGGGAAAGACGAAGAAATGGGGGAAAAGGGAAATAAATAGAAGGAGATAGAAGAGGGAACGAATCAGTGGTAGGAACCTTTGCATTACAGCCCAAAATTTTAAAAAGGCGAAGGAGAGACCCCTGCGGTTATCATTTCTCACGACCCCATTAGATAAATCCTGGCCACGCCATTCAAACTGATCGACTACCCATGAGAAGACAATCTACAATGTGAATGAATACTGTTTTCGTAACGTGATTAGGCACTACTTACTGAAACTGTAATTGCAGCAAGGTGTTATTCAACATATTGGAGCAAACAGGTGCTGTTAGATATATAGAAAGATGCATGTCACCCGAAGAAGTAGTTGCCGGTTTATTTCTTTATTTCACCGTCAGAACCACTGAATCAGTCATCGACTGGAGCAATTAAAATTTGCGATGGTATATGTTTAAGAGTCTTTGCGACTTAATTACCAAAGAGAAGTTATTTCTCCTCCTTTTTGAATGTGAAGTACCCCCCCCCCCCCAAAACGTCTCAAATTGTTGTCATTCTTTGTTTTGTTTTTAATTAGCAGAGTTAACTTAATTTAGGTATGGTTTGTTTATCCGAACGTAGTGCGAGTTTCTTCGTTAACAGTAGATCAATAATTGATAGCACTAGCAACCTATTCTTCGAAAAGAGTATTGTTCTTCCACTTATTGGTAATGGTATAAGTTATAGGGTCAAAATTGCTGTTATTTCAGAACAGCTCGATCATGGTTCAGTAATTAAGTCATGGGGGAGCAATATAAGCAATGAAAAGCTGAAATTATCATTTAACTAATAGGTTCAAAAACCTCTCTTTGACATTATCTTACTTCACTGAAGTACCATTGTTTCTCTCCCTAAAAATAATTAGGTGGCAATTTTCAGTATGCAACCTGGTCTGGAGGAATCGATTGTAGTGGTCTGATACATTTATCGCAATAGTGGGGGATGGGGGATCAAAATGACATTAAGTAAAAAAGTTGGCCACGATGCAGCAAAACACTTTCGTGGACAAATTTCAGAGGAAACGACTTCATGTTCTAAATATCCGAATATAAACAACCACATTTCTACAATCGTTTAGCAGCGAAAGCGAAAGTGGTTATTTGAAAAAAAAAAAAAAAAAGATTTATGGTATAAACGCCGTCCCCTAGAGTATAAAAAGCGAACAAAGTCAATAATGAGTGATAGGCTATAGTTATCAAGAGGTAACATGAAGTACACGTATGGTTAGGATGTAAACTGGTCGGCGGTCGCGTTTTCGAGAGGTGAAATGCAAGGATCGAGTTACCTTATATTGGCTGTTTTTCTGCGCTCACTAAAATATTTCACGATATCCTTAACGTCGGCAAATTACCCATTCACTTTATATGGTGTGACTATATACACGAATCTTGCACTCTGATTATTAAGTTATTTCGAGATTTGTTGGCCACTTGTAGGGTTCGTCTTTCCATTTTTTGTCTACCATAAAATGTTTCATTCAATTTAAAACCTGGGCTTTATTTCCTTATTATGGGGCCATTTGTGGTTTTGATAATCAAAATAATAACTAAAATTAGGGCTGGTGATGGACCCCGGCAAAATTCCCACAATTACTTTCATGTCGGATTCATTTATATGTGACATATGTAAAAGGTTATAGCCCATCACCCTTCAGTGATTTGGTTTTCAAACTGAAGGTTTCAGTTAAATTATTATAGCCTAGAATATTACAGAGGGAGTACCCTGCACAATGATGGTTAAAGTATGACCTCTCCCGGAATTACCAAGCTTGAGTACAGCAACATATATGCTATTAGAACTCGCAAATTTTGAGTGGTAAATCTGTTCTAAATATTTGAATGAATATTATTAAATGGGCTGAACGAAAATTGAATAGACTCTAAGCATATGACGCAAAGAACAAAATGTGCGCCCTTGATAGAGTGAAGCAGGGGCGGTGTCGGGGGGGGGGGCAAAAAATGTGAAAAATGGAAACGAAAGGATAAGAATAAATGATGCACTCAACTCATGTTTTTCCTCCCTATCAAAATAACCTGGCGTCGCCATAGAGAGAAGTGTATCCAACTGAAACCAATTTAAATGCAGACAACACTATAAAACAACAATAGATTAATGTATGTCTCTTACACGGAACGTTTACACCTTTCGATAATTAATCAAGGCTTCTGAGAAGGGGGCAGGGTTACACATGTCCCGGGCCCGGGCAATTTTGGCAGCATAATTAGGTCAAAGAATAATTAAACGAAAATGCGAACAAATTTGGGAAACCATTTCATGTATTCATGAGTAAACGCATGTGAATCGGTGCATTTGGTGAGAGGAACAAGTGCTGGTGCTTTACAACCGGGCTCGGATCGGTCCTCGACGTACCTGTAATCGATTTAGAATGAGGACGTTTTGGCTTTTGATAGTTTCACGTTAATTTCTGATTTGAAGCGCCCTCAAATGTTACATTAACTTAATTCAACAATATGCTTACGATCGGACTTGCAGTTTTTGTTCCGAACTTGAAGTGGTTAGAGGACTCTAAGGCTAAGAATTGAAATAAACCGTAATTTTTACTAAATGTCTCATTTATCTTCCCTGTAGAATTTTTGGCCAAAAAGAAAAAATATGTACGATATAATTATTGTTATGATGATAACCAACTGTCGTTGGTTTCAATCCTGATTGATTTTTTTCCTTCTCACGTAACCACCGGAAAATTGTTTGGCGGCAATATCTTGTAACCAGAACTACTTTACAGTTAGATTACCAGTGCAATTTTTTTTCTTATTCACCGGAAAATACTACATAAATTAGAATTTTTAATGAACCTATTGAATGAATAAACACTAGATATGGCCTATGCCATTTCTTCGTATTTTGTCACGTTTTGTTGTGAGCAACAAAGAATTTTGAACAAGATGTATGGGCTAAGGTATTTTCTTTTAACATGTGAGATAAACACACAAAAACACCTTTCTTGCCAAAGATCAAAAGATTGTAATCGAAATGTATGTCTCCTTGATTTGCTTGTTTCGAGAAGTGAACTGTTACTTGGAAATAACACTTACTGCATTACTTCTGAATGACAGCTTTCTGTTTTAAGAATCCTTTTCCAGAACTAAGAGCTCTTTAAGTCATCTTCAAAACAATCAGCATTTACAATAATTTAAATGTTTAGTTGGAGGTCATGTCGTAATCCACGGCGACCTTTGCGTCCCAGACAGTACTCTGTAGTAAGATTGATTGGAGGACTCCATTCAAAGCACTTAAAAGAAAGGCGGGTTTAATATTCCGTTGTTTGGCCAAGAAACTAGCTTTCAATTTGCATCGAATGTAACTGGCAGTTTAAATTTAGTGTTGGAACAGAGCGTATATTTAACAGGGAGAAAGAAGTTTGATGAAAATATGACTGCAGTTTCTTTTTTTATTGGATGTTGCTCTTTAAGTGTGTTTGTAATTGCCTCGTATGCACAGGATACCCAACAGTGAGTATATGGTTAAGGTTCATTTAGCTCAGTCTGATGGCTGATCCAAGTTTATATTTACATTAAACTTATCGTTACGTTGATTAGACTGATGATTATTTAGCAAAACGTGTTTATATTTATATAACAAGAAATCTTATACAAATACGATGAATTCAACTTATTACTGTCAACTTGTTTTATTTAGATGAGAATTTACCATGACCAATAACATGCATTGTAAGAGTATCGAAGTCAATTAATGTAAAAAATTAATTCTGCGTGAGCGTAGTACGTTATCATTGTTACATGAAGACTTTTGTTGTGTTTTAAAAGTGTTGTAAAAGATTCCTTATAAACTGCAGAAATTTGTGTTTTGAAGTTAACGTTTCTACATAAAAAGTGATGGATGTAGTTTCACTTGGTGATTGTTACAATTTCCAACTTACTTATCACCAACAACGCCAGGAGCCGAGGCAGATGATTTTTAGTTTATCCTTCTTTAAACGGGTCTTACTATGAATGAATTTACATCAAAATGTCTCGAGTGTTTTTCAAGACATCTTTACGCTAAATTTTAGGTCTGTAATCCATCCCGTCAAACGTTCGTCCGATACTATAACGATTTAAGATGTTCTTATTTCGGGACATTTCCAATTCCAGTGCTCCCGAGTCGAAGTCCATAGGACCCTAAAAAGATCCAAATCAAAATCCATCCCATGATTAAATCAAACTAAAAACTAAGCCTTTTAAAATAGCGCATACGGCAAGGTTGCTTTAAAATTTTCTAGTCACCCACCTTGACGCCACCGCCGAATTGACATGGCACACTTTTTAAGGGCAAGAACAGTCGCCCAAAACTTATTTTAAACCAACAGTTAAATAGAACAATTTTCTTCTCATTTTTGTTCAAAGTGTTTCACAATATTTTAGGACTTGAATAATCCATATTCAAGATAAACCAAGCAGTTACTCATAGTAAATTTCACATTTAAGGACGACTCTCAAGAGCCAAAGGAACAAGACAGTCTACTACACTGATTGAAGTTGCGGTGAATGCGTTTCCCATTCAATAGAAAGTAGTCATGGTTCACATTTTGTTTTTGGTAATATACTAAACAAGTAACGATCTTAAAACTCATTTCATCTAATTTAACTGTAGTTCAAGTCGGCTGGATTCAACTTTGAGTCCAAGCCAGTTGCAATCAATTGCAGATAAAAAATGATTGAATTGAATGAACATTCCAGTGCCTCCCATTCCGGGCTAATCCCTGATCCAGGAGAATCTGGGCTCGAGTCCGGAATTTGGTCCCAGTTCGGACTGGATGGTTACATCTCTGGTGAACGTCTGTCATATTTTATTCATCCCTCTTCGACCCTCTTTTCAATTCTTTGCTTTGATACGTCATTTCCTCGGATTTATTTTTAACAACCTACCGACGAGTGTAAATTCTATCTTAAAATTTTTCAGGACAGCTACTTTGTTGGAACTCCTAAAAGATTACGACAAAAGATTTCGTCCGCATCATGGCGGTAAGCTTCCATGAATTTTCTTTCATTATTGTATCACCAAATATATTCATATCTTCATAGCGATTATATCCCCGGGATATAGAATACAGATTGTTTTTGGCCATAATGTCCAATTCCAAAAAAAAATTTCTGCACTTTTTTGTAATTATTTTCATAAGGGTTTATGACATTTGGCACAAAAAACCTACTACATTCTTACTGCTTGTTTTTTGCAAAGGGAACATACAATATTGGTAAGTTATTTGTTCCCGGTTTTAAAGTTACATTTTATTCACAATGCAAGAAAGCCAACTATTGGGTCCTTTCATATGATCAACTTTGAACTAATAAAATATACAGCAGTTGAATATAAGGTAAATCTATGTTTTGCCATATTTTCTAACTTTTACAGCTATCCAAATTACAATTTTACCACAGTAGTCTACAAAAATTCTCAATTGACACAACCCTTTAATTGACATCAAATTAAAAAAGAAAACACAGCAGCTCATATTACACAGGGACTTCTCTAATTACACATCTGATGAAAAAACGAATTGAGATGTTGGTGACTTATTAGGCAACTATAAAATTTAGTCTGTGTCCTATTTTGGGTGTAGCTTCCTCAAGGAACAGAATTGCTTCTGGAGTATTTTGTTGGGTTTCTCCCCATATTGGCTTCCCACAAGAGAGTCACGGGGACTTTGGAGAAATTTATCAGTATACCCTACCTCAAGTTTTATTACTTTTTTCTAAACGTATTATAAAAGTATTATTACTGAGTGAAATGATAAGTCTTGCAGGCTGATGGCAGTACGCAGATCACCATGGGATCACCCCCCCCCCCTCACGAATGCTTTTTTTGGTTCCTTAAAAATGTACTGTAGTAACAAAAATTTAATTTCAAAAGGTAGCATATGTGGTACCAGTTTGAATGTAACGACATCCACATTCTCAAAGAAGATTGACTCCTCAACGTCCCATCAGTGGTGCCAAATTGTTTCAATTAAAAAATACGCAACTTTGTCGAATTCCAAATTTTACTTCAAAAGACAGCATCTGTGGCACCGGATTGTGCGTAAGGAGAGTCATATTTTTTCAAGAATTTCCAAAGAGGAAGGGCCCATAGACGTAACAGACGGGGCAGGAGCGTAGATAAACAGCAACTTCTAAAAGTTTAATTCTGAGAAATGCTATTTCTTTTCACCTGAGAGGTCCGATATTTTGGAATTTTCTGCTCGTTTCGCCCCAACCGTTTGTGCCGCAAAGCGTAAATATGTCGATTACTGATGCTCTTTCTTTTCGACTGCTAAAGGTAGGCAAATTAAAAAACAAAAACAAAAGCAAATTTTACTTCGAAAGATAGCTTACATAGAATTAGATTGCATGTTAAGGCACAAAATTTTCAGCTTTATCCCCATAGCCACCACAATTTAATTTCAACGCTGTTCCTATCAAAGTAAAAAATCTTGCACCATTTCGCAATTAGGGTTTTTTTGAAAAGCCAAAAATTTTCAAGGGGGGGGGGTTGACAACCATTCACCTTAAACCTCCCCCCTCGGGCTGGTGATTACTCAACATACTACATGCCCCCCTCCCTCTCGAGAGAAATCCTGCTTACGCGACTGGCTGATAACGTGTTCCAAAGGGGCAAAACTTATTATCAATGAAATAAAATAAACAAATCTTGTTTAGACTGAAAACACCAAATGCTACAGATGAGAATAAAACTCAGACCTTAACAGCTTCTTCCGACTTTTATTGTCTACTACTCGTGCGTTAGGTATAGTTTATGCATCATTCAATTACTTGTTAAGAACGAGTCCAAATTGGTAAATACGTCCTTCTGCAATGGTTTTATTTTTAAAACGTTACAGAAGCTATGAAGCATGCAAAAGCTAACTGATAATTTCATGAAATTTTAATGCGATAATGATTTCAAGTAGTAGCGAATTAAAGGGAGGGTGTTGTACAAGTGCTTCCCCACAGTTAAAAAGGACGTGTTTTATTTAAGAACTAATTGGTCAATTTCGAATATACCATGCATGATTGTTTGAATAACTTTCGATTTTTTTCTTGAAAACAGCAAGTAATGAAGGTCTCTGTCTACACCAGACCTAAATATTACATGCAAAAATAAGTGTCCTAACACGACCAGTTAAATGCCCAATTCTATCACCCCAAACAGTACCAATTCTCCTAGCCTTCTTACTTAAGCCCCTCCCACAATAATCTTAAATTCACCCTCATCCACACACGATCTCAGTTTGGTTCAGGGTGAGTGAAGAAAAGCTCACTGGGTATAATCAAACACTCTCACTACTGGTCATGCTGAGTTATATTATCAATTGGTACTTTGCATTGTTTGGATTAGCAGTCGGTCAAAACGCAGAGCCAGTTGAAAGTTTCTGTAACCCCATACAAGAACTGTAGTTTGGGGTGAGGGGATTAGCCCTTTAAGGTCGTGTTGCAATCAATCCAGCTCAGGGACACATACATCGGAGTTTATGTGTACACATGCAGATCTGATACACTTCCACAATTGCATCTTTTCAAACTTCACCATCGGTATCTGCAGAAGAATCAAGTCAAAACTGGGCTCTTCTGCCACTAAGCTTAGTATCAAGCAAAGAAGTGGTAAAGCACAAACCAGTAAGGCACAACTGGAAAAAGGTCGTGGTCACCCCGACTTAATAAATTGATTAACCTGAAACTTGAACTGAGCTGTAAAACCTGATCTAACTAACTGGCATGTAGTTGTTTGCGGTCTGTACAATTTTTTTCCAAACGATGTTCTAATGGCCAGGTTTAAGCCTAATCCAAAGCCCACTGAAATTACATAAACGTAGATACCGTACCGCTAACAATAGCCTTTGGTTTCTTCTTTTTATAAAGAAAACAAATTTCATAATGGTTGCATTCTCTTATTTGGATATTTTGAGCCATATGCCCCCAGTTTCTCTTCAAGTGGTCTGTGTAACATTTTACCAAATGTTTCATAAAGCCCATGTAAACAGCAAAAAAGCCTCGTTAACCGAGGCTTTACCTATATACGTAACCCCTCTGGACACCACACCGTTAGTAACCAACATCATTTGTTGTTTGCATTATTTACTCGCAAATTACTTCGCAGTGTTACGATTAAGCATTCGTCTTCTTGAATTTTTAACAGGACCACCAGTTGCTATCACTGTACACATGTTTATTAGTAGTTTTGGTCCAGTGAGTGAAGTCGACATGGTGAGTAATATAAGAAGTCGTTCCAGCGTTTATTAGATAAACGTAACCTTTTCAAAAGTAACTAGTGTGGGTCATTGTTAAGAGAATAAAATACTCAGGCTAACTACAAGTTTCTCTAACTAAACGATAATTGTAGGGCAAATACTATGCTTCTGGTATTTTCTATTATTAATACCAATTATGGCCGTAGGAAATTACACATGGGTGATTTTGTTTATTATATTTGAGTCCAAAATTTCTTAAGAAGGTAATATCAAACAATGCTCTGAATGTGAATGAAAAAAAAACAAACAAATAAATAAAAGCAATAAACAAACAACCTATAGCAACTTTGAATATAATTATAAGGTCAAAAAAGCTGCTTTCTGCACAAAGCGCTTTGCGAGTTTTCATGTCTTTCAAGTATTGAATTCCGATGCACTCCTCTATACCCCTGACTTCCCTAGTAGGTAAAATATGTAAATAAGTGAAGGAAAGAAGTTTACAAACTGGGAGTAACTTTTACTTTCACTGTAACCATTCGACTATTCCGATGTGATTGTAATTTACTATTTTCCCCTCTATATCACTTACTCCGCAACTGCAAAGTTATCTTGGAGGTTGCAAGTTACTTCATTTAAAACAATAGCCTCGGGCCTAGTAGGGACAGGTAGGCCCAAAATCCCCTTCTAAGTATTGTCAAGGCTACATATGATATGGAAAACTCATGAAAACCATTAACCTGTCAACAAATAAGGGATTTTTCACAAAAGGGAATTTGGAATAAGGAATACTAAATACTACTTTTGCCTTTCCCCTGTGAAATATGTTATTCACAGTATGCTTCTAATACCGTCATCTCTTACCACCCCTCAAAATACATGCTTGTGTACACCCCTCCCGTTAATTTCATAGAACCATCCCCAAACGGTTGAAACTAAGACTAAGTGTTGAATGATGTTAATTTATAATAACAAAAATAATCGCAATTGCTAACAATCCATACCCAGTGCTTTAAGATTTGTTTTCACTGTGAAACCCACTCTTAAAATCTCTCAAGTACAAATAGTCAAAATTCTGTTTTGCCAGCCAAGTGAGTGGAACAAATGTGTTATGCAATGTACGTGCAGGTCAGTTCTCAAAATGCAAGATGAAAACACGTGGTCAACTTGTCACTAGTCCTTTTATTCCCTAATTTTTCATATGATTTTACTGATAATGTCTTTCAAAGAGATTAACAGCAATGGGTACAACGTAACTTTTCAGTCTGTCAGTGTCTTAAATCACATGGAAAAAGAGGCCGTGGCCGGTACGACTTGAACCAACAGATTGGAAACTGGGCCGTAAAACTCCATCTAAAGAACTAACCAAGTAACATGTATTACATGTTCTTTTGGGCTTTATAAAAGTGTGATGGCTCCCACCGAATCCCACTCAATCCAATTATATTTCTAGGTTTTTACTTTTTTCAAAAGTGTTATCTCGTATTGCAGAGACAAGCTTTCGACTCATTATCAGTAACCCTTCCATCGTTTATATGTTCTTCGATCTGTTTACTAGAGTTAAGTTCTCATCGATTGGTCTTATTTCCGACTGATCTTTTGACTCATTGCAAATATCCCATTAAGGCAATTTCCTAGAGTGAACTTACTCCAATATGGGTATTCTTTCATCTCTTATGTTTTTTCTATCTTGAACCAATTTTAGTATTTGTTGTTTGCTTTCGACAGGGTTATTTATTGTAGAAACTTTCGCATATCTTTTAAACACGTTAATAATGCTAATAGTCTACTATTTTGAAGTTTTATGTAGTCCTTTGGCTAGGGACTGCATCGTGTTGAAAACGTAACAACCAGATAATGAATCTGATAACATAAACCATTATGAAGAATTGATCATTTTTTAGTAGATATGTTGATTACCCGTCTCCTAATTAATCTGAACTTTATCGTTTTCAAATCACAAAATTTGAAGGAAACCTACCAAGAGAACCACCAGGACCAGTGTTCGACCATCTCATTATCTTGAAAGCAATTAGTAGGACCTTTACAGGGTCCCCAAAGTTCACTCGTCTCGTGCTCTTGGTTGCTTGTGACACTTCTCCATGTTATTTGTGTGAATTTCGGACTTTTTCCCCAAAAATCGTACACTGAAAAAAATTTTCGGCTAGAATTACTCAAAAACGCGAGTAAAGCTGTCCCCTATAGTATGCACCATTTGCGTAAGTTTACTCTGTTATGGTGAGTATATTTACTCATCCAAAGCTTTAAATACTCAGCACGTGCGTTTCGGTCACTTGTCCGCTATAGTATTCACTTGCCACTTATTTTACGCACATGTGTTTAAAATTAGACACGCACTGAGTTTTCATAGCTTTAAATGAGTAAATGTACACAATATAGTGGGATAAACTTATGCAGAATGTACATACTAGAAGGGAGAGCTTTACTCGCGTTTTCGGAGTATTTTTAACCAAACATATTTCTAGTATAGGCACACGCATAAAAGTGTCAGCATTCATCCATTTTGTTGAGCCAATCCATCTACTATTACGCCTTAATGCCTTATTACATAGTCATGAATGTCCTGTGAAGCTGAGAGTTTGACCATAAACATGAGTGTTAAAAGCTTTAGAAAATATACTATAACTTTAAGGCTTGCCCAGTGAGACCTCACGCCCCTTCTATATGCAAACAAAATTCATACATCTGTCCTTGATCGTCTTCATAATGTTTTAAAAAAAGGGAAGATGAATTACGTTCCTTCTCCGGCCTAACACCGCCATTATCTGTTTTGCCACATTAATGTTGTATAGAACTCTTGCGAATGTCTACATGGGCTAGTATACCACATACAATTATTTACGTTTGCCCTCCCTGGTAGAATTGCTATATCAAATAGGCTATGTTCATATGCCTAGCCTAACGCCAGGTTAGCGGTAGGCTATTACGCTTACGTTATGCCTAACGTTAGGAGTGTGATAGCCTAAGCTTAACAGCGATCAAAGTCCTCGCATTCGTGCTCTCCCAGTGTCCCAAACATTCACATTTTAACACCTTAGCCGCTCAATGAAGAGGTTGTTCTCAATAGTACACGGAAAACATGTAATCTTCTTGTTATATAAGTAAATATTAAATGGAAAAGGATAAAATTGTTTAGTTTCGTACGATATTTACCTCTGAAAAACAGCAATGTTTTGGTCACTTGAAAGACAGCGGGGCTGTTCGTACACGCGTTCGAGTAAATGAATACCATTATGTGTAATATTACCCGGGAAGAGTTTAGTTTTATTTGGTTAAGGCATAAATGTACACAGGTTTGTGTAACAATAACTTCCTTCTGAGTTTTTTATTGCGTCGATGAAATACTTGCAGTACTCACTTTGAGTAACTCTAAACAATGCCGAGAAAATTTACCAAACTGACGAGTAAAGAAATTTACGGTTGTGTCAATACCTTCACGGCAGGTTAAAATTACTCGACAGGTACTAAATTATGGTGATGGAGTTGTTGAATTAAACAAGATATGAATTAAAATACTACAGAAATTGAGTTCCATGGAGGTTTACTCGTGGTTTGTGCGTTAAGACACTCATTTCAGCTAAAAATTTTTTACAGTGTACAGTGAGGGCAGCTAGATATTCATAAGGTTTTTTGTCCATAAGGGTCATTCTTCATGAGAATCATTATTCATAACATGAAAAACTCTTGAAATAAGATTCGTTGTTCATAAGGTTTATTAGTCATAAAATTTAATGATGAAAAATTAATTTTTAAGGTTTGCTATTCATAATCACAAAAAAGGTTTTCTATTTAAAATCGGAGAAAGGGTTCGTTGTTAGTAGTTGAGAGTAATGTTCGCTATTCATAATCCCTTCCCCAAAATAGTCTCTTTTACAAGCAACTTACAACCAATCTAGATAGAACATTTTGCAGACAATACATCAGCCTATATCGCTTAAATTTGTAAGGTTGTGTTACTCTACCACGACATACATGAATCCTTTAAAACTGGAAAATGTCCTTTCTTCTTATTATGAATATAGAACCCTTCTTTCTATTATGAATATTGAATCCTTCTCCAGTTATGAATATTGCACCTCTCTTTCTTTTGTGAATAACCAAATTTCTTTATAAATAATGGGTTCAACCATTTTTTATTATAAAAAAGGAACTCTTTTCCAATAATGAAAAGCCAACCTCACTAGCAACGAACCTTTACAATAAATTGGAATACCGAATTCTTTGAATAATGAACCTAATCACTAAAGAACCTAAATAATGAACATTGAACCTTACGAAGAAAAACCTTATGAATATCGGGTGGATTCCCTTTCCCCACTCCCTCCACTGTGAGTAGTTACCTTGTTCCTAACACTAAACCTGTACGGAAAGTGTGTAATCGATGGCACACGAATTATACAATTAATCGAATATTAGGCGAAAAAATGAGTGAGTTTTTATTGATTTTAGGCTTCCAAAATCACCGCGGCAGAAAATGTAACTTTTTCAAGACCTTTGTGGTAGTTTGGACAGGGAGCTGCGATGGCAGCTCCATGGTTTGGAAGCAAGTGAACTTTCATGGCAGGACAGTGAGTTCAAAATTATTCTATTTCGTCAGAGCAACTTGTCATTAACATTGAATAAAACTCCTACGAGCCCCCACTATAAATAAAATAAAGTAAAATAAAATGAATAAATAAATACACCAAGCGCTATTATTCCTTTCAGGACCCACAAAAGGGGACATCAGGATTCTGATCAGCCCCCTTAATTTGAGTTGCTTTCCGTGAAATATTTGGTTTAATAATGTACTATGGACTTATTATGGAATTTCCCTGGCCCGCGATACGTATAGGCTATTGTAACATCCATTTCATTCACATTCTTGCATGATGCATAAAAGTTAAAGTTACGTGTATAACGTAGCTTAATAGAGGGCAGGGCTCCTGACAAACAGCATTGACGGCGGGTCGCCTTTGCTCGGAGAGAACGCAAAATTTGCCAAACTTTGTCAATATATGATGTGTATCGCAGGACTACGTAAATCAAATTAATACCAGGAAGCTAGAATGAAGCTCCCTGTTTCAACCAATTAATCCTCGACGTCACATCAACAAATAGATTTTATAAGACTACGCATGTCCGATAAAAGTGTCTTACCATATGAATTCACAAAGTAATTAATATAATCTTTTATTTATTAATTGCGAAGCAAATCACATATTTAAACAGGTTGGCAAATTTGGGGTTCTTTCTAACCAAAGACATATTTAAAGAAATTTAACTAACCCTTACAAAATCGCTTAACACACGATTTAGTCGGTGTACCAATAAAAACTTATTTTGACAGGATTTTAGGCTCGAGATATATTTACAGCAACAGTGGAAGGATGAAAGACTAAAATGTGAAGACAAGAGGCAAACGTTTACCCTCGACTACGAAACAGTTGAAGACATTTGGACTCCCGATACGTTTTTCTTAAATGAAAAGTACGGATACCAGCACACAGTAACGCAACCTAATGTTCTTATGAGAGTTAACTGTGGAGGTGAAGTTATCTTTGACACAAGGTAAGCTCACACTTGCGTGTTTTAAGGACATTCAGACTCGTGCATTTAAGTGTAAATGATCATGCCTAAGTGAATAGCTTGTAATTTCATTGTCCTATTAGAGATCATAACGTCCGAGTTTTTAAATTTATTATATACTTGTTTTCATCTGATCACTTTCAACTACGAAACACAGTTTTTTCTTAACATGTTGAGGAGTTACTGGTGTGAACACGTGAATGCGTTGATCCTATGATTTATATACCTGCCTTAAAAAACATACTTAGTACTTCAACGTGGCAATTGCCTCATCGATAAAGCGACAGTGTGTCCCTTTACCGTTGTTTGTGTCCTTTTGGGCCCAGGCCGAGAGCGCGGCTGTCATCCATCTCTACTGTTTCACGCGGATCTCCAAACTGCGAGTAGCTACCCGAAAATTCGGCCACAACAACGAGAGGGACACGGGTCACGGGGTCAATAACCTACGGAAGCTGATGCGGGGCGTGCTACGTCCGCTTTTCCGCCCACTCCCGGGGCGCGCAAATATGCCCCGATTGGAGCACAACGGTTAAGGGTTAATCCAAAGTATCTGCAACACGGGGCCGTGCACACACGCAGCGACAGCGGCATCAGCTTTGCAGTAAACACACTCCACAGGCTTATTTTAATAAATTGACTTACCCCATACCTTCACTGTACAAAGATTAGCAATAAACACGTTTAAGTGTTGATTAAGTGTTTCGTGTTATTTTTTACAGTGTAAAATATTTATTTTAGCATTAATGACCTGAATAATTTCGGAGTGTTTTTTTTTTTTCAGAGATATACAAAAACCTAATGCTTCAATTTGGTTTGACAGTCTTTTCAAATGTTGGTAGAATATGCAGTGAATATACAACTGATGTATGATTTGTTCAGTATATATGTCTTTTTTTTTCAGAATCACCATACAAGCAAGCTGCAACATGGAATTCCAGATGTATCCATTTGATAAGCAAACGTGTTTCTTGAAATTAGAAAGTTGTAAGTTGATTTTATTAAATATTTTCTATTGACAAACATCAAAAAATCAATTGCAGGGATATCGTGCAAAGCACAAAATTGAAAAGGGGAGGGATGCAAATGCAAAAATTATTTTGGCTCCATTAAAAAGTTATTTTTAATGAAATGTTGACCCCGGTCCACGTGTGCAATTAAACGTCGTTCAATATTACCGTTCTGCGCTCCTTTCATAAGAATAAGTTTGACATAAAGGCAGTGGCGCAGCCACGGGGGGGGGGGGGGGGGGGGTCAGAACCCCCATGACCCAACCTTGCAATGCAAAAAACACCTTAAATAGCGGGTTTTTCTCCCTATCCTTAGATTTCCCTCATTTCAAGTCCCAACCCCCCCCCCCCCCGGCTACGCGCCTGCATAAAGGAATACCTCACACTTAATCTGTTTAGGAATTAAACGCTTTTCTGAACACTCTTTGTCCCCACTTTGAAAACAGTTCAAATTTTGAACACTTATGTTTAATTGCTAAAGATTTAGCACATGTTTAGAAAATAAAGTGTTTACAAATTAGAGACAAAATGAGTATTCAATTGCTAAAAACGTGTTTTGAGAGTGTGGATTCATGTGCGGTAAGTGCTCATTTAAAAAGCGTTAGTATGGTCCACACTCTAACATGCGTGTTGAACAATTAACACTTTAGCACTTACTTTGCCCCACTTTGTAAACACTTTTAAGTTGAACATCAACTTGATGGACAACGATCGTCATTTCATTTATAAGTATG
This sequence comes from Holothuria scabra, assembly GCA_037179385.1. Classification (NCBI taxonomy): domain Eukaryota; kingdom Metazoa; phylum Echinodermata; class Holothuroidea; order Aspidochirotida; family Holothuriidae; genus Holothuria; species Holothuria scabra. The sequence goes on along the minus strand of CM074192.1, from coordinate 12,832,641 downwards.
GACCTTACAGTTAAGTCAATAAGGATAAAATATGGTAAGTTTACAATCTTCCGTAATTTTCTGTCATGCATATTAGACTACCAAGGAAGAAATTGGTGTTTCAATTAGGATTGGCCTAGTGTTGATAAGCGTTAATTTATGGTATCATGTATGCCCTCTAATACCATCCTTCCATCTTAAAACGAACTTCAATTAGATATCTATAACAGACGTTTGAGATTTAGCACGGGGTTTACCTCGAACAGGAAAAATGTCTGTAGAAGGTGGACCTCGAAAAAAAGGTTGATAAAAAGTGTTGCTACCAAGATTAATTTTTTCACGTGATTAATTCAGCCTTCTTAAGGTGTACATCTGCGGAAAACATATAAAATATAATTGTTTCTCTCCATCTTTGTTTAAAGGAATGGTTTAAAGAGCCCATGACTTGACTTAGTAACAATGATTTGGGGTCATTCTCTGACACCATCTATCAACAAAAATAGCATTTACTTTAAAAAATTCCACCCCACGAAAGAGAAATACTCAAGTTGAAATGGTATCCCTTCCAGCACAACAGCTGAAAAATATAAAAGTGCATTGAACCAAGAATGACATCATCACAGGAACCCAACTTCACAGTGTGTGTACTTTAGTGTACTTGGAGTGTACCCTGCTCTGTTGATGTTACAGAATCTTGCATGTATAGATGGCCTAAAATGATTGATATAATCAACAAATTATCATTACAAAACCTAAACCTATGTTTTCTTCACAAAACTCGTGAAAAGGGGAGGGGGTTCAATACCTAGGAATATCCCTGTTCAACAAATGGGGTTTTGTGACTCCTCAATATTCTTTAGGGGGAAAATTGTTTGGTATACATCATACAAGTGTTTGGAAGTTCCCTGGTAAGAGGTTATACACACAGAAAAATACCTCAGGCTCCTGGGGGATGTAACTGCATCCGTTTGTCCTCCAGTGTTATGTAACTATCATTTTTATTGGGGAGAAAGCACTGCTTCTCTCATTACACAGGCCCGTATGCAATACCGTATACCATTCTGCACAGTAGCTTAAATACTACCAACAAGTTCGGTGTTGTTTTGGATGCATGTGCTAATGCTGCAATTTGACTTGGTTCAAAGAAAAGGAACAGTGACTATATAGCTGTATAGTGGGAAAGGAGACTAGCTGATATTTTGGTTATTTAAGGAAGTATGCTTTATTTTCATCAAACGGCATGAAGTTACGATTTCAACTTCATGCATTTTGAAGTCTATGCTAGTACAAGATCCATTGTATGATTTCCACATTAATGTTTGTGACAAATTTACTTGGAATGGATGTCTTTCAAAGGAATCCGGGTGAGATATCAGTCTTCTCATTCAACAATCTGATTGAATGTGAGTTGAAATATTTTCTTTTTCTTGTTGAGAGAATTACTGTCTAGTCATAGATCGACTAGATTGCTGGAACCAAAATTCAAACTGATAGGCCTATAATGAATGGGATAGCTTGAGTGAATAATGACAAAATTCCTCTTTTGGGGAATTGGGAGTGAGAATTTCAAATTTTGATTGTTATATTTTTCGCTTTATACTGGGACATTCTTCAGATATAATTCAGAAGTTATTTGGCCAGTACCGGTCTCATGCTACGCAATCAGTGAGCAAAATGTTACTTAAACATAGCATTATAACATACACACTGTGAAGTTGGGTTCCTGTGATGATGTCAGCCGTGGTCCAATGCTCTTTTACATCTTTTAACATTTTCAGCTGTTGTGCTGGAAGGGGCACCATTTCACTTGAGCATTTCTCTTTTGTGAGGCAGATATTTTTAAATGAATGCTTTTTTGTTGATAGATAGTGTCAAAGAATGACTCAAAATCGTTGTCATTGCGTCATTTCATGGGCTCTTTAAGATCACTGTAGGATTTGGTTAGAGAGGTACTTATTCTAAGCATTATGGGGAAATTTGCATTGAAATCCGATATGTGGTTTTCAAGATATGAACATGTAAAGTTTTCACATTTTCAACAAAAAGTGAACCTAAGTAAGCACATATGACATCATATCCCCACAGCAGTGCACAATCTTTTTTTCTTTAAGCTTTAGAGTCGACAACAATCCCGTAATTTTAAAATGAAATTGCATAAGTGGCATGAGAACTTTACAAACTTTGCATCCCTTACAGGGAGGTCCTATTCCTATTAATTTCAATTCCAACACAAGAGCCTGATAAAACAAAGGGAAACAGAGCATTCCTTGTCAATGTGAGGAAGTTATATAAGCTCTGCTGCCCTCAAACCCACTGATATCTCGAGACATACATGTCCGATTTGAATGGAACTTTCACCGCACTGTGTGGATTGGGTTCCTCTTTCACATATGAAAATAAAAGAAATTGCTTAAACTTCCCCTTTAAAGGTCTGGGAATTGGCTACTTCCGTGACCTGCTCTCTAAAAACATGTTTATCAAGTAAACACTTACTTTCTACTCCACTTTGCAAACACGTTTAAATGCTCAACATGTTTAGCTAGTTAACGCTTAATGTTTAGCAATTAAAAATATTTAGAAGAGAAATCTTCAGGAATTAGACACATGTGTTTAGCAATTAGACGGCAGTCTTTACAAAGTGGGCAACTAAATGTCTTTAGCAAACTTTCAATTCCTACAGACCTTATTCAGAGTGTGAGAACTGCTTTCGTCAAAAAATATCATGTACGCTTCGTACCAGCTAACAGTATCGCTCTGCTTAGTTAGGCTTTGACCTGTGCCAGGTCAGAACGCAGTCTCACATGTCACATATGGGCCATGGACACAATGTTGTTGCCCACTCCTTCTCCAGCTTAAAAATATTACGAGTTAGTCTATGACATCAATAATTCCGCCTTTCAAACAAACAATTTTACAGGAGGTCACTAGCTCTTAGTTTACATACTTTACAGCAAGAGCAGTCGTATCAAACTTAGTAGGCTATATGTTGAAACAATAGCTTAACCTTCCCTTCTGAATTCTTTTTCAAGAATCTTTTATAATATTTCAGGAGGGAAAATACTGTGCCATGATTCTTAAGAGCCAATCAAGACACGTGACATTGGACTAAAGGCTATTTCTCGTTGGGAGGACTGCATTAACCCTTTCCAGATCATTACAACGTGAGCGATGAAATATGTAAACCGAAAATTTTGAAAACAGTTTTCTGTTTTTTTTTTTTTTTTTTCAGATTCACATAGCATTGGGGAGTTGGTGTATCACTGGCATCAAACCCCCATCGAATTTACTGAACACATTGCTCTGTCAAAATACGACTTACTAGGATTTAACACATCACACAGAGAAGCCAGCTACATAGGTAAGTCATTTCGTTACTCGCCTTATTGAGAAACACTAAACGAAGGTGTAATCGATTCTACAGAATTTTTGTTGACTTGAAATATGGTCCGCTTACAACCCATCGGTTAGGGCAGAGGGGAAATCTGGGCTATTAACACAATTGTGAATCCCCCATCCAAAAAAAGGCCAAGACACATTGCAACGAATTCGGATCGAACTCCGATCCGATTTCCAGGTGTTTGTAGAAATCATCGCAATTTCTGGTCAGAAACAGCCAAAAAAATCGTCTGTTAGTGTAAATATATAAGTTGCATCTGTTGTCTATTAAAAAAAATACCAACTGAACCTTTCGTGACGTTACACAGACATACATTTTTTATCGGAGAACCTATCGTCCAATAAAATCTGTCTATTTATGTGAAGTCTCGAAATTATTAGCATAAATGTTATTTTGAAAATCCTGTGGTACAACTCATATATTTACACTGGATGTCAAAGTTTTGGCTATTTCCGACCAGAGATGAAGAAGATTTTACAAAAAATGACAAAAATCATATTGGAATCCGATCCGAATTCGAATCTACTTCCGGACCTCCCGGCTGCAAGTCGTGATCATGAAGTCTGTCCCTACAAATGTGTATAATAATTCATCAGAAACTGCCTTCCCGTTATCATTATTATTTCGGCCACCCTTGATCAAGGATACCAACATTGAATTTTGAGACTTACCTTTGTATGTTATGTATCACATTGCTTTCATATAGTCTCAAATTATTCAGAACTGGAAGTGGATTTTTTTCTTGGACGAGATGTGTCCAATCAGCTCATCAAAACTTATGTTCCCTGTGTACTAATTGTCATGTTGTCCTGGATATCCCTTTGGATACCACGTGATGCAACTCCAGCAAGAGTCACCCTGGGTATCACCACGGTACTAACATTGACAACAACAATGGGTAATTCAGATCGTCACCTCCCTGTCCTATCTTATTTAACTGCTGTGGATGTCTTCACAAGTAAGTTCTGTTTCCACCTGCGAATGTAAAGTAGTGATGCTATCCATCTTACACTAACGGTGATATAAAAAAAAAATCAATCAATAGTTTTCTGCAAATTCCCTGTTCCAGGGGATTTTTATTGTTTTTTTAATATAAATTAGGGTAAGTTTTTTGTTTAATTCAATATCCCTATGCACTGTAAACACAAATTAGTCAAACAGTACCTGAACAGACTAATCAAATAAGTCAACAATATTGAGGAATATGTGCCTAATATTTGAATAATATTTGACAAATATTTGACACATTTTGATCCAGTTGAATAAGTTTATATATTGAGACGTCTTGACTAAGTTTTACCTGATATTCTTTAGTGTACATTACTACAAAATTAGTCGAATATGAGTGTCTAGTAACGTGGTTAGTCAATTCATGCACCTCTTTGACTAAATTGTTTTTGCGGTGTACAGTTCCTTTAAGCATCATACATGCTATGCTATTTGAAATGAAAACATGGGAATGGTCCAGGATATAATATTTGAAGACTGGGTGACACGAAACTGATATAATGGCGTGTATAGGAACTGAGAAATGTGGGACGAATGGTGAATTGCATGGGTAGGGGTCTGCTGAATTCACTGGACATTTTTTGCAATAGAAACTGTGTGAATCCAAAATTACCCGTCCGACGATGGGATGCTATTTTAGATCTACTTTTAGCACTTGTGTAAAAATCGCTGTCCTGGGGGGGGGGGTAAAAGGAGGGTTGGGTTCTTATTATGAGAGATGAAATGCAAAATGGTACTGTTTGAATCCTTTTTAAGCAATTTAAACAAAAATATCCATCACGTCCAATAGTGGTGAGACTTTAGTGCTACACGAGACTCGGTCAGACTTCTCCTGAGGATTTACCCCGACGTCTTCCACCAGAGATGGGGGCATGACCCCTACCTCCCCTGAGGCCAGCTCGATGTTAATTTGGTTTTTCATTCATAAGGGTCTATATTCATAACATAATTAACAGCAAACTAAGGTTCATTGTTCATGAGGTTCGTTTTCCAAAAAAAATGATAAAAAGATTTGCTTTTCAAAAGCTTAGCTATTCATAGTCAAGAAGAACCTTGTTGTTCATTACCACAAAAAGTTTCAATTTGCCCAAACAAAAAGAGATTCATTGTTCCTCATAAAAAAGGATTTGATAATCACAACTCAGGAAAAGATTCAATTCTCATAATCGAAAACGAAGTTCGTTACTAAAATATAAAAGAGCTTTGCTTTTCATAAACGGAGAAAGTTTCGTTGTTCATAATTGAGATTAATGTTCGCTATTTATAAACCCTTCCGCAAAACTCAAATACTATCTTTGAAGGGCCAATTACAACCAAGCTATATGAGACGCATAAAAGGGTGTCAACATATTATAGGATAGACATTGGTCTATCATCCGTGAAACATTTAAGGATGTGTCTTTCTGTCACGAGATACAGGAAGCCTTTAAAGCTGTAAAATGAACTTTTCCCTCATTTTACTTACTGAACCCTTTCCTCTCTTATGGCTCTCAAACCTCTTCTTCTCCTGTCATGAATAACTACCTAATTTCCTATTATGAAAACAAGGCCTTTTTTTCTATAAAAAATAACGAACCCTTTTTTCAATTTTGAATAACGAACCTTATGGAACAAGAGATGTTTTACAATTTAATGATTATGGATAACAAACCCTTTGAATAATGAACGTTATGACTAAAGAGCTTACGAGCATTGGCCCTTATGAATGTCCACCATCTTTATTGGTCATGCTACACAGCTGACCTAAGTGAAAATTGAATATTTGAAGCATTCCGTAGACGGGAGCATTGACAAAATTTCCAATTTCCCATCAAGATTTTTGAAATTTTTACCAATTTAATATTTATATAAATTAAATAAATTAACAGATCTGATTGTATTATTTCGGCTTTGTTCTTGTACAGCTGTGTGCAATTTTTTCGTGTTTGCTGTTCTTATCGAGTTTGCCTTTGTGAGTTTCTATGATAAACCAGTCTATCGAGAGCGACGTAAGGCTCGGTCTACCCCATACAAGGCGGATGATGAGCGAAGACATGTGGTGTTACATTCTGGACAACAAATGGTAAAACTTCTACACGCTAACAAAGTGTTAAGGAATTAAACGTTTTTCCAAAGACTTTTTGGAGCCACTTTTTATACACGTTCAGATACCAAACACACGTGTTTATTTTCTAAATATTTCCCTTTTAAACAAATTTTATTTATAAGAGTACAATTTTTAAAAGCTAAGCGTGCTTACAATTTAGACGTATTTACTAAGTGGGCAACAAGTAAGTGCTAATTGATTGATAGGTTTTATGAGTGAAGCTCTAGAAACTAAAAAAAAGTAATCCGATTCTCAATGTAACATTTTACTGTAGTTACTTCAAAAATGGTTTAAACTGAAAGCGAAAATTTAAACAAAAATGGAAAAACGTTTGCAACTTTACAAAGGTCAAGATGAGTCCCCCCCCCCCCCCACTTTTTAAAGCAACAGCTAATTATCACAATTTACTTCCTATTCCTCTTCAAACTTTCATCATGTTTTATAACTTCAATATTGCATATAAATTCAAGGTAAACCAAGTAGTCTAACAACTGATTTGCGCATTTGAAGGGAATAATTGTTGTCACATGACTCTCAACGGCCAATCCTGAAACAGCACAGTGAACTACACTGAGGTGACTACATCTTGAGGTGACTGATCTTGCCCTTTCAAAGTCCCTTATACTCCTACATTTATCGACAACCAATGGAGAGCGAAAAAACTACCAAAGCATCGGGAATAGAAGTTGAAATGTATAATATACAAATCCCTGTTTTTTCTTTTTTGCCTTCTGACCGATTTTATAATTTTTTCAAATAATCACCAGAATTTATATTTTTTTGCTGAACGTTGTCCTAGGTTGACCCTAAAAGCTGTGTAAGTTCCATCGCAACCGCATTGTTCAAAAGTGATATCCAACGATTACGACAACAAAACCCTAAAGGGCACGTAGAGCGTGACAACGTTTTTCTTTTCTAGTGGTCATTTGCTAGAATAAACAGGCATTGGGAATGTCTTTAGAGTGAGAAGAAACATTTAGATTTGTGTTAGTAACTAGCCAATTAAATGTTAAATTTGAAAGTATATTTGTCGGGAGAAACATTTCCACACAGATTCACGACTAGACAGCCTCATCCATACTGTGATCAATCACAACGTCATGCTAAAATGGCAGGCATTTTGGTTAATGCATGATTGTCAGTGGTGCAGAATTAAAGTTGTGGATTTGAAAAAACCTGAGAAACAAACTCTGAATGTTCCTTTAAAAAAAACAATAATTGCCGAAAAACTTGTTTTTATAATCATGAAACTAATAATAACCGTTCTGGTTATGCTTTACAGAATGACGATATTTTTCACGGAGTCAGTCCAAGGCAGGTTGCCTTTACTATATCCCACCAAGAGAAGATCACTAATCCTCGCAACAGGGAGACGGATTCCCATGTACGTCAGCAATCTTGGCCAATCGGAAAGGCGGATATCACTTCAAAGTTGGACAAAGTGAATCATCACGTACGACGTGGACTACAGCCAGCAAAGGTGGAATTGTATGCAAGGATTTTGATGCCCCTGCTATTTTTAATCTTTTTAGTTATCTATTACTTTGTATACGTCATGGGCAATGAAAGGATTAGCTTTCAGCATTCAGTATAAATGACAACCGGGTTTCTCAGGTGCAGTAAAAACTAAGGGGACGATGCGCATTGCTTATCAAGAAATTTTCCATTTGGCCGGCTAACGATAGCCCTAATCCCTAGTTACCTAATCTATAAACCTAACAAGGATTTTAATAAATACAACACAATGGCAACAGACAATCAAGAAATACCTTGTTAAACAGTGCGCATCTTAAAAAAAGTGATTGCAACTTATTTCCAGCAGTTGCATGTTTAAAGCGGCAGAGTAACCAGGGGGCCATTAAAGTTATGACCACCCTCACTAAAGTCACTTCTCCCCAATGTCACGATTTTTTGTCAACACGTTAAATACTGTAGTTTAAAGCAAATTTTATTTCAGAAGGTAGCACATGTGTCACCAGGTTGCTATAAGGACACTCCTTTAAGAAAGAAATCCCAAAGGAAGAGGGGGAATCCCTCTTCCTTCTCCTTTCAGATCATCCCTAGACCGGTGATCACAAAACATACTACATTCCCGCTCGTTCCAAGAGAAATCCGAGAAACACCACTGAATCAAAGGGTTGCGCTTTATTGTAATTTTTTATTATACCAACACAGAATGCAAAATCATTGTTTTGTCCAAATAAGACTGATCAATTTGGTGCAAGCAACTCTACATTTGGCAAATTATATATGGAATGTGCTAATTTAACTTCAACATTCCTCTCATGACGGTTATTCTGAGCATTTTGTTACTGTTCAACATTTAACTATCAATTAACAAGTATTTGATGCCGGCCGTGTCACGGTGGTTGTTAACAGTTCTCTTATCACCTTAATTACATAGAGTCAGATAATGATTCAGTTCTCTCTAACACTACCTCTTGACGTAATCCCTGATTACATTTTTGTTATTTATCGCAATGTCTTGTATTCGGCTTGTCATTCGTTATAGCTGTTGCCTCATTTTCGTAATTTTTGTCAAATCAGAAGCTTCGCAACGAAATGTGAAAAGGCAACAAAAACAGAATCTGCAAAGATTTATCATACACTTAACTGTAAAATCATGAAGTCATGTGAACAGGTGTTATCAAATATATAGTAAAGACAACTTTTAGAAGTGACGTACTATTGGAGATCAGCAGGGATACATATTTAACAGCCAGTATGACGTACCGTTGTTTGAAGCTGTTGCTGAATTCGCATTCTTTTAGTATGACTTTTTTCTAAACCAATCACATGAGCGAAATGAATTTTTTTAAATTTTATTTTCTTCTGTCCAAACAAGAAGTATTTGGCACGTTATATTAACAATAGGCTAATATTCATTAAGTACAGACACGCCGTCAAAATACACGGAAGCCTTACATTCATATTACACGATTTAAGTAAAAGAACTGTAATAAGTTAAACTGTTTTTCGAGTCTGGCAGCTTAAAAACAATTGACCCATTGGGATTGGTCGAAGTGTACGTTCAGTCTCTATGACTTCAGAAGGCTTTAACTGAGGGCAATGCAGAATATGGGCTGAACATCCGATGGGTACGAAGATATATCTGTGCGCATGCGTACATTTGATCCTGTGACCTAGCCGGAAGGGCAACATTTCCCAACTTGTGTACTACAAGCCTTAAGCTATACTAATGTACCATGTTAACTAAGGTAACTGGTTAATAAGATATGTCCTTATATTTCATTTTTAACAGTCTCTGCACATTGGTCCTAATTTATTAATAACTGTAATACACGTCATATGTAGAATTTTATTTTATGGGCCGTATTTGGTAAAAGTTATTTATTTTCAATTGTGCATTATAAAAATTATTTGGGTAGAATAAGAGGCTTTAGATTTTATGCCTCTAGCATTTCTGTATCTATCATTTCCAGTTCAATCTCTGTTTCAAGTAACTCAAGCTTACCGAACTTGTGTATTCCCAATATTTATTCAAACGCACCAGAAGGTATTATTCCTGGCCGTTTTTGTCGATTAATTCAGTGCGCATTGGCCTAGTGCTTATAGTGTTTATAAAACAATTGTAGATGTAGGCAATGATCAACAAATGGTATTTTTACATCCAACTACTTTAAACTGTAAGGAAACTTTGACACTGTTTAGAAAACTGCAAATAACTGTAGTGCAATTGTTTGTAGAATTAATGAATTTCACTATGCCTATTCTGAAAGAATCACTCATGAAATGTTTCAACATAAATTCAGGTTAGTATGTAAAATAAACAATATTATGTAAAACATTGTATATTCTTTGTTGTTGCAATATATGGTGTTTGTTTATAGAATGCTCAGGGTGATTTGTGTAATACTACTGTGTAAAATTCCTAACTACAACAGTTACATTCTTTTCTTTCAGATCATTATAGCTGCGGAACCAAAGGGGCATCCTCCCAACGAATAAAGTTATGGTCAGCCCCCCCCCCCCTCATATATGAAAGTGTGACTTAAAGAGGTGGTTAAATGTAGCTTAAAACAATTGGGAAATGTCATTTCTAGCCACCAGGGGATGAGGTTGTGAAGCCAAGAATTTTCTTTTAAGCTCAGCGTCCACCGCTTAGGCAATCTTGCTCGCGCTCGGACACTTTTAATAATTTTTGCGTTCTACCGCGCATGTTCCTTATCGGAAGTCACTAGGACTATGTCACTTATTTCGTTGAAGAAATTAGATGCGTATATCCATACTATTCGAAGACATGGCAAAACCTAAATTATAAAGACTGTCTCTTAGATTCTCTTGTTTTTTGAAGTTCCTTTTCCAACTTTTCGATCTTCATTTTTTCCAGACATTAAATCCTTTTCTGACAAGAAGAGATGGTTCAGTACACATTGATTAGCACCTGGGAGGATGTATGATGGTAGGCACTAGATTTATCATTCTTGGAAAAATTCTGTTTAAACTGTACTATAAAAAGGAGTACAACCGTCTACCATAACATATGGTTTATGACACCTATGATCTTTATCTACTGTAAATTTATTACCTCTACCTATATGTAAGTTTATTTTTAGTTTCCCTTGACAACATTTCAACACCCTTGGCACCCAGAGGGTTTTAAAACCAAACCGCATACCGTGGGAATGCAACTGACCCTTTCCTAAAACTTTTAGTGTTTCTTGAAGAAAATTGTCACTGAAACGGTAATTAAAAGTGCAAAGGGGTGGCCAGGGTTTTATTGTAGGGGTTTTCCTGACAGAATTGATACAACTGTCCGGCCCTGTCTCTTTCCTCTCCTTTCCCCTTTTCATGTTTTTCCTTTTTCTCTGTGATCTTTTTTCCTTCTCTTCCACTCATTTGGGGAAACATCGATAGAAACAAGTTCCAATTTCAAAAGGGATTTCCAAAGTACACGTCGTTTCACCCTTTTTATCAGATATGTTTGTTTCCTTTGGGGATTCAAGTCAACAGTGCCCAGAGAGAGTGAAACTTTTGGCAATAATCCGTGACTACTTGTCACATGTGCGACAAGTAGTCCGTTCATCCCAACTACTTGTCGCACCCGCGACAAAAAAAACTGTCCTTGTCTGAGAGGATGTCATTTGTGAAAAGTTTCTCGACTCCTTGTCGAATATGTGACAAGAAGATGATCCTTTTCTAGCAGAATAGAGTATAATGATGCCGTATTGGGCTTTATAATTTTATCAAAATAGGGAAAACGTTCGGCAAAAGGAGCTTTCCAGATAAAAGTGGAAAATCAGTTTTGAAAATAGAACTTGTTTATTAGACCTTTTAACTGAACCCTTGTTAAAGTATTTCTTTCTGATAGTGAAGAACAATCAGGGTAGCTTACGCTAACGTCTTCCCTTCTTCTCGGCAGACACTGTCTTTCTAAATTATTCGCTTCTTCCGCCATCCTGTCCTTTTATTTTCCCCATGTCTTCCTGGGCCCATTCAGGTAGTTCCCGACCGAGCCTTCTAAACAAAGTCTCGTTCCCTAGCTCTCTCCTTCTGTTATCCGTTCCATGTACAGTCTACCTGATTTCCCTCGTGCCTGTTCCTGGATTCCTTTCTCTTCTCCGAGTCAGATTCTTCCGTCTTTCCTACTATCTCCATCGTACCTGCATCAATTTTCAAACCTAGATTCTACGTTATCTCAACCATATTCTTTTCAGCTTAAGTCCGTCTTATATCCTCCCATCGGCAAGCAATAACAGGTCCATTCTTATTTATTTTTCCTATCCTGTTCTATTTTTGATATTCTGTTTTTTCGTTTCCTCTGTCTTTTCCTTTTGCCTTTAACCTCTCTCTTTTTTTTTTTTTTTAAATTTTTAGTAAATTTTATTTTACTTAACCTTTTATCCGACTAGCCGTTTCTCATTTTGTGATAAAATTAATCATAAAATAAGCAATTGAAAATACATGTGTCATCTATTCAATTAGAAAGCCCTACCTTTAAAGGTCCCAAAAGGCCTATCAAAGCTGTTTGGTCAATTTACCTTTATTAAAGGTTTGATCTCTATGTTAATTTTCAAACAATTATTCTAAGACAAGAACCTTTTTAGCAGATCTGCTCTGGTTTCCAATTCAAACGACTACAAATTCACTTCAATAATCCAGTCTTTTTACTATTTATAGTATCCTCTAAAATACTGTTAATGGTGGCTGTACTAAATTCACCATCCAACTTCTTGATGTTAACGATGCACTTGAAAAAAAGTGAACCAATCATCTAAATATTTCACGCCTGGATGTCCTGGGTTTAAATTTAAAAAGTTTGCTTCTTTAAATGTATGAAAATAATCACCGTTCAGTTATGGTTTCACTCACCATTATTGTCGTTTGATGACCTGGATAATCGAATAAAGGTGAACTTGGCAGCAAACACTATCATTTAAGAGAATACCGACATTTACCAAGTTTCTTTAACTTGTCTAAGTTTCCGTTATGCGGTTTGTAAAATTTACAAAATTTATTTGCTTTTAAAATTGTTAAATATCGAGTTATATTGGTGTAAGTCTCTTCCCCGTAATGTGATATCGATTGTAACCATATTAAGGCTGCATGAGGTGGTTTTCAGGCTACGCAGTTTAGGCCAAAGGTGTAACCAGCATCAAAAGTAATGATAGTCAAGTGCGAAGAGCCCTTTTGTGTCCTTCGCCCTTTCGGACTTACTCCTCCGGGAGTAAATGTTTGGTTTTCGCCCCTTGGCTCTTCGCCAGAGAATCGAGGGAACTTTCAGAAAAAGCCCTTTTAGACTTACTCCCCCATATTTTTTCTTTTTTATTGCAACGATTGGCGAATGAAAAATTCATCCGATTCAAGAGGTGAAGTAACTGATGGATTATAGACAGAAAAGTGTCCGAGTCCAACCTTTGAGCGCTCTATGGACCTATAAAAAATTTTAAATCCTGATTATTAGTTAATACTTACCTTCTAAATACACGGCAAACGAAATAAACTATACAAAGGAGCCACATACTTTTACATGAAACAAAAAAAAAAAAAAAACAACAACAAATAACCACACAAAACACTTTGGACATCTTTGAGACTCCAGGATACATCGTTGCAAATGAGAATGGTTCCTTGTGGGGGCGCCATGCAACAATAAGGTATGTACTGAGATCCGGGGGACACGAAAATAGTTGTCGTGATGTTGTGTTAATGGCTTTTCTTTTTGCTCAATCTTTACGGTGCATGTCATTTTTGTGGGAATAGCGACCGATACAAATTAGGTGATGTTAGTATCAGAGATATGCATAAATCGTTTTGAATATTAATGGAGAAAGACATCGATCAATGGCTAAGTCGATGACTAGTAATCCATCCGCCGTAACCTCCCTCTGGAGGATCATAATATGCATTATTTTGGATGAAACATGCTTCATATTCTCTTTGACCAAGGAGTTGCAACTCCCTGGTTTGACGATGCCGCTGGAAAGAAACACGTGATAGCGTAGACCCTTCTAACAAACAAATTAAAATAATGTGTGTACGAAGGTATTATATCTTTCAGTTGTATATTTCCTATTTCCAACACAAGGTCAACGGTGTTAAGAGAAAATCTTGTATATGAGGGGCTTACCAAGCTTTTCAGCATTTTATAAATTTTGCTACCTATGCGTAAAACCCTCGTCTTTACAGACGTTATAAGCCAGGATTATGACGTCTTGATGTGTTTCCGTTTCTACCGTGACGGTTAACTAACGGACACAACAGAGCGAGCTCGGATCCCTCACTAGAGTAGTATTGTCCTGTCTTATAGCAAGTAAATGCAAAAAATACGTCTCAAGTTGGCGTATTCTGTGACATCTGTCTAACCTACTTGCATGTGACTCGTGCCACAATTAGTTTTTACCGTTCTTTTCCTTTACCGTCATTTTTATTGCCCGTCTCAAACACGACGAAACTATGATAAAAATCCAGTTTAGCTATTTCACTCATTATCGCCCACACTTTGTAAGTAAGTGTAAATGTTAAACATGAGTAGCTATTAAACACTAAATGTTTAGCAATTGAACGTGCTTAAAAGCGAAGTGCTTCTTAGTTATTCAGCACATTTGTTTAGCATCTTAACGTCATTACACTGGGGGGGGGGGGGGAGGGGGACAAAAACTGTTTAAAAGAAGAAAAAGAAAATGGTTTAATTCCCAAACACCTTTTCCAAGAGGGGAGACGTAGCATTGGTTAAAGGTCTTCTTTCCAAACATTCATAATTCTAGTAACATTTAAGTGAATTACTGAAAAAACGTAAAAAACAAAAACAATCGCACTTTAACTAAACAGTCAAATTCGTCTCTGTTTATGAATATCGCGTTTAAATAAGGTTTAAGTTCTTGATTAGGCCTACTTCAACTCTATAGCTCGTTAGTATATCTAATTTAAAATTGCTTTGTACATTGAAATGAATCAGACCTCCCATGAATATTTACAAAATTTGAAAACATGTTTGTAGGCCCCATGACTTTAATTTTCCTTTTGAGACTCGAGTATATGGCTTTCTGGTTTACTGCACCTCCATCTGATATCCCATTCGCCCACAAGATCGTCTTTAATTCACAACATCTAACAGAGTGCAGGGAAATTTGAATTCAGTTTCGATAAAATTTGATACGCTTGAAAAATTCATATGTGAAATGTTCTCCAAGTTGCTATTAATCTTTCAAAATGTTATCTACCAAAAGACTTCTAAACCACATCCGATTCTCCTCACTTTTTAGCCAGAGAATCCGAAGATCATGGTATTGTCGTACTTAATTTATTATCTGCTTAGTATAACTCATCATAAGGAGCTCCAAGCGTGCAATTTCCGATGAATTATTCCCCTCTTCAACATTTGATTATATTTCCTGGTGTCTGTATCTCATGCATGACCGATGAAAGCAAAGACTGCATCAAAGAGAGAATTATCACCTAATGCAGAATCAATTTTAAATCCCATGATAAGTTAACCATCTGGTTTTGTTGACAAACGACTTACAGAGTGGGGCCTGGAATAATTCGACTATGCATTTTCTCCGAGCTGATATGCATCTGCAATGTATATGTGTTGCAGCCTTATTCATTTGCTTATTTGAGCAGGTTGTTGTTAGAGACATTTAAGGAAGACATCGACCTGAATTAATGCGTATTATGGTAAAACTAACCAGTGACTGCACACTGCCATGGGGAGGTGCCTAGAAGGATACAGTAAAAACTTTAATGGACAGCGGGGAGAAGAATAATGATTTCGTAGAGGATGGGAAATGTCTGTTTTATGAGAAAAGTTGAAGCTATTTCGCAATTTACAAAATGCTAGGAATAATTAATTGTGAAAGTCGTTTTTTTACATCGTATGAAGTATGAATGAGTTTGTACACAACTGTCTTTAAATCTTTATAGTTCAACCGTCTTTATAGATTCCGATAGTGGATATTTTATTATTTTTTCTGTGAAACAACTAGAAATGTTTATTTTTAATAAAAGCGATGAAAATAAAAAAATGAAATGATAGGTTATCATTTCTTTTCATTTATTATTTAAGCTGCATATTAGGAGCATGGAAACCCTTAAATAGTATGCTATTGGTTGAGGTAGTCAAACAGCCACAGAAAGAAAGAAAGAAAGAAAGAAAGAAAGAAAGAAAGAAAGAAAGGAAGAAAGAAAGAAAGGAAGGAAGGAAGAAAGAAAGAAAGAAAGAAAGAAAGAAAGGAAGAAAGGAAGAAAGAAAGAAAGGAAGAAAGAAAGAAAGAAAGAAAGGAAGGAAGAAAGAAAGAAAGAAAGGAAGGAAGAAAGAAAGAAAGAAAGGAAGAAAGAAAGAAAAGATAACACAAACCAACCAACGAACAAACATTTTCCAAATTATTTAGGACAACCTCATTAATGTCATCTATATATATACTTATTAATTCGATTTGTATACTGGTATTTGAATGTCTAAATAAATAAATAAAAGTGGGTTATTTAAAGGTGAACCCATTTACATAAGGCAATTTTACATTAATGCTTACACAACGATGCATGGGCACAAAATAATTCTCCATCATAGGTAAAGGGCCAAATCATCTCACCTCGAACACACACATTCTCCTGTCTTACTTAAGCCCTTCCCATAATTGTCTGAAATTCATCCTCATCCAGACACAATCTCAGTGTATTGCTTCAAGGTGAGTATAGAAAAGCTTGATGTGTATAATCAAAGCCCTCTCAGTACAGTTCATGCTGAGTAATATAGGTTTTGATACTATGTCATGTTTGAACTGGCAGTCAATCAAAAAGCTTAACCATTGAGAGTTTCTGTTACTCCCGACAAGAAGTGTAATTTGGAGTGAGAAGATTTGCCCTTTAATAAAAGTTAATTTAATTTTATAAATATGTAAAAAGTGATGCATGAGGAGGTAACCAGAGCGCTCAGCGATAATCGTAACTTTCGAAAGTGATTTATCATGTAAAAAAACAGTTGCATAATCTACTTCATTTGTATAGCCTACAACATTTTGTTTTAGCGGAGATTTACAATTCCGTTCAAATAACAAGGCACAGCACAACCCGACTGAGATTGAGTAGGCTAAGATGAGTGCGTGCATTCATTACCGTGGTTTATCTAATGACAACGCACGACCACCTGACCGTTATGGACCAATAAAAGTTGGGATATCTAAATAATTAAAACTATTGAATTCCCTAACTTCGATCAGTCGATCACGGTAAATTAAAGGCATATTTTCATCATCCCAAACAGTTCCAATTCTCCCAACCTAATGACTTCAAGCCCCTCCCACATTTATCTAAAACTCATCTTTATCCCGACAAAATTCTTGTTTATTGCTTCATGGCTTGTCCCAGTGGCCATACAAGTCCATAATGTGTAATCAAGACACTCTCAGTGCCCATGCTGTGTAATTTAGCTATGATGCATTGTTTGAATGTGATGCCAATCAAAGAGCTGTACCAATTGAGAGTTTTGATATATGTATACTGAAACTGTAGTTTAGGGTGACGAATGACTGCCTTTAAGTCCTTCCCCACTTAGTTCCAGGTTTTAACAATTACTTAGTTGTTGCGAATGTTTTAAGTTATGGCTTTAGTAGTAGAAGAAAAACTTTCAACCACGTGCAAGAAACATTTTGTGAAATTCGGACTTAAATAATTTATAACCATGGTTGTTGGTTGATCGGTTATTCCTTCATAAATTTCATAAAATTTCCTAACACTTACCAATACTGAAAGCGAAAGGGTTTCATCGAATTACAACCAAAACAAGCTTTAGATTGTTCCAAATTCGTAAGAGTATTCCAAGCTACGGTGACTGTGACACCTTCCCAGATCTCATCGGTTGTGACAGATCCGTTGCTTCTCAAATTTCTTAGGAACAAACTTTTAATGCTTACTGAGATTACCCAAGGCCCGAAATTCACACTTCGAATTGATGGTTCAATGTTTGGCTATTCATCATTCACGGACCGATGATTCGTGCGTGCTCTGTAGCCGAACTAGTGTGTTTAGCGGGACGATGCTATAAAGTGATGACACTGTGTGTGTCACTCCCGGTCTTTCACTTTTCGTTCGGGAAAATCGCGTCTGGTTAGGCTTTCTAGGGTGATTATGTATTGTAAGATATCTTACACGGACATCCAACCCATGTGTACTCATGCATGGTAAAATATGCAGAAAGCATAGTAATCATTTCCCTAACCGCACCTTCTCTAGTACCTTGAAAGAATTTCTCTGAAGAAATTTGCTAATTCCCAATGTGACTGAATATGCATTTTGCAGAGTCATGGAATCGATGCTACAACCGATCTCTCTAAAAATTTGCATTTCAGTGTATTTTTTACACTCAAAGGAAAAATTCAGGGCACTGGACACAGGCGAACGAGTTTAATTCGTTTATTGAAGACTATCGAAGCGACTCGAAAGTGTAAACAATATGAACAGGGTCTGTTTCGTCATCCGCGTTTTTATATCATTTTCTGCGCTGTACGGTATTGAAAATAGTGGCGCTATAGCAAATTCTACAACATAAGGTTGCCGACTAGAAAACTAGCTTTATTGACGAAAGTGGGGGAATACAATATTTATCAAACTCGCCGTTGCCACAGAGTAAACACCAAACTGTTCGCCTGGATGATACTGGAATTATTCATCTGTTCATAAATTTATTGTCTGTTTCACAGAAAAAGGCAAATAAGCGGTATAAGTTTGAAAGGGATGACATTATTTATGCATAATCCGTCCTCCCAGATTTTTGGAGCAATTATTCGTGGCACTTTTCGAAATCTACAACCATCAAGCAAACTTGTTTGAGGAAGTGGTGATTTTTCAACTAAGATGGATAGATCTCTGCACATTTTGCTTGTTTTCACGTTTTCTTGTTTCCTATGTGCTGATTGCCAATACCTAAAATTCGGTAGGTAAAATTACGTTATCTTTATTTAGAAATAACATAATTCATCTAAGATTCCTCACTCCAGCTTAAAAATGTATCATCCCTTGGTTGATTTGACAAGTTTTTCATTGCTTATTCAACGCTGTATTCTAGAGACACGTTTTATACTTTCGTGACACATGTTAGTAGACTCAGAGAGATATCCTTGCAGATCAAAACATCCAAGCACATATTTATTAAATTCAAAGCTGTCTCTAATGTGCTAGGTTTTTCGTAATTTCTTGATTCACTTTTAGATTACAATTTTTAACTGAAGAAATAACGAAAGAAAGGAAAAATCACATAACCAAAGCAGGCAACAGATAGGTAGAACAAATCTAAAACCATTATGAGATTTCTACTTCAGAATAAAGTCGCACATCAAAAAACAAAAGAGCAATTAAAGGCATTAAATTAACATTATATTTGCCATTTGTCTTTATCTTTGGCGGTTTTCATTTCTAAGAAAGATTTTGTATAATACTCTTTTTGTGAGGACTCACTAATTCTGATAGCTATATGAACTGGTCTAAAACAGAATGTTGTCTAATTTTTCAAAATATTTACAGAGCTCACCAAGCATGACGTATAACATGTTTAAAATGTTGGGGAAATAATCCACGTGGGTATAATTTGCCGGAAATGTTACCCTGCTGTAAATGGAACTGTACCTACATCTTACGTGTGCAAATTCTATTTCAAAGGCTCTTAATGAAGTATGGCGAGCATTAATTTTTGTGATCAACCGACTGAACGAAAAATAGTTAACTCCGAGACTTCCAAGGCCACATGGGTAATTGGAGTACAAAGACCCAGGTGAAGAGAAACGTATGTCATTAACTTCAGCGTACTGAGAAAAATTTAACGAAATAATAAGGGGATTGAATTTAACTGTGACTGTGAAAATAAGAATTAGAAGGAGATGTTGCTTTTTGTGGACCATAACTTTTGCAATAAGTTTAAGAAAAAAATCCAGAGCTTATCTCGATAAAATCAAAACAAAAGAACAAAATACGAATTATCACATACAGATTACAAACACATTTTCACAAATGTAGCCGCACTGAGTTAAATGTAACTGTTTCACCATAAACCTTAAACCGCACTGAAAACAACAAAATAAAAATGCTATTTACAGTAACTTACGAAATGGACCATTTTAATGCAATTTTCAGGTATAAGTAGTCTCCTACAAATTAAAGAGAGTAGGTTATTGACAAATAGAGTCGTTGGGAATTAATTGAATTGATTCTTGCATAGCAAAGTGTTTGAGGAAGGTGGGGTTAACTTTAAAACGGGGTGTAGAAGTTAAACGTTCTTCTACACACAGTTTGTAAACATGTTTAGATGCCAATTTTCGAATCGCAAACATTTGTTTGAAAACATCAGAATTGAATAGCTGCCTACTTTTAGATTTAAAGCGTAAATACAAATTGATTGAAGCAATACGTATTCAATTGTTAAATAAATTACTACAGTATATTTACAGTCGTAAGGCTAAGAATTGAAAAATTAAAAATGACAGTAGCTAATTCCGTAACGTGGGGAGACGTCTTAGTAGCGTGGATGAAGCTAAGAAAAGGGAAAATTGAGAGTTTTATTCAACTTAGCCTTGATCTCTACGACTGTGGGAGGTTTATGTCTCTAAAGTCTCTAAAAAGTCTGTATAAGAGAGGATCTGAGAGTAACGTCAAATGTGCCCATTAATGATAATTAGTTTAATTAAATATGTGGCGGCCGGGTGCATTGGTAGGGTGATGGTATACGAGGTGATGTTAAGTATCTCAAATGATAGTATCACTACTTCGAGGATTGGTTAGGGAGGCATTCCATATGACGTTATAGTACTCCTTAATGGCCATGTTGAGTATATGTAACTACGGAGTAGACCGCACTCGACACGCTTTCTCTATATAGCTGTGTACACACCGCGTATTCCACAATGCGCATTATACAGTAAGTTCAGTCAAGTCAGGGAGCATGTCAGCTCCCTAATTATGTGCACGATAGCGCAGCCCGAATGCAACCACCGAAAGCAGTGCATTATCCTAAGCTAAACACTATTCCAGGATTGTTTAATTTATTTTGCCCTGTGGTAAACAAAAATATTTTGATTTAGAAGACGAAAACGGAAATTCCAATAACCGTATGGAAACAGCACCACCCCGACTAAAATGGAGTCATATAAAATGAGTGCGTTTATCTGGCCATTACCGTGAGTTAATTTTAGAATAACAAAAGGTCCCTTGAACATCATGGTCATATAACGGTTGAGTGTTATCACTAACTCCCATAAATAATTTAAATTTGTGTTTTTTAACACTTAAAACAAATTTTAATTGTATGCCTTACGTCTTGCAGTCTGTCAGTTAGATGGAGTTTTCATGGACCAATTTCCAACCTATTGGTTTGCAGTTGTAAAGGTACTCTTTAAAGCTATAAGTGTGGTTTTTAATTTACAACGTTCAAATCAACAATTTTATTTACCAGTCTAAAACGTAAAGTGTAGTTGCAGTGCTATGCCATACAGCGTAAGGATAAATAATGGCGGGAAACTTCGACATGGGTTATGGATAATGTTTTTTTAGTATATCTACACGAATTTATGTCTTACATGGAGGCGGAGGGGGAGGGAAAGGGTTGCCATCACTGCGGCCTGGTAGTGGTTAGAACCATATTGTAATTAATATAGATTTCCTATGTACTGACAGGTCGCCATTAACTTTTTATGTCGTTCCAGTATTTTTTATAGCTTTGATCAGCAAGAAAAGACAAAAAACAAAGAGGAATGAAACAACATGTTTGATTTTACTATTTAAATGCTCAAAATGTTACTTGTCCTGCATATTCTTTGTATATTTATCCCGTATAATGTTATACATTGAAGACAGATCCTGAACCTGTTTCCTATATATAAATAACTCCGATTCCTTGACTGAATGTAACATCTTTCACATCAAACTAACGACGATGTGAAATTGAATACTACTGACATTAACATTATGTTGTTAACATTTATTGAGCAGATTTCCTCGGATTATATTAACTCAAAACAGGGTCGTTAACCTTTTGACACGATCCTGGTTATACATATTTCTGACGTCTTTCGTTCAAATGTCATCTTTCTCTTCTGACTCAATTGTTTTTGATAAACAGTGTCTCTCGTGGAAGTCATGGAGAGAGGAGATGCGAGATTTGTTGGACTAAAAAGAGCTTGCATCCTTTCCAATGTGCGTTCCAACCAATCTGATTACCCAAGTACCATCGTCACATTTTATCAAACAGACGTGTTTGAACCGGCAGATCTTATCCGAGCATGTAAGATATTTTTTAGAATAATTTCACCTCTGAATAGAACCAATTTGCATACTCTGACCATTTCATGCATGAATATTTAAACACCAACGGATGAATTTTTGGTCAGTACAGATAAGCTCTGATTGACATAAAGGTGAGGAATTGTGATACCTGCAACAATTGATCTTTCATATATACGTAAAATAGGTACCAAATTAGCACACTGTGTGAAAATTTCATTCAATTGGACATGAACTCCTCAAGATTTCACAATATGAAATTACAACATAGTTTGTCACTCATTATGCCGCAGTGATTTAACTAAGCAGCCAGGATCAAATAAACATCACTCCCTCACATTGATAAGGAGGAAGTGATGTAAGCTTCCTCAAATTATTTGATTGAAAGCAAATCAAATAATTAGCTTTCTTTTGGTTGTTCAGTCTGTTGTGTTTACTTGGAAAATGTAGGACCTCCTCATAAGGTATGTACGTTTGCGTAGAACTCAAATATAGTGCAAAGGCGCATTTCCATAGCATATAATTTGGTTGAGGAGAAAATTGGTTCTAAAGTTGAAAGAAAAATAGGTTGTTCATCAATGCGAGGCTATTATGTTATATGTGCTTACTTCAAGTTAACTTTTCAGTTAAAATGTGACAACTTTATCTGCTGGTATCTTGAGAACCACAAATCGCATGTCAATACAAATTTTACGAGGATGCTCAGAATGAGACCCTTTTAACAGCTGAAAAAACCAACAAGACCTTGAATATATCAGGGAGGGTTAAACATATATCATTTGGGGGAGGGGTCGCAACTAGATATCGTCATCAGCAGGGGCGCAAATCTCTGTTTGAGAGTGGGGGGGGGGGCGAAAATGCTTATGATGTGCCCATGAGTACTAAACTGTGCACGCTTGGCGGGCACCGCGAGCGCGAAGCGCGAAGCCCCAAAGGACTCCTGGTGGGATCCAGGTTGTCCCTGTGGGGGTCCAGGGGGGAGGCCCCCGGAAGCTCTTGTGTTCTGGCGTTTCCAAAGCTTCAGAAAAACTGTTTTCGAATGAAAAAAAAAAACGAAAAAAGGTGACCATATTTTAAGGTCTACATAATTTTTTTTTTTTTTTTTGGGGGGGGGGGCCAAATTACGATTTGGCCCCCCCCCCACTTTTTCACTTGAGGGGGCGAAGACCCCCCTCCCCCCCCCCCCGGGATTTGCGCCCATGGTCATCAGTGCTCCTGTTTTTCATACGTATTGGTTAGAACGGTGGAAAAATGTTGACAAGAAAATGTAATGGTACTAGCCTAAGGAAGAACTGTAATGGTACTAGGTAATAGTCTATAGGCTACACCTTTCCCGTCGTAAGGTGAGCATGTTTTATTTGGGAGTTCCCTGCTTTTATTGTGCCATGCTTTACAGAGAGTGAACGGACGGATATTCCTATTTCGTATAAACTGTTCTTTTCATTAATTACTGCCATTTTAATGCCTTTGTCATCCTAGAAATTCTCCCTAAAATCCCCAAATGTGTATAGTTTAACGTTATTTCCTTGGCACTTTGAACTAGGTGATATGTCTAACCTTCCCCTAAGGATCCTAAAATGGCCGCATCATGACATTTTCTATGTGCCTTGAATACTGCAAGGAATAAAGTGATACAAGAGAAGTTTTTCGGTTTCTATATTTGATTCGAAAATACCCTCGTCTGGTGACAAGTCTTACTCTAAAATGCATATTTCCCAACCAGGGTTAATTAATTATGTATAGAATGACTGTATCTTAACACATAGTCCTTCAATCATCGTGGCCCAAAGCTCGCGTATGGCTTTTCTCTTTCAAAATTCAGTAACTCTACGACGTACCGATATTGCTGAATGCTAGTCTAAATGTAGGTACTTCGAATGGAATAACGTTAAGTGACTCCACAGCTAGACGGGAAACTAAATTACGCTTCAATGATTTTCGTAATTGGCTCAGAGAACGATGAATTTCCCAGAGGGGTAAACTTGCCATCATTGAATATTTCAAACTCCTGTAGGACGTTAAAATTTCGAGCCTTCTCCTGATGCGGAAAAGGTTAAGACATTTTTTACTCTTAGAATCAAAGGTGTGTGGAGTGATGTTATGTATTATGTTCCACAGTTCGAACCTCTGACTGTGCCGGATCAATAAATATTGCTATAAATTATAGAGTAGCGACTAATATTCTGCCGTTATAATCACCTGCAAGACAATCAATCAACATTCATGATGAGGAAAAGTTTCAATGAAACATACTTAATGAGAGATCATTTAGTACACATGCGTCTTGATCATGTAGCCTATGTTATGTTAACAGCTAAGGGCTATCTTAGTTGACTTGTCCATGGGTACATGAAAGCGCAACGATTGACTTGTCTTCGTGTGAACTCATAATGGATAAGTTTAGGACAGCGTAGCGGAAAAAAGGGTGTTACACGTTGTATGAGTTAGATAGTTTTACGGCCTCTTTTCCAACCTATTGGTTCAAGTCGAGCCTTGTCACGGCCTTTTCCCAGTTGTGGCTCACTGGCTTGTTTTTCATATACTCCATTTCTTATGCGGAGTATCACGCACAACGTCTTAAGAAATACAAGAGGATGTATGCTTGACATAAATGTAGAGCATAAGCAGATTGTGAAAAAGCCCTCTAGAGAACTCACAGAAAGAGTCTATCTAGTAGATTGGTTTGCTTCTCAAACAATTGCAAACAAAATACAATGAGACAATATCAACCCTCGCAACCAGCACAATTATTCACCGACACAAACAACCATAACCACCCATCCGCCCCTATTCGCCCACCCCTTTTATTTACCGAACGAACACTTTCACTTAGTAATATATAATTTTAGTAATGATTTTGACGAGTGCAACTAATATTAATAGGTTTGTATGGCAATATGGTACATCCCATTAGGAGTAAGATTCACTATACTGATTATTTACCACAGATATGGGTGAACTAACATGACAGATTATTGTATTATTGTCGATTTGTTTTATCCATTTGTCTGTTTTTGTAGGTTGTTTGTTTGAATATAAATTATTGTTTGAGTTGATTTTTAAGGTATGTACTCCAGAAATAATATCTTTAGCGGAATTCAGCCCTCCTTTAGCCTTTTCTATAGACACACTAGTTAAAACTGTTTCGATAATTCCAAATAAAAAAGAAAAAGTCCTTAGTAGAATTTCCCTTATTTTATAAACACGTTTAAATTGTAAACATGCTTAGCAACAAAGCGCTTTATGTTTGCAGTTAAACGTGTTTAAAAGCGAAATATTTAGGAGTAAGACACGGGCATTTAGAATCTAAGCATGTTTTCAAGTGAGGGTTAAAGTGTTTAGGAAAACGTTTAATTCCTAAACACGGTTTTTAGAGTACGGCCAGAATAGTTAATTAAAAAAGAAATCTCCTCTCTCCCCTTCCATATTTCCTGAACCTGCTAATTGTGTCCAGCACTTTGAATTTCCATCTTTCTCATCATATTTTGGTGTGTTATATGATTAATCCCACAGGGTGCGAATCACTAAAGGACGGGATAGGTTTCACCGGTCAACTGGGTCTGTCCACCATCCACACGATGAAACACTACTCACAGGTTTATCGAGTCCCTTTCCTTCTTTACAACCTTGCTCCAACGGATTTCTGGGACGACTTTGAATCGCAATATCTCATCTCCATCAGGCCTTCTATTATACCAGTGTTAAAAGATGTCATTGAATACTACAGATGGTCAAAATATGTATATTTATTTGACTCAGACGAAAGTAATTACGTCATTTAACTCTTCTATTAAGGCAGTGGATCTTTTTGTTTTATTTTATTTATTTTTTTTTCAAAGCATGATACAGATCAAATTTACTTATTTACATACATACCCTCTGTCAGTATCCGTTGCACATATATTTAGAACCAGAGGCTTATTTTGCCTATTTTTTCATACTTCGAGTACAGCAAAAAGCACTCAATAATCTTTATGGAAAGACTATTCATCCTTCGTGCGAACGAAGAAAACGAATAACCTCTTTTGTTTTGATTATAGGTAAGAACTCTACAGTTATGATTGATAAAGATTGAAGAAAAGGCCTTTATTAATTGTTTAAAATACACTTTGGGAACGTAACTTTTGGTAATAATAATGTTGCCCAATAAGCCATACAAATATATTCAACTCAAAATACTGTTCGAACATACCGTAATTCAAGAAAGATGTATATTACTGATGTGGTTGCTTTGGGAGGATCTTTTTCAAAGGTAGAACTGGTGGAAGGATACATGCTTCAGGCAAAGGAGAAACTCCAGTTCCGAAACGGTACCGTTGAGGACATTTATTTTACAAACGATACGGTCCGATAATAGGCATATTTCTACGAGCCTCATCAATGTGGCTGAGTTTCTCGGAACCCATTGTATTGACTCAACTGTTAGGGGTCCGTTGACATAATTGCATAATGGGTTCATGGTAGCCTTGTTATCCCATCTCCGATAGTGCATATCTACTGCACTATTAGTTTTCATGACGATATACGGTAACTAGTGTAAACACACTCGTCTAATATAACAAAATATCAATTAGAATGGGTAAAATATGCAGGGAATAGCTTTTCTCTGTCTGTCCACTGGTCATTTAATTTTAAAATGTTCTAATTTATTTTGATATTTTACAGGTTTCCTTCGGTATGCTAATTATATGCAAAAAGTACCCAGCCATGAAATTGTTTTCAAAAGAGTGCAGAAATCCAACATAACATCGATTGGACACGTTTTAAACAGTATCCAGGAACTAGAAGTAACAAAAGTAGTTATTGATTGCAACCATTTCTTGACAGAGACATTATTAAGTATGGTAGGTGATCCTCGTCAAAATTTTTGTCCGTTTTTCTGAAGAATACATTTATTCTAAAAATCTTCTTAAACAGGAGGAGGGGTTAATTCTTACGTTAAATTTGCTTTAGAGTATATCTTTGCATTCATTAATATGGGATTCTACATGTTAAGAATAATGTCGTTTAATTACAGTATTACTACCAGCTGGAATTCCGGTGCTCGGTCTGCTTCTCACAGATGTGTAAATCGATTAGTAACTTTTATTACTAAACCAGCTCTACAATAACCTTCAAGTGTAGTATTCGGGGAAAATGGTTACATACGTGCTTTCTCTTTAATATCTGGCTGTCTAATTCAAAACTGTAAAATAACCTCTGCCCTGAGTCCTAGCTGCGAGTTTCATTTTATCTGTAAAATGCATTCCTTTTTTACAGCGTGTTATCTTTAACTTAAAGCCAGCTATTCGTCATCCCAAACTACAGTTTTACCAGTAGTATACAGATATTCGAAACTGACACCGCACTTTGACTGACATCAAATAAAAGCGGGAAATTAAGCATGTTGTATTACAAACATTTTGCATGTACCAAGAGCGTTTTGATGACCTATTGTGGTCTTGATTGCTAAGATATGCCCAGAAGCAATAAACTGGTATTGTGTCTGAATCATGATAGGAATGAGTTTCAAACAGTTGTCAAAGGGACTAGCAGTAAGAAGATTACTAAATATCAAATCAATAGTCAGGTTATTTGCCGATAACTGTATCCTGTATCGTAAAATAAAAAACATAGAGGACACAAAAATTCTTCAACATGATGTTGACAATTTGTGTCAGTGGGAATCAATCTGGTAGATGGGGTTTAATAAGTCTAAGGGCTTTAATATGAGAGTCTCCCATAAAACAAATCCAAATCCATACTTTTACCAAATGGGTAATCATACTTTAGAGCAGGTTAATCACCGCCCTTACGTAGGAGTTGAACTCTCTTCTAATACTGGAAAAGACATATTGATCAAATTGTATCCAAAGCAAACCGGACCTTGGGCCTATTGAGGTGGAACCTCTCGCACTGTGATAAAGATACTAAGATCGCAGCGTACACTGCTCTTGTTCGTCCCATTCTCGATTATTGCAGTGGTATGGGACCCCTATACCCAATCCGAAAAGAATTCCATAGAAAATGTCCAGAGGCGTTCTGCCAGGTTCATCTTTAACAACTACAGTCGCCAATCAAGTGTTTCTGAGATGATTAGAGATCTTAAATGGGACAGCCTTGAAACTCGACGATTTCGGGCTTGTCTTGTTGTTATGTATGAAGAAACGCATGGTTTACTTCCAAGTAATGTAAGGAATCATCTCATTGACCCTTCAAATCTTAATCGACGGACTATACCCGTCGTACTAGTGGTAGGTATCTATAGCCGAATCCGATTAGCGCTTGTTTTTAGTGACTGTAGGCAACCATTAATGGGGTCCATCAGCCTTTACTCGTCTTTATTTATTGTCTACGTGAATTTCAAATCCTCATATTCAGTGAAGTTGAGAAAGTTAAGATACACTTCAGTGTACAACCATCCATGGAACAGGTAAGTGAGGGAATTTAAAGTTTGAAGGTGACGGACCCCAATAATGGCCGACTAAAATCAGATCACCACAATCTGCCCGGATTCGTCTATATCATTATCCCTCCACTAGCTTTGCTATCAGAAATCTCTCTGTCCAAGAACTATCCCTAACTGGAACCTTTTACCGGATCAATTTCGCTGTGTTCCTTCAGTGGACAGCTTTAAAAGCCAGCTCTTAGCCCTTGACCAAAAATGCATATTGTTAGGCTATGCCGCCTAAGTTTTGACTACTAATTTTTAGTTCAATTCAGATATCGTTTTGACTGATTTGTGTAAACAGCGATTTGTTGATTGGTTTCTTGACAACGTATACAACAGTATACAAAAACTTGTCACGAAATTCTGACAAAATTTTATTGCTTGACTTTACATGAGAATGTAAAGCAAAAAGTGAATTTTCAAGTCTTTCGTCTTGGCCTCAGCACTGAAAAGCTGTGTGGAGAGAATTTGCATTGGGTATATTTTATTTAACGTCTTCAACAATCCTCTCTTGTTCACCAACGCCCTTTCCTTCATTCCTGAAACATTTAAAATCAGTATAGTGTACAATTCTACGACCTCTGATGATTGCTTCTCTCCTACATCTAAATAATGACGGTAGCACCAATGTACAGAAGCCCATAAAAGCCGTCAATATAACAACTTCAGTTTGTTACTAGAAATTATTCATTCTTTGTTTTCATTATGTATAAGATGTAACAGTGCACAAAGTACAACCTTTTTGGAGAAGAAACAAACAAACACCAAGGAATACAGACAGCCGATTCGTAAACCAATTTGATACACACGTAAGCCTTATACACACATGATGAATTCTACAATGTGCGACCTGCCAGTCTAGACATATGTCCTACACAAATTTCAATGATGAGCTCGTTGTTATCCTTCCAAATTAGACAGAGGAGTGATGTCTTTAAGAAATTGTGAATTTGTTTCTATTCATTTCGGATAAAAAACTAATATTTTTTTAATCACTAACTAATAGTTCGTTGCAATGGAATAATATTTGTTATGTACAAAATGTTAAATATATAAAACATAAAACCATTTCATTTCAGTGACGCTAATGAGCTTTCGCACCAACGAAATAAGAAGATGTAATTTTTGCATAAGCTTAGGAAGTTATTAAGTGTACATTTATCAAACTTCAAATGAAGAAAAGGGTATTTCAATAGAAATGTTCATTCCAGCCATTGATTTGATATTTGCTTCGTTCCTACACAGCTGGCTGAGAAGGAAATGGTGACGGCTGCTTACCACTACGTGTTTCTTGATATGGTAGGTGTAGTTGTTAACTCTAACTTTCGTCGGAAACTTCAAATAATATAAAATTAAAACAGAAGTTTGAAAAACTAATTCGAATGGTCCAATGGTCTCATTCGAATGGTCTCTCATTGTTTCACATGATTTGACTACAACAGCCCTCTCTGTAAAAGTTTCTTTGAAATGAACCATAAGTTATCTAACATCATATAAACACAACTCAGATGCAGGCAAAGTGAGTTGTAGAAGGTGGAGATAACAAAATGTTGCACTCCACATTTCAAATTAATGATATAAATTTTAACATTGTTCCTCATTAACTAAAAAAAACCTTATTTGGCGAAATTTGGACGAATAAGATTCATTTTCCAAAATCTAAAATAGATTTATTCTGTATTTATGTATTTATTCTGATTTATTCTTCTGTATTTTAGCCTTTGAGGTACACTTTAAGGACTTGAGGGTCATGCATGAAGTTTAATAACAAAAATTTATCGTAAATCTTTTTTAATTATACTCTTGGAGATTTTTGCCTTTTAATGGCATCAAAAACTATGAATTCCTTTAAAGGTAAAGAGCAGTCCCCCCAAACTTATTCTTAAGAAAAAGCTAAATAACACAATTTTCCTCTTATTTCTCTTCAAAGTATCTTTCATTACATTTTATGACTTTACTATTGCATATTCAAGGTAAACAAAGCAGTGATTTCTGGTAAATTCCACATTTGAAGGGAAAAAACATTATCACATGACTCCCAACAGCCAATCATGAAACTGGACAGTCTACTACACTTCTTCAATTTGGGATGACTGCTCCTGCCCTTTAAAATTCAGAACAACGAGCCTATTTCTCCCTAGCCCTTATTTGTACTACATAACACCATATTTAACTGTTTCATGTTAACGATATGACAAAGGCAATCATGATAGTCATCAGGGTTTCAGTATAGTAAGATAGTTAGATGGAGTTTTGCTGCACAATGTTAAACAGATTGGTTTAAGTTATCCCGGTCGAGACTATTTGTAGTTGTGGCCCACTGACTTGTTTCCCCTACCCCATCGCTTATGCTGAGCACCAAGTATAATGACAGTAGGTTCTATTTTAAAAGTCAATTAAACCGTAAGGTCCAACTTTATTCCGAAAAACAAAAGCTTCAGATAAGAAACATTTCTGAAGCATTTGTGTGTATCAGTGTACATATTTCTAATGATAGAGTTTGGTAGAAATTATTTGCACTTCTTTATATTTCAAAATTTCTCTATACTGTTACCCATGGTAGGATATCAATCTAGCCACATTTCCAACCCTCGGCGGGATGAATCTTATAGGGTTCAATATGGTGGATGAAACGAGTAAATATTTCGAGTATGCATTCGGGAACTACCACAAAAGGGAGGACTACAATAGTTTGACGAAAGAGGAGAAATTTGTTGGGGTACGTATATGTCACCAAGCTGTAGTCAAGTTAGAGTAAACTACACTCTGGAATGCGTGGATTACATAAACTTTTCACATTTTGTATCAAACGTTACTGTGTTCATGTGGAAAATATATCGAGGGGTTAGTTTATCAGAGACACTAGAAGTAAGTATTCGTCCTTGAACACCATATTTTGACACGTTTGATATACGTTTTTTTTACGGTCTCATGTTCTGAGGAACATTAGCGCCACCAACAATATGTGATGGGGCAGTGATGCTATCATTCCGACTAGGTATTTCTAAACATGATTTAAATCTGTTTATGCAACCTTACGATTTTTTATTCGGACGGAGGGTTCTTTTTGTCAAATAATAATACAAATGCACACTGGTATATAACAAATGAGGTCGTTATTTCCTTTTTTATTTTAATGTTATGTGGTTTACTATGCAAAATGTTGGTATCCTTGGGATATTTCCAATTGTTAGTTTCATACGGTCACCAGATTGCAAATTGTGATGAATGGACTCACAGAGAGCGAATGTTTGTCAAAGGTATAAGTTCCGTGACAAAATTCCATCCAGGCTTTCATCGAGATTGTTAGTTTAAATTTTTTGATCAGAATTGATCAGAAGGCGGGACGCTTAAGTGGTTAATATAAAAAAGCTTTTACCAGTAACTTTTCAGAAGTGTTTTATCAGAAGTATATCAATACAGTAGTATGGGCAGCAAAAAGGAAAGCTTTGAAGAACGCCAAAATATATGTAGATTGAGATCGATGAATTGACATCATTGACTAAGATTCACCACTCTGTCTCTCAAGAAGGTAAATTGAGAGGACCCACCCTCTGAGAAACTAGGCAAAAAACTAACTCTAAATTATTTCCTTATGGCCATGATTGCAAACCTTGACGAATACGCGCAGAGTGATCTAAAATTTGGCGGTAAATATCATTTCAATGACAAACTACTGAATTCAGGTTCAGCATCGAGACTTTTCAGTTTGACCCCCAACAAAACTCATCCCCCAATCGGAAGACTAGTCTTCCACCTGGTAAGTCGGAAAAATTATTTTGTCAAAAGAGAAACAATCCTTTTGGCTTTGGAGGAGGTCAAAGTGCATGTAAAGCTATCCGCACACTACGCGACTTTGCACACTGCAACTCAACTCAATCGTCGCTACAACTGTGATTGGCGATGTTAAGACCCGTTTAAAATCCCACCGACTTCAGTCGGGAAGAATCAACATGTTGGTTCTTCCCTACTGAAATCGGAGCGACTTAAAACTGGTCTTGCAACTGCCGATCGCAGTCGTAAACTCACGCACATTACACGACTGTTGGAGATCCGAAGATCGAGTTGAGTTGCTGTGTGCAAAGTCGTGGAAGTGTGCGGCTAGCTTAAAAATGACATATCAGTGCGGATCATGGAAATATTTCGTATTTTACATACAGATTTATCATATAAAGGGAGGACTCAGGTGATGTGATCTTTCCATGGATTTAAAGACAATTGAAGTTATCACATATTTTCTGAACACTTTCCTGGTCCACCCTCTAAACATATTGAGATACTAAATACGCGTGTCTAATCCCAAAACTGTTCACTTAAAATACACGTTTTAAATTGCTAAACATGTAGCGTTTAATAGCTTAGCATTTTAAGAACTTAAATATGTTTAGTCAGTGGTGGCAGATTAAGCGTTAAAACGATAAGCACTTTTAGAGTGCACTCAATTGTTTGAAAATCTTACAGCCATGCAGAAAATGTTCTTGATTTTCCCCGAGGAAGAACATGGAGTAACACGGCAACGAAGGCTCCAACTACAAACGGCACTTTAAGTGGATCGAAATGAAAAAAAAATCATATTCTCCTCACGCTGTGTAATACACTGATCCTTCCTTACTTATCCTATCGCAACGTTGTTTGGGGCGGTGCTTTACCAGCTAGGAACCACCCACTCTTTATACTTTAGAAAAGATGTTTGCGCATTATTTCCAGTGAGCACCGCCTGCATCATACCACCCCTTTATTTGCGAATCTTAAAATTCTTTCTATTTACAAACTAAATCGTTACTGCAAGCATTAGATACGTAGGTGTTAAGTTATGCAACTCTCTCCCCAACAATATAAGAAATTGTATCTTGAAATCACTCATCAGTCTTTTCCTATTTTTTTTTTTTTTGTTTTTTTTGTTTTGTGT
Source organism: Holothuria scabra (assembly GCA_037179385.1). Taxonomy (NCBI): domain Eukaryota; kingdom Metazoa; phylum Echinodermata; class Holothuroidea; order Aspidochirotida; family Holothuriidae; genus Holothuria; species Holothuria scabra. The sequence continues at coordinate 12,799,103 of CM074192.1, read as the reverse complement.
TTCTTTACATTTGTCTGTCTTTAAATGTAAATGAGTCTGAAATAAAGTGTTGTGAAACTGAACTTAAACTGAAGGAATATTAAACACATTTTTTTTTTTCATTTTTATGCAGTTTGAAGCGTCCTTGGCTTTTGATTCAAGCAATGCAGCCATTGAAGCATATGAAAGACCAGAGAACGGTGAAACAGAAATCACCGCCTTGAATCCGCCCTGCAAGTGTGACCCGAATAGCAAACTTCGACGAAGTCCCGTCGGTGCAACCTATGCAAACCGTATAAGAAATGTAAGACCAATTTATGGTTGAAAAATAAAATATAATACAGGAACCGTGCGCTATGTGCGATCGGGGAATGCATGATACAAGTGAGGCACGAGGACGCACCCAGAGTGCATACAGCGATAGCACTTAAAGGAATAGTCTAGAGACAAATTTATTTTTGGTATGTTCAAGAGGAACATATTCTAAGCATCCTGCTGAAAGTTGCATTCATTCTCCATGTTTAGTTCTTGAGATATTAGCAATTGAAGTTTGTACATTTTCCAGAGAAAGTAAACTTGAAGCAAACAGGTGTGATGTCATGAATTCACATTCTTGGCCAGTGTTTTGTTTTTCCATATTTTTCATCCTATTTTTGACCTTAAATTGATTAGTCATGCTGTTTTGCCCCTAAGGCATATAAAGATTTTAAAATTCCATTGCTCAGGATGCACCTATGGTATCAATATATTAAAGTTTAGTTGCATACAATAATGGTAAATTATGAAGAAAAACCAAACATTGTCTAAGAAAAGTGAATCCATGACAACGTGCCTGCTTGCATCCAAGTTCATTCTATGTTGAAAATTTGCCATATTCAATTGCCAATATCAGGAGAACCGAACATATGGAATAAATAAAATTTTCACCAGAATGCTTAGAATTGTCCCTCTTTAACATATCAAAAATAAATTTGGGTTTGGACTATTCTTTTTACCTCCGAGACTGGTACATAACCATGTCCTAATGCACAAGTCCGCTAGCAGATGCCCAATTCTTCAATATTTTCATTCAAAAGACGACAAAGAAATGTTTCTGTTTAAGTAACCAAGTAATACAGCCTGCTCCGAAAAAATGAGCTTTTCAAAGACGATGGCTTTTCCTGCTACCGTAAGTTTATTCCAGGCGTGGTCATTTCACCGTACTGAATCAATAGAAGTTGAGGATATAAACCTTATGCATTTACGTCACCACTGACGTCATTTTGGAGGAACAACAATGTAAAAGTTGCTACACCACAGAACTTGTGTAGAACATATATAGATCGGTGAGCAGCAAACAGTAAAATTTGCCTCACGTATGTACAAACTTACGAGAATATTTGATTGATTTGCCAGTAAGCTCTCTGCATTTGTTGCTGTTGGTTTGTTATTCCTCCAAAGGGGCGTACCTTTTTGCACTGTGATATCATACGCAAAAGGTCTATCGCAAAATATGAGTGCAATTGAGATATCCCTTAGCTAAAAGGGGAAGCCATACAAAAATCCATCCTGTACAAGTGTTCCACCCTTCTACGTGTTCTTATAAAGCATAAAAAGAATACGTCTTTTGTTTTAAATGGCAGGTATCTTTCACTGGTATTACTGGTCACGTGGCATTTAATGAAGGAGGTGCACGGACGAACTACTCGGTGGATGTACTCAGTTTGCACACAAAAACTATGAAAAAGGTAAAAAACTTGAACATGATGATTTTAGAAATGCAAGCCCCTCGTAGACCAAGTTAAATAGGGGCAGCAGAAAAGTGAGGGTGGTGTGAAAAGAAAACTGAAATGTTATTTCTATCTGCTTAATAGTACGGTGGAAGAGTACAAAACAGGCACGCTTAAAGAAAAAGAAAACCTTTGCACAATCCGGTCTTACAGTTTTTATGGAATGATTCTTGACATGTAACAGTCTTATCGGATGTAACTTAAATTTATAACCAATGAAATATATACATAATCCAGAAATTAAAATACGAGATAATCCTTTTTGTAATTTTTAATAATGACGTTAAAATTGTTTTTATCACATTTACACCTACATTACGATTTGTCTGTGTGCCATGGGAGAAGTCACTGTGAACGAGTGAAGTTGCTTGTTTTTCCCTTAGGAAAAAAACTCCTATGACAAAAATACCAAAATATTGGAGTGAAAAGTTTTTGTAACTTGTCTTCGGCAATTTATGTTTTATTTAACAACCAAGATGTACATAGTTATCCCACACAGTTTAAAACGTTGAAACCCTAATTCGGAGTTGTCTCGAGGTTGTTGAAAAAGTGATATCTGATGGTAAGAATTTGAATCATTATTTAGGCATTGACCCATTTATTTCATCCTACAATTGTTATAAAGTATAACGCATAATTCCTCAGTACTTGGCCAAGTCTTCCTAGATAAACGGCCCAAATATCAATGAGATTTTTATATTAGATGCTACACTTATCAAATTCGTTTATTGCTTCAAAGAAAGTAATCAGGGATACGATCAGATAAACAAATAGTTTTCGTAAGTCCATTATGTTCACGGGACAGAAGAATTCAATGCTGGTTAGTTAGTTAGTTAGTTAGTTAGTTAGTTAGCTAGTTAATTAGTTAATTAGTTAGTTAGTTAATTAGTTAGTTAGTCTGATTGAGTTCTGCGGCCAGTTTACAACTTATTGGTTCAAGTCGAGCCGGCCACGCCCTTTTTCCAGTTGTGGCTCACTGCAATGATGGTAGATCCATATATCATAACCACTGTCAGACTACTTTTAGTTGGCGCATAAGGACTTAAACCTGTGATATTGTAAACCCTGTTTGCAGAAATATACGGTTTACAATATATGTCTTGCCCAACAAGGTTTCTGTTCAATGAGGTAATAGATAGTGAAGTCTCCTTGTCCACGTACCTTTGTGGGTAGATTACAGGCAACAAAGTCAAATGTACTGACATAATTCTTGAACTAGGCAAATTCTCATTTCGGTACTTAGACAAAATTTAAAAATTATACTCCAACATGACAATAATTTTTAATTGTCATAGAGAAAAATATTTAGATCGATCACAACGAACAAAAATCTTAAGAGAACTGACATCGAAGCTGTTCAGAAACAACAGTAAAAGCCAGAGTGATAATCAGCTAAACTTTACCACATCATTTTGCCTGAACCTCAGTTTTATGCCTGTTCTCCAACTGTATAATGTCATGTTATATTTTCCATCAGACTTAACTATCTATTTCGTTATCTCTTGATTTTTCTTTTCAGATAGGTCATTGGAGTACTTCTGAGGGTTTCATCATCGATCCTGAACTAGAACAGTCCGTACATTCTTATTCTGCCGGCAGAGTTTATCGTGTCGCCTCGGTGCTAGTAAGTTTAAACCGCATTTTAAACGAGGCCCCGTTACTTTAATGGGCGATCAAAGTTTGCCAGAGAATATTATCCTTTTGTTCAAGCACCTCGTGTTTCCCTTCAGAACTGATAATGATAAATCATAATAAAAACATCGAAGAGGTCTTTCAGGTTAGAAGAAGGGTTAATTTTGTGTTCACTACCGTTTAATGAAAATTTCTGAATATTTTCGGATAGAAAAAGCTCCACACAGATGACTATGACATCATCCACTACACTATGACAAATGACCGTGATACCCGATCATTTCTTGTTAGCTTTATGTCAATGTAGCAATATATATATAGTGCAAAATTAATTTTATGGGAATACTGTTAAAACAAACTCTAATTGCCGATTTTAAGAAACGTATAAATTTTTAAGAATTTACACAGATGCTCTATTAGTTCATCCTCATTCACTTCAACAAAATAGGCAGAAAAACTAAGCAACGATACCATAAAGCCATAACAACGTTCATTACCTATATCTGTTCACTCTGTGTGAAAGGTATTTGCGAGCTCGATAAGTTATCGACATCCCCCCCCCCCCCATCGAATCGTCTTGTTGCAGAAAAAATCAGGCATCTGAAACACATCGTTATCTATGGTAGGCTGTGTTGACATATTCCCTGTTTGCCATATTCCCATGCGAACAAATTACCAAACCGAATTTCTTATTCGTTCGTGGGCTACTCCAAAGTTAGCAAATCCGAGACCGAAATTGGTTGGCGTGGGTGTTCTCGGGCTGATTGATGGGCTCTGTGCATAGGCGTACTAGACGGGGTGGCGGGGAGGCAGACTGCTCCCCGAATTGTATCAAAATCTTAAATTCGTCCAAGGATCTGGAAAAATTCGGGCAAACATTAAAGTCTTAAACAATCTGCCTTGCCTTATCTGTATTACACAGAAAACATTCAGGCGTGCCCTTATTCAGTAAAAAAATATAAAAAAGGTTCAGGGTGACATTGTCATGAAATATTGAATGCTATCTTTAAAACACGCCACACATTCGGGCAGCATTACAAAACATTATTATTTCTTAGCCATTTATTTATAGTCGTTTGCAACTCAGTCCCCGAAAATGGCCAAATGTCCAAACCCTTATAATAAAGGTATCAATTTCGTATAAAATAAAAAAGAGTACAAAAATTTGCGAAGCATTCGTTTTGCCTATTTATTTTTATCAGCCTTTTTCATAGTCTTGCAAAAATCAATGTCCAGACACCAGAAATGGTGACATTTATCGGGCAGGATGACAATTTCGGGCGGAGATTCTTTTGCAGCCAAGTTGAGATGTTCCTATGATTGTCTGACCCATAGAGAAATTGGTTATTTTGATCGTATGGGATCTATCCTGTCTAGGGCTACTTTCACACCTACCTGTTTTGACTCAAAGCCGGAGGAGACGAACAATGCAACAACGTAACTTAAAGTCTGAGTATCTGATGATGTTAATTGTGTACAGGTGTATACGTGGGTGCGTGCGTTTGTGTAGGTATGTGTGTCCTTAACCATATCTCATCTATTTCGTGTTTGACAAATTTTCCATCAAACTTGAAAACACTTACAAACCGTAATCGTGGCTGTCGTTTCAAATGAGCTAAATTTGTTTTCTATGCATCTTTTGCATACGAGTATGTAAACCGCGTGATATATACAGGCTGATAATGCAATACCAGGTGATTTTGAATGGTGGGCCTATAGCCTACACCATGCCGGGAACTGCACACAAGTGCTTACTTACACTTAAGTTGCTCAAGTTGGAGTTGTTCAATATAAGATCAGTGACCTTTGTCACGTATTGCTCGCCTGCACTTTGACAATGTGGAGAATATGAAGATTTGAGATATTTGTCGCTCAAAAAAATGAACTGGTGCATTTAAACAAAAGATTTAAATGTAAATATCGCAACGCGAGACTTTGAAATGGAAATTAATACATATTTAAAAAATAGTATTTTGATCGAATATGGACTAAATTACGGTTACACGTTCTCTCTGTAAATGTGTACCATGGGACGGTTGTAAAAATATAATATTTTTAGGTCAATCAATACCCATTTAGGGGTTCTTTTACTGAGTTTTGAGTTAACCCCTTTGAGTTAATAAAAAAATATTTGTATTTTTTTTGTGTTGTTGTTGTTATGATAGTTTTGTTAGTTTGAGCCAAACCATACCTTGTCTTTCCCCTTTGTTTTTATACAGGGTGAGCCATACTTCATGATCAAAGAGGGGAATGTTTCTGACGGAACAGCTAAATTTGAGGGATTCTGCGTTGATCTCATGGAGAAAATCAACAAAGTTTTGCAAGATAAAGGAAAAAACATTTCGTATAAATTCCAAAGGGTAGAAGACGATAATTACGGTGAACCGACAATGCATGGTAAATGGAACGGTGCTATTGGCGATATAATTGATGGGGTGAGTAACCAAACCTGTGAGCAATATATCTGTACATATTAGCAATTGCCGGGTAAAGTTAGATAAAAATTTTTTAATCTGGTGAAGATTTAGAGCCACGATTTAGGCACGACTCTCTTTATAGGCATGCTTGCTAGCGGTAACGTCTTTATCATCATGCGATATTCTGAGATCTGCATGTTCAAGTGGTTAGAGCATCCGAATTGCAGCCTGGGGTTTGAATTGCCACTCCTGACCGGATCACACCGGGGAGTTAAAAAAGGGGCACCTAATGGCTTTCCTCTTGGTTCTAAACGCAACGGGAAGCCACACCTTCAAAAGGGTCGTAGTAGGCCCAACTTAAACAAAACTTTTAGAAACCGAGTCGTTAAACGTAATCTAAGTTACATGGGGATCTCTCTACCTGTACATTGCGCATATTCTGTCCAAAGCGAAAACCTAAGCAGATATTTGTAAACGATTTCCTTCCCATCAGAAAAAAAATCCCTCGAACCCCCAGTCACCATTTAGGAAATTCTAACGGTTACACCTTTTGAGTATGCACCTTAGGTATACACCAACGGTGGGCATGGTTGTTGATAAACAATTTCTTTGTTTTGCGATTGTTAAGGTTGTATACTGGACAATTTTCCTTTTCTAGAAGCAACGTTTGGGTTACACTGGCAGCCTAGAATTTCAACAAGCAACTTAAAGGTACTTTTTGTTCCGTTTAAATCATTGTACTGGTAAACGGGATAGATTGCTTTCTTATAAATGAACTATATTCTACCCATATTTTATTCTATTTGTGGCTGCACTTTAAAGGTAGTATAAACTAATTAAGGCTGCCTTCAAATGCTGTGGTCACACACCCATCGTTCTGCTTCCTGTAAGCTGTGTATATATAATCATTCAAGTTTTCTAGATTATTGATTAATTTCACTAAAAATTATACTACAAAAAATTACTAGATTTCCATTTCTACGTACCATAAAATGTTCTAGAGTTAAGAAATATTTAAACTGAATATTAAACCCCTTTTTCAAAATCTCCGAAAACAATATTTGAGAACCTGATTGATGTTGTAGAGTGGAAAGACCGTTTCCTGGTTCGACTATTCAATTACATCAACTACTTTTACTTTTTCAGTACTATTTACATATTGTTATTAGTCTAAAATGCCCCACTTTTGCTCCAAAATGTGAACAGTTTGGAAATATATTGGCATCCTGCTGGTTGCTTTTAGCTTGCAATGTAGTGTTATCATAATTCGCTAACCTGTGTTCAGTAATATGAATATATTTTCATTCAACTTTTTATAACCATGACTGCGATAACAAAGGACATGTATGATTACAAAATTATGTTAAACACGATGAAGATTTCGTCGGGCTGATAACCCTGAAAATGATGACTATAAAAGTTGCAATAACGATAACGATAAAAATGAACAGGGCAATGGCAATGATTGTGAAGAAAGCGAAAAGACTAATATAAACTCGCCCGCGCATTCGTGATGATAACAATCAAATGCTCAAATATCCCTTCTTTGAAAAAAAAAGTATTTAAAATCTAAGTAACCGAAGCCTATGACAGCGCATATTGATGGTACGTAAGGCATTACTTTTATCAAGGTGTGGAGTGAAGACGGAAAGTACTTTTTAGGCTGTTTCTTACAGCCAATTGTTCATATGATTTTTATCTTTTGCAGCGAGCTGATTTTGCGGTCGCAGGGATGACAATTACAAAGCAGAGACAGCAAGTTGTAGACTTCACCAAACCATTTATGGATTTTGGTATTAGCATCATGCTGAAAAAACCCGAGACACAATCCCGACATTTCGATTTCCTAGGACCTTTCTCCATAGAGATCTGGATATGTCTCTTCTTCGCGTTATTAGGCATAACATTAACCCTGTTTGAAGTGGGTCGTTTCAGCGAAAGCGAATGGTATACACAGAGTAACGGAGGAGAGGATGAACGAATTAATGAGTTTGGGTTCTTTAACAGCATGTGGTATACCATTGGAGCATTTATGCAACAGGGAACAGAGTATTCGCCTCGGTAAGATCCATTTTAAAGACAGACATTTGTGATAGGCATATCTGTTTAGTTCATCCTGTCTAGAAAGGAACTATGCACGACAGGCCAATGATGTAAATGGTCTGATCGCCATCGGCATGAGGTTGGTCACTTAAGTGCTCCCTAAAAACACCGGGGTTAAATTTAAGGAGGGATCGGTGTTTTATTTACACAATCCTGGTTAAATTTTAATGCAAATCCCTGTTAAACTAACACAAATTCTGGTTAGAATAGACATATTTTGAGTTATTTTAACCCGGATTTACGTTTACCAGGATTGTGTTGGAGTAAATAAAACACAGATCCGAGTTAAATTTAACCCCGCTGTTTTTAGGGTGTTTTGTCCTTTAGTGGACGTAACTTCCTTGGAGAGCAGAACTAAGACTCTTTGTGGATGCGGATAAGTTTTAAAAGTTGTGGGAGGGGTTTCAGTAAGAATAGGTTTAGTAGGGATCAAGAATAAGGGGGAGGATTAAGTCTTTAAGAGACACCCAAAGGGCATGCTTATTTCAGATAAAATAAAATACATAACATAGCCATTTTTATTTCATGTGTTTTCAATTGAGAAAGAATATTCATCCATTTCATTTCATATTTTTACGGTATCTTCAATTTTTTCACATATGGGTCATCCCACAAGGTTGGGGCACATTGCATATATACACAGTACCTGGGAGAGATCACTTATTAAATCTGATGTGAATACAGCATCAATTTAAGTGTGGTATGAAATGAATTGCAGTAACTATTTGTTTTATTACATGATAGTACAATTGACACACTCCCATGAACTTTTTAAGTTTTTCCCAATTTTTTGGTGGTGTCTCTTGAAAAAATGGTGAAAAAATTTGTGACTTAAAATGTTGCACAAATTAGGTTCTTCCCATTGCTTTGACAAATGAAATTTTATTTTCTCTCATGCAAGCATTTGCAGAACACAAGTGACATAACAACTTGCTGTTAGTAGACAATGACAGGGGACCTGCCTTTTTTCGTAGTGTTGGAATCAAATTTGTCATACCCATGAAACACGTGGTGTCCACCTCCCATAGGTATGTTACGTGGGTAATTTTTAGGTCACATGATTTCCCACTGAAATGCCCTCACCACCAAACTCATTCCGATAGTTTATAAAGAACAGCTTCCGTGAACAAAGAATCGAAGCTGTAGAGTCAAGCTATGTATTTAAAAAATACCTATTACAGATGGAATTTTTATATGGTGTCCACATGTCAGATCTTACATGGGTATAACAAAAATCCCAGATTAAATGCATTTCCTACATGCTTCACACAAAGAATATAAATATGTGTACTAGTAATTGCCACAGTCATATCCATGGATATTTGGTAATAATTTGAAGCACACAAATTGTATAGGAGGCAATTATGTTCATGGTGTCCACATGTTACGTGACTATTTATACGTACTTATTTTTCCACAAAAAATGATTTGGTGTCCCATTTCTGTTGTTTTTTGAGGGAATATACACAGAAGAAATAAGTTTAAGAATTTTCTAATTCTGATCACATTGCCAACTAAGGTAGATTATGACTAGTGCAGGCCAACCTGTTTGTAGTTGGGGTCTATAAGACACGGTGTCTTCGTTACATAGGTAATATTAGTTATGAGGAAAAAATGAATTCAACATTGATGTCATTGTGTAATATATATTTAATGTATTAGGACATTCTTCTTTGTTATTTTATGTTTAGATGGATAATTAAGGAAAAAACAATGGTTTGCACCAAGTACAGTGTATTCATAATTTGACACAAAAGTCACACTTTGTGCCCCAACCTCGTGGAATGACCCATATCTGTCGTTTTGGAAGATATACCGGTACCCTTTTCACACGTTGATTGCACGATCCTTTGAGCAAGTTTTGTAGACTGAATATTTTCTTCCAACATTAACCAAAGTTGTTGCTATTTTTCTAATCCAACGTAAATTTAGAAGATTTCTATTACCGAATCCCGCACTGTAGTATTTGCGGCCACTATGCAACTAATAAATGTCTCTTACCCCGCCATACGTATCTCCATTTTACTGTCTACACCAGATCAATGGCAGGACGTATTGCTGGCGGTGTTTGTTGGTTCTTCACGTTAATTATTCTTGCTTCATACACTGCAAACCTGGCGGCATTTCTCACCATGCAGAGAATGAACACACCTATCAAATCTTCAAATGATTTGGCTAAACAGACGGAGGTCATCTATGGCTTAAGAAAAGGCGGAACTACTGAGGCCTTTTTTAGGGTAAATTTTGTTCTGTCAACATGTTGATAACAATATTGGATGTTTAAGATTCTATTTACTGGTACCCAACGGCGTGCGCAGGGGAAGATTTGGATTATAAATGTTAGAATTAAAAACATTTATGGTCGGGACTTCGGGCAGTCACATAGACAATATCATCCATTCAGTGGATCTTGAATTTAGCTAGAAGTCACAATGAAGAACAGCGTGTTTTCAATTCCGTTGTTTAGTTTCTTAAGGAAAGATTGAAGACCATTTCATCTACTGGTAGAGAGATACATTTCTTCTGGAATTTTTCTGATCAATTGGCAAAGTTGCTGATTTCTTTTTATCATTACCAACGCAAGCTACAAATATCAGATCGTTTGGATTCTTCAAAACACCATTTTCGAAAATCTGAGGGATCGCAATGCTTCGCCCCAATCAATGGTGGCGTTCCACTCAGACAATCTTTTAGGGAGGATTTTTTTTAATTAGCTTCTCATCCCTTTGCAGTTTGCTATTTTATCATGAAGAACAAAAGTTCAAAACGGGACTACTTAAACTCTACAGCAAGCCAGGTAAACACTATTTCCGGCCATCTGAGAGAGCCGATTTTGAAATTTGCTGTACGCTTCGAGCAAACTGATATAATGGAGTTCCGCTTTAATAGTCTTTCGGGCAAAAAATTTTTCTGTCCAGACTAAAACAAGAATTACCCCAAACGCTAATGTATGCCGGGAATTACTGATACCCTCTCATTTTAATTCCTTAAATACGCAAATTTTACTTGAAAGGGTAGTAGAAGTGGCACAAGGTTCCATGTAAAAGACGTTTTCTTTTCATATCGGTGTTTTTCCTATTAAACAACACAACATATAAGACAAGTCTGTGAAAATCGAAAACCTGGCACCATTTTCTTTGCCATAACTGAAAATCTCGAGACCTACCGGTACCTGTTCATCATTTAAAAGTTCTAAATACATGGCACGATTTAAGCATTAGTGCCGTTTATACCTTGAACACCTTGGAAATGTCCCTCTCCCCTTAGGCCTTCCCATTCGAATATCCCACGGACCGACGATCATACAAGGTATTGCATGCCCCCTCCCCCCCCCCTTCAATGAAAACCCTTTTTTCCATCTCGTTTATGGAAAAGATAACTGTGGATTCGAAAATATATACATACATTTAATGTACTTTGAAACAAGTCAAGGGATTACACTTTAATAACAACAAAGAGTAAGTTTTTACCCCTTAATAAACGGAAGTCATACATAAATGGGAAACAAAATTCAAACAAATTACAAGAAATATTCTCTGAAATACAGTTCTCGTGCTTCCTTATTTTCTTTTTGCAAGATATAATATTCTACTGCAAGTAATAAGCGAAATCTAAAATGAAATACATCAGCATCAGGATTTTTTCAGAGAGTTTGCAATTGAATATGTAATACTTGGCATTCAAAATAAAGAAATTTAGAGGATGGGTGTCTTCATGGACTAAACCAAAATTTACCTGATCTTGATTCAAGCTAAAATCCCTTTTTAAACAATTTAATAGAATGTCATTTCAAAAACGTGTAGTAATGTTACAGGACCAGAACAAGCGGCTTAAAGTTTCGGGAGCATCTTTACAAAAAGGTACAGAGGGGAGGGGGGGGGGAATGAAAACCTGCCTACGTCTCTGATGGAATTACCTGAATCGATTTTAACTTCTTTGTAATTTGATAAAAGTCACGAATGCATTAATTCAAGATATAAACGGTACTTACGCTTGAACCGCGAATTTATTTAGAACTTTTAAACTACCATTTTTTTCTTCCACTACCCTATAAAGGACTCTACTATTCCCACTTTCCAAACTATGTGGGAGTTTATGTCCAATAAGGAACCGTCCCCGTTTGCACAGAATGCATTAGAAGGTTGGCAGAGAGTGACCCAGTCGAAGGATGGTACTTATGCTTATCTTTTGGAATCTACCACTAACAAATACTACAACCAGAAGAAGCCATGCAAGACAATGATGGTTGAGGAACGACTAAGTAGCAGCAGTTACGGTATCGCTGTTTCTAAGAGTCTCGAATCCCTCACGTGAGTATAATATGAACAAACACTAATTAAAATCATTGAGTACAGATATATTTTTTGTGCTTTTTAAATCTCTGGAAATACCAGACGGTACCAGATGTCTTGTAAGTTGAGTTAAGTTAACGTTTAGTTCACGTTTATGCATAATTAAATGCAAATCACAGAGTGCACTGTTTATATAATGTACCGTATAATTTTTTTTTTCAATTTTGTCATGAATTTTATAGAATTTTGGGAAATTGTGACTTTTTTCCAGTTTTCAATGCCATAGTTTAATATCAGATGCCCAACTTTGCCATTTACATGCATGACCTTCCTTAAGGGAGTGGTTTAGAAAGAGATCTAAACTATTCGGCGAATCGAATCCTGCATTGAACGAACCTCAAGTGGATTACAAGTCTACCGAAGTATCTTGTTGGTGTTATACCCTAATAAATTTATGGTCTTTACATGTACTTGTAACTTCTATCTGTATGGGACAGTTTTTTTTTTTTTTTTTTTTTTTTTTTTTGAGAGAGAGACAACATTTGGGATAGAGTTTTCAGATTAGATGAATGCATTATAATAATTAAAAAGGATTGAACGAGTAAGCAACTGCTTGTGGAATATCTTTCTGTTCCAAATTCACCAAAATCTTGTCATAAGTTGAAAAGAGTAAAGATAGCCTTTTTCAAGGAATGCATAGTTTTGGGACAACAATTCTTCATCTTTCAACCCCGTCTAACACATTTTGGGCGATTTTTCTTCTTAACTTGATAATGTTTTCAAAAAGAACTTTTATTCGCCTAAATTATTCTAAAATGGAAGAGAGAAGTTAAAATAAAAATAAGAATCTTCGCAAATCGTCTCATTTTTCACAGCACTGTATGAAATTATTACAAACTTTACAGGCAAAATTAAGCTAACTTACTAAGTTTCCAGAGTTTCCAGATTTTTTTCAATGACCTCTTTGTATTTCTGTTTTTCTTTTTGTCCTACAATTTTACAGAAAAATATTTTACAGTTTGTCTTTCGTTGTGACCATTATTGGGATCAGTGGCGAATTTGAAAATCAGACCTTTCCATTAAAAGCACATCAGAAATCTTAGGACTATCAGAGTTAAAATTATTTGTCAAAGCAAACATGTGACAGGCAAAATTTAATCATAACCCAAAGAAAGAAGAGTAACTGGTCACGCTTTTCCTGTTGTTTGTATATGTAGGCCTATCTCACAGTGTTAGGGGGAGATCCCAATATCAGCAATGCAGGTTAGTAATAGCTTTACCTCCTCATATTTCATCATTGCCATACTTTATCGATTTAAAAATCTATTTACTATACAGAAAAGAGCTAACCCTAGCTATTTTAGAACTAAGAGAAAATACTCAAATCACCGAGTTGGAAAGTAAATGGTGGACTTTACGAGGGGAGTGTGGCCAGGATGACGAGTTCCAGTCTTCTTCGGTAAGATGACGTTCTTGTGAACGTGATATGTCTACTAATTTTGAAGTCAATGGCTATCTATGAAACGCATCTTTTTATTTTTCAAAGCGTTCTACAAATTCAGCCAAAACAACTCTTTTTAGATTCATTCTCCTCCTTGTTTAATGAATCAAGTCTAGAATAGTGTGTCTGTATGAATGATGGTCCCAGTAGTTAATTTAAGTTGTAAAGTAATATTTTGCCCACAATCAAGCCGTCTTTGCAGGAACCAGTGAAAAGAATTCTGAAAGGACAAAAAGATACTTTGAAGCAAATTTCACCAAAAATTTCTTATGCCTGATAACTGCTCCTCTGTTCATCATCATTATAATAAAGGACATTTTTTGTATTATGAACTCACTCCAGTGACCTCTTGCCTCCCTAGGGTACTCACTCACTTACATTGGAGCAACTGGCGGGGCTTTTCTATATCCTCCTTGGTGGATTGACCATAGCTGTTTTAATAACTCTTCTTCACATCATCAAAAGGACTCTGGTCGAGGAACAAATCAACCTGTCAAGGTTCACCTCGGTATTACTTACTCACATTTTGCACCGCCGATTTCCCTATTTCCTTTTTGCCATCCATAAACCCTGTTTGAAATCTTTCAAAGTCCCAATATTTCCTTTCTTTTATATTTGATATCGGGCGTAAGGTAAGTTTGTATTGGGATCAAGAGTCAAAGTACGGAGATTTAATCTCTTAATGCATATTATGACATAAAACCATATAGAGGCTTTTCACATGACGTCATAATACTCTCCGGCGGCCATGTTGGAGTACATGTAACTACGTAGTAAACCACATTGGGCGCGCTTGCTCGTTGAATGTGTACACACCATGCACACCACAATGCGCTCTGTGCAGTGCGTTCGGCACAAAGCCACGTGTATTTGGCATGAATGTCCTCCAGCATGGCGGTTCCGTGACGTAATTGCAAAGCCTCTATACCAAGAGGGAAGGAGAGATAAAGAAACAAAGTTTTGTCAGATAACGTTCAGACTGTAATGGATGCATTCAGAACAATTGTTGCACAGGACGGGATTGTAGATCAAAAGAGTCTGCCTTGGCAACAAAGACGCCCATACTAGACAAGACATATTGCTTATTGCACCAAGAACAATATGTTTGAAACGTTTCTCTTATCAGGTTGTTCAAAATTGAAAGTTAGTACTTTTTAACTCATTCCCTCATCACTTATTTACTATGCCACACGAGAGTGTTCCCTGTGGTAAGTCGTTCTAATGCTGTTTATTTTTAGGGGTAATCTTGTCGATTTATATTTTCATTATTTCAAACTCCGTGACGTATCGCATCTGTTACTTTCCCCTCACAAAAACAATGGGAAATATTAAGCGTTATTTAAATATCACATTGTATGAAGCTGATTCTAGTCCGTTGCGGTGCGCTTGTTCATGCACTCCTGGTTGCTGAAAAATGTCCTTCACTCCATAATTTAAATAATCTTAAAACAAGAGTGATCTTAGTCACTCTTTAGCTGAGTGAAAAGTGTCAATTCACTCCATTAGAGTGACAATTCACTCCAAGAAGAGAGACATTCACTTCAAGAAGAGTGAAATTTAGTCAAAGAAGAGTGAATTTCACTTTTTAACAAGAGTTTCCAGGAATCAATTGTTTGTTTTTAAGATTAGGCACTCCATTAAGAGTGACATTTTGCTCACTTGGAGTGATTTTCACTCTTCGTATAGTGAATTTTTGCTCTTTTTCAGCAGACTCTACAACAGTCACTCTTGCAAGTAGTGAAATTTCACTCTTTCGATTTTTTAAGGTTTAGGCCAAAATAGCATCCGCTTAAGATTGTATTTGTCCGGTTTACAGTCTTACATATTATCTTTCGTTTTAGAAGTTATAGAAAACTACGGATAATTATAAAGTTTTGATGATAAATTGCATTGTTATTTCATTCTACGAGTGCAATTTGACCACGGGCATTTTTGCAAGTATAATGTTAATCAACAACTCATGTGTTTCAAGAATTTTATGATATTTCGTGCATTACATAAGTAGCTGACGTCACATTCCTCCAGTACTACTTTATTAATCTGTATCGTTAAGAAAGAAATCAATATGCGAAAAATCAAATATACGGGTAGCACAGGTAGCATATTCGGTAAAATGACAAAATTGGTGAAAAAGCTGTCTTCAAAGAATAAGAAGATTCTCTTTTATCATAACAGTTTTAGATTTTGTACAGCCTTTGTCACGCTCACCCACACTCTGTAAACATGTTAATACGCTAAACAAACGACTCTGATTTCCCCCAAAATTTGGTTCTAAGTCACGTTGAATAGGTAAACATATAGTGTGTAATAGCTACCCATGTTTAGAATTTGGGGAACATGTGTAAATTCGAGCAATCATCTCAGATTAAATCTCAATTGGCTATTACGTCATCTGGTACCCTCAAGGGTGGTTTCATTGGTCGGATTGGTCCGATACTCAACGACTCACCCTCATTGTTTCACTCTTTCTTAGGTTGCATTTGCATTTATCGTGTTACATGTGTTTGTGTCTGCATACAAATATCACGTCATATGTTTCAATTGCTGTTAATGAAGCTTGTTTTA
Source organism: Holothuria scabra (assembly GCA_037179385.1). Taxonomy (NCBI): domain Eukaryota; kingdom Metazoa; phylum Echinodermata; class Holothuroidea; order Aspidochirotida; family Holothuriidae; genus Holothuria; species Holothuria scabra. Next base: position 12,782,845 of record CM074192.1, on the reverse strand, counting down.
GCCAAAGGACGCATTTTCCCAAAGCCATTAGTAGAGTATCATATAAAAAACAACATTCAAGTTCAGAGCTAAACCCTTCCAAACCCTGTGGCAATTATCTCTCCTTAACTGAAGAATATCTCACTTAAAAGATTATGTTATTTTTGTTACCAACACCCCACCTATCAATATGGTAACAGAATGTTATGTTGAGCACATTGACTCAGATTCAGTCATTATTCTTTAAAATTAAATTTCCTGTTTGTCCTGTTTGTCCTGTTTGTACTGTTGACACTGTTTGAAATGATTGAATTTTTCCTGAAAATCGAGCATTACCTTACACCATAATGGATAACAAACAATGTTATTTACTTTTCTATGCAGAAGCATAAAAATCGTAAACAAAATTGAATGCCTTATCAAATGCCGCAATGAAATAACAGATTTGCCGTAATGCACTTAATCTCAAGAAAAAAATTGTATTACTTTGTGGAAATTTCTATCGTGCAAACATTACGTACTATTGGAATGCAGTTTTCACCTCCTGAAAGGGAAACTTTTTCGGAAATTTTTGAGAAAAACTAAGTTTTTTTTGTGGCAAATACATTGAAAACACTTATATCATACAATAAAGGAATATCATTTTAAAAGTACACATTTAAAACATTCCCCGTTTGCCTACCACTTGTCAAATATATTTGCAATCCATGAGGTGATAAGTTCTGTGACTTCTGAACCTTTTCATTAGTGCAATTCCACCCTCATTTTAAGCACCTTTTCTACAACAGCTTATTTCCTTTTTTCACGGCTTCTTTAATCTTATTTTTCTACAAATGTATCGTGCCGTCTATCGTTTGTAAAGCTGTGATTTATTTCTATTGTAACGAACGTGTTGAAAAATAAAAAAAATCAAGTAGTCTTGCAAGTGTCCCGCTTACGATATGTGTTGTCAAATATTGCAAAGTGATATTACCGATTTATACACAATTCGGTGTCAAATAATTAGTAAACTAAGAAAAAAAGAAAGCCTGAGATTGCTTCACCCATTGTTGAAAATTAAAACAGCTTTATACTTTTCTTTGAGGATTATTACTGACGAAATGTAACCAAACTTACAGGACTCCACCTATTTTTCCATCTTATCACTTCCGTGTTCTTTACATTCAAATATTAATGATGCGCATGGCTTCTAAAGGTATACCCTACAAGTTAAGTGCGTTTACTTACAAAACTGCATGAACATAAAGTGCATGTAGTTTATTTCCTCCATATCACTCTCTAAAAATGGACATGTAGCTATTTATTTCTTTTGCATGTAGTTTCGCTTCTTCCAAAGTCTGTGGAATTTTGGCGGGGCGTCTCCTTCAACGGAGAAAAAGTCAGTCCAAGATAGTCCTCGTACCCCAACTATCAGTACAGGAAGCTCATCAAGAGATACAGCTCCACTTACGTTAAAGGTAAAACCAAGTAAGTTTCTGAAACTGTCAGAGAATAGGAACGGAGGCTTTTAGAGATGTAAAAACAAAACTAATGTAACCAATATTAAGGCAAAAGTTGAAAAACCAATTGGAAACCTCAAAAGTTCTGCAAGGAACTCAAAAAAAAAAAAAAAAAAAAAAAAAAACATTCTTTGGAATTTCACGTTTGTTCCTTTGCCAATTGTTTAGCACGTGGCTTTGAATATCAGACTTGACATGAATTGACGTGGTTTGGGATAAGTATAGTTTCGATCTTAGGAACGTAAACGTACAGTTTGGTTCTGACATTTTTATTACTTCTTCATGCCGTATATTTCCTGTACCTTGAGGGAATTATCTTGAAAGTTATTTAAGCATAGTGTGCGAAAACCTTTATGTACGGCATACGTTAACTCTCTGTAGAACGTTCATTACCTGTGAATATTTAAAGTATTCAAGAAATTGAAAGGTATTTTTCCATCTTAACGGGGAGCATATTTTGCTTTTTTATAAAAGTTACGAGAACCTTCTTCTAGTTGGTACACATGGAACTGCTCCTCACAGAAGTTATGACCTCAGAAAGAATGGATATGTAAACTATCACCATGTTAGCCATATCCTCGAACATCACAAACAACATTCTATTGACGACAGAAGTTTGCCTTAATCGCTCAACTACATTTCTTAACATTAAGTCATCAATTTGAACAATAAAATATAAGCAAATCTGTGCAATTGGGGATAAGCCAAATGCCCAAAACTTTCCCCTATTTGCGGGAAACTAGATATTACAAAAAAGGGAAAACGCTCGAATTATTTTACATTTTTCAGATGCATGGCGATGTAAAGGTATTAACTTCTATATATTTGAAACTTCAGCATAATGGTTTGATTATATCATTTGATCAACATGCATGTGTTAGCAGGAAGGTTTTCTATGTACCTCATTGACACCCAATATTAAATGGAAAGTTTAGGCAAAAATTTAATTTGAAATTATGAAAGAGGAACCAAATTTACACAATACTGTAAAACTTCCATTCAAATAGCACAGCCATATCTCCAGATGTCATCAACAACTAAAGTGACTAAATTTGTGTTCCAATAGTGATCTTGAGGGTAGTTAAGGTTATATCACTTCCTCACAATGACAAAGAATGTTTCATTTTTCTTTTTGTTTTTTTCGGTCTGTTTTGTTGACCTTGAGGGTAATAGGGATAAAACCTCCTCATGTAGATACACATATATACATTAGGCTTGACATAGCGTGAGATGTGACAAAGCCATTCACGTGCACTTTTAAAAATACTAAAATATAATACAGAAAGTATCTATAAATAGACAAAAAACTGAGATATTACTATAGGTTGAAAGAGTAAGTGTTTAGTCAAGCTTTAAATTTTAAGGTTCCCGAGACACCAATAGCAAAGTTTGTAAAGTTTCATCCTACATATGTAATGGCAGTCTGATTTCATGAGATGGTTGAGGATGAAATTGGTTATTGTTTAAAGAATACCAAAAGACTTTCCATCAATGTGAGGATATGATGTCAAATGGCCTTGCTTCAAGTTCACTTTAAGATGAAAATTTAACAACTTTATCAGCTCATATCATGAGAGATTACTGTCTTATTTTGACGGTTATTTCACCAAAATGCTTAGAACAACTAACGTACGTCCATAACATTAACCTTGGCTCAACCTAAAACTCTTTTATCAACATGGAAGCTACATTACCATAGAATCGTACAATACTACAGGCTGTTCATGATTAGAAAGAGCCTCTGTTCCACAGAAACGACTTAATATGAATAAGTGTGCTTGTTATGGCTTTCATTTCTGATCGTATCGACCATATCGATTAAACGAAGAAAAAATGAAAAATGATTCAAACTTTAAAGTCACCATTTTCAGAATAAAAAGAAAGATAGATTCTTCCTTGCTGAGGTGTAAGTCCGCTGAAAGGTGGCATTTAACGTATTCCTTCTACAGATCACCTCAATCAATCCTGTCATAACCATATATCTATGTGGTTATGATACAGAGAACCAATAGATGTAAATAACTGTGCATTTATATACGCATGAAAGAATTTGTCTTTTTTTTACATAAGCATTGCCAATTTCTATTAAACCAAGGTTGTTCCTCATTATGACGAAACTTTGCGATATTTTCTTCCGTAGATTCCTCGCAATGTCACCGAGCGTAGCAAGACAGATGAACCAATAACCACAGGCAAAAGAAGTTACCGTGGTTATTGAAACGTGCCCGATGCGCCATATGCCAAACTACTACACCCCTGGCATTCAATGAACCATAGAGCTACTACCTGAAAAAGTTAAATACTGAATTAGCCAAGGGTTTCAAGGAAAGCTGTGTTGACTGCCTGTGGAAACAACACCTAACTGTACAAAGTACGGAATTACGATCAACTTGACTGGCTCTTACAACAAAAAGTAAAAATTGATTTAACAAGGACCCAACCGAAAGGAACAAGGAATCATTGCAATATGTTAGCTTTATTATGTTTCTCTAGACTCAAGTCATATCCAAGATCATATCTAAATACGTCCGTCGATGTGGACTCGAAATCATGAATCAAATTGACTACTTAAAGGTCAAGAGCAGTCGTTCCAAATTATTTTGAAACAAGTACTAAATTTTGCTATTTTTCTGTCATTTTTCTTTCAAGACGCATTCGGGATACTTTAAGGCCTAAACATTCAACATTCAAGGTTAACCAAGATATTAGTACTTATAAATTTCACAGTTCAGTGAAAAACACATTGTCACATGGTTGTCAAGAGCCATTTACAAAGTAGTATAGACTACAATCCTTATTCCAATTGGGGTGACTGCATCTGCCCTTTAATACTACTTTGTCCGGAGAGATTTTGTTCAGGCTGAATAGTCTGAGCACTGCGTGTGTAACAGATCACCATCAATTATAGCGTGGTATGTTTACTATTTAGATATCTCTCCTCTCCTTTACCAAAGCATTGTTTATTGGTTGCAAAGGTAATCATTGGAACAGAAATATCTTTTTTGTTTACATTATACTAATTGGAGAACTTTCTGTGATTTTGAAATTTCTTGGGATAAAATAGCTTGAACACTGAAGAACGGACTATTCTGTCCAAATTATTCAATGAATGGAATTCGAATATAATAAAACCTAATCATTTTAAAGTGTTTCTTTTCAATTACCTCACATGATTCCACTACGATAATAAAGACTATTTTGAAAAGAGGCTGTAAAGTGTAGGAAAATGGTTAATCTATTTTTTTTATTTGTGTGTGAAACTGTGTGAAAGCTAACGGTATGTTAGCTAGAGGATTTGAAGTTTTTACGAAAATCTATTGAACGTATTTCTTAAATGTTCGCTTTTGACCTTCTTCAGTTCGTAAGACGTATTTTCTATTTTAACAAGTCGCATTTTCTTATACCTTATAGACCTACATGTTTTATTGACTTGAAGGTCATTAAAGCATTCTGTAAATGGTTATTCCAATTAAATCATGGCAATTTGTTCAAAATTCATCCGAGTGTAACAACAAAGAATTGGTGGTTGTTCTCATTGATTACGTGAGCAAGATTCATTTTAAATTTTCTGCCTTAACGAGTAAAATAAAACGGAAAACATATCACCAAACATTCAAATTTCTAATGTGTTTAGTATATGTAAGAATTAAATTTAGTGCATATATAATTGCCAGGAAACCTAATTTTCTAAATATCAATACATTTTAATTTGGCAGATTCCTTTAAAAACTTCTTAGGGAGAGGTTGTTTGTGATGATATTCATATTTTTGGTGTTGGTTTTAATGGGGTAGTCGTGCTTTTATCGTGTTTAATATTGTATAATGTCAGTTTTTTTTTAAATCAACTCATATAATAATACTAGAAAAATGTGTTTGAAGATTATCAGAAATAAAACTGTAATATTATTCTACAAAGTTTTGTTTACTTCAGTGAGACAATAAATAGTAGGATTAGATAAAAAACAAATGATCCATGTTCATTCATTTCATTCTTTCATTTATTTTGTCCTTGTAAATATAAACAAAAATACAAAAACGGACAGGAAACTAGAAAAACAAATGTTTATCGAGCAAGTACCTATGCAAGGGATTATTCAACAAAGAAAATAACAAGAGAAAAAATAGAGTGAAAAAAGAACAAAGGTAAATTCAAATTTACGTTTAGATTGCCGGAAAATTATGTTAACTTTCCCTACAAGGGCTTGAAAGAATTAGTTTCTGCTTTTGGAATCCATTTGCGTAATGTCCCGTGTAAAGAAAGACAATCAGTTGCGACTTATTTCCATTAAACAGTCGTTTCGAATTAACAAAACAAACCAATATAGTGATGGCGGTTTCGGATTGAAATGAAAGGATTGTTGTATTTAAAACTCATTGTGTTGAAATAGACAGACCTGACTAGTACTTCTAGGCAATTAAAATCAAAAGTAAACACTAAATGTTGAGCAACTGAACGTGGCACCGTTTAAAAGCATAAGATCTAGAATTAAGACACCTGTGTTTAGCATCTTAACGTGTTCACAAAGTGTGGCACAAAGTGTTTACAAAATCGTTTTATTCCAAAACACCATATTTAGAGTATATTGAAAAGGGGAAGATTTCAAAAAAGTTGGAAGATTTTTGACGACGTTGGTTTATTTCCCAAAAGTAACAAATTTTCCTATCATAATCAAAAAGGCGTAGGACAAAAACTGAAGTTAAGCAAGGTGGTCGGATATCTTCCTAAATCTCAAAAACAAAATCGTCCCAGATTTTACTTGGATGTTCCATCAAAGGAACTGGATTCCAAAAGTCCATTCAAGGTCTTATACTTAAATCCTCTTTTTGATGAACCGAACCATAATTGTGAGAATTACTGAGAAAGTATTATTTTTAAGCAAGAACGTAAGTGGCACTAATTCGGGGAAAGAGAAATTTAAAATTGTGAGATAGCGCCATCAGTTTAGTTTTGTGAAGATTCCAATGGTATTCTACCTCCCTATTACACTATACACGAATCCGGACAGCAAGTGATGGTCTAATTTCAGTCGGCCATAACTGGGGTCCGTCACCTTTAAATCTTTCGATTTCCTTGCTTACCTCTATCATGGATGATTGTACACTAATTTGTATCTTAAATTCTCCAATTTTAGAGAGATTGATAGAGAGAGTTTGATATTCATGTTAACAATAAATAAAGACGATTTAGACTGATGGACTCCATTAATGGCGGCCTACAGTAACTAAAAATAAGCGTTAATCGGATTTGTCTATACTTCGGAATTACATGATATTGCCCAATTGATCAAGTATTAAGGTTTGTATGACCTCACTGATAATGGCGTCCGTGATATATTTATGATTCAGGATGATACTTCAGTTTTTTCAGCAAAACAATTTACATTTCTATGCTAACAAACACATTTAGCAACGTGAGAAGAGTGTCTGTGACTACTTTACATGTATAACTTTACTTTTACGGTGAAAGACACAAAATGAGATACATCTTTCATCAGGACCTGTTCAAGTTTTTATTACTTTTGCTGTCCCTCTCTATCAACAGCATAGTTTGTTTTCTTATTAGTATCATGTTTAATAAAAATTGATACGACCTTTTAGTGTTTGTAAGATACATTTTCAATGTTTGACCGTTTCTGAGATTCCTCGTGACCTGTGCAAAGATCCTTTATCGGTTCGGGAGGGAAAAAAAATGCGGGAAACCGATTTTCACCCAATCGAATAAACATTTTATTAAGGATGGCGCCATTTTGAATTAACTCACATGATGCATTGAGATCCTACCAAGCAAATTCAACGGAGGTGAACGTTAAGAGCAACTCTGCAGTTTTGAAAGAGTAATTTGTGCATATTTAATTCTTTGTTGATGGGGAATAAATATTCTTCGTCAAGTTTGGCTATTCAACGGGCCGATTTTGACATATCGACTATTTTGACTATGTTCTTTGCTCTAAGCTTAATTTATAGACTAGACACAACCGCTAGTTGTGTGCTTTGTTTCCGTATAAAGGTATGCAACTGGGTCCTGCAACCAGTGCATTTGTGTTTGTATAACACGTTGTTGAAGATCCCTAGTGGTTTTGTCTTTTGTGTCTTACCTTTAATCTCACATTTAAATACATACAAATTTACTAAACAGAACGATTATTTGAACAGGTAGATACTGTTGCTCATAAGTATTCATACCGTTGAGACAAGCAAATCCTCCCCGACCTAGGGAAACCTCATTTTTCCCCGAAAACTGTCATCTCACGAACTGTCAACTGTCTCTGTATAATGAAAAAACTAGTTTCTTGTTTGTTATTTTAATATTTATAGCTGTTAACAGTTTCTTTGGGACATTAAGACGTAAACTATTCATAAGAGAAAGGTTAAACAAAGCTGAATAATATAAGACGATTCTCATTGAGTGTCTCTTTTACCTCCCACATTAGAGTATGAAGTTCAAATTTATGTTCGTGATTAAGATGCAAACTGCAAAACCATTTTGTATAAAACTGATGTAATTTTGGTTAGAAATGCTACAATGTTTTACCTTTTAGTGGTTTTTTGAATCAAAAATCGAAAAATAGAATATCTTAGGGTGTTCCACGCATTCATGGAAAGCTTGAAATTAATATCACGTGGCAAGAGGAACAGAAACAGCTGATGAACAAAATCAAAGCAACAGTCTCCTTTTCGCGATACAATCTGACGTTTTACTTTAAAGTCATCTCTGTTTTTAATTTTGTTTCCAGCATGAGCAAACTTGACTTCTTTTGAGACAATTGTCCCCTTTAATCAAGGTCGTACCTTTCTCATCCGAAAAATTCCCAATTTTTCTAGGGTCTGCGAAGAAACGAGGCCCAGTGGATTCCTCAGAAGAGTTCATCACAGTCATCCCTTAGATCTTTGGTAACGTGGATATGGGTGTTAGCAAAAATTTACATTTTCCACATTACAGAATGGACTACTTAAATTAATCAGATAGGCTGCATTACTCAGTAATTCAACTTAAACTATGACGAAACTTGAAACATCTTTGACTAGACCCAGTGAGGATATAGTAAGGCGAATATATTAACAAAGTCAGAATAGACGTTAGATGACAGCTTCCGCTACCACAACCCTCTTCGCTAACTTAATTGACGTCGTCTAACTGGTAGATGCCATGTTCATTTTAATGAGGTCTGCATAACGCCTCTTGAATTTCGAGGTTAAACTAGTTTTCAACAATTGAATCAAATGGCAAAAGATGCATGGTTCTTTCGCAACCGATGCGTGATTCGTTGCCATGACAATGACCACAAAATAAGGTCAAGCAAATGTTTGTTTCTAACAAGCGAATATATTGCGATGGTTTGACTGAATTTTCTTATAGATTTTCTAAAATATAAGTTTTAAGTTTGAAATCGTTCATCTTGAAAAGTCACACTTTATTTCTGATTTGGCAAATGTTGGTTTGACCTTCTAAGTTTTGTACTTTGGGGCTCGAAGATCTCACAAATCCGTTGACATGAGATTTTACGAGTAAACATCGAATGGGGCGAGTATATGAGAAGTAAAACTAGCTCATTTAAGATCCGGGCAACTACTGATGAAATGATTTGTATGCCAGCGAGCGTAGTAAGGAACTTACAAGGCAAAACAAACCGAATTTACTTATGCATTGCCATCTAAGGATGTAACTCTTTCTGAATCTGACCCCTCGCAGACAGTTTTGGAACACTGAGAATTGTTTTGAAAAAAAAAAAAAAGGTTTTGATAATTATTGACCTGTGTCTAATTATCACCTGTATCTAAAGTGTGCATTTCACTTTAAAATGAAGGACTTTTTTTTCTTGTAGCGTAATCACTACTTTGTACCATGACACATTGTGAAGCTTTGGAGGATATGTGTTTCAGCGTTTAGTTGTACGTCCATTGAGTTGCTCCATCTGTATATATATATATATATACGACATAGCAACAAGGAGAGACTTTCATAGTTTGTAAGGAGATATTTTATCATTGCATAAGTGATCGAATACTTTATAATTGGTTTTCCATCCAAATAAATGTAAGACCACTGGAATTGTACAAATACTGGTAAATTGTTCCGATCACTGATAAATTTTCTAAAGCGTAAAATAATGGGAAATTCAGACTATGAAAAAGATATTAGAGCAAAATTTAGCGAAAGAATTTCCTCTGAAAAACATATTACTTGTAACTCAGAAAAAAAAACAAAAAATACAAAGATTGTAATTTGAGTAGTACAATAATGACAACACAAATCATTGCGCAATGTACCATTTTAATTTGAATGAAGTTCAATACTTTTTTATCTCGATTCAGGAATGTCCTGTAAAAATGGGAGTTGGACTGGTAGAATTTATTTTTCATGCTGTTTCATATATATTTTTTACTGTTATGTCATAAGAACACTTTAAGACGAAAATAGTATAAGGAAATGTATATAATAATTTAATAAATATATAAGCAATTTTTTCACCCTGACGTCTTCAACATATAAACGACGTTATTACATTGAACTTATTGCAAATAATTTGTAAATTTAAAAGGACGTTAAGTATTCCTTTATGATAAAATGTGTGTGGAAACCCAAAGGCGAAGAACAAAGGGATCAAAATCAAACATCTTTAAACATAGTTTTGCCAATATACATTAACGAGAACACTCATTGGACTCCCCTGATACAACCCTATCTGTGAATAACAATACTTTATGTGGGAATATTCCATTAAGTTGTGCTTTATTTGACCTTTAACCAAAGTTAGCAGGGAGTTGTTATACGTAACGATACATTCACTTGTTACACTGTTAAAAATTTCTGTAAATTTACAGACTTTTTTTAACTTAAACTTTTTGTATTTTACTTTTAATAGAGATTTTCTGTATCTTTACAGACACTTTGTATTGATACAATAAAAAAAGGTTGTTTAACATGTATTTTCTGTTTATTTGAAAAACCACTTCTGTCTGCTTTTTTAACCAAATTTTACTGCTTTGTAAAACTTTTTCTGTAAATTTACAGAAATTTTAACAGTATTTTGTATTTTTCTGATTTCACATAAATATACTGTCATTTAACAAACATTCATTTTGTTTTTAAGCTGAAAAAGAAACAAAAATAAGCCCAAACAAACAAATAAGAAATAGCCAGAAAATTTTCAATATATAACATGCATCGTTCTGCGAAGTTTCAGTTAAAAAAGAAAACATTTTTGGCAAATTTATGGCCCTATTTGAAAATTAACTTACATTTATTATAAAAGCATACTTAGTTATTACGTTCTTAGTTATAAATATCATACAACCGGTGTTTTGTCACACATTTTTAAGTAAAAAGAAATTGTAAGGCCCTAATTTCAGAGCACTGACAATTGGTATACTGATGTCAACTCATCGCCACAGGCGCTCATGCACTTGATCGAATTAAAAACGTTTCACAAATTTACTTGAAAGAGTCTGTAAATTTACCACTTTATGACGTATATCTCATTTTGCATAAATGGGTGGAGCTTATTTTGTAGGCATTTTCCTAACAAAAGGATTGCTGTTGCTTTGAATAATATCTTCCTTGGCGTTTTTTAATCAGGAAGTGATAAACTTATTGTTTACCTTGTCTGGAAATGTTTGCAACCAATGTATTTGCATTCTTTGTCATATTTATTTTAAAAACAATTATTATATTGTACAAAAAATGTGACTTTCCAATTACAAATTTCCTAGAGATAGCAGTCTACTTGACAACAATATGACAACAAAGCATCCTCATTGTGTTTTGATTGAAAACAACTTCGTAACGACACATTACGTTGATAAGCAAATACCTAATCTACGTAATGGTGAAGTGTATGATACGTAATAACATATGAAAGGGAAAAAAGCGATATTATAATAAATATTAAAACGCCGAGAATGAAAACAGTAGGCTGTAAATTCACATAAAATTAAGGTAAAAAAAAAAAAAACAGAATAATTCTGTAATTCGATTTTACAGTAGACACTTGTAAACTAATTTATATGCAAAAACTGTAAAGAAAAAACAAACACTTAATGTTTTTTCATGATTACAGTCTGGCTGTAAAAAAAACATTATTTGGTTGGAAAAAAATTTGCCATAAAAATTATGTAAATTTACAGAGAAATTTTTAACAGTGTATCAGATTTCCCAGAATACAACTGTGTAATGCTGATGCACCAATGAGATCCTTGCTTGCAGATGTAAAATTTAAGATACAAAACCATTGCAAGAATTTTTTTGTGGATCCTAAATCTATCCACTTCAAGGAACATTTGACTCTACATTTGACGCGATTGCCACGATTTCGTCTTCTTTGGGGATTTCATGATTAAATTTTCACTGAGAATGACTTCGAAGTGCTATCGTAATATGAAAAACATACCAAAGTGGTCCCTGTATTAGCAAAGAAATAGATATTACTTCTATCATTTTTGCACAAAATCCTCCATTTCAAGCAAGTATGGCCACTTTTGCCTCAATGAATGATTAAGTGAGAGACAGACTGTATAATTCGTTTCCCCTGTTCTAGGTGATCTAGCCTTTTTCAAAAGTCAAAGATTGTGTGCGCTTACACCAGTCTATCGAAGAAATTGCTTTCCTTTGTGAATTTTGAATAAGAGATAACGTTTTGCAACATAAGTGCGCTTATGAGGAAACTACTTTCACAAGCTTCACCACTTGAAACCAAGTTGTAGAAAGGATAAATCCATTATGTAAATTCAGAATCTTAATGGAGGCATTATCTGGCATTTGAAGGTTGCATTTCCTACCGCGATGAAAGTCCAATTACATCTTGCAGTTTGGGATCAACTTGATGTCAGTCACGGAGTAGACGGACGTAATATGTCCACTCGAAGTAATTCCAGATTTTGAGAAGCACTTAAAGTGGGAAAAGGAGATGCTCTTTACCCTAGATTGACTTGGATGACTATTCACAATTATAAATTGATCTTACTCGTGTATATATTGGTTTCGATACAGGTTCAGTTCATAATAGCTTCATTGACGAACAACAATAACAACAGATAATACTTATTGTTAAAATCTTCCTTTGATAATCTTGGTCAAAAAGGATAATTACAACAATTCAGAAATTTATTACACCCCTAACGATGGACCTTAGAAGGTAGATAATTGTTCCAGTAACTATGTGCGAAACGATGAACTTTCGGAAGTAATTTCAAAATGGCTATATTACGAAGTAAAAATGAAAAAGTTTTTTCCAAAAAAGAATCTTTGAGAGAATATGCATGTGATAGGACGACAACAATTATTATTTGCTTTTGTTTTAATTTATCTGTTAAGGTGCAGAGCGCATTTTTACTATTTGGCATATACTACTGGTAAAGCTAATTCATATATTCATGAACAGATATTTCCCTTGAATGCATTTTACAGTTGAAATCCAAGTCATTTTATACTTAATCCAAGTCATTTTATACTTAATTCAATTAAATTTGTGATTTTGCTTGGCAATACATCTGCACATCATATTCTTCTTCAGGGTTCAGCAGTCTCATTGAACAGTTCAATATAATATGAACTGACCTTATTTGGTATAGAGAATCTCTAAATCTCATTAGAATATTGCTTTGACCCTTTGGCAATGGTGTTTGCTAAACCTTTGAAATAACGCTACTAGCATCTAGTGACATTATGCAACTTAGATATAACTTTCAATCTGAGTTCGATTGTCTGTCGATTACTTCACAAAGCGCAAATTCGCGGGCAATATTAAGCCCTTAGGTACCTTAAATCGCTCTAGTGAATGTTCCAGATCACCAAATGTGAGTCGGGTCAGTTCATAAGAAAGCAAACGATATCGATTCAGCTTCTCTCTGAACTCTTGTGACATTTCCACCTTTAAGTATCGACGCTGAGCGACAAATTGACTTCTCTACCATATATTATTAGCATCGCAACTTCAGTCAAAATCTCCAACTGGAAAGTTTGAAAGTTATCTTAACTTCAAAAACGTCTTACGTCAACTTTGCAGAGTTCGTTACTCCGGAACGGGTTACCTAAAGGGCCATGATCAAAACTATCTGATAATTCAATCTGCTAGAAAGGGGTTTAGCAAGACTCATGTATACTTCGAAATCATACCTTCCTCATAAAAATTTTCGTGAACGTGAACCAAAAATGGATGAAAGTTAAGTCACAAGTCTGATATGAAGGCATCCAAATTAGAAAGCATTTAATTTTCTTCTTTCTTTATTAAACATTCACATTACAACTGATGTAAAAAAATTCTTTTGATGTTTTGCCGATACTCCATCTTAGATATTTCCATCTCAGATATTTAGAAATGTGGCAGATCAAAAAGACTTACTGCGTTTAATCCATTCCCTTCAGTGCATGGGCGAATGTCAATTTTCAAGGGATAGACAATGAAAGTTTCATTTCTAAAACGCCAATATTTATGAAAGTGGGGTAAGATAGACGTAAGTATTATGATATAATTATGTATTATATGTGATGGCTAAATTTCAAAATTTTCGGCACCCTAAAGCTAAATGCAAGGCAAAGGTTACTGTAGTAAACATTTATGTGATCGATATATCGGGACCAATTGGTGTCTATTCTTGTCCTTTTGTCTTAGGGTTTAGACAAACATTGATGGCGCGAAAATCACATAAGTGTTTACATGTACCACGTTAGGACCAGTGCTGCTCAGATTTCTTTAAGGAAAATCAATATTCATGTAAATGAGAAGAGCGCACATTTTATAGATAATAAGTCAAATTCTTTCATCTTTAATTTTTAAGTAACGGAAAAAGTGGCAATAATCTCACTCAGTACATTCACTCACTGAAACAGTGACGGTACTACAGGGGCGAGCGGGCGTTTTGTCCAATTCACCAAAATTGAATGATTTTGATTTTTCATTATTTGGTTCAACAAATTATTATTGAATACAAATAACTCACTCTCCTCTGGTGAGAATATTCTTATTTGAAAAAAAGGTTGTTTTACTTTCAAAACAGAATGTTCGTTTTTATGCTGTTTACTGTTATATGTTTACTTTTATGGCACAAGAAGTACAAAGCTTCTCTTTACTTTTCATATATTTACAATTATTTACTCAAAATGATTAGTGCATTTAAAAAAAAAAATGAGAGTAAACCAGAAGGATGATTTTTTTTTTTATTTTTTTAATCGGTGGCAAATGCAAGGGAATCGTCATTGCCCTCGGTATTCTACAGATTAGTATAAAAGGTCTCCATTTTTCATGCAAGTTCTCTTTATGAATCATATTTTATTTGAGAGCCAATGACCTCTTGCTAATTGATTTGGCCTCAAGCAGTATTAGAATTAGTCAGAAATGTGTTCAACTCAAAACTTATTTAGAATTAATGACTAGTTGGTACCCTTTTTCTTGCTTCAATATGTGATACGACGTGTATCCTGCAGACGTTCACAAGAACCCAGAAAGTTACCGTTTAAACAGTATGGAACCGTCTTGATGAAGATTCATATTAAGCTTTCCAACCGTAACTTCTCTGCGTTGTATTCAGTGACCCGCAGGTAATAATTCATACACTTCTGTGTCACGAGAAAATAAGGCTTTAAGGGAAGTTTAAATGGCGGGATTACCATTTAACAGTTCCTGTAATGTTTTTGAAAGTCACTAAAAGCAATTTTTATTCCTACATTTTTGTTTAAGCAATAATATTCTTTCCATGGTTTCTTGGTCACAGAGAATGTCCATTTGGCCAATTTTTTCTCTGCTGAATAGATCTTTCTTGCTCTCTTTTATTATTTAGAAAGCTATGATTTTTTTATTTTAACTTTCCGCAATTTTATTCATTTTGCTACTTGTCAATGAATTTATATAAAGAACAGGCGGATGGACGAGTAAAGGTTAGGTTGGGTTAGATGGAGTTTTACCGCCCAGTTTCCAACCAATTGATCGAAGTCGAGCCGGCCACGGCCTTTTTCAGTTGTGGCTCACTGGCTTGCACAGGAAGTGATAGGTGAATGAATGAATCGGGGTAATCAACAAAGCATCCATCCATTCAATCATTTGTTCATTCATTGATTCTTTTGTTCTCTCACTTATTGGTTTATTGCTCTTTAATTCATTCGTTAATTACGCCCCTTATCTTCCTTCTTTTATTTCGTCGACCTATGACGCGAAAAATATGAAACCCCATATTTTACTACCTGGCTAGAAAAGAGAGAACGAATGAGTTTTGAACTGTTGTTTCTGTATTGTATCTGCAAAGAGGCATATGTAACATATTTGCACTAAATGAATTCAAATATTTGATGTAGAGCAGAAGGCAACATTTTTCTTCCCAGCGCTTTCAAAACAGATACATAACTGCCTAGCCTGTTGGCCAAAGTTCATTCAACTGGTTGAGCAACATTAGCATTTAAGAACTTACACCAACACGTGTCTGCACTTTTCGAAAATCACACTTTACTGTTTCAGTCTGTTGAAGTTTTTGACCGACCTGGACTTAAGTTTTAAATGTTCAACACTTCCACAAAGAGTCACTAGGCCGCAGAGAACTGGCTCGAATATTTTTCATTTGGAATAATTCTTGATATTGGAAACGTCCAACCCGACAGTGTCTGATAAAATCCTTCGTGCGATGAAAGCAATTAAGTATTTGACCCACATCAATAAAATTTGCTAGAGAATTTTTTAACAAACGGAAATGAACTACGTGTGCTCTCACGTGGAAACAAATAGAAATTGAATTTTCTGTATACCAAATTTTTATGTTTGCACGGAGCTGGCGAGTATGTCAATATCTCTTCTGTCTACCGCGGCGTGACTTATGACAACACTATGGAGATTTCTTTTGGTGTAGAGAGCTGAACAAGCTTAGCACATAAATGACGGATGACGTGCTCTTCTGTGTTGAACTAAACTGCCTCTAGTGGCGCGGGAAGTGCTTTCAATCACTGTATTTTACGACCACAACATGTTGTTTGAAAACATAATCACAGCGCCTGCGCAGAAGACTTGCATTTTTAATGTGGTTTTCCATGCTTGTATTTCACCTTATAGCATTTTGGCATCCAGCGTACTGAAAGACAAACAAATACGTCCTGTGTGTTGAGATGGACTTGTTTCCTTAATAGCGATAAATTGTATTGCTTCAAGGCTGACTTTCCAACGAAGATAGCTGTAACATAATCAATCGTGAATATATGCACATCTCTCGTAAAAATGACTAAAGTGATGATTATCCTTGGTTATATTTTGATCGTCTGGACGTCTAGCTTTCAATGGTAAGTACCTATTAAGTTTTACTTGGTTGTAAAATGACACCTGTTTGCATGTAGTGTAATATGTTCACACCCTATTACCCTATTTATGATTTACGTGTTGTGTCCTTAGTTAATACACCAAGTCCTTACAACGACAACAACAGTCGCAAAAGAAAATATTAAATGTTGACTGATCTCCATTAACAGAAATATTTGGATATACCCAATGGAACAAACATGTCGTTACATTATTGTTACGGTACATTAATTTTCTAATATTTGTCAACAGGACAATTTTTCTGTATGTTATATTAGTTAATAATGGGTATAACATCGACGTGCACTTTACGAAAAGTGACCCTCGACAAAATCTTTATTTGTGTGACTAAAAGTTGCATCAGGGAGCTGGTGCATTAACTGTGGCTTATTTTTTACTAGTCTTCAAGAGCTTTAAAGGTTCTAAGTTTTCCAACGTGCCTTTCTACAGCTGTTTTCCTTTACCTACAATGAGTACTTTTAGTGATTGTAAAGTGAAAAAATCTTATGGAAATATGTACATTTTTTCAAGGCACAATGACAATCCGTTTAAAATGTATTGCTCATACAGTTAAACCAATTTACCGATCACTTATATGAGGTATATATGTGAGGTAATGAACAAGGAGCTGTATGTCATGCATATTCATTTCCTTACCTTTTTATTCATGGATATTCAGTACCACTGGGGAACACTTCTCAGACGAAAGGATACGAAATGTAACAATTGCCTTGGAATCCCTCCTTGCACAGTATGATAATCGCCTGCGACCAAACTTTGGGGGTAAGTTATTTGTTGCTAATAACATTTAGTAAGTAAAACTATGTGATCACATAGAAAATATTTGTAGCAATGAATGTTGCACAAGATAGGAAGACTGGGTGACGAAATGAAAAGAACACACCGATGTTGAGAACACACCAAAACTAAATTTTCTCTTCACTGATCAGTTTCTTCATTTTTCACTGATCACAGGCTTATTTTCTGTTTTTACTCTTTGAGGATCCCAAGAAAGAATATCCCTCCAGGTCTTGTGAAAATGATGGGAAGTGCAAGTTTGCACCTTGAACTGGACACAAGGGATCATGAGCTGCCCGAAGAATGGAAAGCCAAAAACATTTATTCTTAAATTTAAAGAAAATTAAAAGTGTGCTAATTAATGAAAGGTAATGGAGTCAATTGTGCTCGTTCCAAGTTCGTCTTTCGTTGAAACTGTGAAAGGTTTAATGCTAATATCTTGAGAAAGTTGTGTTGGATTTGCAAATTTCACCACAATGATCAGAATGAATACCCTTCTTACATATCACCCTTTATTAAAACTTGGATCTGTATTTTAAATGGTTTTAAATACTTCTCCCTTTGACCGAATCTAATTTCTTTCTTCAAATTTCTCTTCATTTTACTTCTTTTATTAGTTTTTCTACAACAATAAAGATGATAAACAGTATGGAATTGAAGAGTAAATAAACTAGTACATGACTGCTGTGGAAGAAATACTTATGAACATTTTTTAGGCTTGGAGACAAGGACACTCTCCGAAGGAAACAAAAACAGACGAGAACGGTAAAAAACAAAAACATCACCTGAAACCACCCTCCAGAGACCTAACCTCTCACCAAAAATTCCTTGGCAGCATGTTTCAAGAGAAAGCTGATCAATATTTGACGCTGAACTAAAAATTAATCCAAAATCAAAGACACGTTCTTGTCTTCTACTGCATGAACCTACACTTGTTTATTGCATTTATTGTCTCATGCTTTCATTAAACGATTCGTCTAAATAAGCAATTCCTCGATTAACCTTATTAGCATACATTTTGAAATAATGATTAAAGTCAAAACACTCACACAGGTGTGACGTCAATGTTAACTTGATTATCAGGTATTAACAAGAAATGTGTAGTATTTGGTGAGAACATTCGTAATTTGACATGATGTTGACAAATCCTTTAAAGCTGCGGTAATTACATGCCCCCTCGATAGAACAATTTGGCTTATATCCTTAAGCAGGATCAATTACAGACTACAAGAGCAAATCTCGAAAGAAAATCAAAAATAAAAGAACAAGTATTTTGCCTACTGAAGAAAATATCCTTCCTGCATATCGATGTGAGAATTAGGACATCGAGAATAGTTAACATGTTTGTGGAAGTTTCAGCTCAGGTCTAAATGAATAAGTGAAAATTTCTCAAAAGAACATGCCTGTCTAAAGAATTTCATGTTGTAGTTTGAAGTATTTGTAATGGCAGATAAAAATGTGTGTAATTAGACTCGTCCTGGAATGGCATGGAAATACCAATATCCTGCTTCAATATCTATCAAAAATGTTCTGAATTGATTGGGAAAGTTGGAAATTATTAACTTTGAACTTGAAAATAATTTACTTGATATCGTTTACATATCTTGCGTTCAAAACGCATTCAAGTCTTCCTATTGTTCAATGGTAAGATGAGGTAAAAAATTTAGTGCACTATTACTGATTTCTGCAAGAAGTCCTTGCGACATTAGGGTAATACTAGGAGCTTACCACCTATCCACGCGTGCAAAAGTGGAGCAGGTGATAATCACAGCACCGAATCACTGCATTGCTACGGTACCTTTTGTCACGTCTGTTGTAGCACCCTTTTATCAAGAAGAAGGACGTATACTATCGTACCGGTTTGACTGATAACTTCATACCATTAGTGGTCAAATAGGTTCAAGATAGTTCTAAATATTATCCGATCGGAATTTGTACACTTCTGAAGGTTTCTGATCCATTATGCTGTTATATGCAACTGCAGTTTGGTGATCCAGTATTATGGGAAGCGTCGAACACTTGAATCGTACAGACTCAATAATTAATCCTTAATAATGTCACTTAAGCCACGTAAGGAAGGTTTCCAATTCATTTTTCTCTCCACTCTTTGTAAGGAAGTTAAGCTAGGAACAAGTGTCAATTTCTCTCTAATCAAAGCTTAATTAGTCAAAATTGAATTTAGAAAGATTTTAAACACGGAGGAATACAATTGTTGGCCTGATTGCGTTCTGCATGTCTGCATGAACTGTAATGTAATGTTGTTATGTCTATGGTAGTTACGTAGTTGAAGGTGGCAAACACAGATTTTGACCAAGAAATATCTTATTGCACTATTGATAAAAGTGTCGGTACGGTTAGGCACATTAATCAAACACATAAATACACTCTTTACTTACGATAAACGTCTTTGCTTTAGTCACCAAACTGTTGAAAAATTTCAAAGAATAACCCTGGAAATATCTGCCTTATTCAAGTAAATGCTACAAAACACCCTCAGATTTCGCATAACTGCTCTCGCTTCAAACATCGTACATCAAACATTCCTCAATATCAGTCGTTTATATATATGCAAACAGGTTTAGCCTTTCCGCTTTTTGAGTACGAGGCGCCAGAATGTACTCGTAATTTAATACTTGACATATCGTGCTGGCGTGATGTGACTTGCAAATGCTTTCTTTTTTATCAAATTACAACATTCTGTGTTTAAAAAAATAAGCGTTCAGCAAGAAACATGAGTGATAGTTGTAACCTTACCCAAACAGATCTATTCGACATTCTAAGAGACATTTAAAGAGATAAAACGGGTAATAAATCAGTAAGAGCGCATCGTATACACTTTTAGAAAATGATAAGAACAACGCCAGCTATGAGTTAAGAATGAAGTTCAACATTTTGAAAGCGACAAACACTTACATAAAAACTGTCCTTTTTGGTCAACTTTTTTGTTCAATCTTGTTGTTTCAGATGCATATCTACATACAAGTACATATACAAATATTTGTTGCAGCATAAATACCTGGTCAATACCTGCACTTCTGCTTCCAGAATTGATCACTCTCTTAAGACTTGTTTTTGGACACTTAGTTCTATATTTGCCTAATTAGACACCTAGGAAGAAAAAGTTGTTGAAAAGCTCACCCTTGGGGAAAAAAATTGTGGGCGAAATATTCGTTTGGCTTTAACGTTTCCACACACTTTTTCTATAAAAATACGGAGGCGTACGAGAGCGCTCTCTTATAAACTAGATACAATTATTTAAATGTTTTCAAATTTACGGACAACTAGCTGTGAACACGAACGGATGGCTGCCACTTGAAACAACGTTGTTCATATGTTGAGACGTAAGGGAGAAACTAGGTTTTAGGTATTTTAGGTACACATGAAAAATAAGTGAATATACCTAAAAGGTGCGGTTATTACATACTTTACTTGCTCATCGAGAATTCCTTAGACTGCCTACAGGTGAAAACCAATTCAGACATGGAATTGGTGGTACCTAAATGAGGATTACAGATTATAAAATACTTCTCCTACAAGCAGCACAAATTACATCGTTTAGTTGAGACATTATAGAAACTAGCCTCTTTCAAAAATTTCCAAGTCATTGTATACGGGACAGAGGTTTCTTTTAAGTGCCATACATACTTGCTTAGTGCTGTGTCATTAGAGTTTTTACTATTGTTAAACGAATTAATGTGGTTGTGGAACCTTAAAGCATTCTGCAAGGCCAACATAAGTTTCTATACTCTTTGCGGTAGAAACAGTGGCCTGGTATATAACAGGGGAGGGGTGTTACATTTGTTGGGGACTGGACAGGTCTCTTGTTTCTACAATTGTAGAAGTCCTTAGTTGCTTTTGTTCCCTTCCTAACGAGAGCCTGGTTGTGTGAGCTGATAGTTTGCTGGATGTTCTGCATACAGCAATAACTTATTTTAACGGTATTCCTATTAAATAACTTATGAAAAAGGCTTCCAGGGGGAAGTGTTTCTTAATTAAATTAAGAAATGAGTTTCAACGTTCATTGAATATGGCGGGTTGAACCAAGTAATATTCCGGGGTCTGTTGTGTTTCCTCTGAGGTGGGGATTCAAAGTAAGTGAGCTTGTGAGTAAACCCGCTATGGTTGAGAGCGTCCTGGTAGATTGGGACGGCTGCATTAAATACCTTCCCATTGGATGATAAGTTACATAATATCCTGTTGATTGACGCTGGCAGGTTTTTGATGATCTCGGGTGGGTGTTTTGATTTGCTGCTCACGTATCGCGGGGTGTTATTGGGCTTAGAGTAGGGGTAAAATTGGTCGGCGGTGAGATCAAGAGTCACATCTACGTTGTTGATGGTTTTTACATTCGCTTTAACTGTGATTCTTAGGTTGCAGTTGAGGAATATTTTGTACAGATCTTTTTGATGCGTTCGCCTTTTTGTGGAGACACATCAAAGGCGGCAAGGCCGTCGTCACGGTATAGCCCAATTCTACTTCTATCGTATTTCTTTGTGATTTTGTCAAGAAGAAAAGTTCCAACTATTTCGCAAATCTCCGCCCCGTCAAAACTTCCCATGGTTACGTCGTCGTCGAATAAGTCGTCAGATGATTTTTTCACCCAAGGTTTTCCATTATGGATATATATGGATATATATGGATATATATGGATATATATATATATATATATATATATGTATGTATATATATATATATATATATATATATATATATCCATATATATATATATATATATATGGATATATATATATATATATATATATGTATGTATATATGTATGTATATATATATATATATATCCATATATATATATATGTATATGTATATGTATTTACCTGGGTGCTACCTTTGGTCAACAGTAAGTGAGAAAAAAAAATGAACTTTAGGTCGACATTCACAATAGTTCCACAAAATCGTGTTGACTTAATGTTTGTCGGCCTATTAAACCCATTTCCGAACCCATATAAAGTAAGGTAATAATATGTATTATATCCTTATTCCACCCGTCCTGTTGCGCCTCTATATGGGCATCTTACTGTGTACTCATGGTAGGTATATTTACGTGCGAAAAATTGCGTGTCATATCAGCGTGCTCTTAAAAGGTATTTTAAGTTGACACAAAATTATTGCGCAAAACCTTTGAATAAATTGAATACTTATGCATATGCTTCACATATTAAAAACACCATATATACAATGACTCCACGCAGAGATATATTGAAATATATGACTGTCGACCCAAGTTAGCTAACAATGCACTTAAAAAAAAAACATTGGGTCGAAATTGCAAGTTAAATCAGATCGCCTTAATTTTTCTGTGTAGTTTTAATTGAGATGACAAAATGCTTATCCCCTGAGATGCTTCGCCATTTGATCAATTCTTCAAAACAGCTTTAAACGAAAACAGCCTAGTTACTACCGCGAAAAGCTTTTTACTGGTTTTTGTTCTTAAAAATATGACCACCATGTTATGATTAAAACGAACTAAACATTATCTCAATTTGCAATTTCTTGGCGTCGTCCCAGTCCCTAAGGTTCCTCAATGGATACGTGACATGCGTGCATTGATAATGGTTGATAAACTTTCGTCGTCCTTAGCATATTACGTTATCCTATAACGAAATGAGAATTCATTTAAAAAAACGTTTAACTCATTCAGAGCCAGATACTTTGGTTATTTTGCAAGAGTGCTAAAAAGTCATGAATACAACGACGCGTCTCTACCACGTCTTTGGTTTAACGGTTAGAGCATCCTGCTCTCACGCGGAAGGCCGGGTTTCTATTCCCAAATCGGGTAATACCAAATACTCTAAAAAATGGGAACTACTGCCGTCGTGCGTGATGCTCCGCATAGACAATGTAGTACACTGTTAGAAATTTCTCTGTAAAATTTACATAATTTTTATGGCAAATTTTTTTCCAACCAAATAATGTTTTTTTTACAGCCAGACTGTAATCATGAAAAAACATTAAGTGTTTGTTTTTTCTTTACAGTTTTTGCATGTAAATTAGTTTACAAATGTCTACTGTAAAATCGAATTACAGAATTGTTCTGTTTTTTTTTTTACCTTAATTTTATGTGAATTTACAGCCTACTGTTTTCATTCTCGGCGTTTTAATATTTATTATAATATCGCTTTTTTCCTTTCATATGTTATTACGTAACATACACTTCACCATTACGTAGATCAGGTATTTGCTTATCAACGTAATGTGTAGTTACGAAGTTATTTTCAATCTTTTTCTAAAGTCCTCCCGACCCTCTGGCAAAGTGCCGTTCGGCGAAACCAAACTTGATACTGCTTCCCGAAGAAGCTATTACGTCCACTGAAGGACAACACTTAACGACCAACCTCGCGGCCTTCAGACCATTTTCATCATTGGTCTGTCATGTATGGCTCCGTTCTTGACTGGATGAAAAGAACAGATGCTACACATGATCTTAGCCAAAAGGCCGAGAAGCGATCAATGAGGATACTTTGTTATCACATTGTTGTCCAGCAGACTGCTATCTCTGGGAACTTTGTAATTGGAAAGTCACATTTTTGGTACAATATAATAATTATTTTTAAAATAAATATGACAAAGAATGCAAATACATTGGTTGCAAACATTTCCAGACAAGGTAAACAATACGTTTATCACTTCCTGATTAAAAAAAGCCAAAAAAGATATTATTCAAAGCAACAGCAATCCTTTTGTTAGGAAAATGCCTACAAAATAAGCTCCACCCATTTATGCAAAATGAGATTTACGTCATAAAGTGGTAAATTTACAGACTCTTTCAAGTAAATTTGTGAAACGTTTTTAATTCGATCAAGTGCATGAGCGCCTGTGGCGATGAGTTGACATCAGTATACCAATTGTCAGTATAATAAATGTAAGTTAATTTTCAAATAGGGCCATAAATTTGCCAAAAATGTTTTCTTTTTTAACTGAAACTTCGCAGAACGATGCATGTTATATATTGAAAATTTTCTGGCTATTTCTTATTTGTTTGTTTGTTTGGGCTTATTTTTGTTTCTTTTTCAGCGTAAAAACAAAATGAATGTTTGTTAAATGACAGTATATTTATGTGAAATCAGAAAAATACAAAATACTGTTAAAATTTCTGTACATTTACAGAAAAAGTTTTACAAAGCAGTAAAATTTGGTTAAAAAAGCAGACAGAAATGGTTTTTCAAATAAACAGAAAATACATGTTAAACAACCTTTTTTTATTGTAGAAATACAAAGTGTCTGTAAAGATACAGAAAATCTCTATTAAAAGTAAAATACAAAAAGTTTAAGTTAAAAAAAGTCTGTAAATTTACAGAAATTTTTAACAGTGTAGGAAGAACTAGCCAGTGAGCCACAACCGGAAAAAGGGCCGCGGCCGGCTCGACTTGAACCAAAAGGTTGGAAACTAGGCCGTAAAACTCTACCTAACTTACTCTCTACCTTGCACTCGGTGATGTAGATGTGCAACAAGTTTAGCAATTTACTGAATCATATAGTCTGCTTTTACAGTGCACAATGATGCAATTTTGGAAAAAATTGGAACTCTTGTTACTACTTAGTGGTATTGCTGATACATTTTCCTATGTCTCTTTGCTTCCATCGATCATGCCGTGATCAAAAATGCCTGCGTAATTTTTAGCCTGCTTTAAGGCGCCCTGCAAGCCTTTCCTGCCCCCAGATTAAAATCCCTAGCTCGGCCACAGTGTTGGACTAAAATATAAACCGCAGTGACAGGCAATACTAAAGCTTCAATTTGAAAAATATTAACATAGTATTCATAAATACTTGTATTGATTTCCTGCATTCTGATTGGCTGAAACCCATTCGAGACCAGTCTCGAATCGCATTCGAGACTGGTCTCGAATGGTTTTCAAGAAGTAAGGAGAATTGAATTGAATGTGATCACTATACTTACTGTGTACAATATTTTAAGCCCATGCTAGGTTGCCATAGCAACATGCCACATTCACCCCATAGTTTTGCACAGCACATGTAATGATGCAGGCCTACTGTAATGTCATACAGTAAGCCAAGTACATGTTAGCAAGATAAACAGTAACACTGAGACACTGTGTAAAGTTGATACCCTAGTCTTCAGAGTTACCATTCCAAAGAATAATAACTGGCAGCGATAAAGACATAGGTTAGCCTAGGCTTAGGAATCATTGCTCCCCACAAATGGGTATTTTGATCACACACATTGTTTTATAGGTCTAACAAGTATAGGCCCTAGGCTAGAACTGCATGCACTGAGCTGCGATGACTGGCACTGTTGTTAACGTTTTAATCCACTCCTAAATTTGAGGGGGGGGGGGTCAAATAAAACGTGCCTATAACTACAGTATTGTTACGCCTACTAAAGTGTCTAAGGTTAGCGACAATATACACAGGCTTTGGCACAGTGACAGTGCTGGGGTTACTAATTCCGCTAAGCTTAGACTGTCTAAACAGGGAAACAACAGTAACGTTACTCGTTTGGCACACAGGCTAGCAAAGTAATCGTCAAGTTCAGTAGCCTGAGTGGCAATTCCCTACGGAAGCCTGGTATAGTTTACCTGTAACCTCAGTCTCTTTAAAGGCTAAAGCGCATTTTAAAATTGCTTCCATCTCTTACAAAGAATTTCTATCACCGTGTCTGACCCATAACATCAAGGCTACGTCTGCATGTCCTTCCCGCAGTATGATCTGCTAACCACACACGTCGCTAGTACAGTATAGCTGCACAGTCACTCACTCTTACTGTGTACTGCATATATAGTATGTAACGTTAGCTCTTCGCACAACTGTAAACACAGGTAACGAGAAGTTAGTAACTTTCCTTGACTTTTCGCTCAACCTCATCTCCAAAACGATGCAATACCGTGATCAGTGTTTTTTCTGTTAACAACATTTGCTTGTAAAATAGCCGATACAGTTCTCGAAAATGTAGCAAATTAAAGATGATACTGAGCGTATCGGTCGCGACATGCAGTTCAGAATGTTCGTCTTGCTAGCATCAATTCAAGTTCAAGATATCGATACGTCACAATGGGGGCTAAAAAACTGAGGAGAATTAAAACTTGATCTCTAAAATTTGACCAATTTTTTTAATTTTTCCATGTTTTTCACCCATTTTTCTGAAAGTATTTATGAATGGGGATAAAAGCAGGGTGCTCCGGTCTTAAATGTGATTTAAGACCTCCGATGCTGTCATCACAGAGGGAGCGGACCTCGGCTATCGCCTCGGTCCGCTCAGCCTCTATGATGACGTCATCGTCGGTCTTAAATCACATTTAAGACCGGGCACCCTCGCATTTATCCCCTAATTAATATAGTATCGTTTCTACAGTCTGATTCAATTTTGGGTATTTATCTCCTTTAAAGTCAATTAAATTCTCCAGGCAGATGCACGTCATAGACGTCCTTGATATGAAGGTTGAAAAAAAAAGCTTAATAAAGACCGCGATTTTGTCGTTTTATTCTCTAGATTTACCACGTATTTATTCATAAAGCTATTGTAAATTAACGCCTTATCCTTAACACGATAGCATGTATGATCATAACAGTAAGTATCGAATCTTTTCATTCAACCCTCTACTTATGTCTCTACCTTCAGCTTAACCTTGTACCATGACATCAGACGTGATTTATAGGTGGATCCAGACATGAACGTGACACCTAACAAAAACTTAAAGATTGAGGCAAAATGGTTAACAAGAAAACACACATGACTATTAGTCCCTTGTCAGTTGGAAATGCTTTGTTGTCCTAAGGTTTACCCTTCAAACTTATCCCTTTTGACATGCTTTACGAGACTTCTGTCCCTTTGCTGATGTAACTTCACCAAAATCGATTACCAAGAATAGTTGTAAATGAAGTGGTTGTGAAGGAACTATACTTCTTTCCGCAATACCCTCTTGTACCACCCAGACATATTTTCAAATATGGTATTTTCAATCATGCTACAGTGATGACGTCATCTACAGTTCTTAATTCACTTTATATACAGCCTCAGATTTTGAAAATACGTTTCACGTAACATAAAACCTGTTTCCAATTAAGTCTAACTTTTTTCTTCAAATGACATTCATGAGTCGAGATAAAGTTTTGACAGGCAGACAGGTACTCACTCAATTCAAAAAAATTTGCGCAATAATTCAAAACGCATTTTATTCGTTAACTACAAAAATCGTCTAAGTTAATCTTTGTTCTTTTTTCCTGAAAGCCTCTGGACCTTGTGCCAAATCGTGATCTTTTTTTAAGTTATAGTGTTTCGGAAGATTTGACAACAAAATCCCTATCTGCTCAACATACTGTTTAGAAGCGAAGTATAAGAAACACCGTCAATGTCTTTGAACATCGTATTTTTCAAGGCCGAATGGTGTTCAACCGCTGTCGACTTCAAATGACGTCTGGCCTCCTCTGAAAACATTATATTGCCTTTCTCTAAATATTTTTAAGCAATATACTCACGCATGAAAAGTGCCCACCATTTTTACGTTGATTAGGTATCATTTTTTTCAAGCATCTGTTACAGATCCCGTATTTTCACTTGCCGTGACCTCTTCGAAAAGAAATATCTTTTATTCCCTAACTATAACACATTAATATGAATACCAAATATGCAAAACACCCATGATCGCTATCTAGAAATACAATGTTAGGTCAATATTTCTATTCAAATGAGTATTCATCCTTTCTTTTTTTTATAAAAGATAAGCACTACAAACGCACGTGCATAGCCCATACCGAAACATGCTTGCTTCCACCACCGCGATGACTTCTCTAGAGGGTATCCAATAGGGATTTACAATAAAATAGTAAACATGTAAGTTTTTTTTATAAGATTTCATAAAAATGTTTCTACCCCATAGGGACAGGCAAATCATTTTTATATCGCCTCAACTCAAAAGAGTCAGACAACATTTAAAACAAGGTTTTAACTCCTTCACCTCCCACCACCATTCAAGTACGCTTGCAAAAAGGAGAAAACGTATCTCTCGAAAAGAATTCCTTTAAAAATATTTCTGGCATAAAATCTTGGCATTCCCGTACGGTGTTATTTGCTTAACCTAAAACCTAATTATTTGAAGTTTACTCAATTAAACTCTCTGTTAAGTGTCTTCAAGATTCAAGCTGCTCAAATCCAATTCTTCAATATGCGGTAGAGCAATTTCAAGATCTTCGTCGAAAACTGATCTACGGTTGCACGGTTGTATCTTTTCATAAGATGTCTAATTACATACGCAATCGAACGGGGAGTAGCTATTTACTTTAAAGGGTATGGATTCGTTTGAGTGATGAGTATAATTGCCACTTCTGCCTTTACTAAGAATAAAACATGACAGATTTAAAGAACAAAAGTGATGTAATGGTAAGTGTTGCTCTAAGACAAAAAGTACATCAGATTAAAAGCGACTGTCTCTCCTCGGTTCAACCCGTTGCACTGACACAGTTTTAACTGATTAAAAAGATTCACTGAGAGAAATTTCGGGCACAACAGAAAATAATCAGATTTTGGCGTATAGCATTACGTTGAAAACGAAGGTTTTTTTCTTTCCAAAAGCCTATTTTCACAACGTTACTTATATAGCATGCATTGTGCTTTAGTACTCTGGGACAGGCCATCTACCGAAGCTTACGTCATGCCCTAAATCATGGCATAATGATTTCCAGCTTAGCTAAATCAGATAAAGACTAATCAAATTATGATCAGTCTCATTTCGGGGAGGCATTTGATAACACACCGCAAGTGTTTCTGGATTTTAAGTTTCACCTACATCAGCATTTCATACTACCTAAGCATTCCTCTTGTTTGTACTTTTCATCTTTTGTGTTTGGTTTATCTTTGTGTTGACTCTGTTGACTCTGTTAAATAAACTCTTCAATCATTTCATATTATTTTATCGGCTCTCACATCACGAATTTTTATCTCCTTAGTATCCACTCTGCTTTCTCCTTAAAATAAATTCATCGGGTACGTTGCTGTTCCATTGGATCAATAAATGACTACATTAGAAACTTTGTTTGAAGCTTCAGAAAGTCTGGTGATTCACTTTGGCTTTTGAAAGAAGGTAAACTATTGTGATCATAAACTAAAACGATACTTGGCAAGTGCATGCGGAGAAACGAAATAATTCTTACTATTAACGAACTAAGATGCAAATCCCGCTATTGATATTTCTCGGAAACTAGTAAGTGCTGCAAAAAGGTAATCCTCAATTAAAAATTGTAGTATTGATATTTGCTTTAAAAAGAACCTTAAAGGTCTATGCATCGGAACTAAACTTCACTTTACAAGTTGCAAAAATTTGTTTAGCCAAAACCCACAAGATCTTAAAGATAATGGAATGAATTGGATGGGACGAGTAAATTAATACGTATGCACATAGGCGAGATTACGGAGGGGGGGCAAGGGGGCACTTGCCCCCCCCCCCACTTTTTTCCAGAACTTAATTTTTTTTTACGTCTTAGTCTGGTTGGCGTTTACGGCCATCTAGAGGGTTTGCAAAGCCCGAAATTTTCTTGTACGCTCCGCGCCAACTGATGGTGGCGCTCCGCTAAGAAAGTCTTTTCACGCCCGACCCTTGGAGGTACCAGATCCCCACTTGTTACCTAGGCCCCCTAAAAATTCAATCCTGGCTACGCCACTGAAGTGGCCCCATCCTTTCTCTGATTTTCATTCAGTTTCATTATTGAGATGTCTTAAACGTTGAATGTTTCGTTCGCGCGCCCCATCATAGACAAGGGCTGAATTCAAATCATATGAAAAGCCCCTAGCTTTCTGAAAAGAAGATCTGAGGCACCAAGGAGGAAGCCCCTGAAGAACCTCAGTTTTAAGCAATCCATTTTCCCTCCACGCATCCTCTGCATTATCGATTCCGGTCGACTTTAATCATATGGAGTAAGGATATAATTGAAGAAAGTCAAATTGTGATATTTGTGTTCTGTTAAGTTTCCATCTTATGTTATTTAAAGTTGAAGATAAAATGCATCATTTGTATGCCTACAATTTCGTAAATACCCAGGAGCTTCCGTGGGCTTCGCCCCCTGGACCCCCACCGGGGCTTTGCCCCTGGACCCCACGCCGTTACGGAGAGCGCGAAGCGCTCCCGCGGCGCCTTCGACGCCATTTAGGTGGCTTGCCCGAATTTGCCCCCCCCCCCCCCCGCTTTCAGAGATCAAATCCCGCCCCTGCGTATGCACGTATTTAAGTAACTCATGCATTAACAAAGGCGTCACTTAAATATAGAAACGAATCTTCTCGCAAATTGAGATCAGTAGGGACGGAATAGACAGGTTTTAGGTTTACCAGGATCTCTTCAGTTAATCATGATGTATACGAAAACCCAACGTTTCCACTCTTAAACATAAGCTCATACGAAGATGAAATAGTTTTTTTTTTTTTGGCTTTCAAGTTGTCTGTCACATTTCATTGCATCGCAGCCTCTGGGTTTTGCAGAGTCCATTCACTGATTTCAAACAAAGGCATTTTGGAGGAAAACAACTAAGTATATTACTTCCACAACTTATACTTTTGCAGATGCGAATATACACCTTATGATGCCTGCATATCATGTCTCAGTGAGTTGGGTATTTCGTTGGAAGGAGTTAAAAGCCTCAGTTACTAACCGATTGGCTAAAGTCGGAGTGGTGGCGGCCTTTTTTTCCAGCTGTGACTTAGTGGCTTGTATCCCATACTCCATTGCTTATGATGAGCACCAAACCCAATGGCAATAGGTTCCAATCAGGTCCCGATCAGGAGACAAACAGAAAAGGCCAAAGACAAACAAAAAAGGAGCCGAATTCTGCTTAACTTGAGCTGAACCCCTCAAAGGGACCGTTGCCGGTTCGACTGAAACCAAAAGGTTGGAAACTAGGCCGTAAAACTTCATCTAACTAACTAACTAACAAACAAACTAACTAAATAAATCAAAGGGGCGATTAATAGGATTTTACAGCGAATGTCAACCTTTTGTTACAACACTTCGTTTCATCTTTTTAAAATGAATATTTTACAGAATCTTCATTGAGAAGGTCCTACTAGGTAGAAGAAGTCTTTATCCTGTGTTCATTACAGTTGAATAGGAATTCTGTTATATTTTTCTGATAAAAAATGTACACACAGATGTAAACCTAGAGAGTCCCATCCATACGGTGATTAATCGCAACGTCAGACGATGACTACAGATAATTTTGTGTTAGGTTTAAAAATCAACGTATGCATGATTTTTGGAGAAGAATTTAAGTCGTGTAAACTTGTAAAAACAAACTCAGATTGAACCTTAAACCTTACTGAATGCTTCCCACGTGCTTCAAAATGGCATCGCATGCCGTCAGTGATGTATTAGATTTATTGGGTTCTTTGCATATCCGCCCATACAAAAATCGCCAGCCTTTTGCCTTTTAGACTCTTCCCCAAGTTGGCCCGCCAACTAGACATCTTTGCCTTGCAGGCAAGAAGGTGTGCGTATCGAAGCCTCTTGAAGGTAACATAGGTTCTACGAAAACGGTTAGGCCTGTTGCTAAGTAATGGTTGATAGTAGGATATCAGTGCCCCACTGTCTTTGGCGTATACTTCTTCAATATTCATTTAGGAGACCTGTCTGTGTATTTGAAAAGCAAACATTCAAAATCCCTCCAACAAATACATTCCTGAAGTAAGGAAAATTTTCAAACCCTGATGTTAGACATTTACGACAGGGGAAGTACCTTACCCGTTGCATAAACAGTGCAGTTCTATACTTTACATGCTTCAGCAATGATCAGTGGTGTTTATATCTCGTATACACTGTCTCAGCAGCGAGAGTAAATTTGTTCAAAATTGCTACAACCCAATTTGTGGCTTGTAATTACTACAAGCTGCAATAGTTAGATTTGATGTCTGCAATTTTGGTCACAGTTACAGTTGACCCAAGTTACAAAAACCACGGTAACTACAAAACTTTTGAAAACTTCTTTGTAATTTCTATACTTAGAAGGTTCTATGATATCAGCCTAACTACAAAATCTTTTTGTTCTATGAGAACCTATGCATAAGACCTATAGCAAGTCCATACCAAGAAATTTCACAATTGTTTCATTTTTCTACTTGGCATTTTTATCTGCTCCATATTTTACAAGCAACCCAAAAGTTAATAGCCATGAAATTCCCCTTCAATAAAATTTACCCTCCATGCTAATGGCCTAGTGGGTTCAAGTCCCTTACAAGAAGAGTGAATGATTCTACGCATTCCCCAAAGGTTTAAAATTCGTTTTATTGACCAGAGTTAAGCCCCAATTTTGACTTAAACCTTGTGTTTCATTTTATGTGCTTGCATGCTTTTCAATTATCTGGCCTTATTTTCTCGCATTGTCTAATGCATTTTCAGTTTTTGTTTTCAACTCCCTTCCTATGGGTAGAAGACATGAGCATTTATTTTATCGTGTTTTCCCTGAACTCTTCAAAGATATTGGGTCGATTCTGTGCCGTTTACATGATTTATATACAAGCTCCCATAGTACCAGGTCTCGCAAGGTGACATACTCATACGTCCCATTTTAGGCTTTTCTGACGGATAGGCAAACCTGTTTTTGGTGAAGTACAGAATGCAATGTGACAAAAGTCTTCAATAGTCGTCAATAGGCAAATACAGGCCTCTATCTAATATGTCAGAACGCCAAGAGAGTAAAATGTAGAAATCCTGAACTGCTTGATAGCAATTAGACAAGGTAAAATATTGCAAGACCACAACATTTACTACATTTCTATGCTGCTAATTCGGAAAAACAATGCAACCCTTCTCTTAACCCTAACTAGGTAAGACATGTTACAGAGACGGTCACGTTTTTACTTATTCAAAACGAGTCTGTCATTTGGTATATTGGTTCATATTTCGTGGTCAGTGACATTGGATGGAATTCTAACACGATTTGCGAGGGTCCTTATCAAAGCTCAAAGGGCTGCAAAAATATATTTTATAAAAATTTTTTAATACCGTCAGAATTCGCTTGTGATCGATAATTTACTTCTGTTGAGGAACCGTTACATATTTATCAAAGTAACTTACATAGTTTTGAGTTTACTGCATATGAGCAAACACCGAATATTTTCAGGTACATTACCTCTATGGCAATTTAATCCTAAAGACTCATAGCTATCGAAATTGCAGTGTACCATCTACACGAACACAAAAGAAATGGCTGGAGGGAGTAACTGAACAGTTAAATCACTTTAAATGCATCTAACACATCAGGACTTATTGAACACGTTACGCGATAGAACAGGTTCATTATGTTCAAATTACTAGGCAATGATTTTCAGCGAATTGACAGCATCGAGTTGAGAGGTTCCATGACGGGATGATAAAAATAAAATTTTAGTGACCACTATAGATGAATTTCGTGGGCATATGCAGGAATATTTTCATGCCACCTAAACTTGGATGTCAAAATAAGATCCAACAACAACTCAGTTTGTCAGAACAAGTTATTTCTGCCTTGAATCAACATTTTGCGGAGGAAAGGTAATTTGTAGAGGCCAGGGGTTACTGTTTGAGACAGCTGCAACTCTTACCCTTTTGGTACGAGAGTAGCTAATGCCATCTTGTATCCCTTATAACCAGATTATGCTTCACAATTTTGCCTATAATATTATCTAGGTTTTCCAGCCTAGCAGCAAGTCTATCAATTTTAGACCTGTGTAAGATGGTTTAAGTGTTCTCAGTAAAGACGATGTCCCCTCGGGCAAAATTTGGTTTCGCCGTCTCCTGTAGTTCTTAATATAAAAACGTCTATTCAAGAGTGAAACTTACAACTTGGAGCATAAGATAAATGCTGCTGACAAGAAAACATAACCTTCTGGAAATGCGGGAATTTATGGAATACATTAAATCGCATCACTACCCTCTCTGCCCAATCCATAATGGTCGAACCAAACGTGAATGAAATTTTGAAGATTTGGCATGACACTTTCTCTGCCGCACTCTTATAGCTGCCTCCTTAATGCTGAGTAATGTTGAAGTTGACGGCTCTCGGGTAGATTCTGCGATAAGACACTTTGAGACCGATTTTCGTCCGTATTTATTTACGACTTCGATGCAAGTAGCCGAGAAGCAGTCAGCAGGTATTGTTTCTTATAGACACTGTAAGCTGTATGTAAAGTCTGCTCAGATTTACTCGTAACCCGCTGCGAATTTTTCCATATGCAGCCCGCAAGCTAGTTAAGGTACTCACGGTCTGCTAAGAATTTTACCATATCATTCAGAGTGAGTATGCCAACTTAACTACATGACATATTGGTGATCTATTCTATTCAAGTTTATGTGAACTCACACGGTTTCAGTTAATGAATTGAATCGATACGAAGAAAATGCTATAAATACCTTTCAGCGTTCTAAAGACCTAAATACACTGAATTCTAATTGAACCAATGGCACTGACTAGTTATGATGAAGAGTAAATATCCATTGTTACTTCCATGCAAGCAATTTCCTACAAGTTGCATCCAGTGCATCCGGGTAATATATCCCCTTCACCCAAATGTCTAGCTTCCCTGCTCCTGACATTAAACATAAGTAATCCACTTAGGAACTTTGCTTCTCTGATTGTACTTTCTACCAAATACCCTGTTGCTAACGGAAGCATGATTGCTCATGACTCTTGATTTTCATGGCAACTCAGGATTGCCACTTAAAGGGGATATGGATTTGTTTGAAATAGCCGGTTTAAGATATTGACGAGGACGGAAAGAAATCCTTCAAAGGTAAAACAATGGGGGATATCAAACTCTCCACCGAATTGGTCTAATGGGTCTTGAAAATATTCATGACAGTTCTGTTACCAGTGTATGAAAAAAATCATATTATAAATATATCTGAAAGTACTGTGGCAGTTTAAATCCACGAAAGTTTAATAGATACCAATGCAGTCACATTAGTGTGATTTAAAGGGAGACGTGCAACTGAGAAGGGTGAAACTGTGTGACCAACCTACTCAAGCCCAAGTTCGCCAGGTCCCTCTTTTGCTTACAACAAAGAATGATTGCATATTCATATCTATCAACGCATTCAACTATTGGTCGACTGATGCTGACGCTCTGCTTACATAGTTTTCAGAGTGTAAATATGCTCTAATAAACTTTATTCGACACCATATATTTGAATGTTCCTAGACATGCCGAAAACATAAGAACTCCTCATGCAGCATTTGACAGGTATACAGCTTTCAGGGACAGCTATCATGGGTGCACGTCAATATATGCATGCGACTCAACGTGCCGATGCACCGTGATATGCTTTCCCTATGCTTACCGTACTTCGTTAAATCTCACATAAAAAGCCCCAAAAGTTTGTTGTTACAGTAATTTATCTTTTGCTGACACTTTCTTGAAATCCTTCTATGAGAGGATTTCTCCACCATCTTGTTAACTGTTTGACTCGCTGCACCACAAACTGAGGTTGCGGAACCGGGAGGGGAATTTCAGGGATAAGCCTTCACTGAAAAGTGGGGGCTAAAGATATGTTTACCCTCCCACCTCATATTTGCAAAGAGCACGGTTTCAAGAGGTGGGAACATACAGCTTAGAACGATGAGGAATAGCCATCTAGGGGTGCGTACAGTCAAAAAGGTTTCTTGTACACTCCGTGCCAAATGTTGGCGGCGCTCAAACAGTCTTGCTGGCACTCACTCCAGTATGTTTCAGTGACTGAACTGCTCCCCAACTTCTACCTTCCCATCACTCTCCTACCTGATGGTTTAGTTTGGTTTACGTGTTTTTTTTTGTTTTTTTTTTTAATCTCTCTTTTTTTTTTAGAAAACCGTTTTCTTAAATGTTGGACTGCAGATTATTCGATGGGTCATGTTGACAGTTTCTAGCTTAAATAACCGTTCTTAGAAAGTGAATCACCAATGACGCATAGCCTTTTATAAAGATGAGATAGAACATACAATTAAAACAAAAAAAAGGAAATGTGAAGAGTCATATTTTCTTCTTTCAGTCTAATATGAAAAATGTTGTAATTTTCCTCTCATGATATGGAACCAACAATTGTTGTAAATTGAGATAAGATTGGTGCATATTTTTCAAGTTAACATCGTTTACTACCTTATGACATATACAAGTTTTTATGTAATTTTAGTAACACCTGACTAACATATCAATGCGTGTCATTTTTAATTTACATATGACTAATTTCAACAATCAATTGATGGTCTGATTTGATCGATTATAACTAGGATACATCAGCTCCAATCTTTGAAGTTCTGTTGTTTACATCGGTCATGGATACTGCACACTAAACATACCTCTTAAATGGCTTAAAGGGGAAGTTTAAGCAATTATTTGGATTTCACGTGTGAAAAAGGAACCAAATATTACAGGGCCAGGTGCGGATTACTGCCTCAGCCGTCCGTTTTTCGCCAGATCAACAATAAAACATGCCGGAAAATAGCAGTACTAGTGTAACTCACTCAGTTCCCTGCTTTCCCGAAAGTTAGCCCCCTCCCCCTTTTTGGAGGGGGCTATATCTGGATCCGCGCCTGCAGAGCAGTCAAACTGCCATTTAATTCTAACATGTACTTCT
Organism: Holothuria scabra; assembly: GCA_037179385.1. NCBI lineage: Eukaryota > Metazoa > Echinodermata > Holothuroidea > Aspidochirotida > Holothuriidae > Holothuria > Holothuria scabra. The sequence goes on along the minus strand of CM074192.1, from coordinate 12,745,759 downwards.
CGAGATACCAGATATTGAACTCACTAGATTTGTGTTTCAAAGTTAACACTGAGGACAGCAGAGGTTATATCAATTCCTCACATTGACAAGAAATCCTTTGTTTCCCTTTATTTTTCAGACTGTTTGGGTTGACTTTCAAGATAATAGGCATAGGAACTCCCTGTGGGAATGATAAGTTTATAAAGTTTTCATGTTACTCATACAATCACATTCTAATGGTATGGGATTATTCAGGACAAATTGGTTGTAGTGTTTAAAGAAACACAAAAGGCCGTCCATTAATGTGAAGATGTGATGTCACATGTGCTTGCTCTAAGTTCACTTTTTGTTGAAAAGGTGACAACTTCACTTGCTCACATCTTGATCGGATTTCCATGAAAATTTCACCAAAATGCTAAAAATAATTATACCCCCATAGCATGTCAAAACTTGATGTGACCTTCAACTCTTCTTTTAATGTGAGTAATAAGAACTTCAAGACATGCCAATGTTATTAAAATTTACGGCTGACAGACCAAAGTAGTGTCAGAATTCACCAGCTAATCAGATTCGGTATATAGGGAAAGAGAGATACCAACTTTAGGGTCATTTATTCTTCAACCCAGACCAGTTCTAATCCTCCCAACCAACTTGATTTTAGTCCTTCCCACAGATGCCATACAATCATCCTCATCTAGACACAATCCCAATATATTGCTTCAGGGCATAGGGTGTTGAGCGTAATAGGCTCTAATTTGTAATAAAAGCACTCTCAGTGCACGCTATATAAATGAACTCCTCTGCATTTTTTATTTGATATCAGTCAAAGACCTGTGGCAATTACAAATTTTTGTAGACTACTGATAGTATTGTAGTTTATCGTGAAAAATATCTGCCATTAAGATATGTGACACCCTTGTCACGAAGTGATCAACGAGTATGCTGATTAACCGTTACACCCAACCTTTGCATATTTTATTTAATGGGGAAATGCAGTCATCCCAACGTGAAGTATACATTGTTCTTTTCCATGATTGGCCCTTCAGAGTCATGTGACAACATTTTTGCTCTTCAAATATTAAATAAACGAGAATTTACTGCTTGATGTTACCTTAAATATGCAGTACTGACGTCCTAAAATATTATGAAGAATAAGAAATAAGTAGACAATCGTCACGTAAGATTTATCACTGCGCATCTACCGGTAGTTGTCGATGTTTTTTTTATCTCAACGTTGCTACTCCGTATCATTTCTTGCTTCATTTTTTCGAGACTAAGTGTCTTGATTACCTGGAAGGCTAGGAACAACAATTTGATATCTGAACTTTTCTCAAAATGTGCTTGAAGTTGTTCTATGCCCACACAAATCAATAAAGATGGTTATTTTCCCTCATCTTTTTATACAGTAATATTTTTTATTATTCCACGTCCTGTTTTTCTTTCAACAGGTCCTACTCTATCAATTGGGATCGATATGGAAGTTGTAGCAATAAACAGCATCTCTGAAGTTAACATGGTAATTTTATTTAAAACACAGCTTGTAAAATTTTCAGGCTGTATAGATCAATGAAGGATATGCGTAAGTGTGTTAGAAATCATGCAATAGTGGTTGTGTTTGATCTTTTTGAAAGCTTTTCGTCGGTATTCTGTAATGGCATTAGTTGCTTCAATTGCTGGCCAGGTCAAACAAGGAGCTTCATCGCTTCAAATCGCTCTATATTTATTGTTGGGTAAAATGAGGTAGAAATCATAAGCTCATATGAACTTTCAAATCACTTTTGTGGACAGAGAATATATTTGCAGCAGATCCCTGATCTATCGATGTATACATTATGTTTAGAGCGTGGTAGAATCTTGTTAAATCGTGATCCGAGGATGACTGGTTCTTAGAGTTAGGGTTAGCCTCGCATGCTACACCCTAGGGTAAAACGGGTATGCGCGTGAAGAAACCTGTCATCATTACTCATCTGTGCTGCCACCAAAACAATCGTTACTTTCTGCTTCAGTGTCTTGAAATTATGTTTTGAACAATTATAGCTAAGTATAGACACGTGCTACCTTTTATTTATAGAACTGCCTGAAAACTGAAATCTCCTATTTTCATGATAACAACATGCAAACAGAAATAATGTTTATCGAGATTGGGCCTCCTTTACCAAGCAACAAAGCCATATGATTTACTGCAACTGAGAGAGAGGGTGAAACAGCCTTAGAGAAAATGGTGGAGTGGGGGGTAGGGTAATTGGAAAGAAAGACAAAAAGGACGAGGAAACGAGAAGGGGAAAGAACGGAATTAAGATAATGACCAAGTCAGGTGTACTTAAAAAACGTAATTTGGTTCGTAGTGGATTTATTTGTACATCATTTGAAGAAGAAAGCTTCAGGCTCTATCAAGTGTATTGGAAATCTAGAGCAGCTAAAATATGAGGGACGGAAGAGTCGGTGTACTACCAAATGGATAAGTTATTATGTTGTGAGTGTAAACCTAATAAAGATAGACGGATTTGAAAAGTGGCAGGAAGTTAAATTTTTCACTGTTTTTACTCTAAAATTCTTAATTAGGCCGGTCTTGTACATTTCAAATATTAAAACAATGATATCTCTTATATTGCTCTTACATTGGCGGCGATGGCGCAATAAAAGTTCAACTGCCGTGACAGTCGTCGTAAGTGATATTAATTTACACGTTTCCTCGGAATCAATACAAACATAATGTTCACTTTCAAAATGTCTCACTTCCTGTCAGGATTACACTATTTCTATGTACTTGAGACAACACTGGAGGGACGAGCGATTAGCCTACGACTTCAGTTACGGAAATGTATCGGTTGATGGTCGTTTAGCTGAAAGGATATGGGTTCCAGACACCTATTTGGTTAACGACAAAAGATCTCTTGTCCATGACGTCACAGTAAAGAATAGATTACTGAGGTTCCACCATGATGGCACCATAATGTATGGAATAAGGTAGGTCCAGTTTTTATATTTCTGTATTGATAAATTTTGAAAACGAAAATGAACATAATATTGCTTTATTAATTCTTGTTCAGAGTTACCATTGTGTTGAGTAAATTGAAGTCACAGAACCCAACGCTATCATAGCAACACATGAAGCACAATGCAAACCTATGCATAACTTCTGATAGCGTTCTCTAGACCAACCCCTTGACCTTAGAGCTGAGATACAAACGCGCAAAATCAACTTTGAACTGACACATATATTTTGCTATGACACACCAAGTCAGTGGCCTATATTGTTTAGGTACAAGAAAATATTTTTGTTACACCTGTTTGATCGCCAATACCAGTCCTTAGGTTAGTAGCTTCAGTTATATATTTATAAAGCATATTCAATATAACTTATAATTTTTTTTAATCTGCAAAGGATTAGACATAATGTACGTTATCGTGCAAATAAAATTTTGTGGTTCAATCACTGTTATGAAATATTCACGCATGTCGGGCAAAAATAAATTTTACCCCGTTATAAGTGGTGCTTGCCCCCAAAAACTGCCAAGGCGGAGCACCAGGATTGGTTGGAGCGTCCATAAAATCTTGAAAAAAAAAACGTGACCCTGTATGACAGTCCGAAATGGCGTCTCCTGACTTGTAAGTAGAATCAATAAAAACAATGGATATATTGACTAATGATCATATAATTCTATCAACTAAACTGTGCCCGGCGCTCTCATTGGACAAAATGATTGTATAAAGTAACCTTACCGTTGAAAAATAAACCCATTTGCTGAGTCGCGTAACATATTAACATCAAGAAGAAAACCTTCCTCTTCTCGCTAAGAGACTGTTTGTGTTTGTGTTTTGGTCCGGCTGGTTTGGGTTGTCTATTTGTTACAACTGTACAACGTGCCCGTTTCTAAGAACGTTTTAAAAAGAAATTCGCTATGAGACTACTTTGGCAAATGAGGCAACAGTTGTTTTGAGCGGTTCTCGTAAGAGGGAGTTTTTTTTCCAAAAATGTCTTTAGGCTGCTGGTAATATGACACTTCTAGTGCCTTACAACTTACTACATGCGCAGGATTGTCATTTAAGTTAGATGTTTCATGCTCCTGGGGGCCGTTCCACAAAGAGTTACGCACAATCTTAAGTTTGATTCACCATACTTAAGCCAACAGTAAATCATACTTAAGATCGTGCGTAACTCTTTGTGGAACGGGCCCCGGGACCTTTCAAAGAAACTTCACGAAGAGGGTATTGCTGATCCTCTAAAACTGAATATAAATAAAGACGAATACGGACGGTGATGGTCTGATATAACTGGAGTCCATTACTTTTAGTCTTTCAATTTCCTTGCTTGCCTTTATCACGGATCGTTGTACATTCAATTGTATCTTGATTTCCTCAATTTTACTGAATATGAGGGTTTGAAATCCATTCAGACAATAAATGAAGACGATTTAGGGATGATGAACCCCACTTATGGCTGCCAACAGTCACTAAACACAAGCACTTATCGGATTCGTCTATTTATGGAAGCGAAATGAAACCAAACCGGAGTGGAAATAAGAGAAGAATTTGGTCCTGGGACTCTGGTTATGTTGCTATTTATTTGCAGTTTACCAACCAATAGTGCATCGATGAAAGTAATTTATGCTCGAAAACACAATGTGTACAGTGACTCTAAAAACCGGTATGTGAGAGTCTCTTTAAACCCTGCAACAATGCCAATACGGACCTCGTGAAAATTTTGGCAGCACTTGCAGATTGTATCGCATGAAATATTAAATATATGACTGTGATTTTTATAAGATTTGTATTGAATTTACCTCCAAAATAATTATGATTGAATGTAATATATTAGGTATAGAGATTGGCCGGAATTTGTAAACAAGAAATCCACATCTGCATGACAGATCGTTTGGGTTACAGTATTTCATATACTTTGAGGAGAAATTGCTGGTGTTTCATTTTAAAGACTTCAGATTACCTCAAAATACGTGACTCACACGCTGAATTCGAGAAAAGTTCTCCGGCATAAAATCCAAAACTACCATACACGAGAAATTAATATTACAGTCCGGAACAAAAATTTTGTTTAGTATATTAAAGAGGGACATATTTTGTTATATGGAGGAACAGAATTCTGTTGAAAAGTTGCTTCCACTTCCCATTCTCTTTTTGCAAATATCAGCAATTGAAGTTGACACATTTTCTATAGTAAGTGAAATCAATTGCTTCTGAATTAAATATTACCGTAAAAATCTTTACACAATAAATGTCTGCCCCGAAAGTACGGTGCTTGTTTTTCACATATCCAGAGTAAACGTCTGCTCTTGTTAAACAACTTCTGCATGTAATTTAATCAGTTCCAAAACTGCAAAGCCAAAATTTCTTTCCCGGTTGAATGCACTAAGGCGAAATTACAGACGATTCGAACCAAGGCATTCCTGGAAGACGAAATGAACCATCGTCTTTGGTGAAACAGAAAAGAGAGATACTTAATTATCATCGATGGTACAACTAATTAAGTTCTAGCGGTACTTCAGATATGTTTCGATGAATTTTAGCTTGCCTTAGGTCACATGACGGCGAAGTTTGAACCACTTATACATGGCCCGAATCGCTTCCCTTGCATTCATTACAATATGAAAGACCTCTCACATATGAAATGAGAGCAACAATGGGAATATAACCAACTCTGTTTGGAAAAAGGCGACAATCCATTGGCTCTGTATAAATTTATTTTCCTTGCGTGGTTATGTAACTATATAAGACAATCACCAATATCGTGTTGCATTCCTTTCTTAATCAAATTAGTAACGGTGTAAAATGGTCTCTATTGCATTTATTCAACTTGAAACCGCAACTATTTGTGATCTTCCAAGAATAGAAAGTATGTAAACGTATTTTGAATATTAGGGACTGCATTTTGACAAGTTACAATGGAGAAAAATGAAATACACAATAAACAGAAGATACTAACGATATAGTGATTGCATCTTTAATGCAATCACTGTATTGCCAAGATATTCCAAAGAAAATGCATCAGGCCACATCACCTTAAATTATTTTTTTTATTGAAGGCAGGTAACAACTTCTTAAATTAGAACTCTGTCTGCAAAAAAATCTCAGTTTAATAAATATTCATCCATCGAAGGTATATTTGGAAGGGTTTTTATAATTATACTACATACTTCTCAAGGAGTATGCTTGGATGAGCATTCGTGAAACCGGTAACTACAGATGCAACTCATATTAACTTTTAACGCCTATCGATTTATTGCACAGGTACGCTGAAATAATACGCCTAGATTTTTAAGGCGTGAAAAACAACGTTTGGCACACATCATTTTTGTCAACTCCGGGCTAACTACAGAGTTTCCATGACCTACATTTTATAATTTGGGTTTTCACGTCTGATTTATTTTTAATGCAAACAGTAAATAGGTCTATTGCAAAAATTAAACGGAAGTTCACCTGAAATCAAAATTGAAGGATTTTAATAAGCATAACTGACCTGTCTCATTTTCAGAGTTGTGCAAAGGTGAAAAGGCGACTCATAAACTTAAGGCAGAATAGCTGAAAAACATTGACCAAACTGGGAACGAGTAAATTTCTCACGTGAAGTAAGCAAATGGTCAAAGCGCTCGTTTAAAACTATTGTCATGCACAAGTGTTTCACAATCCTTACCACGAGAGTTAAAGCCACCTTGGATAAAAAAGAACAAAGATGAACATGTTTCGTTTTACTAAGATAGGAATTAGCCATGACTTTCATAGAAGTTTGAGGAAAACAATCATTTCGAAAGAATGTTGTTAATTATAGCATCAGAGAAAACTATGCAGTTTTGGCCATGTCACTTTGCTATCTTGAAAAAAGCAGAACAAATTGTTGCAGGAAGCAAAATTTAGAGTAACCTAATGTTTAGAATTATATTCACATGAGATGGACATTAATAAGTATTCTCCATTCGCATACTGAAATTATTAATTAAATCAACTTCGTCACACACCTCTTGATTTTCTTTCTGTAATCTTGCTCATATAGGAAGCCATGACTTCCATAGAAATTTGTCAAAAGCATCCATTTTCAAACGATGTTTAGTTTTGCATCGCATCCGCAAAAAAAAAAAAGAGTCTTGTCACGGTCATTTTGCTTACAAAAAAACTTTCCAAGCATTCTGAGGTAATGTATACTCGATACTGGTTATATCATGACAGTAACGTTGTCACGAAAGATCTATTCGGTTGTTCACTGACTCAGTTCGTAGTATTTAGAAAGACACAAGTTCCTCAGCGTTATTGTTTTTCACTTAACCCTACCAGGGGTTCGGACTGACCCCCTGCAATCCCAAATTTCCCTTTACTAATTGGCAAAGCAGGAGTACTACTGTGAAACAGAAACGTTATTGTCTACATGCCGATATTTTTTAAAGGGTTCACAAACAGTTACATCAGTAATACCAGTAATACGTAGGTCTCAATAATCGTTAACTGTACTTTTGATTTTTTTTTGCCAAATGCAACAGTTGGTAATTATTTTTCCCAAAAGATCTACATGTTGAATGCCTTCTACTTTCGCAACAAAAAATCAGTCAATTTCAAAATTAAAATTTCATATCTCATTCACGATAGTTACATATGCTTTGGTTTCTACTCATCAAGTGACAATATATTTTAATGATATGAAATTTATGCAATGTAATTAGGTTTATCTTTAATGTGCTTACCTTGAGTTGAAAGTCATCGAGGACCGTACTGTGAACGTTCCAAAGAAATGCGGCTCAATATTGTTTGTAAGGCCTACTATTCCTTAGGTAAGAACCTATGAAGTCCAAATTTTCCTCTATATATTCATTACTAATTTAAGGGACATCTCTTAGAGCAAGGAGCTGCCATTGACTGTAGTTTTTGAGGCATTTAGTCATTTTAGGAAATGAATTGAAGTAGTAACTCCTGGTTCGACAAACTCCGATTCTGGGTGATTCCATTCCAATTACATTGGCTGGATCGGTGTTTGTAATGACAACAGTGTACATATACGAAATGTTGCATAAGCGAAAAGCCACCGTAAAGGTAGAGGTATAACTTAAAGGTAAAGAGCAGTCTCTCAAAACTTATTTTGAAGAAAAAGCTAAGTAACACAATTTTCATCTTATTTCTCTTCACAGAGTCTTTCATTACATTTTATGACTTTGCTATTGCATATTCAAGGTAAACCAAGCAGTTAGTTCTGGTAAATTTCACATCTGAAGCGAAAAAACATTGTCACATGACTCCCAACAGCCAATCATGAAACTGGACAGTCTACTACACTTCTTCAATTTGGGATGACTGCTCCTGCCCTTTAACCTATGATCCGTCCCGAAATGCATTGTCTGTGAACATATGTGTGTGTGTTCAGGGAGGTGTAGTAACTCTGAAAAATATTCCTCCTTTATTTTCAAAGGATGACAACAGTGGCGGCGTGCATGATGGACTTGCGAAACTATCCAATGGACGAACAAAACTGCACTTTGGAACTTGAAAGTTGTGAGTGTTGTTACTATACTATTTGATACTAGACGTGTCCATTACCGTATCTAATGTCTATGTATAGATCTTTGTTAGAATTAATGACAGAACCCGAAAAACATTGTCATGTTATGCGCCAGTCCGTGCACATGAAACAATTGAAATTAGGGAGTTGATTAACATATTTCTTTTAAAATATTCGATGTTAAGGAGCAATCAGCGGTACATACCACCATGGGCCTGGATCATAGGAACGAGGAAGCGTCCCCTCACACTTTGCAAGGGGGAGTACATCTCCAAAAAACCTCATCCCCATAGATACCTTTTGAGAAATGATGAACTTAAAACTACTGACAATGAATTAGGGGTTTAAAATATAGAGTATTGAACAGATTTGTTGACTTTGTACGTCAGCTTTGTTAATTAGTCGAGATCAATTCCCCATGATTCAAAAAACAGAAATACCGATGTACAAAAATAGGTGAATTTGATCGTAATGCTAGTAAGGGAACGTTGATGGATTGTTTCATGTTGTGCAATCTTTACTGCTTGAAGCTAAATGATTTCAATAGTCAATGATTTGGAGATACTTGTTGAATTTCAGCCAATTTTTTACGGTGTAAATAATAAAACTATAGCACAAATGACAATGCATTTCATAAGCTGATTTGCCTTCAAACAGAGTACCATTTGTCATCTATGCACCTCCCAGTTTTCTTTCTTTCCCAACCTCATATATGTCATAAAAAATCTGATTCTTCTTCTAATTTTTCCGCTTAATGCCCCACTGTTTTTCCCTTAGACATAATAAACTGAAAACTTTTTACACCGGTAATAAGTGACCCCTCCTTGGTGATTTGCCAATGCTGAAAAATGCTCTAAACTATTGAGATGCATATCTTTTCGAATACTGCTAAGTGAACAGAACGATTTATCTTACGTTTCTATGACGTTTGTATACGTTATTGATAGCCTGTCGACTCATTAAAATGCAATAAAAGTTATATCGGAATCTAAATGACGTCACAGAGTTTCAACCTCGATTGAGAACTGATACGATGCACAGTCGATAATGCAAGCGATTTCGGTACCCTATCGCTTATGTGACATTATCCATACTGTATCGAATCGTTCTTCGATCGAAGCTACGGAATGGTATTCTGTGACGTCATCCAATTTTTTTGCATTTTCATAAGACGACAGATGACCTTTCATTATGGTGAGCCTGAACTTCACTGGGGGAATATATTTTGATCACTCTAAAAAATATTTAAACGATTTTGTTTAAAAATTAGGATACTCACGAAAATGAGTATTTCTACTCGAAATAAGTGAGTACTTCAACTGAATTTGTGCAAAATTTTACAAAAAATTGTGCAAAATTGTGCACAAATTGAGTTGAACTACTCACTTATTTCGAGTAGAAATACTCATTTTCGTGAGTATCCTAATTTTTAAACAAAATCGTTTAAATATTTTTTAGAGTGATACAGAGTAGCGAGATTATTGTATGATCCCTAAGGCAAGAATCTTCCATGTATTAGGACTATATTTGTAAATTATAACAAATGTCTTTGCATCAGTATCAAATATAATAGTTCAACTTGAATTTGGGTTAATTGATCAGCCTGAAGAAAGCAGGAATTAGGTGCAATGCCTTTGGTACGGGTTGGTTCAGACTGACAATACTGATGCAATACTGGTTGTAAATTGGGGATAGTCCATTCATCAATTCTCTGGGTGAGACAGATGACAACACTTTTTACATAATTCATTATAATATATTCAGGGTTGTCATCCTTTTAGAGTACGGTACACGTGTGGTCATGGCAAAATAGTGAAGGATCAATTTGAGACCAAAAAGTGCGAAAAGTTACGAAATTGAGATCACATGATACTCTCTCCTGTTGAGTAATGTATCATTTGTGAAAAATTATGAGTCAAAACGCATAAGATAAAAGTGGCAAGATGTCTTGAAGTAATACGGAGATCAAGGTACAGTTCTTGAAGAAGACTACCTCGGACCACGTTTCACCAGCTGAAGAGAAATAGGCTTATCAAGATGGCCTATGAGTTACTATATTTTGAGCAGTTTTTCGTACTGCCATATATTACGTTAAGACTGCACATGTTCAAAATTTACAAAGGGAATCAAATGGAGACCTAGCGGGCCGTATTTGTTAACTTTTTTTGGAACGGCATCGCTTTTATAAGTAGGATCGCAGACTTCACTTCCAAGTTGTTTTGTGTACTATCGTGCTTATGGAGGAATGTATGCTATGGATGGGACATGTGAGAAAAAATATTTTCGTTTAAAGCGACAAACATGCCTTTTTTTTTATTTCGATGTTTCCACAATTTCAATTCTGCAACACATTCGCACATTGATTTCATACTAACAAAACGTGGATCGTGATCACGGTCTAAAGTCGTGATTGGTAAACAACATGGTGGAGTCTGTCTAGTCCACGGACTTATATACATGGACAGAGCATGTAACGTGTACGTCCTATCCGTAGATTGTCCCCACCAACTGGGACAGAAAAAAGCGCATCAAGATGGCCGTCGTGAAACTATAAATCGACTGATTTAACGACGACTATGTTATATTTTAAAAAAAAGTTAAACTAGAATGGGAAACAATATCATATTTCTGCAATACGTGAAGTGATTTTGACCTTCCCTTGCTTTATTTTAACATTTCAACTTTCTTGCAAAATCCGGTTATTGACTTGAGCAAGTCCAAATTTTCAAACAAATCATAGCAGACAGCCAACTTGGTGTGCTTTTTCTCACATGTACTACAATCTATCTAACTACAATCTACTGTGCTGTATGCTATGTCTATGTATAGGAAGTCCGTAGCCTATTCTTGCATCTGTGTGGAATTAGTCTTGCATCTGTGTGGAATTATTTCACCAGCAAAAGATTCAGAAATTTTCATTCAATAGTTAAGTCATACAAAATTAACCTTTCTTTTAACCTGATAGAGCCCTTTAATGTTTTGAAATCCTCGTGGGTAATAAGTTCAGAAAGAGGAACGAGGTGTCAGAACAGGAGGCTAACATTCTCTGTCAAATTCAATCGTCACTTTATACGTAGATATAATCCTCTTCCTTGCACATACACGCTTACAAGAGAATTGCACTAACAATCTGGGGAACTCGTTGTGTTCCAGTTGTGTTTTATTTCTTAACCCTACACTTAACGATGGACTCCTCTGTTGTTTAACTTAAGAGGACTTAAGAAGTCTATTGTGATTTTAGAGGGCCTGCAATCAATTGTTTAGGTCCTCAGTCTGATATCAAAACAGGTACATTCCTTCACCCATACTCACACACGGACACACAAACACACACACACAACAACTATTCACGCAATCGGTAAGTTCACACCTTATGTCGTTTATATTAAATGACGAGGATGGGTTACTGAGGGAGGAAAATAGACTGTGCATTGCGTTTGGCAAATCTGCACTCAGGTGAACATAAAGCAAAACTAGTCGTGTGCTCTTTATGTCTCATGCCCCCTTGGGGCAACTCCCAGCAAAAGTGTTCCAAGGTCTGCAGCGGGTCACATCCCGCAGGTTTTCTCTCAAAACTAAATGTTAACGCAATTGTGGTTGACTTTGAGGCTAAAGGGTACTATACTATACGGGTGCTCACTGTGTTAGGCTATGAGTAAATCATACGGACTTCTCGAAAGCCCGTAAAATTCCCGTAACTGAGAAAGGAATCTGCTTTTTTTTCCAGAGAGAGGTGTTTTTCATTTTGTCTACAGTGGACCCAAGAAGCTCAATCGTGACTAGCACATAAGTCAGTGATAGGTAATTATATCGCTCTAAATAGAAATACTCGCGTGGCATTGCTGCTTGAATATTTAATTCACAAGGATCTGTACGTAGGTCTTCAAACAGGATTTTTTTTGTTAAACAGTGCGCATCGCCCCTTCAGATTGGTCGGATAACTTGTCAGCACAGTAATCCTTTGTACGGTCGGGTCTGGAGACGAGATTTTACGGTCTCTTGGAACCTTGGAGGTCGTACGGGCACCCTAAATGATAGTATCGTAAGAATGAAGTCGACAGAATTCATGCATAGCAAGACTTACGAAAAGGCGCAGTTGAAGAAATAAAGAATGTGTGAAAAGAGAAAATTACCCCTTTAAGTATAGCCCGTAGATTGGAATAACGTGGCTCCAATTTATATATTACTTGTCTTCCTTCTGTTACAGATGGTTACACAACTGAGGATATCACATTTACTTGGCAGTATGGGAATGAGTCTATAGAGGGTTTTGAAAATATAGAAATGCCACAGTTTGCACTGGTGGAATACGATCTAAACGCCAGAAACGCGTTTACGGCAGGTAAACATAAGAGGTTTTTATTCTAGCTCTGGGGTATCTAATTAAAATTTCAAAACAATATTCATGAGCCACCATTATTTGCACTGAAGACCTAGAAGTCGATAATATCTAGTTCACATACGTCATCGGTAATTCAGTTGATAACGATCTTGGCGTGATCTTTGATGATATTTCCGTTCATGATAACACATTTAAGCTGAGCCTTCGGGATTTGTTGGCTAAGAATTGGCTTAAAGGTGTCAAGCCCTGTATACACGTTGAAACTGAGACACCTTAAAGTTCCATGTCGTCTGCACTTTTAATAAAAAATATCCTGTAACTGTAAACAGCGTGAGATCTCAATTTTGACACATCCTGGTATGCATGCACTACATGGAAGTGATAAAATATCATATCACATCTGCTGAGGGCGTTTTGCTTCGCTTCTTTTTTAAGGATGTGTGTGTAAGTATAGATTTCTGCATAGTAGTATCTAGAAGTCGATGTCGATGAAATTCACAATGTTCAACTTTTTAAAGTTTCATCGTTTGCAGCATGTCTTCTGTTGATAATAACAAACTAACTTTGATGTGACAGTTCGGCTTATGCGGCAGTTAAGTAATTGTTTCAAAGATAAGAATCCTAACAAACTGAAAGTTTTTTTTTCGTGTTCGAGCAAATCCTCTCCATATTACTGTGTTAATGGCTGTTCATGCATACAGGGGGCATTAAGATTATTTATTCGATGACACATTCGATTTACATTTCCTTCAAACCTATGACCGTTGTCCAGTGCAGGCGTCGTCCAGACTGAACGACTTGCTGCTACGCTGCAAAAACTGGTTCAAAATTGCTGTGCAATGAATTTACAGAAGAAAAGGTAAAGAGAAACATAAAGATTAAGAAATGTTCAGGTCATACGTTTCCAAAACATTTCTGTAATCCCGATTTATGTATGATTTTATTGTTCTGTAAATCATAATTGATGTTCTCTTGATACAGGTTCATATCCTCGACTCTCGATGAGCTTTCGCATTCGGCGGAACATCGGGTTCTTCATCCTACAAACATACTTACCGTCCATCCTAATTGTAATTCTATCATGGGTATCATTCTGGATTAACCACGAAGCGACAGCCGCGCGGGTGGCTCTTGGTGAGTGGCAACACCTTTAATTGTTTTCAACAAAACAGTCAGTCCTCTGGAAGATTAGTTAGTTAATATTGAAAAACTGAAAATAGTACGTTCCGTTGTTATGGAAAAGGAAGTCAGAGATTGTTTTTTCTTTTGAATAGTCTAACCAATTTTTGATCGCTGAAACTTTTGCCTCGTATTTTCGTATAATACACCCCTGTTACCACAACAAGGTTTTTTATACTTAGGTCTATAAAACTGTATCACATGTACTTTGCCATGTATAAATGTTTCAAACAATATTCTTCCATTGAAAATTCCCCATTATTATGTAGCATTTCATGCCATTCTCAGTTTGATAATATGGAGGCTTAGTACAACTTTATGAGATAACGCACAGAGCTCCTAATTTAAACCGTAATTTGAGACATAAACCATTTCTAACTTACCTAGCCTAATTTGAACCGCATGGTTGAATTTAAAAGGACGTGTGCTGGCCTTATAAATTCACCAGAACACAGTACACATAAGGTAAAATCTGCAAACAGTCGGGCACGATGAAAACTTCTCAGCCGTAAGGAGTAAGAGACCAAACCAAGTAAGAGAATTCACGCTGTACATATTCCTCAATTTGTACAGTTTGCATAAATTGTATATTGTACAACTGAAGATGACCCATACCACGGCAATGCTTGTGTATCATTTAACCCCAAAGAGAGCATTACAGTTTTGTCAAATGAGTGAAATTAGGGAGGTAGACCTATCTAAAATTGAGAAGTAATATTCATTCTTAAAGAGTGGGAATAACCCATTTTTTTGCTGAAAATTCTGATTCAAGGTTTAGATTGGTCAATTATTTCACATTTTTAAAAATTTATTTCACTGCAAAGGATTTACAGAGTAGTTATGTTTATGTCAGCACGTCCTGTGACAACCTCAATAGCAGTTATATCGGAACAAAACTGTCAATTTCATTGATAACACAGAGTGAAAGGATTACATACACTAGAACTGTAAAAAAGAATTGCATTATAAGGCATCTCACGTGAAATGGTGAACGTCGGAATTGCATACCACATTGCCAGGGACCTGTTCCTTATTAATACTCATCTTCTAAAATTCTTAAGAAATAACAAGAAAAGCACAGGAGATTAAAATTTTCTTTTGTAAATGGAGCGGTTGCGACCGTGTAGACCTTACAATAGCCGCTACTATATCAAGTACTCAAAATTCTGTGTATGAAATGGGTAGTACTGTGCCTACTGTGATGGTTTCCGCGCAAAGCGTTCTTCCAGCATAATTATATAACGTTGTCAACGTTCTGTGATAATGGTCAATGTACGTTCTGTGATAATGGTCAATATTTTATAAAGTTTTAAACATTTTTTAGTTAACATTGATTCAAATATAGCGATACTTTGGTAATAGGCAGCAATAAATTGTGAAGCTCCTTTTACCCACAGCAATCTGCAACAGCGAATTGGAAGATGAATGTAGGATCATAAGAAAATATTTCCATGGGTTTACTGATATTCCCTTTAATATTTCTTTCCCTTTGAACGTCGACGCAACTACAGTCAAGAAGTCGTAACTGTTGATACACCGTTGAAACCTTATAAGATGAGTCTAGACCGAGTGAGAGTAAAAGATAATAATCTATGCCCTTGAAAGCCCCTGCCATACATCTGTACATCGTGTGATTATTTAAAAAATGAAAAAAAATTCCACTTTTAAGTTTTTCCTTTCTGCATTCCATCTTGATTTAAATGTTTTTAGGTGAATCTCAAGTGAGGTTCTTTTCAATGATGTTCTCCTCCGTTCCATAATTTATGCGGAGAGAAATGTTTGAAGAGGCGCTGCGATATGTAATAAAGTTAGATTTATTTCATGGCACGCAAAATGTGACAAAGGAATAGATGAATAGCCTTGTCTTGCAGCGCGCCGAATCCATCAAGACAAAGACCGTGAATATTCTATCAAAGCTGCATTATTAAGTAGTGAAATCTGATTCAGAGCTGTCTAGAAAGACGAGACTTTAGACAAATGCTTCTCAAATTAAATCCATACCGTTTTTACAAATTTCGGTAGCGTCTGACAGTTATGGATGTGAATAGAAAAACACGTGAAAAAGAATCAAATTGAAAAAGATACTCTGGTGTGAATTGAAGCAAGGGAGACGTAAATACCAACAAGAGACAAATAAATGTCAAAGACGTTTAAAGTAGGTAAAATTTCTTCTAGGCAAGAAATAAAAAAAAATAGATGTGAAATCTAATGTTACCTTTTCGATGTTAATTTATGTTAACGTTGAATACTGTATGACAATGAACTTCGAGTGTTTCTGTTTCATTTCTAAATTGGACACGACGTCACCATTGTATGAGTATTTATAAAGTATATCGTATTTTGATGACATGAATGAAAAGTATATCGTATCTTGATTGCATGAACAAATGGTAAGCCGCATATTTATGGCATAAACAGACGTAATAATAAACTGTTTGTCATTGCTGGCAATGACAAACAAACAAAAAAAAAACTATTGTTCTTTCATCCAGAAAAATGGCAGACTAACAAAGGGTCATGAATGCTGCAGTAGTTGGATGTTTAAATTGAAAAAAATATTTATGAACAACTATTTGTAAAAAATGTTCATCTTCAGATTAAAGTGGGCCTGCAGGATGATTTTCTATCTTTTTTGAAGATCTTTAATCTCTGATTGCTAGAAGAGGTAATAGTGTTATTGTTTTATATTTGAGTTTTATTACTGAGGCCAAATGTTGTTACTCTCTGTTTACGTGGTTTTAAAATGAAAAAAAAAATGCCCCAACAGTTTTGTCCTTTCTTTTAATCAGAATCTTTGTAGATTTGTAAAATTAAAATAGAATATTTGTTGCTCTTTCCAAAAGCTCTTAAATTTTTAATTATTTGACAACATTCCTTAAATATTTTGATGAACAAAATAATTATGGACAAACCTTACAAATCAGCACAGAATATTTTTTTAGAATTTTTCTCAATTGATCCCATTGTTCATATAGGTGGATTTTCTAACTGCTACAAAACTGTTTCATTTTTGGATCAACCTTTTCGTTGCTACCTACAATTTAACATTCTTCCATATGTACTAGGTAGACGTAATTAATGAAGGAAAACTTTATGATGAGCTCCCTGGTATGACCACATACTCATTCTGGAGCAAGCCTCTTCAACTCAATTTGAAGCACAGCTTGACGCCGTGAAAAAAAAAAAACATATTCCATGTGATTAGTGTGTCTCTGTAATTAGTTTCTTACTAAAATCAATAAACCCAAAGTACGCCATCACCTAGGAATTGTGTTTGAGGCTACACTTGGCCTTCAGATTTTGCCTATTGAAAAGGGACGAATGCTTTAATGAAGAGCATTTCTTGTAGATTATGGAATCATCCAAAATATTAAATGGACGTTGATCAAAACGTTTCAAGTACGTCAGAGACATTGTATATTCTTTAATTTGTTAGAAATAAAAATAAATTCTGTAGAAAGGTTATGGTAGCATTGCGAGAAAGCTTATTTGAATGACAACAACGATTGTGCACCGATAGATAGCTTTCCAAAATGATAATATTTTTCCTTTGTTTTTCTTCAGTTCCTTTCGGTCAAGTAACAAAATAAAATGACATGTGTTTTAACAAAATGTTATTTTAAAGGTCCATCGATATGACATAGCTACGTAGTGGGCAAAATATTTTCCTTCTGGCTCTCATCGCATTGCAATGCCATTAACGGTGGATCAGTGACTAAAATGAAAAATTCTACTGACATTCGAACTTATTATACAGGATAAGTCCCCCTTCAACTTTTCGGACATTTCAGATCTATGACAGTCACCCCCTCCCCGGAAAATGTTCCTTACCACAAACTTGATACTTTTCTGGAGATGAGCTTATTTGGAAAAGAGTCAGGATTAAGTTGGGTATTATGGAGGAATCACATAAGCGTCAATTCCGGGGGACAGGTTTGCACCTCCCTCAATAAATTTGTGAAGAAAATAGCCATGCCCCCCTTACACACACACACACACATACATTTTTGAATAAAGATTGACATTACTACCTATGAGAGTGCTCAAAATTTTGGTGAACAAACCTTCATTCCTTGTTGTAGGTATTGAGGTGACTATTTTCAATAAATAAATATGATCAAGTGCAGTATGAAGTGTAGTGAAGCTCCCATAAACTGCGTGTTTGGTCTAACGGTAAGAGCATCCGCCTCTCACGCGGAAGGCCCGGGGTCTATTCCCAGGTCGAGTCATACCAAAGACTCTACCAATTGAACATACTGTCGTTGTGCGTGATGCTCCGCATATTAAAGCAATGGAGTAAGGAAAACAAACCACTGAGCCACAACTGGAAATAGGCCATGGCAGGCTCGACTTGAACCAATAGGTTGGAAACTGGGCCGTAAAACTCCTTCTAACTACCCATAAACTGGTACCACCCACCAAATTTGCATTCCATCAGACTTCATACTTTACAAGTAATGATAAGAACAAAATAGCCAATTTTTCTTTGTTCTCTAATCAGTTCGGGAGATAACCGCTTTCAGAGGAAATCAATTTTCACCCAATCGGAAGAATATTTTAATCTGACCAGAATGTTTTTAATAGGTTTGGACTAGTAGATTCTTTGTAGCTCCATATTAAACAGACGAGTCACATTTCTATATATTTTTCTTTCAATGCAGGCATTACAACTGTACTAACAATGACTACTATTAGTACAAGTGTACGTGCCACGTTGCCGAGGATATCCTACATAAAGTCAATTGACATCTACGTAGTCACTTGTTTTGCATTTGTATTCACCGCACTTTTAGAATATGCAGTGGTAAATTTCAATCATTGGGCACAAAAACGTAAACAAATGAACAACGATAGCAACCGAAAGACATATGAAGGGTATATTCCAGTTTCACAGGTATGTGTTGTGTGTACTATTATAGTTTTAATTTCTTGCTCCCCCCCCCCCCCCCATATTGTCATTAACCATATATAAAAAGTTGCCTTTTGATAGTTTTTAATAATTATTATTGATATTAAACTGGAACATCATTATAAAAAAGAACTCAATCGCATTTTTACTGACCATTTTTAATTAGAGTTTTTCCTGGTTCATTATGGGGTGTACTATTGGTGAGCCTGATAGAAAGAGTTACGTTGAAAAATCCTTTTTCGTTGAACTAACATTAAAGTATGAATTTCATGAAAACACCGCAAACCATTGCAAACATTAAGAATCTAAAACTTTTGAAATAAATATGACTTGCGTTAGGAGATTCTGAAATATAATAAAAGAAATATGCGTTAGTCTGTTCTTGTTTCTTTTTCTTAAGTCCTCCCGACTCTGTGGCAAAGACCAAACTTTAAACCAAACGACCTTTTGACCAAACTTTAAACTGATCCTAAAGAAGCTATGTCCACTGAAGGACAACACTTGACCAACCTCACGGCTCTCAGACCATTTACATCATTGTTCTGTCTGTGTTTCTGCATGTAGTCGTATGTGTTAGCGTTACAGTCTTTTCTTCTCAACTGATTTCTGACCGCCTACATAATCACTTGTCCCAATACCAAATTATTCCACAGTTGCATATTTTGCCAGAAGAAAGAATCTTGTCCATTAAAGTTATCTTCTCGCTTTCTAATATAGTGACAAGATAGTGGGTCACCGAGCTTTTTGTGAAATACCCCCCCCCCTCCCCCATTTAAATCCCTCAGTTGTGAATATTCATGTTTTCCGCTCAGCAGTCTTATATAAATTGTTTTCACGTGACGTCGAATTGGTAAGCTACGCCCACTGCCGGCCAAAAATCAGAGTGTTTAGTGCGACAGTCAGAAGAGGATCATAAGCTGATTCTCAACAGCTACACTACTAAACTAGTTTTAACCCGTCAAACGGGCGGAGCCTGTGACGTAAGAGGAAGCACTCTCTCTATATATATTTTCTGTTTCCTGCAGAATGAAAGTCCAGCTCGTCGCCGGATAATAAATAGTGATGATGAAGACGATGACGAATGGAGTGACTGTGAAGTACGTAATAGTAGCTTCAGGAGTTACCAATATAGCCAAACCAGTTCTCCTTGTCGATTACGTGGTCGTAAAAATGGCAAATTGCGACATGCTTGGCTAAATCTTGGACGGCGTCACCAGGCACGAAAAAAGAAGAAACGTCGACCCCCGCTCCCAAATATTAAAAACGTTGACCACATTGATGGCATGTCAAGAATATTGTTTCCCGTAGGATTCGTTTTGTTTAACGTCGTATACTGGTTCAGTTATCTCAAAATATTGTCCGGAAGTGAAAAACTGCCGGCTATGGTGCAATTTTAACGAGAGCTTTCATTTTAATAATTAGAAATGTAGTATGACATACTTGTAAAAACATGTATTATAACTTTATTTCAGTTTATCTCTCTTTTATTCTTCAGTCGTTAGACTCTTTTTGAGCGATGAGCATATTTCTTAACAAAGGTGTGATCAAATTTCTTCCAACTTTCCCCCAAACATTTCGTACTGCTAGTTATTAAGCATGTAGATAATCATGAGTATTCACAAAGGCTGAAGGACTCGGTTTTGGCTTTATTAATCAAAGAATAATTCTTCCAGTAAAACAAAAGAAAACGCTGCTACTCTATATGTATTCCCTCCTTCAAGAGATGTTATACATTTCAGATAATGACGCAATACTTCTATAGATCGAAGAGCCAACAGTCTGTTAGCTGTTATACATGATGAATGAAAGTTCTGTATTTCAAAGGTCTTTTGACGCCTGATATACTGTAACTTATCATAAGACAAATTTGGGGGTTTTTTTTACTGTTTCCTTTATCAATTTTCTTTGTAAGGAGCAAAGGGTTAGAAATTTAGTAGTTTACAACAGTATGGCATCTAAGACTCCTTTATGTTAGTATTGAAAATGATTTAAGAGTTCATATCTTTGTGTCAATTCTTTTGTAATATTGCAACTAATAAGTGTTTTGTGAATTTCAGAGTGGCACATGCCCACATCCAAAGCCGTCATTTCTCACCAAGGTCTCAAAACAGAGCGTAAAAAAGGAATAAATGTTACATCAATCTCGTCGTAATTGAGAAAAAAATTTTACTTAATAGCAAATATGTTACACAGTTTGAATATAAACTGGCTTAAAGCCCGGTACACTGCTACGACAATTAACGACACCAAGCGACAAGACGTCGCGTTTGCTGTAGCCCTGGCGGTGTAGCCAGTTTCACCACTAGCGTTCCGTCGTGCCGTCGGCCCGATTGAACATCGTAGTTGGATGCAATCGGTGCGTATTAATTCCGGGTCACACGACCACGGCTATCAAAGAAATGTCTACGATTCATGCAAATTGTCCACGACGGAGAGTCTTTCGCAGTCGTGGCGGTGAGTACCGGGCTTAAGGACTAGGTTTTTTTTTATTACTGGGTGAAACACCTATCTGTCGATATTCCATGTTCCATCGATATTTGCCGTTGAAATATTCAGAAACCTATATAGGAACACCTTTGGACTAATAAAGTTGAGAAGAAACTTTTCTTTGTCTTAGTAATGATAATTCCATTTTTGCGGGTTCCCGTGACTTGGCAAGCATTCCTTCAATTTGTTTGAGTTTGAAGCCATTTATACAGCTGATACTTTCAAACCAGGGAGTTGCTGGAACACCTAGCGACTAAAAGGATTTATTGACTGACTGTTGCCATTTTATGTTATCGATTGTATTCTTTGATCAGGGAGTTGTCAGGGGCAACTCCTGACAACTCCTTGCTTTGATAGGGGATTAGGGATTACGTAAGGAATTTGTGCTACCGTTATTCAGTTAGCAATTTATTTTTAGAGTGTGCGCATCGGCTCCATTTTGTTACTTGTTCCGTTGGGAACCAAAGTGTGATGAGTAAGTTGAAAGACAATGACACTTAGATAAGTTGGAGTTGGGTTAACCAAAAAAGTAAATAATATAACTCTCCAGTGACGTAATTTTTCATCCAGGGATATGCTAAAATCTTTGCCCACCCCCCCCCCCCCCAACATTATGCTTTGCTCCTAGTTTACCCCTCCCCATCCCAATTTTAACATTCTGGCGTCGCCTCTGCAAATGAAAGAACGAAGCTACACGAATTTTCACGGTGAGAATGAAATGGTTAAAAACAGAAAAATCATATCAAGAAGCTTTTTACTACAAACGACATCATAAGGTTATCATAGTCTTGTTAGGGGAAAACTAAAGCGATTTCGAATAAGAGGATAACGGTCCAGTGTCTGTGGATTTTTTCAAGTCTATTCCATCAATGTTCGATAAGAGCCAGTTACATGCGAACATTTTAAACTGTTTAATATGTGATTGGTATCAAGGGACTACGAAAATGAAAATTAATGTACTCAATATTTCGTGATGTGAGGCCAGCGATTATCGGACACGTGAACAAAATTCATCGTTGGTTTTATAACAAATATATCGCTCTGATATCAAAGTTATATTGCTCTAATATAACCGTTTGTAGTGAAGCAATTTAAGAGTAGCTTCTTATATAGTGTATCCATCCTTTGAACAAAGTTTGGAAAAACTATTGATCCTTTTTAGAAAAGTTGGATCGAATTTCGGAATGAAAATCTCTGCAGTGTGACCCACCTTAAGGACACAATAAATTAGCCATATGGATGGGAATCGGATATTTCTGAATCATAAATTTAAATTCGTAATGTTGGGAGCAGAAGAAGTGCGGTATATAAAAACATGGTGACTGATTCAAATGCTTTATTATAATGCAATCACACTTCTTATACTCCGGAGCTTCATTTCGGCTGTCGAATACCAATCGTTTTAGCTAGTTCTGGAAGAGACAACAGTGTTCATATACGTGTTCAAGACAGAAAAAACACGTTGAACTTCTCTAACTGTTCTCTCACCGAAATCTCACACCACTTCGTCTGACGTGCAGCGGGAACGTAGCCTATAGCAAACAAGATGGGGGAGATATCTTATCATGGATGAAATGTAAGGAAATATTCGCACTACAATGACTTAACCTAAGCAGACCATGTACTCGAAGGAATAAATCACCAAAATATGAGAACTTATTGTGAAAACGAAGCGAAACGAGTGTTGTAAGAATGACACGATACGGCGGTTTGTAAGGCCGACCATGGCCCTGGGCCGACATGCATAGCGTAGCGTGTACACATGAAAACTATACCTGCAAGTGTTCGACACTGCAGAACAGTTCCCATGTTCTGCAGCATGTTGGAGAACATTCAAGAACAGGGTTCCGAATACAATCGCTTGGTGAGGCTTCTTTTGGTGATTCTCTCACAATGGAAGAAAAGAGTTGGCAGTCTTGTTGTCAGTAACTATTGTATGCAATTGTTCCTTTACACGAATTTGCTCTCCAGTGAACCTTTTTCACGGACTTGTATACATGGACAGAGCGTGTAACGTGTACGTCCTATCCGTAGCTGGTCACCACCGACTGGGACAAAAAAGGCGCACCAAGATGGCCGCCGTGAAGTTATAAATCGTCTGATTTGTTATATTTTAAACAATAGTTAAACTTGAATGGGAAACAATATCATATTCCAGCAATACGTGAAGTGATTTTGATCTTAACTTGTATTATTTCGAAAATATTTCAACTTTCCGGCAAAATCTGTCCATATACTTGAGCAAGTCTAAGCTTTTACACAAACCCATAGCAGACGGCCATCTTGGTGCGCTTTTTCTCACATGTACGGTAGCAACAATCTACCGTGCAGTATGCTCTGTCCATGTATAGAAAGTCCATGGACCTTGTGCATTGACGACACACTGACGTTATACTTGAAGGCAAAACAATGGAACACGCGGCAACAAACCTAAGGATTCGCATGTGTAGCAGACTGTGCGCGTATTCGACTGGTTGACAAATGCAAGGAATTGTGGGATAGAAATTTAGTGTCGATGTTCTTTTGTCAACATTTACCAAAACTCCTTCCTATAATTCTTTGAGCTTGCGCTACTTGGAAAAGGCTCTATAAAGCTTTTGTCCTACCATTTTCAGCACCTGTAATATTTTTTCAGATACTTAAAATATGAACAACATTGGTTGGTTAGAAATTTTACTCTAACGTTCTTTGAAATGGGCTTGAGAAAATTACTTCAGAATGTGTCCGCTTGATACAATGCTAAACAATTAAAAATTCCCTTATCTCTCTATTTTCAGGAAATTTTCCTATCAAACCTATCCAGCTCTATTGTTTGCCAAAGTTAAATAATATTATAATTACGATAATATGCTGTTAATTAGCCTTCTGGTTATAAACCGAATTTAAAACAATTGTTTTTATCCTTGAAAAGTTCGCTGTTTCAATAAGTTGTAAGAGACAGATCTTAAGGTCTGTTACTTTAATCCGAAGTTTTGGATGTATTTATTAGTTTAAATGAGCATACTGCAATAATGTTCGAAACAAATAGCAGGCTTTGTTTCCAACAACCAAGTTTGCAAAAGAATCACCGATATTTCATCATTGACTATTTTGATACCTTGCTGTAAAATGACGTTGTAAGACTTACAAGGGAGAGAGAGAGAGAGAGAACTGAATCTAAATACTTGAAGCAAGTTTTTTTTTTCAACACCCCATATGAAATAAAATATGTTGCTTTTCCTCACAGTTTTCTTACTATATTTTAAATCGGCTACTATGTTAAATGAAGTTGAACAAGGATGGACGGTGCATTACCAAAGGAATAAAATTCAGTACGAGGGTTAAAGTGTACCTCAAGTAAAAAAAAACAGCATAAAAATGAATTCATTTAGTCCAATTCCTCATAGGGCATTCCTGACACGTGATATAAAATGTGGAAATTTATTCACTTATATCAAAAAAGTCCATTATTTTGCGCAATAATTTGTGATTTCTTGTTGTACAATTTACATCACCTGCTTTGGTTCCCTTTAAAATTAAAAAAATGTTTTAATGACCTTGAACACTTCTTGTTTGCTTGCAAAGCATGTTGCTCAGAGAGGGTTCCATTAATTGCATCACCCTATAAGAGTAAGAGTGTCATCCTACCTTAGTAAAAGAAGCAGTAAATTTCATAAAAACGACGAAGAATTACAAAGGTTGCAATTTGAATAGAACAACAATGACATCGCAAACTATTTCGCAATGTACCATTTTGAGTTAATAAACTTCAACATTTTATATCTCGAGCCAAGAATGGGTCCTATGAAGATGGGAATTGAACTGTTAGGATTCATTTTTCATGCTGTTTAGTATACAATTTTGGATTTTTTTGACTTGAGATACACTTTAACGCATGTGACGAACGAGTGTCATCCAGCGTATCATTATATTGGTCTAATGTGTAGGTCCCAAGATATTAGTGTTTGTGCATTCATACACAGCAATACTTTGATTTCAAAAGACTGAAACAATGGCACCGGGAGTGATGGGAAGGTCATCTCCCCTGCCCCCCCCCCCTCAAAAAAATACGGGAAATGGGAAGAGTGAAAAAGGGAGAGAAAGGATGGAAGAAGAGGTAAGCAAGAGGTTCAGCTCCTCTACATCATCAAGCGTCACATCATTTTGCAGTTACCCCACTTCCTCAAGCAAACATTGTTTCAATGGGAGGTAGACACCTCCACCAGGCGGCGGTGAGTCGCCATTTCGTCCGCTTCCCTCGTTAGATTGAATCCTGGCTTCGCCCTTGGAAGCCAGGAAAAAAGTAAATTTACGTTTGTAAAAAACCACAAACGGCACAATCTCGAGTTAAATGGAGTAGACAAAGATAAGCATGTTTTTCATTACCGAGAGATTATCTCTGGATAACGCAATGTCACCTGACATTAACTGACCAATGGAAGTTGAGGATTATTATCAAGAATGAATGAATGAATGGATACTAAGATAGATTTTCGCAAAAAACGATTATTTTAATTAAGGACAACTTCATGTGAAGTTCATAAAAGATAGTCAAAGTGTATTGCATCATATTTTGAACCATTAATGACATTTTGATAAACATACGCTTACATATAGTGTAACATTTTCACAGTAAAAAATCGCTTAATGTTACTTTTTACAGTTTTCTTCTGACTTTTACACCTAAAAATATAACATTGGACGTTTGTCAATTGTCTACTATCATTGCTGAGTGTGCATGTTTATCATGACTAAGCACAAGCCCGCTGGTACATTCTATATGTAGTATTATACAGAAAATATGTCTTACTAAATACACGTCAAATTGGATAAAGACTGGCTAGTATATCGAAACCCATGTATGGACACCGTCAATTGGATGGAAAGGTTATACTTTTGTTGCAATATTGACAACTTCCTGCACTGTGGTACAAGGAAAATGAATCTAAACCGAGAATTATTACCACTGCAACTTTAAAGAGAAAAGTTCATATTGTGTATATGAGAGTCAAGCTCGTGGAGTCGGCTACAACATTAAAGTCAGTGATGGTTTCCCTTATAAACTTTAATATATAAGATGAAGCTATATTCCTAATTGCTATATTGTTCTTTTCTGCTTATCATTTTTGGCTTCCTTTTTGTTTGATAGTTGACTCTTACAAAATGAGTTCATGTTATGGGAAGTAATAAACGAATACCTCTAGTGTGTTTCATTCAAATCTTACACATCAGTCACTCACACGTCTTCTCATTGTTTATACCATGGATCCACAACTTCAACTATTTAGAACATATTGCTTGGAAGACATAATCCTAAAAAGAAAGCATTTATTGAACATTTCATTTGGCTACAAAACTGATTTTCTTTGCAGACTTTGTCGATTTAACTTTTACAGTCCATTATGCAATTGTTTCTCACCTAAATCAACAAATGTTTCATCGATAATTTTGTATAAAAATATTGAATATGAAAAGAAATGGAAATGATATATGTTCAAGACATGAATGACAGATATAAAGAACCCTACACGATGTTTTCTCTGCTGGTACATAGCATTCAAAACCAATTTTCTCGAAGTTACTTATTCTCAATCGGCAAATAACAACTTCAACAACTTCCACAACTTGTGGATCCACCATTCAATCTATCTGTTGCCCCGATGCGCACTGTTTTAAGATTGTCTAAGACCAGAGCATCATTCGGGAGCTTTAGATTTCACTGCGCGCACCTCATCTACAAAGAACTGACGTCATATTGGTTTGGCCTATGCCGTTTCGAGCGCAACGCGAAACAACGCTACACAAAGTTGTTAAATGTCATGGGCAACGCTGGTGTGACGTCATTGCTTTCCAGATGACGGCCGCGTAGCGAAATCTTAAGCTCACTATTGACACAATGCAATGAAAATTTGCAATCAAGAGGTTTCTTTTCAAAGAGTGTGCATCAGCTGAACTTGCTTACCTGGTATGGAGTGTTTCACGTGACGTCATAATTGGCTAGCCAGGCAAAAATCAACAGTCATGACGTCGGTCGTCAGCTTTTTTTCAGTTAGCTTCATATACTACACTACAGTTTTTCCCCGGCATTCAAGAAAGGGGCGAGGTTTGTGACGCAAGTGGGAACACTACTTGCTTTCGTAACAAAACAGTGAAAATGAGTAAAAGAAAAGCAGCCGATTCGCAAAGTTTAACAGTGAATTTCTCGATTGGCATTGAATTGTATTGACTGCATTCTTTGTTGGGATAGGATTAACGCTATAGTCAGCCAATTCGAAATTGTCTTTTTAAACAGTGAGCATCGGCACATAAAGGTGTAAATGTTACAAGCATAACGTCACATAACAGAATGTGCGCTGCAGGGACGTATCATTGATACCGTATTAACACAAAATGCACTGTCAGCTGATTTGTGAACATCGCATAAGCACGTGAGTCAACTAACGTGTTTCGTTCTTCCTTGTCACCCTCCAAAAGACGTCGCCTAATGAATAAGGTATTTAACATAATCCACTTTGTATGTTCTAAAACGGCTGATCGACTTAAGGGATAGCCTATCCCCTTAATTTCTCTAATTTGAGAATGGAAGAATTGGATAATAGATGTTCTAATGGTTGTGAATATCGAAGAAAAGCTTACATTAACGTAAAGACTCATTCACGGTCACGACAGGCTGGCACCGGTTGGCATAAAGCATGCGCCAGAACATATGCGTGCATATTAAGTTTTGCGCGTGTAGTGATCTCGCGATTGCACGCAGAAGTAGATAATTAGAATGTGCGCACCTCATCAACTCTGTTGACAAGCAACCATGACGTCATTTGTATGCTAACGTGAGTAAGTCTATGCAACAAAACAGCAAAAGAAAAATGGCCATAAAAGGCTAATGAGAAAATTCTTACCACTTTTATCACAAATTGATAGAATACTTTTATTATTTGTAAGCACTGAAATGCTTCTTAATCCAACCAGAACAGTTGTCTCAATCATCTTTTACTTAAGCTGTTTCTTATTCACACTATCAATGGACAAATAAATGCATTGCAATCCATGGAAATTCTATACTGATATAATCTTGTGAGATTAAATGTTGAAAACGCCCTCTATTTCTACGCAATGATCTGCTTATGAACAGAAAAGTTTTTCAGAAATCATAAACGGTCTTTCTCATTAGCTTTATAATATTGATGCGAAATAAAAAAGAAACAAGTAATAATGGTTATCGAAACATCTCTATTAAACTAAGCAAATTAAGGAAATACTAAAGATTAACAACAACTTTTTCTTTTCCTTGCCAGCAGGAAGAATTTTTCACGATGAGGTTTGTAATTCGTATGTCATTACGCACTGGGTCTTGTGTCAATTATTCATCCAGTGATACACGTAATATGTTTTTTTAATCAGCCAGCTTAGTTTTAATAACGAACAGCTGTAAATAAAGCAGACGTTTTTTAAGGATAGCTAAAAACATAAGAAACATATAGTAAAAACAAAAAAATCTTATATTCATAAAAGTGAAAAACAAAATTTCAACATTCTAAAAGCCCCATCCCAATGATTTGTTTGGTACTTATGACATTAGCAAATGAACCTGATACATTTCAACACAAAGATTAATTATATTTGAAATTGCAGGATAACCATATTAGTACATAACGGTAGGCTTTGAGGTTTTTCAATGTGTCGACCTTTTCGGGTTCTTGAACATGTGTCTCACATGGTACCATGGGGATTTTAATTAGTAACATTCGGTTACCTCACATGTTGTCACATTCGTGATTGTGAGATAATTCAGAAGAAAAGTAGCGGGCCCGTAGCCACAGACCAAGAAGGTGGGCCAAGCCTCAGAGTCTTTTTTCGAAAGATCTTACCATTCAAAATCTATTTCAGTAATGTGTGTAGCTGCGAACCTGAAAATAGACTTAAGTTCCAAAAGAAAGTTTTGATCAGTGAGAGGATTAATGTTATATATGAAACCTTAAACATTGTAATAGCTTCATCTGCTTGTATTTCAGGAGCCAAAGATAAGATTCAAATTAATACAACAAAATGTGCCGACTAAATATTTCGTTACAATGAATTTAAAATCACAGCTAACATCATGTTTGAACCATTCGTTTTAAGGACTGGACAAGAACACATTCCCATTTATATTTGTAGAATAACCTTATTGTTTCAAAAATATTTCTGTTTTAATTTTTTTGTTTCAAGACAGAAACATTGTATACAGCAGCCAGAGTGCGTGATCCCTTGCCTTAAAGTTGGCGATTTAATTTCCAAGAAAAACCATCTCACAAAATCAAAACGAACCATACATGATTCGACATCATGATGTGCTTTTTTAAAAGTCCTTCCGATCCTCTGGCAAAGGGCCGTTCGGCGAAACCAAGCTTTAAATTGCCTCCCGAAAAGCTATTACGTCACGGTGAAGGACAACACTCGACCAACCTCATGATTTTCATACCATTTACATCACTGATCTGTCATGTATGGCTCCATTTTAGACTGGATGAAAGGAACAGATACTACACATAACCCTAGCCAAAAAAGGCCGAGAAGCGCCATGATGATGTGCAGTAAAGGAAACTAAGAATGGATTTTTGTATCCCACTTAAATGTTCCTATCATCCAAAGAAATAATATTTGTACATTTTTAGATCAATAATTTACGGACGTTTTTTAGTTAACCATTAGCTCCTGCTTGTCAGATCTATTGTGACGTCGCCCAAATGACGTAATCAATCACTGCCAATCAGTCACGTGATTATCATGTAACACAACTAACACCCGCAGAAATTGTTATTTCTTTCTGAATTAGGGCACGCCTATTAAACACAAACATTTGATTAAAACGCACCCCATGTATTCACTAATGCGTTTTGTCGGTTGTGTTCGCTTTTGTTTGACAGGTCTGTACTGACGACACAGAATGACGCAATCGTCAAGTCAACCAGTCGTGATCATTTTCTAAAAGAACTAACAACCACTGGAGGTGCAGCCACTGGAGGTTGTTAGTTCTGTAAGAATCACGCCTCACCTATCAAACCCAAATAGACAACAAAAACACAGTCTTTGTATTATAAAGCTACCGCTTTCATTTCCTAGAACAACAAGCAAGAAGACTTAGTGTTCAAAGGCTTAACGTTACTTTCTCAAGGTTAATTTTATAGACGAATCCGGACAGATTGTGATGGTCTGATTTTAGTCGGCCATTACTGGGGTCCATCACCTTTATTCTTTAAATCTCCTTCCTTACCTGTTCCATGGATGGTTGTACACTAAAGCGTATCTTATTTTTTTCAACTTCACTGAATATGAGGATTTGAAATTCACGTAGACAATAAATGAAGCCGATTAAAGACTGATGGACCCCACTAATGGCTGCCTACAGTCACTAAAAACAAGCGCTAATCGGATTCGTCTATACCTATTGATAGATAAACTTAGACTGCTTTATATCGCATATTTCAAAGGAGTTGAGACATAAAATGCATTAGCAAAAGATGACGAAACATAAGTAATGAGAAAATGATCATTGTAAATGACGATATACACGCTATGATGAGGTTAATGTGTCGGTTTGCAAATATAATTTGAATCCTGAGGTAAAATTCATACACTGAGTGCAAAATAAAGCACCGAAAATATATACAAGTAAAGTTTGAGTGCCTACTGTAATTTCGAGGCCTCCAATTTTATGGCAACAGAAATAAGAGCAAAACTGGAAACTGTAAACTGGATAACTCCATTTCGTACATCACCTTCAGAAAAAAACTTGCCATATATTAAGCCGTATATTAAGAATAAGAGCTATATATATATACGGCTCTGAGTTGTGCAATCTGATAGCGCCCCTGATACAATTTAGCTAGTCCCTAGTATAAGTAGATTAATCTATCTTGCTAATGAACTCTTGAATCAATGCGAATTCAGAAAAACCTGTCAGAGTTTTAAGTTTAAAATAAAGTTGCAACACTAGTGTATCAAAGTTTTATCTACAGACGACAAGATAGCATCGTGATAAATTAACAAATTATGTGTGACTAATGATCATTCTCGAACATTAGAAGAAATATTTTTCCTGACAATATCACCGCAAAGACGAAACCGAAACTTGTATAATGTGCCATATCTTCGAACCAACACTATCAAGGGTACACAGTTTGAAAAGTTGGACGTTTACTGCCAGACTGACTCCCCCTGGAAAAACACATGGACCGGATCCTCTACTGACCTCTTTTCATGAGCAACTGTCTGAAAGTATTCTATCCCGCTCATTTTTATGCTGCCATTTGTGTATTACGTCAGTAATTGCAAAATTTTTAGCAGTTAAGAAAGCTGAAGAACGATGAATCCTCTCCACAGCAACATCAGTGTTGTCGGCCAGACATTTTGTACAAATGATGCTACGCACTAACTGAAGACTCCATTTGCTACATATACTTTGGTCGGCTTTCGATTGTGTAACATCATATTCTTCAGCAATCTACGGTGGTGTTTACGGTGCATTTTGAAGGCCAATGTTAAAACTTCGGTAAAATCATCGGCTGTATAATTTCGTTAAATAGCTGTACCAATATACGATATTAAATACAACAAAACTTGTTGGGAATATAAACCTTGCAAATCTATCTATAGTATCTACATCGGTCATACGAGAAAGAAAAAATTTAAATTTCTTCTTACGCCCTCTACTATTTTTCCTCACCCGTCCATTTGACCAAGTTCTTTGCTTATATTTCAAGCTGCTCGTACGGTAGCGTACAGGGGATGGGGTAATGGCGGTAGTATAACTTGGGGGCTCGGGCCCGTTCATTCTTCGTAAGCCAATTTCCTCTCTCCAAGGCGTGTCGGTATCTCCGTCAACATCGTCAACTTGGGCAAGCCGAAGTGCTACTTGCGTGTTGTACTGAAAGAGAGAAGTGAAATATCATTGATAGGTGGTTCTACGTATCCCACACAAAATTAAAGAGCTGTGCATTTCTCCAGGCCGACCTCATCTACAACAAAATGACGTCATTTATGCCCTACCGAGCTCACGGCGAAATAACGCTGACAGGGTCAAAACAGGAATTGACGTCATTACGTTGTAGCCGACGTACGCATAGTGGCATTACTGTCTTATGTAGGACACTAGTATACGTATATCCAGTTCCAACCAGACGTGGGTATAACAGGAGCATAATGTAGTGACATGCAATCCATTATTTCCGGTACCGCTAAAACCTGCCGGCTGTTTTATTTGTAACATATCGGCAATATCGTCGTATACGCGGTAAATATATCTACAATGTCTGACACATTTACAGAAAAAATAAAGAAGTAATAAAACCCGTAATAAGTGCTTAGTTTTAAGTTTTTGATACTTGTTTTTAATATTGTTGTTGTTTTTTCTGTGCTATGCAAACCTATTTGTAGTGTACCATTTCAGTATTAGGTCACTCCTAGACCAGGTTTATATCTGTGTAGGCCTAACCTTAAACTTAGAAAAATCTTCCTAGTATCTCAGTGAATCCCCACGGGTCACATTACAGTGATTTACAATCCGAAATACGATTCGAATTTTCCTAAAACGGACCAGTAGTTTTAATTCTAAGGATGGGCACGCTACGTCGAGAATCAATCCTAGTGCTTTTATATCAATATATAGCTTGTGTCATCTATCAGAGAGATATTTGTTCTATAACCAATCTGATTTTTGTCCAATTAACGCTGTCTATCGATGTGACATCGCGTCACGAAAAAATTTGTCACCTTTCATTTTTGCTGTCCTTTCATACAGATCATAAATTCACCAAGATTGGCAAATGTTTGGCTCTTTCTGAATAAAGATGGAAACGATTTCAAATAAAGTGTACAAAAATTGAACCTATCCGATCCAATATCGGTGTAGTGTGATCTGCGCTTCAAATGAATATTGTGCACGTTATCAATAATGAAGTCTTTAATCATGATCCGATTTTAGTGAGTCTTTAGTAAAATCTTCTCCATCTTCGGTCAAAAAATAGCCACAAATTTTACATCCGTACAAAGATATTTGTTGGATCATATGTCTTTGCTAAAGAGAACTTCATTGATATATACGTGACGTCACACGACAGACATCTTTCATTGGACACGCGTAGTCCGATCATGGAGCTGGCTCAGCTTCCTGCTTAAAGTTGATAATAGCTCTCTGTCAATGTGAAGCAACGAAATAATAAGTGTAAATTTAATTTTCGTCATCCTGCCATACGAATCATCTATACAGATTTTTCGAAGTTTTTTTCGACCAGAGATGGAGGAGATTTTAATAAAAACTGAAAATAAAAAATTCGGATCGAAATCCGATCCCGATTCGTTGTAGTGTGACCACGGTATAACATCTAATCTGGCTTGATATCGTCAATCGTTTCTCAACATTATTACATTCTAAACCGGCACAACATCGTACTTACATCATCTAAGCTGTCCTGTTTGCTTCTCTTTGAGTTAGGTGATGCTGTTGAAGTCTTATTAGCTTCAATTGCTTTCTTTTTCTGTTTTGACCAGTAGTGAAAATTGACGAAAGCGTATTCTACCAGAGCCGAAAAAACGAAAGCGTAGCAGACGACAACATAAATGTCTATCGATTTAATGTAAGAGATACGAGGTAGTGAAGCCCTAACACTGGTACTGATGGTTGTCATGGTGAGGACAGTGGTGATGCCTGTAGAATAGGAGAGATAAAAAACATTACACAAACACCTGATCCTTTTTCATGTGCACATTTTGCCAGTAGGGATGTTTGGGGTTCACTAGACCTTCTCCATTACACCTTAACTGTCGTCGTAACAAAAATTATGGTATTATATAATGAGAGAGAAGGAAGATTAGAATCATTCATTTGTATGATCCTTGTTTACGATCACTTCTCCGAGTAACAGTCCGAAGAACCCATAGATTTTTAAAAAGCAAAGTGTCAGCCAGCACTTCAGTAACCATCGTTCATGTTACACTCTTACATCAAAAGAGTAAACTTGCACTGTAAAAAAATAACGTTTGATTAACAGAATAACAAAAAGGGGGATAAATAATTATCACTCTAATGGAGTTAATTCACACTTTTCACTCTATCAAAAAGTGACCTAGTTCACTCTTTTGATCAAGTGTGTAAGTCAGTCAAGCTGGTGGGAGAAAGGAAAATTGCATGTATGAATGGATAAGTAAGGAGAGTTTTTAATTACAATCAACTTTGTGTAAAGTTAAAGGTATAATCCCTTCACTGTGGTTGTGTAAGGTCAGGGAGCCCTCTATAGCAACTCAACGGTAAGGGGTTGTTCCGGTGTCCCGTCACGATCCGGCTGTCCGAGGCATTTAATGGCACGTTTTGAAATATCATTTTGAAGAAAACGATGGAATGTGTGTTTTCACATCGTTAACAAAAGAAATACCAACACTGTGCAAAACTCTACACCTTCATTTTTGCATAGGCAACCAGTTATTCCGAAACATTGAAATGATGAAGAGATAATCTAGGGAACGGTAAATGATATCGCATGTAATTTCAATGATTTTTATCGTAAAATCTTACTTTTAACTGTCAAGCAAGGCCAAGGCACTTCACTGGCAAGTCACTACACCATAAACAACGGTGTTGTTAGTTAGTTAGTCAGTCAGTCAGTCAGTCAGTCAGTCAGTCAGTCAGTCAGTCAGTCAGTCAGTCAGTCAGTCAGTCAGTCAGTCAGTCAGTCAGTCAGTCAGTCAGTCAGTCAGAGTTTTACACCCCAAGTTCCAACCTATTGGTTTTAGTCGAGCCAGCCACAGCCTTTTTCCAGTCGTGGCTCATTAACTGTTGTTGAAACAAGAGTGATCACTGTAGGCACTCGTGGAAGAGTGAACCTTCCCTCTTCTTGGACATAATTTCACTTTTCTTAGAGTAAATTTAACCCTTCTTAGAGTGAACCAACACTTTAATGGAGTGAATTCACACGTACATTTCCACTATCTGTTTAAGAAGAGATAAACTAATTTTTAACTTTTGATTTCTGAAGCTACCCATGGAGCATCGTCATGGTCCTAACACCCAAAACCCTCAAAACAAACGAAATGTTCTGGAACATAGATTTTAATGACATTTTCAATTTTATGGGAAAGTTGAAGACATTAAAGTAGTTTTCAAAGTTTAAGGATTATTTCTGATTAAGTACACTTGAGAAACAAACATAGAGTCTTTAAAATTCAGATGCTCCCCTTAAGCATAGCCTTTTCACATATGTGTGAGGTTAAACAAACTTGAGAAAGTGAAACCCTAAAACATCAGCGACCTAGCCAAAAGTTTGGGAGAGGGAGCACATTTTCACTGATATGGGGGAGGGATGTAAGCCTTTGAGGATTTTTTAACATTTGTAGACCCTTGAGATGCAAATTGGTGGAATGCTTTGCTATTTTTATCATTACATTATTTAATCAGCAGAATTTTTTTCCTGTTTGTAGTAAGAAACTATTTAAAAATTCCGACAGGGAAACTTTGGACAGTCCAAGAGAGGGCAATCGCTCCCTCTTCCCCCGCCCCACACCCTGTCCCCTGCCACGTCCCAGTAAGCAATGGCAGTTGCTACCTTAAGTAGCTATAATTGTTCCCACCTACTTACGTTCTGCCATTTCCACAGCTATCTAAGCTCATTCTTATCTAGACACAATAGGTTATGGCTTGAGGACATATCCTGGTGCGGATACAAGATCTATACTTGTAATCAGAACATTCTCTGTGCACACTACGTACAATGAGTTATCCAGCATCTCTTGAATTTGAAGTCAATAAAAGATCAGTATTAGCTAGGAATTTCGATATTTCCAGGTAAAATTGTACTTTTGCTGGAAGAGTGACTGTGTGGTTCTTCCGATTTGGGGATCGGTGTATGCGAATAGAAGGGTTGAATATTCATACAGTCAGGGATTTCCAGCAGTACCCCAAGAAGCGATTTTGTGATATATCCAGTCACGTGATCGTCATAATTACCTTTAACGAAATGATTGAACACTTGAGTGATTGACAGAAGGGTTCTTTTTCCGTTCCCTGCCGTTTTTCTTGCAAGTCATCCTTCAAAGAAAATACCCTTAGTGTAATCAAAATGCAATAATTGGTGTTCCGTCTCCCACCTTTCTTTAACTTAATGCAAAAGAACTTACCACCCACCCACCTTAAGACTGGCAAGGGCGAAAGTGACCACCTAGTGTCATGACATAAGTCTGTTTCAAAATTTGAAGATTGACATTTTTCATCTTAAATATTGAAACAATAATTTCCTGTTTTCGTTCTTTGTGGGATTCTCCTCCCCCCATTTCAATCATTTTTTGTTTAATGTCAGAGGAAATTTTGATATTCTAGGACGGTACTTGATTGTCAAAATGATTCCCAATTCTTTGTCAGTGTGAATTTGTTTATTTCACTGAGATCATATTTTTTAATTTCATTTTGTCAGTATTTGAAGGACAAGCCACTGTGACCATTGTGACACATTCTTACGAAATTGTCAAAGTTTATTACCACCTTGGGAATCTGCATGACTTCTTTAATGTTTGATTCTAATGAATTGAAGATGATGACTGTTTTCTTATTTGCAAGTTGTATTGGCAAGTTCCTGCACTCTGTGTGACATATTTGCGAATTAAGCCAAATACACTCGAGACAATAATTCTTATACGATTATTCAATCGTTGGGACAGCCCACTCGAAACTGAGTATCTACTGGTCAAAGTGGTAGAACTCGCGTTCCTCGCATAATCACATGAAGTATGATCTTTGTAGAAACTTGATGACACACTTCTGCAACAAGAAATGATTTTGGTTTCTCTTCCAAAAAAGACTTGACCAAAAGCAACAAAAAAAAAGTGTTCACATTTGCCCATTTCAAGTCCACGTAGTGATTCAATCATCCATTACAACAAGATTAAACCCAGCACTGATAGGAGGCTAATACACCGCCATTTTTAATTTATGACTTTTGTGATTGTACTTAACATGTAAGATTTGGCCAGTTACAAGTCCTTTATATAGATCGAAACTCTATTTCAATAACATGTAACATTCCATCCACAAATCAAATCCTCAAATCCTCAAATTTCTTTAATGGTTACTTCACTCGTACTCTTAAGACGCGATGGCAATAAAATCATAACACTGTACTTGGTCACAGACCAGGCACCTTTCTGGTTCCGACTGTTGTTATTGAACACCTTTCCAGAACTTTCTTCAAATAAAGTAATAAACTAATCATATTTATGTTCTAAAATTTGCCAAAAAATTCATCTATACCCCAATTTTTGAAGAATCAATGTTCACTGAAAAGTGAATATTTGAATAATTCAGGTCAAATCCTAACCCCCATTGCAGAACAATGCTGTTCGTAATAACATATTAATAAACCGCATTTAGTGAATCAAATCACGATTTGTAACAGGATAAGTACAGTTACTAAGCAAGTATTTCTTACCCAACGCTACACGGGCAGAGGTGGCCTCATGATTTATCCAAAATGATATCCACGAGAGGATAACAAGGAGGATTGATGGTAAGTAAGTCTGTAAGATGAAGAAACCAATGCTCCTCCTTAACCGGAAACTTAAAGACAACCTCGCATAAGAACCTGTCAAGACACAAAAACGTGAGCACGTGTGAGTGTACGTCTATGGAATATGATCACGATGTGAATACTGAAGTACGTATTAACACACAAATGTCAATTTTTCAGTTTGTATCATTATAATTGAAATAATGAGACAGAATGACGCTATTCATTTCAAGTAACGGTCAAATAGCAATCTAGAGGCCAACCTACATCATTTTGAGGTAACCTTCCCAGAAACAAATGAACCGCAAGATTGAACACGAAAAGTCCTTAGATGCAAGATTTGATAAGGGACAGATTACAAAATGAAGCAGAAGCAATATATCACGTGTAATGAAGTTCTAATTAACTGAGTTTTAACATAAGCCAATTAGTTTGGCCTCGTCAATGAAATTAACGTTTCATTACATTTCTCGAAGAGCAGAAGGGCAAAAGCTACCCATACTGGGGAAATATACCACGTGCAACATTTTTAGCAAGGTTTGCTAAATTCATCCGTCCAAGTTCATGCAACGATAAAGCAGCTGATGTTTTGCCCAACCTTTAGCAATTTTCTAACCCAACAGTTTAGCATGTGCTTTGCTTGCCCAACTGTTTTAATAGTGTTTACAGCACATTCAGCCGCACCCTGAAATCATAGCATGGCCTATAATGCTGCCCATTAGCATCCAAAAATTTCCTTTTTTGCGTATCGCTAATAGAGCAAGAAAGCTCCCACACAATGAAAATTTCGTATTCAGCTATTCTCTTTCGTTTGTGGGGCCGTAAATGTAAAAGATAGGGGCGTGGTCCCCGCATAACCATTTTTTTTTTTTTGCTTGGGCAAATGAAATGATAAAAATGTTCATGAAACTCACACTGGAAGAGCAAATGCATACACTGCAATTTAAAGTAATTGTTTCCGACTCAATTTCAAATTGCAGTTTAATAAAACAATTTTACCTTAACTTTCTTTTTATAAGGTTAAAATTTTTACCTAGTCATGTGACAAAATAATTGCTTGGAAAGTGTTGCTATTATGCAGTGCAGAATTATGAAGAATGGTGGTCTGGGTTTGCCTTTTATATGCAATACTTATGTCTGAGCGTTGAAAGATAATGGTACAAAAATAACTTTAAAGCAGTGGTCACACTACAACGAATTGGGTGTGATTGGTTAAGCAATCATCCAATCAGTCAGTCTGTTATTTAGATGGGATTTTACGACACACCGAAACGAATGTGTTACATTATGTCACCTATATAGAAAGAAAAGGGTGCAATTTCGGGTAAAATTATTTTTAAAAAGAAAAATAAATGGTAAAAGACGGGGTCAAATTCCACCAATATCCAGACAAATTGGGGTGGGACTGGCGTCAAACACTTTTATACCGTTTACAATACTCTTCTTGAGGATTCAAATCGGATTCCGGATCCGAACTTTGTGAGTTTAATAACAATATTTTCTTTCCCCCGTCGAAAACTATCCAAAATTTGCCAACTTTTGTAAATAAATGGTCTGTATCGCATTTATACGAAAATCATTGGTATACTTATTATTCCGTGACGTCACACCGACAGAGAGCGTTTATCGGACTATGGGTGTCCAAATAAAGCTGTCTGCCTCTGTGTCGTCACAAACAAACCTGTTCATATGTTATTTTTAGACCTCTAACACAAATCATATATTGAACTGGTTAACAATTTTTTGGCCCTTTCCAACTAGAAATGAAGAAGATTTTTAATAAAACCTCACAAAAATCTGATTCAAAACCAATCTGAACCTATTGTAGTGTCATTGCAGCTTGAGATGATGTTCCCAAATACCGGTACGTTCAAGTGCCGACCCTTCCTTTCCATTAAAACCGTCCCTAAGTTATTATAAATTAATTGAATAAAAAATATTCATTACAATAA
The DNA here is from genome assembly GCA_037179385.1 of Holothuria scabra. NCBI lineage: Eukaryota > Metazoa > Echinodermata > Holothuroidea > Aspidochirotida > Holothuriidae > Holothuria > Holothuria scabra. The sequence continues at coordinate 12,705,906 of CM074192.1, read as the reverse complement.
TGGGAAAGGAAAGGAAGTTCAAACTCAATGTGAAGAGTGCTTCTCTTATGAGCAGAAGCTCAATAACAAATGCACAAACCTGCAAACTCAGACTCGGAGATTACAATAACGGATGCACATAATGTATGCGCAGTAACCACTAGCTTCGGTTTAGATATGTAATCTTTGCATTTATTTAAAGTAGTCTCAATTCTCGGAAAAGACCACTTTTACAACCCTGTAACGATTCGTTTCACTGTGAACGATGTGAATAAGTAAAAGAGTGAGTCACTCTATATCAAACCTAAATGGCCTTTCTCAATCATTTTTGAAGCTAATGAAGTAAAAATACGAATGTTTATTTAGGCCCTGTTACCAATGTCGTCATTCAGGGATCTGTACAAGTTAAAGACGATTTCAAATATGCATGCCAATAGCAAAACTCGAAGGAAACATCTATGCAGAGGGACGGGACTTTGAGGTGAAATAAACTTTGCATTTATATTAAATTCCTTTAATGGACGTACAGACAAACTTGAAGCTGGGTGGGGATTTTAAAGTTGCACTGAAGAGGTTAATCTTTGCCTTAGAACTCATTCGTACACTCTTTGTCTTAAATTTGCGTAGGCTGCTACAAAATTGAGATTACCTGTTTTAAATGTTATCACCCTCGTTATTACTTTGTGTTCCACTAAAGTGAACTGTGCCATTGTTAAATTGTTAATTCCCTCAATTGAACGGTTCCCATAATACCAAGAGAATGTCACGTCATCCATCGTATATCCATCTGAAATAAAAACATATGACATGAATTTTTAACATTTCAGCAAAAAAAAAAAAATAAGTACGGCAAGATGGCATTTGATATTGAACTATGTAATACCACAGAAGAAGTGTATAGCCCTAATACAACAGTAAAGGCTGACCGACTTCGCTATTTTAAGTGTTGTTTAAAGCTCGGTCGCTGTCTAACAGTCTACCAGTCTTACTGGCCTACTGCTACGCTCGTGACATTAATGTACAGTACACATAAATATTCGTAAAATTCAACCTATAACACTTCTCCCAACGGGTGATGTATGATTAATTATTCAGCTGTAAATACTTGTATATTTTTTATCATTTAATTTGCTGTTTTGTATGTATATATGTTGAGAATGGAAATAAAGTTCTTCCAACAAAAAAAAAAACAATTCTTCCAACCGTCCAATAGTGGTTTTGTTTAATTTTCCTCTGTTGATATATCGTTTTCGTGTTTTTTTTTATTTTTATTTTTAAGTAAAGCGCGCTCTAGTTGTGAGCGGTAACGCATGTAGGTGCCTCATGCTGATTGTTGGCGGAAATTAAATTGTAACGAGTAATTTAGCAGCTGATAATCATGAATATTTCTCCATAAATGGCTCTTTTATTGTTGGAGTCAACTTGAAAGGACAAGAGCTGTCTCCCCTTGCCAACGCATTTTGACGCAAGGGCGACATTTGACAATTTCTTCCTTATTTCTCTTCAAAGTGTCTTTCATAATTTTTTAGGAATTCACATTCAAGGTAAAACCAGCAGTTACTTCTAGTAAATTCACAATGAAGGGGAAAATAGGGAAAATATTGTTTCATGATTCTTAAGAGTCAATCATGAAACAGAACAGTCTGCTGTGTTAATTCAAGTGTAGGTAACTGCATTTAATTACCGTCTCACTTCGGTAAACTCGAAAAATTTGTCTTACCTATGTCAAACCTCAACAAAGAGATTTTGTTCTAGGTAAAGTTTATTTTCTAGAACACATCAAAGGACAAATGTTCAGTATCACATTCTCTCGGATTACACGCAACTAAATAGACGTCTCCGTATGAATGTTTGACCTAATTTGTAGGTCGAAAGATCAGAAAGGTTAATACGCTACATCTGTGCCAGCTTGAGATATAAGGAGCCTTAGAGAGGACAATCCCGACCTGAGAACATAATTCAAAAAGATTAGCTTTCTTAGACGTTGCTGATCTAATTTTGAAAAGCTGGGTATTCATTGGTCACCAGATGAGAGATGATCCCATGAAAACAGTTTTCCAAAAAATGCGGAGAGGTTTCGATTTGTAAACTTAGTTTCAAATGATATGAAAAGTTTAAAGAAACCATAAAGAAAATGTGACGAGTGTCCGTAGTAAGCGAACAGATAGGAGTTGATTTCTAATTCGTTTAGACCAAGAAAAAGTCACAAGAGAGTTTTAGGACCTGTCACTGATATGTCTTTCTCGAAATTGGCTGTGAACCAAAGACGTCAAAGGTAGAAAAGAAAACTTTGACCACATGTTTATGGGCCTCACGATATCGAACGTATGCCAATCTCAATATGGGGGCTCTTTTACAGTGGTATTGGGACAAGAATTCCCTACCTATCCCAGAATAAGGGTTTGTCACGTGGGGAAAATAGTAAGGTGGGAGCCTATCGACCAATGAAATGCAACATCATTTAAATAAATGTCCTCATAAAGACGATTTTTGGATAACATTACAACCACATGATTTCAGAAAGACAAGGGAATAACTGAATTTGTCCTGTCTTTGTGAATCTTAATGTAACTGAAGTCTACACGGTGTCGTTTTTTAACAGTCCTTCTCAAGAGAATAAGAAGGGGCGTCAATACTTGGGACTTAGCAGATCGCTTTTCATCCCACAAGGTTATCCTGTTTATTTCTTGGGGCTCAGCTGAGGATAAAGAATAATTATTGGTGAGACTCAGAATTTCTTGGAGATACAGTCAAACTAGAAAACGAAACAGTTAAAAGATACAAGTTTTAGGGGTAATGACAATCTATAGACCTTCGATTTGAGAGGAGTAGGCTTAATGAAAGATGATTACAGCTTTAGATAGATAGGACCTCAACATGGCTTATGTCCGTTTTTATCTGCAAAGCGTAAGGTTATATAACTCAATCGTTTGCATTTTATTTATTATTGTTTTGCTTTACAAAAGAACCAATAGACCCATTCATGTTTACAAACAAATGACGTCAGGGCTGCTTGGCAACAGAATTGATGAGGTTCGCCTACATTTCGTCATAGTGAAATGTAGATTCCAACTCTTCTGCATTCTGCGTTCAATCACGAGATCGCCAGAGCTCAAAATCGAACGTGCACGCATGTGTTCCTGCGCATGTTCTATGCCAACTAGTGAAGTGAGCGTGAATGGGTCTATGCACTTTAAAAGAACATGAACATTGGGAGAGGTAGGTTTCCCCAAAGAAAGTTTGATGGATTTCTTTAATTAAATCTCATTCATAGAGATCAGGCCATAAATATGCCATTTGATCCGATCGGCTTGGCGTGTACACATGTTGCGAATTAATTATTGTTTCTACCATTATCTCTGCTTTTTGTTGGTCGAATATTCCACTAACTGAATTGTATAATACAGTATGCACTATATAGTCACGAGTAAAGGACATACTGTAACACTCTAAACAACCGAAAATAGTTTTCTTACATCAAGATGACCGTTGGCAGAAGAGAAGTTTCACCAGCCTAATTGCAAGACTTACAGGAATCGAATTTCAAAAAGAAAAGCCTGAAAAGTGTTGGGCTATTCAACTTTGAGTTTTCAAAAAATTCTGCATTTAGTTAAGGGTCTTAACGGTAAGGTCATTTTAAAACAGGTTTACACAGGTCCAAAGTAGCTGGTTTACCAATTAGATTTTCATCATAAAGTATTCATGGGTTAGATTGCGTTTAACTTCTCAAGTTATAACCTAGTTTAATCTAGGGGTACCCATGTTACTTTTCCGGTTTTGTGACACATGGATAAGTGGTGTTATGTTTTCTTTCACCGGTATGTTGTACCATGTTTGTCAACACTGGTATAGCAAAGACATGTGTGTAAAACTGGCATAGTCAGAACATGTATGTCAAAACTGGCATAGCCAGGACATGTATGTCAAAACTGGCATAGCCAGGACATGTATGTCAAAACTGGCATAGCCATGATATGTATGTCAACACTGGCACAGTCAGTGCATGTATGTCAACACTGGCACAGTCAGGAAATGTATGTCAACACTGGCATAGCCAGGATGTCAACACTGACACAACCAGGACAAGTGTGTGAACACTAGCGTAATCAGGACATGTATGTCAACGCTGGAAAAACCAGGACATGTATGTCAAAACTGGCATAGCCAGGACATGTATGTCAAAACTGGCATAGCCAGGATATGTATGTCACCACTGGCACAGTCAGTGCATGTATGTCAACACTGGCACAGTCAGGAAATGTATGTCAACACTGGCATAGCCAGGATGTCAACACTGACACAACCAGGACAAGTGTGTGAACACTAGCGTAATCAGGACATGTATGTCAACACTGGCATAGCTAGGACATGTATGTCAACACTGGCATAGCTAGGACATGTATGTCAACACTGGCATAGCCAGGATATCAACACTGGCACAACCAGGACAAGTGTGTGAATACTAACGTAATCAGTACATGTATGTCAACGCTGGAAAAACCAGGACATGTATGTCAACACTGGCCTAGTCAGGAAATGTATGTTAGCACTGGCATATCCAGGAAGTTTTTGGGGCAACTGCATGGCCTGATTATCGGTCTCGAGAAGGGGCCGTGGGAAGGTTGTACCATTCTCTTAGGGAGTTTATAAATATTTATGTACCCTCGAGGGGCAATTATGTGCAATATTTACCATCATTTGAAGTCAAATTGTTGGTTCCATTTGAAAAGTTGCCCCCATGTTAACGCATGTTTATTAATTATATTCATGACCCAGTTCGGGAAATCTTTTCATGGTAAGCGATAGACTTATACACCTTTAATAATGTTACTTCAGAACTGAAATGTACCATGTTTTTATATTACTTTCAATTGCTCATAGAAAACATTTGAAAACATCGAAAATTAAGCCTACTTACTGCCAACATTAGTTTTATTTATTGCATGAGAGTCAGTGGATGATTTGTGACAATAATTTTCTCGGATCGACGGAATTGGGTAGTTGTAATTTTAATATAGGCCTAATTTTCTCTGTTTTCTATCATTTCTACAGTAGTCTGGCCAGTCGTGGTGACTGTATATAAAAATCGTTACAGTGATTGTACTAGTTATAAACATAGAAAACAATGACCGTTGTATTATGCATTCTATGGCAGTCCAAACTGGCGGTCTTTCGCGACACACCTACCAAACACGGGGAATGATATCGATTGCAACAACTAACTGGACCATTCTTATCACTAAATCCTCACCGCAGAGCCTTTCACGCGAAAGCATTGTTGCATTAGAAAATCTGGGTCAACATGAGAGAGAAATTTATACATAACTACTTTTGTATGTTTATATTAAAATTTGATGTTAATGTCAGTAAGCGCTGGAGTAAGTCATGCACGAAAGAGGAAAATAATCACAGCAGAGCGACTAAAAAACCACAAGTATTTTTGAAGCGACGGGAGAACAATATAAATTGAAGAGTGCAGGAATTTCAAGACATTGTGTTTTTTTCAACGTGTCGCGAAATAATATGAATTATATATAGTATGTAGAGCAAGTACATATGTAGTTGTTATTAAAGTGCAAACCAAGTTAGTGACACACAATCAAAACTAGGCTCGTCTAAACCTTCAGATTTTTTAGTAATATAAAATAATGAGAATGGATGTTTTGATGGACTAAGCCTTTTTAATTACTTTAAAAGTTCTTTGTTGCTATTATCTTCATTGAACAAATCTCCGTCCAATCTGCCTGATGTGGCATTGAATGGTCTGGAGCATGTTTGCATGGAATAATGACTGATAGAGGACAATATTGATTTTATTTAGAAAAAAAGTGTGAAAGAAACGTTCAAATATGTGAAGAGGAAGAGTAATAATTACTCCCAGGCAATTTAGTCAACCATTTGGACAAAAAAGTAGACATGTTGGTCATTAAATATGTTTACTTCTTTCAGGAAGATTTCCTGTTTCAAGACAATATTTAGAATATATGGAGATAACAAATCTAAAATATCTGTCCAGCAAAAAAAAAAAGGAAAAAAATAAAAATAGCTTTTGCCGGTATAGATTGAATTTTAATAGACCTTAAAATGTAAAAAAAAGGAAATAACCCCCCTTTATTCTACTCCAAATGTGTTCCTATTTCAAACTTTGTCTTCATAACGCTGAAGATGTCCAAATAAAAGGATATTGGGTTACTATGATTGGTAGCTCAACGAGGGTGTTCGGGAATACTGCCATGCAGTAATTCTTATTATTAGCATAATTAGTCACGTCCCACATCTAATAGTTTCTAAAAATACTTTTTACATCCTGGTTTGTGTCTGTTCACATCAAAAAAAACTTTTTGAATCTATTACTAGTAATAAAAACATTTCATTGCGTGTAAGATATTGGAAGTGTCTAGCTGTTCGAATATTGTCTTAAATATATGAAGAAAACCTACAGGTTTGGAACTTTGGTGAATTTGAAAAACTCAAGATACCCCTTTAAATGTATATATAGCCTATTCATCTTTTCATTGTATGGTCTCTATGATATACCTTCGTTCATGAATGAGAAATTAACAAAAATTTTCATATTTGAAGAATAATCCCTCTCTATTTCCTCTTTCTCTTCCGGTCTTGTAGGCCAACTTCGGGAAACAACATAACTGAATAAATGTGTGTCCCCCTGTCAAATATGTAATATCCTATTTCAAATTTTATAATAGATATGCAAAATGGCCAGGAAGAGAATCGTGACAGTCGAGGAGGTTGTTGCGAACTGTTCCTCTTCTGTGAGTGTGTTTGAACTTCTCAAAACAAAGAGCCTCAGAACAAGATTCTGAAACCGATTCATAAAAAACAAAGATAGCACTCTTTTGCCACTTAATCTGTACCTTTCTGTTGCCCGGACGTTGTTTTTAATTCCATATACGGTGTCCTAATGGAACATCAGTCCAGTGAGTGAAGATCAAGAAGCTTTCATGTACATGATTATGTATAACTCTTTCCCGTCTACACCTTTATTTTACTAGACTAGCACCTTGAAAAATCACTCATGTTTTACGACTCCAAAATGTGCGCAATGAAATTATTTAGTCTTTACTATGACCCTTTAGACCTTGCTTGTCAATGATTTAAAATAATGTAATTGCCAACCGCGTAGAAAAAGTACATAAAGAAATATGTCCCACCATGTACTTTCAATGCAATAAAATCCGTAGTACTATAATACGCATTTCTCTTGTACATCACAGCCATATGAGTTTCATTGGAAGGAAGGACCCACTCCAGTCATATTAATAACAACATTCATCTAAAATGCTGGTTTCACATTGTCTTCATAGTTAGTTGGAGAAGAAAATAAAAAAAAATAATTTGCTCAAACGCCATCATGTAATCAGTTATATTAGTTTCAGTCACGCGTTGCGATTCCTTTTCGCTCGGTTCGCTTTTCATTGCATGAAAGGTCACAAACTCACTGACGATAGTTGTGAAACTCTTTCCTTGTAATCAATATTCGTTATTTAGGCCACTGAGAAAAAAACTGACTTCCCCGGGCATTTCGCTGGGAACATTAAATTAGGTATCACTGTATCGTATTTTATGCAATCAAAATGCAGTATTTAATATAAAACAAAAAATCGTATTACCAACATTTGAATTATCCATATTGCGTTATTTCATACAGCTTCGGGGTGAGGGGACGAAAAATAGATCTCATGTTTAGATAGAATTTATAGCAGTCTCCCAAAGGTGTTTTTAATTACTCCCCCTTAAGGACCATATTGTAATAAAGCAACTAATTAAGCGTAAAGGTCAGACTCACGTCACCAAAACGGGTCTAGCATTTGCTGTGATATTGGTTTTCTTAGTGCGAAACTTTTAGAGATTTCCCACAAAAGGCATAACATTTATTTAGTACAAAATTCTCACCTGTTTAGTGAGAAATAACTAGTAACCCTTTCCAAAAAAGAAAAGGGACTTCTCAATATTCTTAATAATAATGACATTTTCAAAATTCAAATCACTCTCTTTTGATTTTAGATTGTCAAGGGGATATATAAGATAGAAATAAGGTTTTTTTCTTTTCCAACCGTACAAAGGACCTAATATTTTTCGAAATATTTACAGCCTGGGACAGCTCCTAAACAAATTTAGCCTTTTTATATAATATGGTTTGTTGCAGAATTCGCCGAAACTTTACAGGTCACTCTCTGATGACGTCAATCATGTGCATATTTATTTTGATCGACGTCTTTTGTATTCCGTGAAAACAAACTTTTCATCCTTAAAGCAAATCACCTGCCCGATATTGCTACAATAGGTGTATCTCCGTCCATACCCCTGTGACCACCTTGATACCTATTGATCTATTGAAGTTAGCTACCGTACCAGAAAAAATATCATCCTTGCTGACCAACATGGAAAAATTACTTCCTCCCAGAAAGTCATTAAAAATGGATTACACGTCCCCCAATGAAAACATTATTCCCGGGGATTATTCAAAAACACCTGTTTTGAAATCCCTTGAAACAATACGTGACTGTTTTCATTGGGGTCTGTTCTTGGTTATACCTACATGTAGCTCCTTCGGGTCATGTAAGACAACGCGACAAAAATAGAAAATGTATAGTGAAGAGAAAATGGAATACTGAAGACACTTGGTTGATAAAATCAGTGCCAAATATTTAAAAATCATACCACCTTGTTGAAAAGAGGATAAAAGTTGCCCGTATCAAAAAGTTTTAAACGTTTAATATCAAAAGCTTTCAAAGACTCTACATCATAATTTGTTAAAAAAGGCCTGTTCATTAATAAAGACTAAAAAGCATCATGACTGGAAACCATTTACTTCCAGACCTGGAAAATGTTGGATAAATCCGTAGAAATAAAGGATACCTCAAGTCAATATATGAAAAAATGTATATACACCTGCATGCAAAATTAATTCTAACAGTCCAACTCCCATCTTCATAGCACATTTTTGAGCCTAGTTATAAAATGTTGAACTTAATTCACTCAAATTAAAACCTTACATTGTACAATAATTTCTTTATGTCATTGTTGTACTACTCAAATTACAATCTTTGTATTTCTTTGTTTTTCTGAAAGTTACAGCACCTAGTACCAAGTTGTGATAGCACTCATGTTTTTATGGGGTGATGTAATTAATTAAACCTTTCCTGTCCAACATACTATGCAAGCAAACAGGAGAGAGTGTTCAAGGTCATAAGGAAACAAAGCATGTATTGTGAGTTTTACGATAAAAAAAAATCAAAATTATTGCGCAATAGAGCAATTTGTTGAAAGTGAATAAATTTCAACATTTCATATCTCGGCTCAAGAACTTCCTGTGAAGGTTGGAGTTGGGCTGTTGGAATTCATTTTTATGTTGTTTAATATATATTTTTGATTTTTTTTGACTTGATGTACACCTTAGTGTTATATAGGATACAATTTAGATGGTACCTGCAGCTATCCGGACGAACAGGTATTTTGAGGCCGATGCGCACAGTCCAACAAGAAATTTCCTAACTGGCTAACGACAGCATTATTCTCTAGCCTAGTTTCTAACCCTAACAGGTAATACAATCGAAAGAAATACAATGAAAACAGCCAATCAAGAAATTTCTTGTCAAAAAGTACCAATCAGCTGGTATTTTTAGTCGTGCATGTCTGATTCTAAAAGAAAGGATTAAGGTCACATCAAGATTTGATATATTAGAGGGGTACTTATTCTAAGCATTTTGGTGAAAGTTGCATTGAAATCCGGTGAGTGGTTCTCACAATGTGAGTACGCAAATTTGTCACATCCTCAATAAAGTGAACTTGAAGCAAGCACATGACATCATATCCTCCCATTGGTACACACCCTTTTGTTTTTCTTTAAACTTTACAGTGCGGTTTTTCTTCAACAATCCCGAATTATTAAAAGGCGATTGCATAAGTAGCATGAGAACTTTACAAACTTTGCATCCCCACAGGGAGGGCATATTCCTATAACTTCAAGGTCAACACAACAGTCTGATAAAACAAAGGAAAGCAAAACATTCCCTGTCAATGTGAGGAAACGTTATAAGCTCTGCTGCCCTCAAACTCACTTTGGAATACAATTCTAGTAACTTTATTCGCTGGTTTCTCGAGAATTACAGGTCCGATTTGAGTGGAAATTTAATTTTTTTCTGAAACCTCCTCTTTAAGGAAAAACATTATTGGAAAATTAAGTTCCTATGCATGAAAGAGGAACTTTTCAGAGGCGAACGTTATTCCCAATTTGCGGTTATCAGGTTAGGTTAGGTTTGGTTAGGTTAGATATAGTAAGTTGGAATTTTACGGCCCAGTTTTCAACCAATTGGTTCAAGTCGAGCCGGATGGCGTAACAGCCATACATTCGAATGTAAATTGAACCTAGCAGATTGACACCCTGCAATTTCATTGATTAGCGATGATTTGTTTTGTTTATTTGCAAGGTAATTTTAATTCAGATACAAAAAGAGAAACATATTTTAAATGTATTTGCATTTGGCGTGCTTCTTATCCCTTTCAATAGCACTTAGTTTTATATCACAAGATTAAGATCAGAAGAATACTGTATGACTTGATACTTGTAGACACTTGTCCAACAGCTTTACGGTTGGCTGATTGGTTTGTACTGTCACTTATTCTTGCTTTAAGTCACCGTGGGTTAAATAATAATATTAAGGTATCTGTGTTAACATATTGAAAACCAAACTCGAAAATTCAGTTCAAATTGCGCTTGGATTTGTGTAAATAGATACCACGCTGGCGTATCAAATCTAACCGAATTTACACATTCTAAAAAAAGGGATTAACAAGAAATTTCCTAACTGGCAAACGACAGTACTCATTCGTAACCTGAACAAAGAATACAATAAGTACTATACAATGACAACAGTCAATCTAGAAATACCTGGTTAAACAGGACGCATCTATCCTTCAAAGGGGGAAATTCTCCAAGCTAGTGTCCGCCTTCAAGGGTTATTTTTCTCCATTTCAAAACGTCAATTTTAATGTCATTTTATAACAAAGATACCTTACTGCCATCACAGCTTACAAAATTTCTCTACTGATTTTCACTTCATTTCACTGTCTTTAACTCTGATGTAGGGAGTATATTGACTTCAATGCAGGTCATTAGTGACTTAATCATAGCAATTAACAAGATGTAACTGCTAGTAGACTACGGTTTGGCAAAATCACACTTAACGATGTTGACAACTCAGATGAAGACTTGCATAACCATCGAATTATCTCCTAATCTTTGTACAGGACAGAAATTTGATTTATGGCATTCTTTATATATGATTAACCTAATTTGGGAAACTATTTTGTACACTTAACTCGACCATATAGACCCGTTTACGTCCTAGTGATCCCACTCGTTGGTACAACATTTATACTCTATATTTACATCTGTGTGACAAAAGAATTTATTTGGTACATCCCACTGGCATTTTCTGACAACAGTCAAAATATGCTGTAATATGCAAAAGCATTGCGAAAGGGTTCTGACAGTTTATCGTTCCACAAGAACGTTGAAAAGAGCTTTCCTGTTGACAACATCGGAAGAAGGTTTTCAAGCCAGAAGGCATGGCAAATGCTGTATACTGCAGCAGTTTCGATTAGGTACTTACAGCTCTCAATTTCGAGTGTACAGTTCTGTTCATCCATGGGATAATTGTGCAAATCCATCATGCAGGCAGCGACAGTCGTGATTCTGTGGATAGAGTAGAAAGCGATAAGACACTGTTGCTCTTATTACGTTACAAACAAAAAATCAAATAGTGATTTACAGAGGTTGGACTCTGCTTTCGATTGCCTTTTCTCTTTGACTGTTCAAATCGTCTGCTTTCATCATGGAAGTAGTTCCATGCTTTCGTAGCCATCTCCTGTTCAAGGTTATAAAGATTGATTATGCAACATCAAATACTATGGTAATATAAACGGTCTATAAGTCATCTTAGTAGAAAGGATATGTCACACCAAAGAAGCTGATAGGTAACGTTAGATTCCTCTTCAATGACTAAGGGATATTTACATTTGAATGAACACGAAACACCTCAGCCTGTGGAATATATGTAACCTAACATCTTTAGAGACAGGGACCTATAAATTTATAGACTATGCGACATGTGATATTACAGCATGATGATGGAATATTTGACAAATTATACTCACAGAAAGGCCCTTCAAAGCTAACTTACTATGAGTACTTCAGAATTTTAGAGTAAAAACTTACTCAGCACTCCCTTTAAAAAAGTGCATATATATCTTGTGCAAAAGGGTTCAGTTACATATCTAGAAAGTAGAATTTAGGCTTCCGTCCTCAGGAATTATACAACGTTACGGGGAAGTTTTGTCATTAATTTTGTGTAAAGATTTATTTACAAGTTCTGAATTTCTTGTTCTAGTTAAACTTTAAAGAGTTATCTGTGTACATGTACTATATTTGCCTACACAAACAGTCACTAAATCGCTACTATCATATTGCAACATTGCCGACTACAGGAAATGCAACATCAAAACAATGAGATGGGGATTAATAGTTTAAAAAATAGCAACGCCATATCTCAAGGTTGGACTGTTTTTGCGACCAAGGTTAATGAGAAAAACCGTTTTGGGGGCACAGGTGCAGAAGTGGCGCCATAATGTATCCTGGAGGTAGACAAAGACTTTAAAAACGAAACCACCTGCCATTTTCACGCTTGGAACTCAGCATAATTAATGGAGTAGGGAAAACAAGCCAATGAGCTACAACTGGAAAAAGACGTGGCCGACTCGACTTAGCCCAAATGGATGGAAACTGGGCCGTAAAACTCAATCTAACTAACTAACTAACTAACTAACTAACTAACTAACTAACTAACTAACTAACTAACTAACTAACTGACTGACTGACTGACTGACTAACCAACTAACCAATTAACTAACCAGCTAACTAAATTACTGAAGGTAGCCGACCCCTACCTCAAATAATCTTACCTGGAAAAATGTACTAACTAACAGATGGAGTTCCCTAAAATTTTATGGTTGTTACTTCTTACTGTGTTACTTATAAAATATGATCGATTTTTTATTTGGATTTTGTAGGCAATGAGTTGCAGTGCAGACGTTGGGAAACTTGCAATGCAATTGGACCAATTTTACTGTCATTTTTATTTTTTTACCCCGTTCGGTGAAATGCCGTCTTTGAGTAGCGGGTGTAGCGGAAAACCGGTACGTATCATTCAACTTAGGCTCTCTAGCTCACAATTTAAATGGTCATGATGTGGAAATTTGAAAGTGCCATAAATCCCACATTTTGATCTTACAAGAGGAGGTAGCATGTTCTGTTTGAAAACTTCTAGAGGCTAGTGGGCACGAAAGCAGCTTTATTTCGTGTGTAAGTGAATGGTACATATAAGTAGCGGACCGCTACCTAAAGTTCTTGCGTGGTCAGGTAGTGAAACCCACATCTTCAATAGGTAATTTCCCAATTCCGTCGGAGAGTTTCAATGGGCAGGATAACCGGATAACCATGCGGTCTTATATGACAAACAATCGCCCACACCGTAGTTTCTCAATTAAAACCGCAAAGATTCTTTCATCGAATTAATTAAACAAAGATTTTTTGTTTTCCTGTCAACAATCAGTGAGCTTTTAGACTTTCCGTCAATGCCAAAGCTCTAGAATATAAGACCTCCTTTTCAATCCTAGATCATTATTCTGCTATATTTGTGCTATATGTAGTTGCCGGTACTAAATATAGCACGCTACATGCATATGCACTCATTGCACAAATTGTCCGCCAGTAGCTTAATTTGAAGCCTGAAATTAATAACACTGCGGAGCAGAGCGGAATTGGGTACTTCGTTATGTCATCGCAATACGAAAGGGAGGTAGCCTCGGAGGTGGAAGCCACAGAGGCGCTACGCAGGCTAGCACTTTATGGGATCAAGCATATATAGTAAATTGAGTACGGATCTGGTGGTCAAATAATTTTAGACCACGTTTGCATTTTGGAGGGATATTTTGCCATGGGTAAAGCCATTTTCAAGTATCTCCCACGATGCATTGCGTTCCTACTGCGCAAATTCAACGGAGATAACGTTGAAAATAATCTTGCAATTTTTTATCGGTTTTAGGAAAGAGGAATTCGGGCATATTTAAAATTTCAGTTGTTTGGGGAGTAAAAAACCTTTGTCCTCTTTAGTTGTTAACGGCGCAGGTTTTTGCATGTCGAGCAATTTTGCTATGTTAGACCAAAATCTGTCCTGCTTTTTCGTGTTACTTCGTGACGCACTTCGGAGGGTCTGATTGGAAAAAATACGAATCGATGGTAAAAGATGAAATAATAACCCATGCAATTACCACAAGCGATCCGTTTGGCCTATGGATCAAGAAAAAATAAGTAAAAATATCCCTTTAAATTCAAAATCTGGCGAAGGTGAGATAGACACACAACTTCCACATTTTAAGTAAACTTTTCCTCAAACAGTACTAAAACTACAGCTGCAGCCTCTAATCATGTTCTTAAGGCACTTTAATTATCTGAAATGGGCTTTAATGTTAAATTTTGGAAAAATTAAACAAATTTTAATGCTATTTTTGGTACGTGGGATTAAAAACGGTAAAAAGATGTGGAAAGAAAAAGGACACTTTTTCGCGAACGAGGATCTGTATATGTCCCTGCTACGTCGGTTTCACGCGTAACGTTAACTGCGAATGAGTAACTCGAGTTGGATACCGATCCAAATTTTATAATCTGCGTCACTCCGATCTCTGAAAAAAGAATAATACCCTTCAACCCATCTAGTATCATTTTTGTATCGAGGAACGACGAAATCTGAAAGGTTAACAATGCGAATACGGGCGAGAATATCACCAAGCTGTATTTCGTGTAATAGGTTCTAACAGGCACCGGCATCTGGGGTGTGTTGGTTCTCAAGTTATTAGGGAATAGTTGTAGCTTTAATTCGGCTTAGCCATAACTCACATGCTATCTAAAAATCCTAAACCGCTACAAACTTACTTAAAATTTGGTGGTGGAACTGTTATTAGCGGCTGGGAACGGTTTCCCTTCCGAAAAATATCGGAATTCGTGTACTAAATTTTCTGGTCCCAATATCAGCCCCCGAGCGCAGTACTAGTGCCAAACTGAATATGGTACACTGACCACATTTTGTAAAAGGGATCAGCCCTTTCCCAATGAAATGCTTGTTGCGACACTCGACAAAGTAGCCATGTATTAAAATTTTGATCTTTCTGGCAGAAAATCTCATCAGAAATTCCTGCTCCTGGAGACTTGGTGTCATGACATGGCCGACAGCTTTAGACAGGGGCTAGTTTTTCAATAGAAAATCGCAAGCAGACCTTGGCATCTTTCATGCTATTAGGCGCGTAGACCTTTCAGGTGGGGATAGGGGGACTGCACTCCTCCCAGATCAGGGGAAGTGCTTATTTCAGGGCAATGACACTTACATGTATTTTAGGGCAAGGGGGTAGTATGTAGTAGCTAGTCAGTTCGGCCTGCAGCGGACCGTGTTGACATGCGGCCGGGCAAAACAGGACTTGAAAAATATTCAGTTCGCGGCAAACAGGATCCGCCTCTTCCCGTACGCCTTTGTGTATTTTTTGAAATGACGGTACCTGATATGTTTTTTTTTTTAAATATATCAACTTGAAAAAATTTTAATTCTATTTCCGCATTTTTAATCTTAGTCTCAGCTGAGCAAAACTTTACTAAAGTTGGACCGATGATCGTTTGGTATCTAATTATGACTGAATTGGATTCCGTCAATAGTCAGATACAAATCAATCCTTGAAACTCGTTTGATCTTGGTGCGGGTACGGCAAAGATATACGGAAGGTCACTGCAAGCGCTACTCTGGATTCGATGTCCCGCATGCGGTGTGTATGAGAACATTTGACTACGGTAGGCCAAAGCTTCCCTGCCTGGAATATGAAGTACGTCTTTCTCGAAAGACTATCTTCAATTGGCGCGGAGCGTATACAAAATTTTGAAAAATCGAGACCCCGCAGACCCCGATGACATTTCAAAAGTTTCTCAAATTTGTTGTCCTTTTAGACAAAATATTTCAAAATCAAGAATTTTAATTGTAGAAAAATTGGAATTTTATGAAAGACGGGTCACAAAAATAGCAACGTAGCTGCCGGTGTTTCTTAATGATGTGGTGTCACACAAATGGTAAATATCCGATTTTGGTATGTCCAGAGCTCAGGAAAGTTTACCAAACTGGTCTAATAGGGAGAACTAGTGTACTTATGCTGCATAATGCAGCGTGCAAAGCGCGCCGGAAATTTCGCTGTTTTTTGAGATTTTGAAGGGGTTTCTGACACGGGAAGTGGGGGAGCGGAATCTTGCTTCCGCCCCTCATTTTTCACTGGGGGGCCGGGGAGGCTTTCTTCCCCAGCCCCCGCTTCCTACCCCTATGCTTAAAAAATATTTTTCTTTTTACTTTTCGAAAGGTATGCCTACCATTTCAAAACAATTGTGCTCAAAGGGTTCCAAATGGAATGGTTACCTATAAAATACATGCAAAATATCAAGCATATGAATGAGTGGCAGGTTCGAACCACTGGTTGTTGTGATTATATCTCTAGGAATCTTGTGCCCCTCTCCACCTGACAGAAGATAATATATTCATACAGCTCTCACCCCGGTCGGATTTTCATATTTTGTAAACTTTAGCCCACGATCCGGTTCCCTTTTTTCCTGGTAGAAATGCTGGCGATCAGTTCTACTACATGATGCTATAAGTTTCTCGCAGGAAATTTGAGATTGGTTCTTTGATGATAGATCATATAGTTTGAACTTATACTTGAAGTGAACGACCAAGGCTTCATGGAGATTCGACGCTGGTTCAAATCATGCAGGCGTGCTCACTAGAAAAGGTTATACTTTACAGCTTTAGGTATAGTCAAAGTTTTTTGGCAGCCCAGCTGAAAATTCCATTTGGAACCCTTTTGGGTTAGACCCTTTGAACCCAAAGGGTTTCAAGTGATACCTTTTGTAAATACCCTATGCATTTGGGCAGTCCCTTTGGTAGATGATGGAAATTGGTCAAAACTCAAAGGGAATTACAAAATTACCCTTTTCATAAACCAAACCCTTTTGAACACCCTTTACCATTTGAAAACCGCTGAAACCTTTTGTTGATTTGGACAAAAGATCTCAATGGGAATTAAGTTCTGCTTGGCCGTAAAGCCTGTCCATTTAGGCCTATCCTCTCAAGTTAGTAAGATGGACGGAGTTTTACGTGACGACCCATATGGCCAGTTTCTAACCAATTGGTTTATGTCAAGCCGCCACGGACTAGCTTTTCCACTTGTGACTAACTGGCTTGTTTTTCCTACTCAATTGCCTTATGCTGAGCACCAGGTACAATCGCAGTAGGTGTTTTTTTACAGTCTTCAGTATGACCCGGCCAATAGTACTCGAACTTCCGACCTCCCAACTGCAAGCTAGTCCAGGCGCGGATCCGCACATTCAAAAAAGGGGGGCTGACCTAAGAGAAAAAAGGGGTGAGAGGGAGCTGCACTGCTAATTTTTCATATTTTTTATTGCTGATGTGGCGAAAAGGGGAGGGCTGGGGCCGTAAGCCTCCACCCCTTAATCCGCGCCTGAAGTCGGATGCTTTAACCACTTGACGGCCATGTCGTCGGTTATTTACTCTCTCATAACCCAACTGCAAACCACACTTGGCTAAACAATATCATGTGAATCATCTATTGGTCTCCTTACTGAACGCATCTCTTCTCTCTGTTTCTTGGTTTTTCATGTCATGTGTGTTTATTTTCTTCCTCTTTTCTATTCCAAATTCTTATTCTTGTTTTGTCCTATTTCATTTTCCTTCTTCGCTATCCCTTCGCTATCATCTCTCGTTCCTGTTCCTGATTTATTCAACCTTTCCTCAGATGAGAGGAAAGTCGTCCTACTCCCCTGCTTCCCCCTCCCGTCAATTAATTGACATAAAAGTTTATCCCTATCAATTTCACTGACCACTGCACTGTGCACGATATATACCCGGCATGTACAGATTTTGTACGTGTCAGAAAATTCGTGGAACTAGTATCTACAATGAATGTTGGCCAAAAAAGCCAACAATTTAACCTCAAATTTCTCTTCGTAGGCCAACTCGTTCGCTTGTGGTAATTGATATTATGTTCAAAAGGTTAAAATTGACCTTCGTAGGTAATTTTTATGCCGACCCTCAGATGTGCGTCACGAAAGTTAAAAACGAAAGCACTTTTTCGTGTACGGCCCGCTGCCTATGTTCCTTGCCCTAAGCTTAATTTTTAGACTGGACACAACCGAAAGTTTTCTGCAATATTGTTCCGCATAAAGGTGTGCAAGTGGTTCGGGCCAGCATTTGTGTTTTTAAAGACTTCGTTGAAGATCCCTTGTGGTTTCGTCCTTTTAGGGGTGGTTCTACAGGGGGACTAGGGGGCTTTAGCCCCCAAAAGTTTGTTAGCCCCCCCCCCCCCAAAAAAAACAAATTGGACAAAAATTTATGTAAACTATCAGTAACAAAGACAAGGATAAGCTTTTAAAATATTTTTCAGGGTACTAATGGAGTCGAACGGTTTGTTTCATAGCGTTGCATAATTTTTTATATTACTATATATGTATGTTGCCCAATTACCGGAGTTTTACACTTGATGTCTCAAGTTGGTCTGATGTGACATCGAGCACACATGCAACCAATCAAGGTCACAACAACGCTTAACAGAAGTGCTCTCTTTGCACTAGTACTACACAAATAAGCCTATCTGTATATTGCATTAACACACGAAAAGGACAGATTCGAATAGGCTTACTCAACATAAGTTTTTTACACAAGTTTTCGTGCGTTGCAAGATTTTATTGTCCATTGATTTGGGCAACGCTAGCAATGTTTTTGTGTATACGTCGTCTAATCTTATTTTCCCAGTGTTAAGTCTGAATCATTGGAGAATGCACACCCATGAAACTTGGACAAACTTATCCTGTCCTTGACACAACTGACAAAAAGCAGCTTCGTTGCAGATTACATGGTCCAGTGACCACCTATTGTTGCCTGTGGTTTTCTATTGTTATAAAATCGGCCATGTCGTTACGATATCGGCAAAGTCATGACACCCACTCTCAAGGGGCAGAATTCTCCAATGAAGATTTTTCGTTATTTCAAGAAATACACATAAATCTTGTATCCAAATCGTCACCGAATCACCAAAAATAATGAAATTTACTCATGAAACAGTGCAGTGTTTATTGAAAATTGCATTCGTCTAAAGAGTAAATTTTTTCCGTTGCCCCAGCGTTTGTCGTTGTCGCTGCCCTAACCGTTACCAAACAAGTGTGAACGTAGCTTTAAGAGTTCATTTTCTCCTGCCAAGACGGCAAATAAGTTTGAAAACTTTATAACCTCAGCCCTAGCACAGTGGAAAGACTGAATTTGAAAGCAAAAGATGTAAAGAGAGGACACCTTGTAAAGTAACGTGAACGAATTGAGCCCCAATTTTCCCGTCCTGCAACAATATAACCAGATAAAAATTTTCTGAATCATCTTTATTTTCGTAAGAGTAAGTTTTTTGAACACGAAATCTCAGAGTAAAGAATGTCTGGATGCGTTTAGCAAGCCCTGACAAGTGCCATTTTCTGCAATCTGGGAGGTTTTTTGGCAAAATTTTTCTTGGTGCGCTACGCGCTAACTGATGGTGGCGCCTCGCTTAGATGGTAAAACGTGAATTACACCCTCCCCCCCCCCCAAAAAAAAAATGTCCCTAGAATCGCGCCTGCGTCCTTTGCGTATTTACTACAATATCTGATTTGAATACGTTCACAATTGTAAAACAAATCTACACCTGTGGAGAGGTAGACCATAAATGCTCATCAATATTCATACCGTTGAAACAGGCAAATTTTCTCGCGATCTGGGGAAACTTCGTTTTTCCCCAAAAGCGGGTTATCTCCCGAACTGTTCAGTGTATCGTTATACAACGCCTTATAAAAGTTAAACCAATGGGAAGCCTTGTTGTAACTTTTTGGACCTGCATTGTCAAACTCTGTGTTTGTCCGTGATAGCAGACTCTAATTCTGGCTACATGTGCCGGAGTATAAAAATAATGCTGACACCCTTTGCTTAAAGTCAAAACTCCCAAAGCCCATAATTCCTTGAGTTAGTTGAGCACTCATTGTAAATTGTCTGAGGGTCGTAAGGTTGGTCACGTATTGTCCTACAGTGGACGTAATAGCTTCTTCGGTAAGCAGTGAAAGCTTTGGTTTCGCCGAACGGCCCTTTGCCACAGGGTCGGTAGGACTTTAGAAAAAGCACTGATTTTAGCCTGCTATTCTTCAATAAGAAAAAATATGATTTTACAGTTTGCAACTATGTTCATGGCGTAGACGTTTTATCGTTTCATAATACAAACAGTTGAAGTACAACTAACAACTTTCACCTTGTCCGTGTACTGTTCTGAATTCATTCGTACTAAGCAATAATCTTCTTATTCTATTGGTCAATAACAGTAAGGTGAGCGTGTATAATTCCGGCATAAACTTGTCTCGGACAACTCAATTTTACTCAGGGTTGCCCCATTTAAATGTTGTTTATTAATGAGGCTATTTGAAAACGAAATTGTATTTCCTTTCTGTCTTTTAAATCGAAATATTCTTGTCTATGAATGGACAAGGTTTAAGGGAAAAATTTCGTTTGAAATGTTCCAACATAGCGTTCAAAGAAAATAGCTGAAAACATTATCAAACCGTTCATTGTCAAACATACACCCCAGCAATAGCGTCTTCTCCTCAAAATATTATGAACAAGAAGAGCTGTTGAAGTTGCATCATTTGAAATTTTGAAAGTTTCGGTGAAAAGATTATTTTTGAGCATCACATAATTGAATTTCAATCTGAGGGAAACTTAGCTCTTAAAAGAAGACCATCATACTGCATAACTTTTAATCATTGATCACTCAGTGGCAATTAAAATTGGTTTTAAAGGGATGAAATTTTCTTGTGAAACAAACGCAATATTTCTCTTTAAATACCTCTGGAGCCATGCATTCGAACAGAAAAATGCACCCGGGAATCTACGCTATTACTGAATGCCCAAGGCTTATCTTTAACGTTTTACTTTAACCCCGACCGTGCATTATCATGTGCTAAAACACGGTCCAAAGTCGCGCTACCTTTAGTTCCTTTGGCCCTCGGGGACCAGCACTGTATTTATACACACTCGTTTTATCTTCTGGGAAAGCACTGTTGCAGCTTTAACACTATTCTGGTTTTACCCAAACGGGCCAACACAAAATGCATACTCAAATGGACTTGGGTATTCTCTAGAGCTGACTCACTCTTCTTCTGAAGGGGCTAGAATTAGGCTTAAACTACTGTTAGCCTATACACATTCATTTTGACTGATGGAACCACTCTGAGATTGCATTTACAATACTCATATTTTCCACATGGGGGAGGAAATAATACTGAAGTAGGGTATTTGTTTTTATTCGAAGTAAAACGGTTCAAATCTTCAAATCAAAATAACAGAACTCTGTACAAGATATTGAAATCAGGCTCGTCGTAACGAAGAGTGGGGCCATAAGGAAGATCAATGGAAATATTTTCACTGTCCTGATAAAAGTTTATATCTCATTCCGGTAAGACCTTTTATTCCTCTGGCAACTATCTCACTTCGTTATGTGTTTGGCTGGGAGTGCCAATGAAATCCGTACGGGGCACTTTATGAAATTGCTATCAGTATGACGCTTTCTAAATCTGCATCACAGGTAGAGGTGACTAGTGATTGTTTATGAAAGTCCCATTCACCGATGGAACCGATGGAACCGATGGAACCGATGGAACCGATGGAATCACCGGTGTTAAAATCCTAAAAATCTCCTGGACTTCAAATATTTTGAACAAATGCTTTCTTAAAGGCCCTATTCTCTCAAGCCAAGCTGTACCAATTCTCGTAACCTTCTTACTGAAGCCCCTCCCAAAATTGTCTGAAACTCATCCTCATCCAGACACAATCTCAGTTTACATTCCTTCAGGATGAGTATAGAAAAACTTAATGTGTATAATCAAAACACTCTCAGTACAATTCATGCTGTTTAATGAAAGCTTTAGTACTCTGCATTGTTTGAACAAGCAGTCAATCAAAAGGCTTAGTCAACTGAGAGTTTCTGTTAACCCTTACAAGACGTGTAGTTTAGGGTGAGCGAATTGGCTCTTTAAGGTACCTGATCTATCATCATGCAGCCGACTTAAGATTAATATTAGGCCTAAAAACATGCTATCAAGCAAGACAGGTCCCGAAAAGGTAAAACTTCTACCGAATCGATCCCTCAATTAGTATCACTCAGAAAAACTCTAATAAGACGTAATACTTTGTAGATCTGTTGGAAATCAGTTTGATTTAAAGAAATGGTTGCATTTTGAAAGACGTGTGAACGACTTAATTGACTTAATTACTCATATAAAATTAGTTTAAATTGGTTTTTCTTCTGTTTTTGTTATTTCTTTCCAGAATATTCAGAGCAGTCAAAAGAAAAACATATTGATAATTAGGGTAATCGTATTTTTCGGGTAAGAAATGCACTTTCCAGTAGACGTCGGTATGCCAGGGGTCAGTCCAGTAGTCAAAGTTATTGCTGCAATTTCATATTGAAATGACTGAATGACCTGATATCTACGTATATAGTACCAGGGTAAACAAAGCACTTCTACTGAAACTGCCAAGTAGCAGCTCCCTGCATGGGGCTCACTATAGGCCTACTAGGCCCAAGGCTGATGTCGAGGTCACGGGTCCAGGAGACCAATACCCGTTGTAAATGTATAGTCCAAACTGTGGCCTGGAATCATTAAATTACGACGAAATTACACTGTTTTCCCAATTACCAATTAAAAATTGTACACTTAAGTTTAAACATGGTGTGCAGTAAATATGTTTGGTAATGCAGGAGGTGGCGGAGCTACTGGTCTTGGTCACACGGGGCCAGAATGGTCTGCAGCCCTGCTTTAAAGCAACATGCCAATTTTGGTCCGTCAGAAGGGCTGTCGTCCCCAACATATGGACGCTCGGCCACTGAATGTAGGGGTTTGCAAATGCTAAGTATAAATAATTTGGAACATTCATGGGTTGTACACTCATCTTCTCTCAAACCACACAAAAAAGAATATTACTGCTTACGATTAGTATAGATAGCAGAGGTTGGTGAAATCGACTTTAGTACTTGTAAGTGAGCATAGAAAGGTATTAAAGCCCTATTTTAAAGCTTACTTCCGAGAAGACTGACAGCAACAACAGGTCACCAGCAATTAAAAAAGGAATCCCTAGAAATCGAACGTCATAGAAAAGTTAACATTGATTGATGTTATTTTGTATAAAACAAGATTTCCCACTGAACTGATTAGATATCGTTCTAATTTCTCTCGTCAACTTAATTACCGTCATTCTGAAATATTAAAACAAAGTCTTGCACAGTGCACAAAATATGACCAAATAGTTGAACAAAGTATGATTAAAATTTACTAAATCATGATCAGATTTGACCAATATGTTGTAGCGTTCGATTCCACGCCTATACTGATATGGCGATTATTGTGCTGACTTTTTCTAGCATCTGATTTTCCCTGCCAAAACCGATCCAGCGGAAAGACTATTGACTCATTGTATAAACCACGTTTGAAATACATCGTACTATTAAAGAATCTTTTAACAATTCAATAGGACCTCGATAAAAACAATGAATTTTAATTTTTCCCCCGAACAGTCGGTTCTTAGTTGCTAGTACGTCTCATCGTCATTTTACTTTTGCTCCAAAAAGAGTCTTATCTGGATTCTCATAAGCTTACTTCAATATCTTTAAAAAAAATACAGGATAATTGACTGTTCTAGGGGTGTAAACCGCATTTCAATAGCAAAAGACGTTTGAAAGATAACAATTTTCCAAAAATGAAATGCTTGAAAAAAGGAATTGCATTATTGGAGATCTCTGCATGATGTTAACGCAGCAAATTGGTTTAACACATCATCGCTAGATCTACATGAAAGATATTCAATTATGCCAACGATATCAACTTCAAGGACAAACAGGGCATTACACTTGTTCAGACAACTTGTTCAGACAAAATGAATGTGTGACAATGTGACCACTCAAAATACTCGTTGTGACCTTGGAGAGAAATGGAAGTTCTTTTGACAAAACTAGGTACTGCTTAAAATAATAAAGGCCTACCTTGAGTATGGAATAGAACTGAATATTGCTACAAGATTTGAAGGACAGAACTTGGAATACTAAAGATAAATAAGAGATATAAATGTAGTAGATTACAACAGTTTTTGTTACGGTAATAAGACTAATAATATGAGCTGTGGGAAATTTAAAGATTGATTCAATGACTTTTTTTGCAAAATTGTTTCATGATATTCCATAACACGTTCACATGTGAACTCGATGGAAGAGCGACGTATCGTACTAGTATATATCTTAACTGATTGCTGTATCTGGCAAACCAAAGTTACAGCAATGAAATATCACGTAAAGTAAAGGGAGGCCTGTATGTAGATCATTTTCTTCAGAATCATTACCATCAAATCAAGTCAAGGAAGCAACTGGCTGTTCAGCACTCCAAACATGATCAATGAATCGATACAGCCGCTTGAGGGTAAAAGATCTTTAACTACGTCACAGAAGGAGCAACCAAAGTTAAACAGTCATACGTAACAGTATACTCAAAAATGTTTAAATAATCTGTAACATTCACAGCAAATATTTCCAAGTACGAGTAAATTCAAAATATTGCTCGTACGCGATTCTTTATACTGTCTTTTGGTAAGAAAAACTGCCTTGTTTCAAATTGCTCTAAACTTCGTTAATGAAAAAAGAGATATAAATGTCCAAAAGTTCTGTCTTCGGTAAGTACCTCAGTAAAACTGAGCGTGTGGTTCACAGTCAATTGAACCAATTGATGCAGAGCATTTTCATTCCGTCAAAAAATTGTCAGATGAACCAGACATTCGTGCACTAGTTAATCAGTGATGTTTTGGCCGTGGTTTCTGATACCTGGAGGACAGATTGTGTCGTTATTTTAGTTTTCAGGCTACACGAGGAAAAATTACTAATTTTGGTTTTCGTAAAAACTCTGGAAAGGAAATGATTAGCAACGCCAAAGCATTATAACTAACGCAAACACAGCGTGACCAAATCTACTGTTGCGTTTGATTCAAAAATTTAAAATCCACGTACTGCGTAAAGATACAGAAATGTGAGATACATGCAGACAGATTACAAACTTGAGAACACTCAGCGTTTGGTGAAAACGTCCTAATTTAACACTAAATTTATTTATAAAAAACAATAAAATTAAGGCAATTTGTAAAAGGTTGTTGACTTTAAGAATTCTGTGTTTGTAGCTTCTAGCAATAATATTAGGCAATGGCTCCATGCTTCGAGATTTTTGATTCCCCATAAAGACCATCGTTTGAGCAGAGTTATAGTTGATCTAATAAAACTCCATTCAGATGTCATTAGTACTTTCGTCCAAAGTTTATTCAATATCCAAGCTCATACTACCTCTCCAAGAACAAAAAGTACTCCACCCCATCACTCAGCAGTTGATCATGCCCTACTGTTTCTGTGTATAATTCCTGAGATGAATATAAACAGTGTTGGAGCAAAGAGACCGGAGAGAGAACATGTAATGAATGTATGGACAAACTTAACCATTCCCCTCCCACATTTAAGATGGTTCACTCGACGGCGGTGGATGTTTAAAGTGATTTAACAATATTTGGTTTTATCTCCAATTGGGATGGCAATGGTAACATATTTTAAATACAAGGCATGTTAATACAAATACAGCTTCTGCTCTTCAACTTCTGTACATAGGTAGGCCTATGCATCGGACTGTACCTAACCTTCCCTTGCCTTTTGGGCAGGAGATTCCCTCAGTACCCCTTAACATTATGTGTGAATTGCAAACTCCCTTCATGGTCTTATGCGGTGGAGATAGGTGAAAGTATTACAGTTCATTGCTACAGTGTGGGCATACAAGACTCAATGTGTTTCCAGAGCATGTCCTGTCCGCAAAGTACATGCTGATTAATATGAGCATTCTGCATTGAATTCACTGTCAATCAAAGAGCTGTGACGATTGAGAATTTCTGTAGACCAGTAAAAAATTACAGTTTGGGGTTAGTATTGACTGCCTTTAACTTATATTGAAGTATCATAACGTTTCAGAGACGGCAAGCTTATTGGCTCAGTGATGTAGCCAAGATTTCTCTCAAGAGGGGGTTTGATAGCATGTCGTGTGATCCCCGATATAAGGAACGGATTTAAGAAAAGGCTTTCCTTCTCCCCTTTGAAATGTGAAGAAAACAAAGTGTAATTTTTATGCAATTCCTTTTCATACATGCTTCCTTATAAATACTATTTTGTTTTTATATACGTTATGATTAATTTACTAATTATTGCTAATGAGTTAAAAAACGGAATAACTATCAGTGTGGGGATATGAGCATAGAGCATAGCGCCGTGTCCGATGGCTATGACACTTAAACTGGCTCAGCAAGGGCCCTTTACCAGTGTGGGTATATATACCGACGAGATTTGTCAGTTTTATTTATTTATTTTTTTTTTTTTTGAATCAGTGGTAAACAACGCTGGGGTGTGTTAATCCCTCCTGAAAGTACTTAACACCCCTACTTGACCGGCGTGTGTTTGTGCAGTCTCGAGCCCCTTCCCGAAGACTAGAAGAGGTGAAAGTTATTTGTTCTCCATCACTTTCATAGGTGAACACAGCAAAATCCGACTAAATTGCGTGATTAGAACTTTCTGATCAAGAACACCCACGATTTTAATTCACCAATATTACTACCTTCCCCGGTTTTCAGAAACTGTTATCAGCTGTAGGCTTAAATTTTTTTCAAAGATGTTTCAATTGAAACTTAAATGTAACACCTAAAGTGTGCATCCATAGCGATCCCAGGGAAGTAATTCTCCCCAAATACAAACTTAAAATGAAGGCCGGATGCAAAATAAGACTGAATATTCCCTCCAAAAGGAATGAGAATTAGAATGACTCTTTTTCGATGGCAAAGTTCCCCTCCAATGGTAAATTGTTTCTTAATCTTACTCTGAAAGAGAGGTTTGAAACTCTAAAGATCTTAGATAGTACTGAACCATTCTTAGAGGTGATTCGTAGTGATATTAATATTCCAAGTTTTCTCAGAATATATATCCGTGTTTAAATTACTTTCTTTTAATAAGCAGAAGCTACTTTCTTATCACCCTATTTTAATGTGCAAATGCAAACGTAATATCAGATGATATGAAAGTTGATGTGAACGTGTGAGTTACAGGAAGGAAGGAAACGAGGTTTGACTTTAGCTGACCTCACAGTTATATAGGGTCTAACAGTGTACAGTGTATGGGGTAGGGACGTGATGAATGACCAAAAAAGGGTCATTAAATTTAAATAACTAGGTAATTGCGTCATCTTTGGTAAAAGCACGTCTCGATAAGAAATATTCTACACAAAAGATTTCAAGTTTGATAAATTCAAACATTACTCTCTGAAAGTGACATTGTTAATTAAAAAATGATAAATGTGGTTTTGGTTCGGCGTAACTGTGACACGACATGAAAAGGAAACTATTAGATTTAAACGTCTTAACACTATAGATATATACAACATATTTTATATGGTAACGTTAAAGGTTGGTGAAAATTGTCTTGCTGTGTGACTTGAGTAATAAAATAAATCTACAAGTAGAGAATATTCGCTTGGTTTTTTATAGAGGTTATACTGTAGCAAATCGATAGTCCGTTAAAAAGATCAAGATTTTAGAACTCTTGCAAGGTAATTTAGCAGTCGGAAATATAGTTTATATCGGGAATGAGTGTATTGTTGCTTTAGTAGAGAAAAATTGGAGGTGTCTGACTCTCACGCTGAGGATACAGTGGAAATTCATTTTCTGGTCGAGTCATCACCAAAGACTTTAAACTTAAACATATTGCCATTGTGTGTGATGCTCCGAATAAGGAATAAGGGGAAAACTGGGGAGAAGTGGTTGTTGGTGCCTTTAGAATGGCGAAAAAGTCCTATTAAATCCACCGTCCGTGGTTCTCTACCTTGCCCATTAAGATTCTACAATATAAGTGGGATAAATGTGAAAGAAACGATACAGAGGCTGTTTCACGGGTCATTCAAATGGGTAGCTACAATCTGTGATACATATTTTAAAAACTGTGATGAAAACAATAGCGAACAAAACACATTTCCTTGCTTAAAAGTGCAAAAAGATACTAGTTACACACTACGACTCACCTCATACCATACATTATACTGCCATCGTGATGAAATTTAATCAATCTATTTTTAACGGTGACGTCATGAACGAAAGAATGTTTATCATTGACGAAGTATGTATCTGGTACCCAAATATTGTCTGCAAGCCTTCCATCGAGAGAAACATTTCCATAAGAAGGGTCATAGGCTAACCTTTCGTCTTTCCAATGTTGTCTGAAGGACATAGATATCGTATAATCCTGAAAAAAATGAGGAAAAATTTTTAAAATTTTGATCGAATAACTAACAGATTAAACGCTTGTTTCTATCACCTCTGAAAAATAAAATTGCTGTTAAATTCTACAGTTATTCTAAGGTTTTATATAAAATTGACGTAATGATCGTTATTGGTTCATATTGACAAGAAAAACATTTTATGTGGAGGGAGCAGAGCATCTCCCTGAACAAAGCCAAAGATTTATTCTTACCTTCAAAATGCTGAAAAACGGAGACATGAACAAAACATACACTGTAAACATTTAACATAAATCCTTTGTATCGTACTTGATGGCATTTTTCATATACTTTAAAATTGGAAGTGACAATAATAGTCTTGATATTTCAGTTTCAATCATGCGAATTACTTCTTAAGCTTCCCAAAAGCACCCCGCTCGACAGATACTTAATTTACATGAAAGTAGGAGACATTCAGAAGAAGATAATATTCTATTAAATGTTTTAGTACGTAAAATGAAGAATGGTGGAACAGCAATTTCAGGGATACGGGAAATATCCCTGCTGAAATAATGGTATTACTTTTATCATAATGCATGGTTCTTCCAATAAGACATCAATTATAGATAATGTTGGCAATAATTAAGCACGGAGTTTGAAGAATAAGGTTCTTCCTAGTTGTATGGAACTAGATTTGAAAAATCAGTAGAACTTTTTTTTCACAAACCGCAAATGTGATACGTCATTCACAAATTGATATATAAATGGAATATTTCTGTTTCTAATTGCAACTCTCTTTGAGATTCCGCTTTGTCGTTATTTTTGTTTGGTCTTTCGGCACTGTCTTTCCCTAAGGATGTGCCCGAGGGCTTTGGAGAACGAATATTTGCTGTTGGACGAATTAATTTTTTCGATCATATCTTTAGCACCCACCTATTAATTAAAAGTGTCCAAAGATCTTCCATTTTTTGAACCATTCTTTCGGGATTAATTCAAATCCACCCTATCAAATAAGACTGTTTTCACATCTTCGAAAAATATTTCTTATTATATATTTCTTATTACATCTCATTTTTTTAAAATATTAAATCTGAAACAGTACCCAACTCGGTAGCCTAGGTTTCCGGGACAATGATGGAAAATTTCAATATTTTACTATTTACAGTTGATAATGTCTAAATGCTTGGTACTAGTCTTGCCCAAAAATATTTCGCCACCTTTGGAACTCACAACAGCCCCCCCCCTCCCCTCCAACAGACCCATATCTCTTCAGGATACCAAATAGTGGGGACGAGAAGGTTCCAGAGAGGAGGAATATTTTTTATGGTGCTTGAAGACATATGATTATGTTAAAAGGAATGATACTTTTGAAATTTCTATGCGAGTGAAGTTTTGCCAGGGATTCCGTTCCTTCTTGCCAGGTTGCCCCCCCCCCCTTTGGTCATGATTCTTCGTCGTCTTATCTAGCAACAGGTCTGATTCAACCTGAGAAATAAAATGGACTTGGGTCAGTAAGATTTCTATTTATGTAACTTACCATATTTACTTCTGATATACTATTTATGGAAGCTATTTCTATATCAATGCCAACGTTGATAGCTGGACCTGCATAAAAAAAATCAATAAGAATCCGTGTTATGTAAATCGATTCATTTTTGTAGCCTACATAATATGGCTGTTTAAAACAAATTGATTATACCATCACTTCTGAGTCACAATACTGTACCGTACAATAATTCAATGTGTTTCCTTGTCCCTTGTCCCATAGCGTTACCATAGTAACGTTTAGTGTTTCTGCGGTACGCAAGATCGTGTCTATTACACGGTACATGATAAATGCTGTTCTCATACATCAGTACATTGCCTCTGAAAATTATTGAACTGTACCAGAAAGCACATTCAATCAATTAGGTTAGTGTCATTACCAGACTGACATCTATACACACTACCTTTGGTACTACATACTTGACATCCGGCAAAACCTCTGCATTAAAACAATTACACGAAGGTTTTGTTGTATATTTTACAAAAAATATTCTTCTCTCCCTCCGGGTACACATGACATCATGAAACATCTTAAACAGATGGTTTTCAGGTGTGTTTGAAATTTCTTTTTACGATGATTGCGAATTAAGAGTTCCAAGATAAACCCGGTATTTTTGTGGTTCCACTCACTCCAAAGGCCCCTTTTCAAGTATAAAGAATGAAGGATGACTTCACAGCAAAGCCTTGTTCTAACTTCGATTGAGAACTGATTCAAGCACCGTTGATAATCCGGACATTTTCGATACCCTAATCATGATGTGACATAATCGATTGTGTATCGAATCGGTTCACAAAAGAAGTTAAGACAATTTTTCTGTGACGTCATCCAGAATACGCAATATTTTTTATTGCATTTTCATGAGACAACAAATCATTTTATCATGTAATTGCTAAAAGGTGTTTGGGATTGAAGCCTTTTTTCAATAAATAATGCCTCTTATTGACAAAAACCAATCCATACCAAGAGTCCATCAC
This sequence comes from Holothuria scabra, assembly GCA_037179385.1. Classification (NCBI taxonomy): domain Eukaryota; kingdom Metazoa; phylum Echinodermata; class Holothuroidea; order Aspidochirotida; family Holothuriidae; genus Holothuria; species Holothuria scabra. The sequence goes on along the minus strand of CM074192.1, from coordinate 12,674,891 downwards.
ATAATACGGTATTTTCTAATTTTGTGATGAAGCAAAGGGTTTCTTTTAAAATAAAACGGGTCTTCAGCATTTTATTTTAGATGCTTCTGTCTACTGAACATTCATTGTTACAGTCTTTAATCGCTAAACACGGAACAAGTACCGTAAGTACAAAAGTATTTGTGACATGAGGGGTCAAATGTTAAGAGCATGCTCAATGAAAAAAATTAATGAAATATCACCTAAGGCTTATTAACATCTTACAAATACCGTACAGAACAAAAAATCCTTTATCCCTTTTTAGACGTTTGGCTTACGTTGGTAATTCGTAGATTATCCGTGTGTAATTACTTTAAAGTTCTAACAGTAGACGAAATAACTGGACATCTGAATGTCTTTAAAAGTGATCAAAGCGAGGAAATGTGCAGGACAGCCTTTCTGATATATAACGCGGAGAAGAGAATTGAAGAACCATGTTTTTGATAGCTCCAGAGGCTGATGCATCTTCAGTTACCACCATTCTGACGCCCCTAACACATTACGAATAAAATATTTGAATTGTTTTTTATTGCAGAAATGCACAGGTGCTGTTTCAGAAGAAGTAACTCCCTTCCGCAACACAAATTTTCATTAATAAGACACTTTTCGCCACATGTAAAAATATTCAAAAGCCCTACAGCTGAATAAAGTTTCGAGCTTTGACAGCAAATGACAAGGAGAATCCATTTTACTTAAGGGTATTAATACATTTTTACCTCCACACTGAGGAAATATTTGTCTGAGTTTCGGGTATTCACCCCGAATTGTACAGTGTGGGTCAGTACCGTATGTATTTTATACCTCAAGTTGAACAGGGGATATGAGTTGAACTACAGGTGTCATAGCTATGAATATAGAGTTATTTTGTCAAGTGTCGAAGATGTCTTGAGAGTTTTTCGTGATCCCAGTAATTAGCTACATCATGTGACTATATCTAGGAAAATACAGTTGTCTTCTCCTCATTTCGTTTGTCAGGGAAATAGATATTTTGGTACGTCGCCTCCAGCGACTCTCATAGGAAGCACTCTTCCTGATCCAGAAAACTCACAAGAACTCTCTCGAATTTCAAAAACGAGAAAAGTCAAGCAATAGTTTCATTACAAGAATCCAGAGATTGTAGAAATGGCAGCGATCTGCTGTAACGTGCATAAGATAAGGTGTCACGTCTTTGAATAAGAGTGTAACTTGCACTTTCAGTGCATCACATTTCACGCACTGTCACTGTTAATGCCAAAAAAAATGTTTTAAAACTTTTTTCAAAGCTTTGAGTTGTAAATAATCAGAGTGAAAGATACATTTCTAAGAAGGTTAGAAGTAGCATTATGGAAGTCCTGGTTAAATTGCAAGATACACTGCCTATAGCCACGGTCAAGTTATAACTAATTCGGATAGGAGTCCGATCTGAGTTTTGTGAGTTTTTTTTTCTTTTTAAATCTATTCCTCTACCCTATCTCTTTTTGAGAAGAAAATAAAATGTGTCATCCTGTGTGAATTCATTATATTGATCGTAGGAAAGTTAAATTAATATTCATTTATTTTTGACGTCACATCTACATATAACTTTGATCCGAATACGCGTATCCAATAAAAGCTGTCTGTCGTGTGACGTCACGAAAAATGAGTTAAAAGTTCATTTTCGTAGAGCGCTGATGAAAATTTTTACGTACACTGATTGGCAAATTTGGGTTTTTTCGACAATAAAGGGGGAACATTTTGATAAAAACTCAAAACCCCTGATCTGAATCCGAACCAAATTCGTTCTTCTATGACAGTGTTTAATTTCTTTAAAAGTAAACAAACTTTCACAGGGAGTTAGAAAACGGGACATACTGAATTTGAAAATCAAACGAATTTAAAATATTAAAAGTCGGCAAATCCATTTAAATCACATGGATGAAGGGTTATTCATGTAATTCTTAAGCGGCTACTGTATACGCTTTCAAGTATTTGTGACATGGGACTCTTTCATACATTTCATTGAATGGGATTTTCTGCGGGTCGTTCTAAGGCTCGCATGTGGCCGAAAATAATCAGCAGCTCGATGAATAATCCTGCAGGTAGACAGTAACTTGCTCTAATCTTCAGCCTTATTAATGGGAGTTAAAGACTCGGCAACAAGAAATTTGTTGTATAGTATCAGCTAGATAAAAAAGTCATGTTAAAGTACGATTCAGGTTTTAAGTATGGTTCAAACGCCGTTCAATGTCCTCCCACTTTGTCGCGTCTTACGGGAGGCGGGTAATGCCTCGGTCATATTTTTAGTTCCCGGCCCATTCTAGGGGGGATCTTCAGCTTTAAAAGATAGTATCTGTGGGTAGCAATTATTGATCGCGGACTACCTAAGCACACAACCTAAGTGTTTGTCTTTGTCCATATTTATGTATAGTTGCGTAGTTACAGGGGGCAGTGTTGAAATTGCCTCCCTGGCTTTCAAAAGTGAAAGGTCGGAAATTTGCCAGTTGGGACACCAGTCAACTACCGTCTGGGCAAGTTGCTGTTCGCTATTAAGTCAGTTTGATACGCCTTTCCGAACTCTGGAAATGACAAAATCACCAGATCATCAAGTGACATCGGCAACTACAGTACTATTCCCATGGATTTTCTTCCAAAAATCTCAAAATTTCCCATGTCACACTCCCAAAATCTCTCCGATATGGCAAAACGCTGGCCTCTTCTCCCGTCACTAGTAAAAACATTTTTTTACATCTGTTGACGAACCTTAGGAGTAGACCTATGAAGGTAAATACTTTGGGATACTGAAGTTAACCGTGGGTTTATCATTGAACACCCATTATAAAACCATACGGTAATGTAAAAATACGGATGAACACTAATAGTTGTGAAGGCATGCAGTGTTTTAATTATGAATTTACACGTTAAAGCCTTAAACATAAAGCGGTTACAAGTTAAAGTACTTCCTTTTTTAATTTGACGTAGTGTTGAAGCATGGGATTATCATATTTATGTGTTCACAGCATCACTACCTCAACATGTTAACCGTGTTAAGTGTTACTTTGCAATACGTTGACTCTTTAGAGTAGATAGGTACCTTTGCACCTATGGGTAGACTCAACAAAAGGGGAAGTTACGGAGACGGTTTAAGGCTACAATGGTATTGGACCGCTCAAAATAGACCATTACAAGCAGTCCACTTAAACCATTTATAGGTTTGGCAGGAATTTTTTATGTAAAACTGGCTTCAGCGAGTAGCCTTCTCCATTGAGAGATCCTAGAGAAAGTACTTAGATATAAGTTCAAATGGCATACACATAATGGAAAAATAACAGCTCACTACTGGGACCTACTCCCGAACAGTTAATACGTAAATACATTACTTTGCTGAAACTAGGCAAGAATTGCAGCTAGTAACGGTGTGTATCCATCTGTAATGGTAGAGAATTTTCATCATTCGAAAAGAGCCATCCTTTGGGAGTGGTTCAAGGGGGGGGGGGGTTCCCTCTCACACAAAAGCAAATTTGAATGTGTCCATATTTCAGAGAGTGTCATATAGTTGTGAGAAACTTAATCTTTAACAATGAAGTGTCAATTAACCATATTTGAAAAATTGGGAGGACTTATTGGTAGTGTCGTCCCTTCCCAAAACACGGAGGGACGCGTCTCACCATAATACACGCCCACAGCGGCTACTGGCACAGGACAGCAGGAAGTTGATCGGAATCACGTAAGATGAAGTCGCGTATACAAGCAGTCATATATTTCAAAGTACAATAGATACACATTTTTTAAAGCTGTATAGCAAATATTTTTGAGACTTTCATAAACTAGCTGGCTCACATTCAATTCTAAACGGTGTACTGGTGCACTGTTAGCAACCTAAAAGCTAGGTTCCTCGACCTCGAGAATTGAAAGTGTTCGCAAATGTGATACAAATCGTTTACAGAATAGCTTACATGACAATGATAAAGTTTTTCGCTTCCATTCACATTATTCGTAAAATTTACATAAATGCTGGTTGCTTTCCGTTGCTGCTTTCCATCAAATGACGACTTTAATAGAAATATCAATACAACTTTTAACAATTATCCCATCTTCATCTTCATTTTCTACAAACCCAGCTCAAATGTATCCAACAACACTTTATAGTGAACATCCTGTAATCCCTTTAAAAAGACGCACGTATGCAAACCGGCCTTTGCAAATAAATGTCACTTACTCCCCGTGGACCCTGCGAAGCAAGCGTTAGAAACTGTATCCATGTAAAGTATGCGCTTTTATTTATTTTAAGGGCTATACAAGTGATTTTTCGCGAAACATTCTTGTAGGCTACGATCAGTCTTAATTTGCATATGTTTCAGCTTTGAGATACATTTCACTATCTTCAGTGTCCATGACCTTACATTATTCTTCAGTTTTTGTCAGTCTCACACCTTCCAAAAATTTAAAATGCACATTGACGATGGTCAGCACTCTTTTATATTATGTACAGATGACAGGTAATGAAACATCTGCTTAATAGTTAATTACATAGGGGATGTAGAAATCCCTTGTTTTCAGTTTTTTGTAATTGTCATTACGTCATCAAGTGTGCAGATAAAAATGAAATCTTGGAATAGGTTTTGGGGGTTGGATAAAGAAGAGAATTGAAGAGTCATAACACATTATAAGTTTTTAAGTTCGGATCCCAGGATGAAGTTAACTTTTATGATACCAAAATCTTAAGTTTGGACACATTCGAATCTATAGTTTCGATATATAGTCACAAATTTGTCGTGCTTGTGCTTCATTTTCATCCAGGGAGGTGTTATTAGAAAACCTCCCTGGTTCATCAACCAGTCAACGAAGGCATTAACGTGGACCCATCCTCCGTTCCTTTCTATTTTCACCAATGAGATGGCGTTGTATTCTCTTGTCCTTACCAATAACGTCTTTAGACGGGTTAATTGACGTATATAGATACCCCAAAAATTGCATAACTTGAAACGTCAACTTGGGCTGGGTCAAAGCCTAAGTGATACCTTAAGTCTATTTGATCGGCAGCTTTCCGCTTATACATCATCTCGAAATTGCTCAGATATTACCAACTTATAATAGCCAATTTGCAGAAAAAACACATTTCAGCGAGCGGACTACCGTGGTTTTTTATCGCCACAATAAACGAGTTTGAAATTTACATCTGTTAATGCGTTTTGGACCTTTTTGTTCATGTCAACTGATAGCCAAACATCTGAGCGCCGGGCCGAACATAGGACAGGTCTACTATTTTACGTGTGCTCGCCTCCCGTCATCAAATGTATACACACGTAAAAGTGTTACCCTTTCCACTTTGACCAATAACTCAATATTGCTCCATGAGGAAACTTCGAACTTTCGGACTGGTCTACTACGCGCATATTTAAGGTTTAATTATGAGTATTCGGGTAAATGGCGAAACGGTTTACTTAGTATATCTGATCTTGTCAGTGGCGAAGCCCCCCCCCCCCCGACCCAACCTAGCGATGCAAAAACACCTAAAGTAGCGATTTAATCTCTCTATCCTCGGACCTCCAACCCCCCCCCCCCGACACCAAGCCCCTTCCCCATGACACAATCCTGATACGCGCCTGGACCTTGTGACTCATTCGGAAGTGCTGGATTTCCCATCTTGTCTATTCTGTTGCACATTTTCTTCAGTTTCAATTACTGTTTCATACTGCCAAAGATCGATCAAACTACTGTCCCTATGAAGTGACGTTGCCCCGAAATTTACTTAGCACCCAAAACGAGTCTCTCATTCATAACCCAGTTAAAAATATTCCAGTTACAATTTCTGAGGATCTCATGGGAACGAGATCAAGTCCTCATCAAAACGCCTTCAAACAAACCCCACTCTCATACGCATTCAGTTTATAACTCAAGACATTTGCTCACGGGGTCCATTTTTGAGAGGAGGAGGTTAAATCAGTTTTACCTAATGACAAAGTTTCAATCTAGTTGTTGCCAGAACTTTTCAATGATGGATTGGTTGTTTGATAAACAGTTACCACTTGATCAAACCACTGTGAAACTTTAAGCAACCTTTTTTCAAGGGGATAAAAACTTGGTGTGATGTTTTGAATCACTGTCCTGAGAAGGAATGTACAATATTCCGATTAATATTGTATATCAAGAAATATGGAATGTTTTTTTAAAGGCGAAAGACCTGACATTAAAGAGATTGTTAGAATGAGATAGTTCGCAGGAGTCGGTAATAAATTAGGAGAGGTATAGTTAAACTGGATATAAAACAACGAACCTCCGAAAGGCCTTCAAACAAACCCCAATCTCATAGGTTGTTGCAACTCAAGACATAGGCTCACTGGGTCCATTTTTCTTGGGTTAAATCAGTTTGGCCACAATAACAAATTTTCTTCCTATTTGCCAAAATTTTTCGCAATGTTGGATTGGTTGTTTGGTAAAAATTTACCACTTGACTTAATCACTGTGAAACTCTTACCTTCCCTTTTTATGGGAGTGAAAAACTGGTTTGACTGAGTAAGATGTTGTTCTAGACCATTGTCCTGAGAAGTCGATGTACATAGCCTGAAGGTTTTCTTATTCATTTCAGAATATTGGATTAGGTGAACGTTCTTAGATGCAATTTTGGTACAAAATATTTGGTAAATATGGTGTTGGAAGGTCTACACAATTTGACATCTTTACACGGCGCACAAGGAAGAAAGTTTCGTCCTTGAACTGGACCCTCAAGTGGACCCTCAAGTGGACCCTCAAGTGGACCCTCAAGTGGACCCTCAAGTGGACCCTCAAGTGGACCCTCAAGTGATTAGAACTTATGACCAGGGAGCTTCCAGCTCCCTGTTCTGACTTGAAGCCGACTGGGTCATACCGATTACTTAAAAAAAATGGAACCTCATCTTAAAGTCCTTACAGGGTGTTCATCTTAACGATGAATAGGGACAACAAGCCAGTGAGATACTTAAGCCGTTTGGTTATAATCTGAGCCACAAAAACCCTTCAAACTAAATCCTCGAATTGGATGGTAGGGGGTGAGTGCATGTTTTCATAATAGCCTTCATCATAGATTTGGCCATCTCGTCATCATCTTTTAATATAGAATAAAAGTATGGATCACAATTCTTATGACTTAGGCTTACCTATCAATTATACATGTTTTGCGGACGAATTTTAAAAACTGTATTCTTTACCTTGAAGCTACCCCCACCCATAAACAACAAGAATAACATTCACAATTACAATAATAATAATTGGTAACGAATCTCCGTTCTCGTACAGGTTGCTTATTTTACTTTTAATGTAACTTTAGAGAAGGGTTTAAGGTTACAACAGGATTTTGTGTTTTAGAGGGGTACTTATTCTGAAAATTTCGGTGAAATTTGCTTTGAAATCCGATGTGTGGTTCCCAAGATATGAGCACGTAAAGTTTTCACATTTTCAACAAAAAGTGAACTTGAAGCAAGCACATATGACATCACATCCCCACATTAATGGGCAGTCTTTCGTTTTTCTTTAAACTTTATACTGGATTTTCTCCTCAACAATCTCATATTATTAAAATGTAATTACATATCTGACATGAGAATTTAACAAACTTTGCATCCCCCGCAGGGAGGTCATACTCCTATTAACTTCAAGGTCAACACAAAAGTCTGATAAAACAGAGGGAAACAAAGCATTTCTTGCCAATGTGAGGAAGTGATATAAGCTCTGCTGCCCTCAAACTCACTGTTGAACACAAATCTCCTGACTTCATTTACATCATATCTCAAGAAATACGTGTCCGATTTGAATGGAACTTTTACCACACTGTGTAGATTTTGTTCCTCTTTCACATATGAAAATTAATTTTTTGCTTAACTTTCCCCTTTAAATACATTGCTTTCTTCTCTCAAAATCACCTTCATCACCCTTACTTGCATCTATGAGATACCTTTCTCGTTCCGTTTCCCTCCACTACTCTCATAAAGTCAAGTCTCCAAGTCGACTTCTTTGGTCAGTCACTTGGTTTAATAAACGTTTTCTCTTCCTTGTTTGTTTTATTAAGTCCTTTAAAAATAACCGTCCCTGGTCTAGTTTCATTAATTCATGACATGTTGAATAAAACGTAATACAGTACAAACCACTGTCGCAATATAAGAACGTGATGAACTTACGTGAAGTCAAATTGTAAATTATCCCTTAGAGAGCACACTTATACCCAAAGACTTGCTACTTTAGCTCCCTTAGGTTCTTTAGGTACCCGGAGACATCTGTACAGTTACCGTCAAGTGTCTTCTTGTAGTAAGGTCAATGTATAGTTAATGAAAACAGTGCAAACTGATATATGTTTTTAAACAAGCACAAGTTCTTGTTTAAGGTGGAATTTCACACCTTCTCCTTCATCCAGTCCATGTTGGATTTCACACTTCAGCTTAGCACTAAAATTAGTTCTGAACGAGAGAACAGATTCAGTGACGTTAGTTGTTTTGATGATACAGTTTGAACTTTGTTTGGCATAACGTTAAAAATAAAAGTTTTGAAAGACATTTTTACCCATCGTTATTTCAAGTTAATCGATTTAAAAATTGGGAAAAAATTAAGCTATTATTTCTGTAAATTTCCAAAGGGGAAAATGATGACAATTCATTTCTTTTTCATTTGGATTAAATTGCTTGTTTTTGTTGATAAGTTTACCAAAAAATTGCCCTTTGTTGTGTGTGATGCTAACCCTTAAGAAAAGTTGATAATTTTTCTACAACCAAAATGAAATTTCACAAATGCTTAAAGCTACTACGTCACTAACGTTACTAATGCAGCTATTTTGAAATCTCAGTTCGATTCCGTCACATTTGTTTTCTCATTCGAAAACGTCTATACCCTTCTATTCTTTCTTCCCGTTCCCGCTTAAGTCATATTTAAAATAATAAATAATTTAAAATGTGTTTCTTTTTCTCATTAGAGTTCCAATAAGAGAACCACTGGGAAACAATATCGACATGGATATTCTCTACCTTCATACCGTCGTAGCTGACGCACATCAAGAGATGTATGTACCTTACGGCGAACAGCCAAAAGCCAATATCTAGGCTATATTAGCCGTTTCTACGCCAAAGTACAGGCTATTGAAAGGTCAGGCTTACCCCAATTATAGTTCCTTGTGTCTGTATTTCGTCTTTATTGGCGGAAATATGTAAACCCCTTTTGACCTAAAAAGATCCCTTTTTGTCAATAGTGCGAGAGATCCGAGTTCTCACGGGGACAAGATTATGACGCCAATATGCCCACATTGGTGACTTTTAAAAGGCACGCAATCACGATGTGATCTTAAATTGAAAACTGAACTAAGAAAGCCCAAAGAAACTAGGGTGATGTTAGCTATATTAGGAGAGAAAGCATTTCCACCGGATTGAAGATGCCCTCCTATGGTTACTCGCCTCATCTAACAATGTATAGCTTTAGAATCATATTTAAAATCAATTCTTTCGCTCGCAATGAACTGCATAATTCGTTCCAAATTTATTTTCCACCTCGCATATGCTGCAATGGTCTCCTGTACAATCAAGGTAGCCAGAAGATCTTTGCTGAGGTCTATATTTCGCCAGGGGCCGTGTTTATTGGATCACATAATTCATTGTAGGTAGCACAACCATATAAGCGAGGTTTAATTATCAAGTAATTCCTACGAGAGACGCCGAGTGAGAAATTCATTCCTGAGTAAAAAAAAAATTAACTTTAGAAAATATTCCCGAAATTGGATTATCGTCTTTTGTTTTGTTCACACGTATAGGGTGCAACGAATTTGTCATGTTCAATTTTAAAATCAGATATATTTCAGTTTACAGGTTAATGATTAATCTCCCAGTTCGATCCGAATAAACGTTTCAAGGAAAGTGAGTATGATATATGTGATTAAAATCATCTTGAATCGGATGCTCTTTTCTTGTATTTTATGTAAGCTAAATGTAGTTGTTTCACCTATCAGACATTTTTAACGCTTTAACGTTAAAATAATGTTGAAATAAAATTCAGTTTTTTTACTTCAATATAAGCCCAAAAACTAAAAAGCTTACGAACATTTGTGCGAGTTTCATGACACCATAATGGAGGTTTTCCCATTGCATTTAAAGGGGATCACACTGTATTTTCATGAACTGCCTTACATGTAAGTGTTTTGCAGTGACGTCGTCGAGTCCTAAGCTTTTACAAGTCACGGATCCGGCAATTTTCAACTTTCAAAGACTCGAGTCCCTGCGCTTTCTCAAGGGGGAAAAATGAACATTCTATCAGCCGAGTCAACCAGATTTTGAAGTTACGAGTTCGAGTCCAGACTCGAATACAGCCCTGGTGTTTTGCTCCCCATAAGAGAATTTTGTCCATTGAAAGTGGACGTAACGACTTGGCCGAATTTACAACAGTAGGAAACCGCAGACAACGTGGACATCACTGGACCGTGTAATCTGCAACAATTTTCCTTTATGTTAGTTGTATTACAAACAAGGACTTCAAAGACGGGACAAGTTTGTTCAAATTTCAAGGCAGTGAATTCTCTAACGCAAAAAACCATTTGTTGAAACGTGACAATATTAATACAGTAAGCCAAAAATATATTGCAAATTAGATTTTTAATGAAGCGATTGTTGAAAATATAGTGGTAAATCTAGGACCAAAAGCATTAGCGGTGACCGTCACTTAAGCACTCCCTTTCCAAGTAGGCTACTGACCTTGTGTAGAGCATGGGCAGAGACACCTTCCCTTTGTCAGTTTGTGAGAAAACATTATTTGTGCTGGAAGACTAGAGTATGATTCTGTTTTTAGCAATGTTCCAGAGAGCTGATAATGAAGTTATTTTCTATGCTTTGGCATACCATCAATCTAAGACTGGTGTGCGGAGTAACCAGCACTACCAACTTGATAAGGCCTAAGAGTAGAATTTAACCCCCCCCCCCCCAAAAAAAAAAAAAAAATAATAATATTTCATTCAAGCTTCTTTGATTTAAAATAATTTGTACCTGCTTATTTAACTTTTCCGTTTTGTTTGTCATTTCTCCTTCGGACAAGTTTTCAGGCTTCCTTCTTTATCATTTACAGTGAACACACATATCATTTGCCTGTATGCATATGATTTTCTGCATTTGTTTTTTGCCTCTAAGCTGTAGTTTAGCAATTGCTAAGACGTATACATAATGGAGGGGTGATTTTGTATTGCTTCTATACTAGTAGTGTGAGCATGTTCGTGAAATTGATCATTAGCGCGAGAAAGGTTAGAGTGCAGTGATTTTACACACAAAAACTACCACTGATGATTTAAAAAGAAAATAAATCTGCAATTTGAGTCATTTGATAGCCCTGCTTCAAGCGGAAATAGATATGGGTCATGGTGTGACATGCTTTCATATAAAAATCAGTAAATAGTATATGAGCACCGGAGGTGTAGGTTTATCACGTCACATTGCGAAAGAATAGGACCGATGCTCGCTGTTTAAGAAAAAAAAATCCTATCTGGCCAACGATTGCACTAATCCCTAAACTAATCCCTAACCATAACAACGAATAAAATTGAATGAATAGCAACGGCCAATCAAGAAATTCCTTGCCAAGCAATGTAGTTATGTAGCGCGGTCTCTTTTTCTTAGCCACGCCCATGAACGGATGAAAGTTCTTAAGCCTGCACTTTCTGTACCTACTATATGGAACGCAAATTGTGGATATAAGGACATAGTAACTGAAATACTCCAGAGATGCAAATTGTTTGTATATGAAAGAGATTTTTAACAGCCATTTTAACTTGCTCGGTTTTTATAGTGAGACAATCCTGATTTCTTCTAACCTTTAAGGGCGTCAATGGTGATCGTCAGTCGGCCTGGAACTTTGATGCAAACATTACGAGGCATCAAAATGTGCAGTTCTAATTGAACGTGTCACGATGTGTGTAAAACTATGTCATCCAGCTTAAAGGCAAATTAGACATAATTCGAGGAATTAAACTGGCACGCGACTTCAATAAAGCAGATTGTCTACCATTGGACTGAAATACCTTACAGTTACCGGTAATATTAGTAAGTAGAAGGAGATGTTGTGCACTAGATAGGTTTTATACAAGAATCTTTGCAAAGATTAGAGAAAAGAAAGTAAGGAGTACCAATCTTCAAGGAAAGATTTTTGTCAGTGAGTATGTCCTGTAGACGATCCTTTACCGGTGGGAATCAGTTTGTCGATTTTACGCATTCTTTCCATAACAACAAACAAGTAAAGATTTTACGATATACAACTAGTCGGTAACAAAAAGTAGACAGAAACCACGTCACTATGCAAGAAACGCAGTGTGTGACTGTTTTATATTCCGATTAATATTGTCTATCGAGAAATATGGAATGTTCGTCAAAGGCGAAAGACCTGACATAAAAGAGATTGTTAGAAAGAGATAGTTCGCAGGAGTCGGTAATAAATTAAGAGAGGTATAGTTAAACTGGATATAAAACCAATAGTGAGTTAATGCAGATTCTGCATCCTTCCGGTAACACACTGTGGGGATTGAATGAATTTCATTAAAATTTATTGTACGAACTATGATTGCTTTTAATCAGATACTATCTAATGAAAGCTCAAGTTACCATGGCTGTCTCCCATAAGAAATCTGATATATCCTTATTTATGCATCATTTGTCAAATCGTAGTGAGACGGTTTAACGATGGGGTAAATCAAGTGCATTAGTCAAAACACTACAAATGCAAGTCAGAAAGGGGCTGAAAATTTCTTGGAAAGGCTACTTTTCTCAAAAAGAAAATGAAAACAAGATAAGACGATACTCTACAGATGAAGCAAAAGAATTGTAAATCATAAAACATTCAAGGTGATAGATCTCATTGCAACAGGACCCCTTCCTTCCCCTACTTACCTTTCACTAAAATTTCAAAATGCTTTTTTTAGGGCAAAAACGTTTGTTTAGAAAGAAGTATAGGGTTAAATAAGGTTTTAATGCGAGCTTCAAGGACATGGGCAGTCAGCCAAATTTGAATGAGTCTAGTTGCCTATCCTGTTTCGGGAATAACTGTTGGGAATTACGTGACATAATTTCCCTACCTGGAATTTGAAAATTCTGAGAATTTTTTCCAGATATTTAGTTTTCCCTGGATGCTTATTATTAAACCTTATATATCATGAAAGATACTCATAAGAGGAATAAGTTGAAAGGTGTAAGGTTATTTTTTGTCCCAAGATACGTTTGGGCGACTGTTTTTGTCCTTTAGAGCCAATGGGATAATGAAATTTGACTTGAAGTTTTCCCGGGAAATTTGCTAGGATGTTAACCTTTAGGAAAAGATCCGTTACATAAATGCTGTAAACTGAGCTTGTTCTTTGTCCTTGACATGTATGCTGCTGTTTATGTAGACAGAGTCATGGCCATGGGCTGGTGAAGGGTGGGGCACCGGAGAAGATATAATGCTATCTCCGGTTAACTGCCAAGTCTGTATAAATTATGGTTTAAAGCAACCAAACGATTACTTCTATCTTTGAACGATCCACCCTTGTCAGCCCACCTGGGGCCATTGAGAGGGGTTTTAAAAGAGGATGTCAACGTTTTTTACTTTTTTTCTAAATGAGGTGGCTAAGGTACTAATTAGGGCTTTTGAGGGTTATCCAAGATAAAAAAAGATACTTAAACCATGTGGCTTAGATATTTATCACGACTATCGCGTTAACTTATAGGGGTAATCTAATACCAAAAGTTATGGTTAAGGGATGCAGAGCAATCCCTGACTGAGCACTTTCATTCAGGTATTGCATGTAGACATTTTAATTCTCCAACAAAACGTATCCACCAATCAGAAGGCGAGTCTTCTACCTGTTGGTTCCTAAAATAGTTTTCAACATTTGTATGTGAATTTCTCCCGAAATTGTGACGGCGAGGACGAAGATTGTGGTATAACCTTAGAATGCCTAAGGAACCCCAGTAGATGCAGGTCTGACAGACCTCTATGTAAGCATCTTCTTCACAATCTTTGCGAAACCCCTGCTACCTTGCAAGGCGTCTAAAATTTAGACGTCTATGGGCAAAATCGAGGTAACATTTGGCCACACTCACCCTCTTTTTTCCCTTAGTCGGTGCCATACAGTGCCTAGGGATGTAAACCGTAGCATTTGCAAGGGAAGCCCACTTAAATCTTGCTTCAGAATTCTCGGGTGATTTGGGGAACATATTTACAGAAAGCTATAAAATTTCACCATCCGCTATTCGTTCGAAAGACAACTCACAGTAGCCTTTGTAGACAAAAGATGAAACAGTACATGCTGGCCCATGTAAGCTCTAATTTCAACATAAGTGTCTTGGCATGAAAAGCTCTGTTAAATATACTTTTCCAATAATGGTCGTACAAACGGCGGTGCAAACTGTAACCATTGCGTGACACTTGTAACGAAATTTTCATTAGAAACCTTTTGTTATCATGAAAGAAAAGTTGTATGAAGACTCTTCATCGAAACACTTGCATTTTCCTGGAAAGCGTTTGGTAATAACAACGGTTGCTTGGTTATCCGGTAAAACTTACAAATATCATTAAATAGGACTTCCATACAAAGGGAAAGAGGCATATTCTACGCTTTTAGGTAAACACATTTATCAACCTATATATACACATCAACAGCGGAAAGCGGTGTAGCCACGGGGTGGTTTTGGGCGTTAGAACCCCATGACCCTTCTTTAGACTTTTCCCTCCTGTCGTGCCCCCAACCCCCCATGACACAATCCTGGCTACGCCAATGCACACCAATAATCAAAAAGCTGAAAAAAGGTATGATATAAGTGAATACTTTTGAGAGACTATCGATAACAAATACGTCAATCAGAGTGAAAATCATCCTTAAAGGACAAAACCAAAATTAAAGTTGTTGGAGGATTTGCGAAAAATTGATAGAGTAATCGAACAAGTTATGAAAAAAGAAAAAGAAACATTGTAAAACATCTCCTCATTCTTGACTATGAGTATCATCCCCCCTCCTCTCCGAAATAAGTTAAAGGAATAGAAAGGAAGTTCAATCTTTGCTTTGTTATCTTATGTAATAGGTGCAGTAGAAAGGAGAATTCTAAGAATAGGACATTACCCTAAATTGTCAGTATTGACCATAATCACGACTCTTGACAGAGGATAACATTAATTATAGAAGCTTCTGCTTAGCTTGTTGAAGGACCAAACTATTGGCTTAGTTGATGAAGGACTCGAAGTTTCTTTTATTGGGGTTGTTCCAGGAAAAGGTTCCAAGGGACAGAAAAAAACTCCACTGTAATGTATAGGATGCTGAAATGTTAAAAATAGATGAACGGCAAGAAAAGTTCTTCTTTAAGTATTGTCATCGCTGATTATTTAGCGAATTGTTAACCTTTTTAATCATAATTTCTTCGAAGAAGTCAGCGAAATGTTGATTAATTTTACGCTTCTGGAAAGGCAATATAGCATATTACTATTGGAACTTCGAATTGATATCCTTTGCTTCCTGTAAGAGCAAAATGAAATGTAAGGCATCTAAGATGAATTTCGAAATGGAAACCTAGAAAATTAGAAGGGAGTAATATGATGGTAAGCCTTAACCTACATAAATAGAGGTCTTAGAACCCCCTAACGCGACGTGGCCTATCTTCCTAATCTAAAGTTTCCACCGGGGAATTCAAAACAGTTATAGTTACTACAGCTCATAAATCTAGTAGCAACGTAGCTTTAAATCATTTCCCTGATATTCTTCGATTTTTCATAGATCTAGTACAATAATTGATAAGTTCTTATCGATAGTGGTAAAGACAGTTTTCTAGTTCTTTCACATTCTTTTCGTCTTTCTTCACGTCTTTTCTCCAACAATACAACTGTTTGTAACGTTGTAACAGTTTTGGTTTGAATATATGCCCTTATATTTCCATCGAGGAGGGTTCATTGATTCGAAAGAAATTTGTGATGTAATACAAACAAAAAATAAAAAAATGAATAAGATGGCATCGTCATATAGTACCATAAGTTTGCTTCAGATTAACTTAGATATCAATTACACAAAAACGAAGCAACTTTGACTTATTCCGGAAAGACTTCGCAAATATATGACTGCAACTCCAATACTAAGTATTGCACCATTCAACTGAACCTATTGGTAGGTAATTCTTTGTAACGGGATATTGGTCTGCGTAACATAACATGCAGCTTATCACTCAGACACATGAAGCCATCCGTATAGACTACGCACTATGAAACTCGTTGATTTATCCGTGATTTACCTTTTCTTCGGAATCTAGGGCATTTCCAATTGGAAGCTGATCGTTTGCATTCTCAGACAAAAATCATAATCATGCAATGCCTCCATTTTGAGATTACCCAAGAGGCGTCAGGAGGACCACGTTGGTCCCATGGTATCACCATTAAAGGAGTCCCATCTGCAGACAAAGTATCACCAAAAACCGTAATTGCTTAACTTTTAAACAGTTCAATTTTTGGCCAAGCTCACCAATCCCTTGACAAACATAAGATCGTAAAACCTATACCTTATAGGAGGCCTATATCGATGTCATGGACTTCATTCGACTCCTTCTGCGGGAACTGAAAACAGTGTTTCTATACGAGTCGAAAATAAAGAACACGTTCGACGACTTGATCTTGCACTTGATCTCACACCACCTCACCGGTGGTGCATCGAGAACGAACAGCAAACAAGATGGCGGAGATATCTTCTCTTGGAAGGAATGTCAGGAAATATCAGCAACACAATGATTCGTCTTAAGCACAACATGTACCCAAGAGGAATAATTTAATAGCACAACAGTCTTCAGGAAATATTATGACAATTCATTGAAGTAAGTGGTGAAACACATGGTAAGGCGGCACGTTAGGCCGACATATGAAACGTTTAGCCATGTAAACTATACCTGATGGTGTTCGACACTGCATCTGGGGTTCCCATGTCCTCAGCATGTTCCGGAGCAGTCAAGAAAAGGGTGACGAATAGAGTCATTGTGTCATAATTAAAGTGCCCCGTACAGAGACAAACTGTCGTTTAAGGCGGTAATTCCTGAAAATATAATCAGTTCAAAATTTTGACAAAGCCCGCAATTGCCTTGCCGAAGGTGGCATCATAAAGTATGCCCCTAAAAAGCAAAAATTTTCTCAAGGGTAGGTTAACCGCCTTCATTCAAATGATACACCTTCCTATATGACAAACAAAATATTGTTAATTCTTTTTTAAGAGTGACAATTTTGAACAAATGATAAATTCCAAACTTTTACCAAGCCAGACTGATTTTGAATCCGGTTGCGACGATATCAAGCTGCTAATGGTTATTGATAGACCCCTCCCCTATCCAACATTTCCACGATAGGTGACAAAGTATGGGTACAACTCCGATATAAAGTACCAGTAACGCATTTGCGCACAGGAACCCATACAACGTCCTTCTGGAGTGTTCATCAAGGGAGCTATTACGACGCATCTTCTGAATTCTGGGGGCAGTGAATTTTGACTGGAATCTAAAGGATTCTACCTTGGTTGAACTCACCATGGTCGTAATTCCATGGTCTCACCTGCGCAAGTACCTAACAACACCGGGTGTGAACCTGTGTTTACAATAGGGCAAACTTGCAGGTTAACTCTGGGTTTTCCGGTCTGTGTTCTCATGTACTCCGAGTTAGATTGATCGACCACTTACTGTAAAATGTTAGAAAATACGGCTCAGTAGTGCCGTAAATCCCTGTGTCTTTAATTGATTACCTCAAACACGATGTTTAAAGCCGGAGGAACCTGAGGTGGATCGAAATTGAAACACCGATTCCGAGTAAACCCTCCTTCTCACGTTATTCGGTCTCGTAGTCACACGGTGTTAACTCGCGTGTGGGACACGTGATGTCACAGCACATATTGTTACAGATTGTTACAAGTTAATGTGATATCTCCAAAGAGAACAGAGTCATTTAAAACTCCATCGAAAGGACAGTGTAAGATCTTCTTTTCGTCCCGGCTTCGCGACTAGCTCGATGAAAAGCTGAATCACCTTTTATTGATTTCCTAAAATTTCACAACACTGGTGTCCTGGAGAAGTAAGTTTGTCGCTTAGAGCAACCCCCTCCCCCCCCCCCTTTACGAACGCAAATACACAAAGCAAGTCTGGACAAAAAGAGCGTTGAGGAAATTAGCATGGCAACTTTATGCTTCATTTACTTGTCTCACCAACCCCGATTGACAATGGCTTTTCTTCAAATAGTCCCTATAACACTATTTTAACTTTTGAATGATATGTTCACAGGGTTTGGGGACAAACCAGGAAATATATGGTTTTCATTCAAACCAGTGATCTCTCATTGTTTTTAACCACCCTAGAGCATTTTCTTTGAAACACAAAGACTCAAATACAGTTAATTGAAAACCAATTCTATGCTTTTGGAATGTAGCTTAACATTTTCAGCTTTTGAAAGTTTATATTGTCTCAGTGATTGTCAACTGGAAAAGTAGGTAAGCTTAAAATTTATTAGTGCATGAGAGCCGCGAGGTCCTTGAGCTGCACTCCATCGAGTTGACGGAAGACAACGGAACATTTCAAAAATATTCTTCTTTGGTTGTTGTTTCTAGTTACATCTTAACGTTATTTTCTATAGGTGCGCTTCAGATTTTCTTCCCTGACCTACCTCTAATTGAAAACGGCGGAATGAATTGCACCTTATATGAAAAAGACAATTTTTCTTTTTAATTTGATGTTTTTATTTCAGCGTGGTTTCCTCGCCCTTTGTGAGTTGGGAGGTAAGAGTGAAGTCCTTGTAATGACTTATTTTGCCTATACCAAAACCATTCAAGCTACAGTCACCTTTAAAGACTATAGGCCTATTTACACATCTCCCTGGCATTCCTTTGGTGCCACCTCGAGCCCCTCATACATTGTCTACTTAAGTTCCGGTCCGAATCCCTGTTTCTCCTATGGGTTATTACAGATGGACACATTGGTTCGTATATAATTTCTGAATCCAATTTTCCTGTTAGCCTTTATTGAATTAATTCTTCTACCCGATGGTCAGAATATAGCGGCCTATGCGGATCATTCAAATCTAACTCTTCTTCCCATTTACTCATGACTATATCCTCTACCCTTCATAACATCATAAGACCCCCAAAACTGTCCAGTAAAGAGTAATCTTTCAACCGATTTTAAGATTTTTTAATCTTCATATGGTATAAAGTTAATATCCAAATATTTCTATGGTATGCCTCTGGTCCTCTCCTGTAGATTTGGGGGCTACCTCAGATATTTAAAAAAACACACGGTAAAAGTAAGTCTCTGCATGAGATTGGAATTTTTTGTACTTTGCATATGTTTAGTTTTTTTAGTTTGCTTTTTCTTGAAACAACTTTCGTATTTCCGTAGATGACTAACATCAAAACTTCATCTGGTTTTGATTTAAGATGTTCATAAATGTTGCCTGATGGGGAAAGAGCAGAGGGCAAGAACACGCTAACTTTTAAATGTCATCGATCACTTGAAGTCCACTCAAGTTCACTTCTTTAACATTTTTGGTATAAAAGAGGGGTAACTTCAGTATCGTTGAACGTCAGTGAAACATCCAGCCAAAAAAAGCGGAAAATTTCTCCCTTACCAATCACATCGAACCCGTTGTCCAATCATTTCACGAGCACAACGACGGATTAATAGGGAAATCAAGTCCGTAGCCAGACAAGATACCAAAGCTGGTTTTACATAGCTTCTTGGGGACACATTTATCCACAAGGCCTTTTTTTTTGAAATTATATCTCTGGCAACTTGAACATTTCCAGGGTGAAATTTTTTGGGCTAGCATCCCCCGCACCCATGGTTACGAGTATAGAAAAAAATCATGTCCATGTCTTTAGCATACTGAGGTGAAAACTTGGATTTTATCTTCTTTTATATCCTTAACCTTACACCCCGAACCCGGCGGTTAGCTCCCCACCATAGGTTGCAAATAAAGGTACACAGCTTGAAAACGTTATTGATATGATATTTGTAAGAGACTTAATTACCTCAAAAGTGTCACGTTCATCCAGTGCGCATACAAACTTCTTTCCATGTTTTTACATGTCGTGACGTATTGAAGTAAAACTTGGCTTTCATCCCAGCACATAAGGTGTACGGGCTGTTGGAGAAATTCTGACATGTCATTCGATTGCTATCGATTGGATCGATTTTGTATGTTAGACTACTGACTTGAGATGTGTGAGAAAGTTGTTCGGACAAGAGCTGACCTTTTGTATACTTGGACAAAATTGTAGTTACTGACCTGCCAGTGGTATTTTGAAGCGTTCTTTGAAGGTCGTCCCTTCACATTTTAAGGAAGGCATTGGTAATTTCCAAATTAATTTTTGAGTTTTCTTAACTAATGCTTTTTTGAAAAGGGGCATAGAGTTCTCTATCATTACCCCGTAAATACGATCTGTGATTGCCGGAACATCTAGAACATCATCGCGGTCGTATTGCATACCGCCCCGCATTTTCCGCCCTCCATGTATCGATAAAATTGTTAATCCGAGTGGGGTTGTATTATTGGTGTTGTGGTAAAAAAAATCATGTCAGCGAGAAATCTAAAGAATGTCTCCTCTGATACAGCAGAAGTTGGTTATCAGAAAAATAGAAGATGCAAGGCTTTCATATGTTAAGTTAAGCAAGCGTTTAAGGGGTGTGGTGGTAAACTTTCCTCGCCTTAGTCCCCTTTTGCATCACATCAACAATACCAAATACGCAATAGTTGGGGTAATTTAATTCTGCGAGATCATTCAAGATGTTCATCTCCCCCACAGATGTCTCTTTCCATCCTGTTAAGGTGAATAAGAGAGTTAATGAGGCGAAGGTTGAACTAGCAAGCATGTAATTTTCTATCTCAGATTACACACAAAGTGCAATGTAATAATTATTATCAATAGTCAGTAAGTTGAAGCTATTCTACAACCCTATAACTTTTTGGACTATTTCAAGACTAGAGTAGATAATGTAACTTTGCCAGTGACCACGTATCTACCGTTGATGTACTCTCACACTGCTGTCGACAGGGAACGGACGAACTGTAAACCAACCCATCAGAAAACTTAGTGCATGGATTAGTGCCACATGAGCTACCTCACTCTGTGTGGGTCGCATTTATACAGATTAAGTTAATAGCGCAGAAGTATCCAGCTTGTGCAAAGATCAATTAATTAAAAGAGTTAAACAGATCACAATATATGCCACCCTGCCAATAAGGAATGTTCAAGGCTACATCACGGGCAAGTTTTAATTTAAAAACAACATATCAAATTTCCATTTCTGTTTAAGTTCCGTCCACTCTTCTTCTTTTCCTAGTAACTAACCACAAGCAGCGTCGTGGATTCAGATAACAGATGCGGCTATAACTATTACATCTAAATCTTAAATTTAAACCTTTGGGTGGAGAGTTTATTTCATGTTATTCAAAGTCTTTCTTCTATGGAACGCCCATTGAGCAACTCCTTATTGATAGAATAACATAACAGTGAGGATTAGGCGGGTATACCTGTAGAGTGACTGGAATCCCATTGGGAGGAGGAAACAGTTGGGATATCCGCTTACGTCTTTCTATCACGTAACTACTATGTTAACCCAACAGCTTCTTAGTTTCAATGTTACGTTTGACTACCATAGCAACAACCACCCAAGTCTACACTAACGGACGAGAGGGTTCGATATCCCTAGTTACCATCCCTGGGTATTATGAAGGCTACTGCAAGTATTTTAAACCACGGAGACTGAGCCCTAAGTTATGTGGCTGACATATTCTGATCCCGATGTTTGAATTTGTACAAATGTCTTTAACTGAATTGATTAAACTGACTCCATCGTTTCACATATCAGTTTATCAAACACTATTTAGGCTTTTATTGTGTATATAAGTTTTTTACCCCATCTTCGAGATCTGGACGAAGTTTTTAGTCTTAATCATTATTTTCGAACGAAGAGTGTTCCAAAGTTGCCATGGTATGCTACTGCCGTGTTCTTTAGTGTTCATTCAAGTACATGCATGTTAAAGTAAAGCTTCTTTACTTAGTTATTCAGTTCTAAGTGGCTTTGCACCTATAGTAGAACGTGGAAGTCAAACTTCTTGCTTCTGTAATTTCGCTTTCATGGAATTAATACAGTGTATTCACAAAGCAAATGGACTTCCAAGTTAAAGTCCGGCAGTCTATGATCCAATGCAGACAAAAGTTTTTAATCAACCCTAAACTTCTAAAAGGAGTTAAGACAATAAATTGTCATTAGACTAAATAGAAAACCGCGAAACAGACTTGTTATTGTTAGAGCATTAACAGAATAGCATATGCACAGTTTTAAAAATATAAAGGGTGAAGTTTCACTGGTTGGAATGGTGAAGGTAACAAAGTAAACTCCAAAAGAGCGGAACCTTACACCAAGAAGAGTGAAATTCACTACAAAAGAGCAAAGTTTCACTTGATGGATGCTGACATGGCCCGCTCTTCAAAAAGAGTAATCCCTGCAGGCTCTCGTTAAAGTTTGAGTTTTCATTCTTCGTGGATGGAATTTTACACTTCTAGGAGTGGATTTCTCTGTCCATGGAGTAAATTTCACACTCTAATGGAATGAAATCACACCTTTTACTCTGTAAAAGAATGGCTTAGTTCATTCTTTTGTTTTAGAGTGTACAGGCTGAAGGAGACCCGAAAGCCAAATAAATTTAGAGGCCAGATAAACTTAAGGAATCTTGAGGCAAAACATTGTTTCTACTAGCATGAGTATTGCTCCTCTTGATGGCTTGGCATATTGGTTTTCAGTTTGATAAGTATGGATTTGAACAGGATTTCTTTGAACCCACGGGTGCATCTCTTCAGCTACGCAGTTAGTTTGACTACCTCATGAAGTGGCATTTGTTGCCATTGCTTAGATTCCACCAAATTGACCGTGTTCCAATATGAATTGGAGCCAATGGTAGGCAACTACCGGTATATCTTAAAGAATGTGTTATCATTATGAATATTATTTGATTATTTTTTTCAATTTTTAAAGACTTATTACTTCAACGTGCATATGGACGCAGCTACAAATGCAGGCTTACTCTGGCATTAGGCAAGCAGTCTGCCACAATTTTAGAGGGCCCCCAGCTTTATTTCCATATGCGTAGACGCTCAGAGGTAGATTAGAAACATCTTACGGCCATCTGTTACCTGTTTCGTTATTTCCTCTCTTTCATGGTTTTCAAGTTGGTTAAAATTTTTAGTAGCAGTACATTTCACCTCTTACAAGTGAGCATGGTAAACCATTTGCTCCTTCTCGCTCTCGATCAAGAAATCAGATAGACGAAAAATTTGGAGCCTTTTTATCTTCGTTTCATACCATTTTATAGACTTTATCTGAACATACTTGTCATTGTTTACCATTTAAAATCAGGGGTGTCCAACCTATCAGCATTGGCCTACTTGTATATTTCGGGCTGATGGCGAGGGTTGGGCACCACTAGTCTGGTTCAAAAGGGAATGATTTCATTTAACCTGTCATACATCCCACGTATCTTACCTCCAAATCTTGGGCGAAGTCGTATGTCATAATTTGATGAATTATCCAATACATTTTGCAGAGCTATTGTTATATTTTTAATCCTTTCACTATTTTCGTATGCTGAAATTCCATTGTCTATTCTGTCAGCCCTGTTGAAAAAATGGGAAAGATATTTTTATTGTTTCCGATTATATCTATATAAAATAACAAATTGAACATTTGACATGAAAAAAATACAAATTTTATCCCAAGACTTGACACATTTCCACTGACTGATTACGAACTTTGAAAACACGACATAGTAACGAGAAATATTGGCAGCAATCCTTTGCTGTGTTATATACCAGGGATTGCAGGGAGTTGCTAGGAATTTCAAGAAGAATGTATCTCCTTCCTAAAAACTCCTTGTTTTTAGGTCCGTTAGTCCAAATTCGAAATGATCTCAATAAGGGGTTTAAAATGAATCCTAACATTTTTAAGGGTGCCCACAAAAAGATTTGGTTTACTTGCAGAGTAATTATGGACATCCATCAACAAAAAAGGGAACACAAAGAGTTTCAAATGAAACCGTTTGGATTCAAAGGGTACCTCGAAAATCTCAAAAAGTACCAAAGAAAACTTATTTTCAGGAAGGTTCTGAGATATCCACGCTCTGAATAACGTTCGTTATAGTTCACTATAATGTTGGGAATATAAAGAACCTAGTTCTGTAATTTGTAGCCTCATGGAATTGTTGGGCCCAGCGCGGAATTCACAAACCGAGATCAGTATACGACTTTCCCTTGCTTTAGTAAGTACGTGCATACAGTACTGAGACGTCTAGCCAAGTCGAACGAATGCAGGGATCCCATTGCTACCTTACGGCAGATTAAAATGCAAATGTTACACCAAAAACAACGAAGACCCAATTTACTGCACAAATACCAATATTTGAGATTCCCCCCTCCCCCTATGATATGGACGGATTAAAAAAGACTGGTTATGCGAAATTCCCATGACAACTCAAATTTTGAAATACCATACGTGTTGTTGGTGCGGGGTTTGTTCGTTTATCCTAACGATTTGTAGGATGTGCGCACGTGCATAGCCTTCAAACGAATTACCTAACTCGCTTATTTCCTTCCTCGGTAAACTACGACAAAATTATGATTACAGTTTAGCAAACATAAGCACATTTCAACTGGCGAACGTGCGTATGAGTAGTTTGTCTTTTTTTCTTCACGAGAAGAGCAACACACAAGTGATACCCGACCTGTGTAAAATTTAAATACAAATCTCCTTTTAAAGATCCTGTGATGAAGTGGGGGAGTTCCACGCCAAACGAGTTTAAGAAATTAAATGAAGTTACCCCACCCTGAATGAGGTCAGTAAACTATCGTGTTTCATGGATGGCTCTTGGAAATCATTTGACCATATTTTCCATTTCGCAGTTTACTAAAAGGAACTGCATCATGTGACTTAAATATGCAATTTTAAATCCTGAAATATCATGAAAGATACTTGGAAGAGGAATCAGGGGAAGTTTTCTGGAGCAACGTGTTCCCTAGATGCAAAAATGATAATAATATGGAGTGCACAGTGTTAACATTTTTTGTTAGCTATGTAAATAGGGAGAATTTCTCATCAGATACTTCACGATTTGATAAGTGATAAGGATGTTTTCCAAGCAGTGGCGGAGCTACGGGGGTAGGGGAAAGAGGGGACCTTTTTCTCCAGAATTTTACCTTGCCCCCAACTTGCTCCACCCCCACTTCCCTTCCTCCAACTGAGGTCAGTAAGGAGTTGTGTTAACAGAAATAATAAATAATGTTTCTCTCCCGAGACTTACCTTAATTTTGAATGCAGAGATATGTTAAACCTCCGAGCTTTCGGGATTATGTCCCATGGACCCCCACCCCAAGGAACGAGTGCTCAGGTGTCTGTTTCGCCCTGCATCCGAATTGTTTCCCTTCCCAATAGTATTCTTTGCCCTTAGTTTTCCCCTCTCCCTAATTTTGACATGCTGGCGCCTCCTTTATTCTCAAGGACACAATTTGAACTTCCAGCGTAAAACCTTGAGTTGATATACTAATGTTATTAGATAAACTTATGTAAGTCCCTACCATTTTCCTTGAAACAAAGGTTACAAAAGAAAAGGATTGATTTAGCCATATGTGGTATGTCCGACGTCACAGGGTTAACATATTTAGTTTAAGTTTATCCAGCCTGATTCTGTGTAAATCAAAAATAATTTTGTAAAAAGGTTAATATTTAATGCTTTTGGATTCAGATGCGGATATTTTCTTTGATTTCGATGCCTTTTACATTAAAAGACTGACTATGTCATTTCATTTGTAGCCATAGCTCTAACGTATAGCTTTAACCAAGCACAAAGGCAGTAGGTTCCATTTTTAAAGCCGCCGGTATTATTAACCAGGAGTCGAACTCCAGACCTTCCGGCTGCAAGTCGGATGCCATATCCACGTGGTCATGCAGTCGGTGGCGTCATCTAAGAAAACAGGGTAAGGGAATTTCTCGTAGATGAATACACTTTTAAAACGTGTTAAGCAATGGAGCGCCTATTTTATACCCCCACTTTGTAAACACGTTAAACAATAAATGTTAAGCAACTAAACGTGTTTTAAAGCGAACTGTTTTGGAAAATAACACCGGTGTTTAGCATCTATATATGTTTAGAAAGTGGGGGAAAATATTTAGGAGAGCTTTTAAACCCATGAACACCTTTTTTAGAGTGCATTTTCTTCACGAGACTTGTGAAGTGAGTGCGGGTATTGCGCAATCCCGAACCAACTTAGCAAGAGGACCGCGGGGAGGTACCAGCTGCCTATTTAGTACCCCAAGTGGTCGAAACCAAATGTTTTAACGTTTGACAGATCCACTCGCTATTAGTTTTGTAACCTCTCTCCAAACATACATCTTACTTATTAGGAGTTATTGCATAACTAGGGAAGACAAATCTGAATGGAGTACTCAAAAATTCGGACATTTTTTGGGGAGATTTACAAGCTGAAGTTCGATGGGCCCCTTTCCATAGGTGGCACAGTTCCTCAGAAAGTTATGATATGTTATTATTACACTAACAAAAAGCACATCTTTCTCACAATAGTCAGTTGCACTTTACAGCAACTTAGTGGAAGGTCAGATTGACAAAAAAAAAATAGTAGACATAAGCAGTTAAGGCAATCCCGACACTCCAAAACTAAGAGGAAGCGAATTCCATAACATGATGGTAGCCCCACTGTAAGGAAACGCCCTTGTAAAATTTATAGGACTAGGATTGTTTTTCATCCGTACACACAGTTACATCGTTAACATTTCATTTTCCCCGACTGATGAGCAGTTATGTAAACATGGTCTGTATGTTGCTAAAATCCTCCATCCATCTCTAAAATTTGGGTGGCTTTTCTTGACCTTAAAACCATTCCAGTGATTTCTTCATTTAATTGATCGAGTTTGAGACAAAGTTTTCGTTTGGTTATTGGATTTGGGTGAACTTTTCGTGGTTAATGATTCTTATGTGAACTCCTCGAACACTTATTGGATGATATAAGACGTAAAGCCAAATGATCGTCATCTAGATTCATTACAGCCAGCGTTACACTTACACTAACCTAGTTCCTACCTCATTGTTACATTTCGTCTACGTGTGTAACGATCCCTTGTCAAAAGTTACTGACAAATGTTAGATTCTTTTTGGTTGTGTTACGCCCCTTATGCAACTACGAATGAATCCAGGAAAACCCTTTAGCAACCCTCCTCTCCACCTCTCAAAGATTGTGTCGTGTTTTCATTCCCAGTGTCAAAATCGTTTGGTTGCTTGCCTTCTACAAGTCAGTTCATCGACTTGATTTGGCTTCTTGTTTTTTTTTGTTTTTTTTTTTTATTTATTTGTTTTTTTCATAAAGAGTATTGACACCCCACTCAATTGTCCATCGGTATTCTGCGTATGATGTAACAGAGAAAAAACTGCAGACGGTTTGCTCTCTCTAAGTATAGCCTACAGCCAATGTATTACGTCAATTTGACTGAACATATACGCTGAATTGATGCAGTGTTATAGCATAAAGTTGACACCTTACATTCACAGGTGATATATACTTTTAGACCGCTGGCTACTTCCTCTGAAATCGTCCCATATTTAAACATTTTCTAGATTTATGGAAGTAGGTTAAGTATGTAAATTAAATATGAAATAACTCTTTATGTGACACTGTACAGATTTATGGTTATTAATTTCATTTCGAAAAAACACTTCGAGGTTCACAGACGTTTCTTTTTTAACAGTGACATTGAGACGAACCAGTGTGTATGCCCTGTCAATTTTGATGGAACTGGTGGACACTGTATGTGTGTATACTTCAATATACATAGGCCTATATAATACTTGCACTGCGGTGGAACTGTAATAATTACTCAACTCATTTGAATGTATCACATTATCATTGTAACGTCACAAGTTTGGCATAGACCCAAAATCTAATTTCGTAAAGAAATGGACCATGAAAAACTACGAGCCTTTTAGAGTAGAATTTCCAAAGCAATTCAAACCACCTTTCGTATTAGGCTTCAAAGAGATACACAAACCTATTTCGGGCACAACTTAACTTCTAAGGGAAATTAAGAAAAGGAGGAAAACATATTTGGTAATTTGCAAGACTGTTAGCAGTCTGTCCCCTAGTCGAAAACATTGAGCTTGAGCCCGTTTAATATTTGAAACGATTACTGAGCTTTGCAAGCAATATTGGAGTTATTGCGTTTTAAGTTCCACATGTTGAAGCAGTGACAGGAAAATTATTTGCGTGAATACTGCACCAGTTAGGTTTGAACCAGTAATACAAGGATTAGGGGTAATCAATATTCGGGGACAACTTTGTTGAGAAAATATAGATCTGTTCACAGTGTCTGATATGTATTCTAATTTACCTTGATGTCGTGACACCAGGCATAACATTATTCTGTGTTTTCTGTGGTGTGTTAAACACTTTTTGCATTGCTACAGGTTTGGACCTTTGCTAAAATTCGATTTACCGGTACACGTGTGAAACAAAAATTCGTTTAGTTGGTCACGCATGCTTAATACAATGTACAGAACATTACATGTGTTAGGTTATATTGAGCGACAAAGGACGTTCATGCGTGTACAGCATTATTTCAAATTTATTTATCTTTGGTTGTATTTTGTTTTTACTGAGCACAAAAAATATCTAAATGTGTTTATAGAGTTACACCAAACTTTGTCTGTATATGGTTATAAATGTTTCTAATTTGATTACGCGCTAAAAAAGGTGTTTTTGCATTTAAACACTCACTTCGCACCTGTACTTTGTAAATACTTGTAAATTCTAAACTTGTTTAACTTTTTTGAAATTTTAAAAAACGAAATATTTAGGAAATTATACTGGTGTATTCAACTCTTAAATTAGTTTGCAAAGTGGGCCAAAAGAATGCTTACGAAAACACCGTTTAAGTTCTAAACACCGTTTTAGAGTGTACATAAATCTGTACAAAAATCAGACGCAAAATTTTAGAAATTCATTTCGTAAAGGTCATATGTTGGAAAGGGTGTTTAGAGAGGAAAATCTGTTTTTGTAGTTTTCCAATCCATTTTGTCAGTTATTTTTCTCTTTCGAGTTGCTACCTGTGAGTAAGAGCTCCTTCCTCTCTGGAATTCCGTTGTGACGATTCTACAAACTACTGCCCGCCCTTCTATAACCAACCAAAAACTAAACAAAACAACTAAGCAAAATCGAGTTAATTCCATGAATCACGAAATAAACAATGAAATGTTTTCTTAAAAATAATTGAAACAATTGGTTAACATCTTTCTTTGGTGCTATACAACATCATATATTGTATTAAATCTAAGTTCAAGTGATCATAGCCTTAAATTGCGTTTTCTAGGGTAGTACTTTTGTGACGTCATAGTCGTTGTCTTTCACGATTTTCCCTTGCAGTAAAATTAGGAAACGCTTATTTTTTAGGACTGTTGGGAAGGAGGAATGCTCTTTCCATCACAAAATAATAGAACTGAATGCACCAATGGTTCCTGCCTTTAAATGATCGTAACACGAAGTTCTTCCTATTTTTTAAGACTTTGAAGTAAATCTTCCATTGATTCTTCGGCTCAAATTTTAGAGAAGTATAGCAATCGTCATAGAGACATTACACTAAAAGAGCTTCCTAATAAGATCTGAATTCATAATGACCTCATTCATCGTAGTTGACGTTATTAAAAACCGTCATATCTTAGGCAATGGTTTCAGTACATGGCATCAATACACATGCCAATGTTATACACAACGTAAGC
Source organism: Holothuria scabra (assembly GCA_037179385.1). Classification (NCBI taxonomy): domain Eukaryota; kingdom Metazoa; phylum Echinodermata; class Holothuroidea; order Aspidochirotida; family Holothuriidae; genus Holothuria; species Holothuria scabra. The sequence continues at coordinate 12,645,122 of CM074192.1, read as the reverse complement.
ATGGGGTACAGCTTAGGTGTACGCTTTTTTTTAAGTACCACGTGTTGTACACGTTGAAAATCTCTTTATATGAATCTAGATGCATTAAAACGAGATGAAAAATCAATGCATACAAAGTCATAAATTTTATCCTTCCATCCTTCTTTTATAATTGAAACTTTATTAAATTATATTTTTGAGGTCACTGCAGGCAGTCAGTCTGGTAGTACACAGAGACTCTGTTCTGTTTTCTTCATTTCATACAAGAGGAATCAGAGACTGGGCTTGCAGGTGATTACACCGGACCGTAGAATAACTAAACCCGAACAGGAAATTAATTCATGTTTTTGGAAGACGGCGAACCAGATGCTCTCCAGTTTTTACTATTTTCATCTGGAGGTCTCGTCGAAAAGAGGCACTTTCTTCTATATATTGAGAGAGATCTTTAAACTCGATTTGAAATGTCGTCCTCATAGCTTTTTTATTGTGTGCACTGAGGAGTGTTAAACCCTCACCTTTCATTATTGGGGCCCTCTCATAAGGAGCTCTTTCAGCCGTCACATGTCGAGAATTTCATGTTCTTGTCAGCAGATTTTTTCACTTCAAATAACAGGATACCGGTTTTTGCTTTAGTACACTCAACTCTGCACGTTTGAACTGCACCAGGAGTTTTGAATAGTACCTTTCTTAATCCAGATATAGATGGTATACCCCTAAAAGACGATACCATTTCCTCAACTTTGTTATATGTAATTGAAAAGGTGAAGGTCATACTTGACTGTTTTGGTCGTTCCTTTCGTGACATGACGAAGTGTCAAAAGGGGGAAATTTTCTGTTTACTAACCATCGTTGTAATGATTTCATGACTTTGAGGAGTAGCCAAGGGTGTCCTGCAAAAATACAGTTTTAGGACCCGGGCTTGAGAGGGGGATTTTTCAGCAATTTGAGAGGACGAATCGACTTTGTTCCATGTCATTTTGAAATGAAATTATTTGGAAAAGAATTTGACGTGATCATTATTTTTTCCATTTTTTGACATGTCAACGGCTTCTTATGCATTTTCAGACAACATTTCATGACACCCGTGGCAAACTTTTTGGAGGTGGGGTGTGTTCCCGGGCTCCAATGAGATCGAGGTCTCAGGGTGTAGCCCAACGAGTATTATTTGGGGTAATTTTATGGTTAAAGGTCACCTAAGCTTTCCAAGTTCCTTTGATATTAGAGCACTTTATACCATTAAAGTTGTTCACTAAGAAGGATATATACTCGGTTCTCCTTGGCCCCTGGCTAGGGATTCAAATTTTTAGAATGCACAGCGTTTAACTGCTGAATAGAAGTAAAGGGGTCTACGCTGAAGTAGTAGCAAATCGGTTTTAATGTCAGTTAAGAGGTTTGCGTATGATATAAACATGATTACCTTTTTGTTTTAAGAGAGCTTACCCATTCCTAAAACAATTGGTCGTAATCTTCAGAAATTGGAATGCAACAAATGAATTTTTACTGCTTCGCTGAGTTTAACGCCATAATCCAATACTGTAAGAAGCATCATCTCTTCCATTGATGGGGAAACCATAAAATTTCAAACTTAATCAATAAACTTTAGTGAAACCATAAAGATATCAGCTTTTCACCAAATTGAGAAAATTCCAGAGGTTATGGACGGCCTCAAATCTTTACCGTGTTTAACTATACAGCATTGACAATTAACCTTTGAACTAGTACTTCTGAGAAGTCTGGGAAGGAAGACGCATTAGAATGGAGGCTTCTGTTGCATCTAAATTGTTTCATCAGATCGGCAAAGATTTTAGCCTCCGGGCCATTGAATACCATGGATGTCTCAAATATGCATTAATTACATCTTTAATATAATCCAATGTGTATGTAAATGAGGGATACGTTGCAGAAAACATGTTCAAGTTTCTTGATTATTAATAATTGATCCAAACCTTCTATCTTTATGAATAATAAATGTCGACATTGCAGTTTCCGTTTGGTTAGTTTAACAATCTAATTTGTGGGCAATTGGGTATGTGATTGTTGCATATTTCGCTTCATTTAATGTCCTAAAATAACATTCTTTCTTGATGTGTGACCTTTTTATGTTTTTCTTGTCAAAGAAATTCTTTACAAAATGTCACTGAGATCACCAAAAGACATTAAAACTAAAATGACCTACATTTTTTACCATTTGTATCTAAATGATAATCTACATCATTAACGACACAAAATTCTCAATACGTATTATCAAATCATAGCAAATAGAAAACCATTGATATCGTGTAATTTAACGTCGTTTCATAAAACATGTGAAACGAATGCCTAATGCAAATGTATCAAATGCAAGGCACTTTCATACTTTATCTTGAAATTAAATTTAAAGCGATTAAAACATTTTAAAAGGTATTCCCCATTTATAAAAGAGAAACACAAATTTCTGCATACCATACCATATGGAATGGCATACACTTCAACGTAGTTTTCCCTTCACTTAAAGTGAAATTTACTACAGGATACGAATCGCGAATAACCGAAAGAATTTCGCCATCATTATCCAAGGTTTACTGCCTCTAAACTTGGAAAGTTAGGCCCTTGCTATATAAAATGGATTAGTAAGAATACATAATTGAAGAATGATTTAATCTATATCTGAATAAAATCATTTTTTTTTAGATACGGGAATCTACTAACAACAATATTTATAACATTACATTTCATCATCAAGCACCATTTATTTCTCAAGATGCAGACCACACAACAGACTCTACAAAAGCGTTGACACAATGAGTGATTTAAGCGTTGCTCTATGAAATCAATATTGAGACACGTCCTCTGTGTCATTATAAAACAATAAATGAAGCCACCACACACGATGCAATAAGTGAATTAAACCTACATACCTGCAGAAAAAGCTGTACTGTATTACGATAAATCCGCACCATCCCAGAAAGTAAAGTAAAGGTATTTTTCCCTCCACAAACGCCATGTTTCTTTTCCAAACGAAGTTGCCGTTGATACTGCATTCGAAATAAACAATCTGTCACAGGTTAGTATAATTTACAGTCGGCAGACTTCAACCAAAAAGCGCGGGAATCGATTCAACACAAATTCCCAAAGCCCGCTCTTAGAGAAGTCTATGCTTTGTGACCTTCACGGCAGTCAGTACGGTAACTGTGTACACACGGCATTGAAGTGTCGTTGATTTACACGCATGCGTATGTCAAGGTTTAAATTGGTCAGATGTAAACAGAGTCGAAAATGTTATCATATGAGTAACGGATTTCGAAACAGATATGTAATGCTTTGAGCGAAATTAAAAGCACACTTTAACCGTTACCTTTATACAGTATTAAAATTTTGTCAGAATGTTTTGATTGATATCAGACTGTGCTACCTTTCTTCGAGCTTTCATCTATGGTAGACAGGTTATTTTAATACATGCACAAACTATCGGAGCAAAAATAGAACGTGACGGTATTACGCGTAACAAGAGCGGGGGTGTCTGAGTGCAAATCTCTCTACGAATATTCACTTCACTTTTGAATTTCTCAACAAGAAACGCCGTTGGTCTCGTAATACTACAAATACTGGCAAGAAAGCTCCTCTGTGGAGGAATCGCTTTTAACGAACTCCTTTACACGGTGCTCTTGTTTTTCCTGATTCAGATAGAATCGGCGTAATTACGTCATTATATTTTAACTATGAGTCATATCGTGGTACTGTGTGTCATTAGTATTCTTTTAAGGGAAATAGGGAAAGTTAAAAAGACCAGTTTCGACTTCATTCAACCATTTATTAATCCTCCACCTTAAAAGGCCTACAAATTTATGGAAAACATATTGTCTGTTATGTGGGGTTAGCAATATATATTGAATCGTTTACAAATAATGTTAATAACGAAAATTAAGTCGAGTACCGATACTACGCATTTACCATCCGATGATATTTACTTCTTAAAACAGTTTCAATAATAGACGATATATTTTAGTTTGATTTAGGGTCGTTGTAATTTGGACTTAGGCAAGTGCCCCAAAATGTGAACAATCTCTGGAAGTTAGTCACTTCAGAAAGGCAAAATAAGGTAAGGGGATATATTAGTAGTGCTGTTGTCATATAAATAAGGAACATCGAATGGAGGTTAAAGGACAGGAGCAGTCATCCCAAATTGAAGAAGTGTAGTAGACTGTCCAGTTTCATGATTGGCTGTTGGGAGTCACGTGACAATTTTTTTTCTCTTCAAATGTGAAATTTACCAGAAATAACTCCTTGGTTTACCTTGAATATACAATAGTAAAGTCATAAAATGTAATGAAAGATACTTTGAAGAGAAATAAGATGAAAATTGTGTTATTTAGCTTTTTCTTCAAAATAAGTTTGGGGGACTGCTCTTTACCTTTAAAAAAGTAACAAATAACACATAGACTATACTCTTATAATCGTGACGCTATGGCTTCTATGCCTTTGCAATGGATATCAATATGTGTACAATGTGTAGGAAGAACTAATTACAAACACGTGAAGGACTAAACTATAACATGGGGAGTCAAAAAAACAATGATAGCTTGAGGGTAACACTGTGTGAAACAAGTACCAATAATAAAAAAAATTCTGGAGTAGCTTTACATCTTATATTGGACGGTAGTTCGATTCATCAACAGTACAGTACATATGAAATTATAAAAGATAGGTCAATCTCCGTAGGCTGTAGGGTCAAGAAGCGAGTAATGTCCTCAAAAGAGGGTTTAGGACTTTTCGAAGGACAAGTAAGATGTGGCAGTGTTGTTCTTTTGGAAACGAAGTGTTACCTTCATTGTGGTTTTTTGTAAACCAAATAAGAAACATTGTAACAACTGGGAGATATGTATACCTGGTAATTGTACATAACTGAAACACAATCATGATTTAAAATTTGTTCTGTAAATGAAACTTTCGTGATCGAGTGTGAACCTGTTAATTCTCTAGGAGAAAAGACTGCTGCTTAGACCTCCGTCCGAAATTATGCTTTGCCCACATGTTTGTATTTTACTCTTCTGAGAACAAAACAGGAAAGCAATATGAAAATCGACATATCTACTTTAACCCTTTACCGTTGTGCTCCGATTGGGGCATATTTGCGCGCCTCGGGAGTGGACGGAAAAGCGGACGTAGCCCGCCCTTCATCGGCTTCCGTAGGCTATTGACCCCAAGTGACCTTAAACTATTGTCTCTCTCGCTGTTGTGGCCGAATTTTCGGGTAGCTACTCGCAGTTTCGAGCCCCGCGTGAAACAGTAAAGATGTGTGACAGCCGAGCTCTCCGCATGGGTCCAAAAGGACCCAAACAACGGTAAAGGGTTAAAGAAGTATCCTCACTACAATTAGTTATGAAGTAGTAGTTAATTGTTTTAAGTCGCTTTTAAAAATTAACAATGTTTCAATATAGGATTTAAATTTAATAACCGAAAGATTTTAAATTAAGTCCCTAATCGATATTATCCATGACCTTAAACTTTTTAAAAAAGAAAGTATCCTCTAATATTTCAGAAACGGTTTTCTTTTGACATTTTATAACATCAACCAAAAGGAGACAAAAAAAAAGAAAAGAAAACAAAAATGTTAAGTTTTACTTTAACTGTAAATGGTAAAAAGTTGTCATGCAGTCGGCGATGTTTCAAAGACTAAGTCTTAAAACAGGAGGTTTAGATGAACTTGTAGAAAGCTTCATGTTTTGTTTTCATCCATCAAAAGAGTCACATGTGGTAAAAATAAGCTACTTTACCGTTTGTGAGCTAATTAACGAAGTGTTTACTATTATTGGAAGTATGTAGAGCATATGATGGGCTTACCTCTGCCCTTTTGGCTCTGATTCGAAAATCATGTACTAGAGTTTTAATTTTTAATTTTTTTTTTTTTGTTCAAATGTCCAGCTACTTCCTGGGAGAAGGTGAAACTATACATAGTATTTTTTTTCAAATTTAGCAACAGTTATTCAACCTAATAATAAAGTGCAACGTATTAAATTTTAGCACCAAAAGAACTTTATCAAAGTGAGATCGAAACAAGAACATGCAGTGTCAAATGATTTGAAACTTGGACACCTATGCAAACACAATATGATGAGATTATCCCTTCATTATGGCATACAAAAATTGAAAATGCTTGTCTTTAGTATTAAATTAGATGTTTACTAAGTGTGAAGGGTTTAGAAAAGTATTGATCTCACAGTCCTATTTTGCGGTTTATCTGTTTATTTACGAAATAGATACAGGATAAGCTCATCTGTGGTCCATACATGGTTCATGTATTTCATGATGAGTTTGATAAAAGAACACTGTTACCTTCATTCTTGGGGGATTTAATAAGCGCTTTTGGGCAGCAAGGAATATGATAGGAATGAGATTTTTTTCAAAGTATAGAAAATTTATTAAGACTATAACAGTCTTTTGCTAATTACTTTTATCCTTTAACAGTCAGCGTAAATTTCTTGACGTTTTGAAATACGGTGGTTATTTCTGTGACTGGGTAGCATGTTTGGACACTTCATAGTCTCGAAAGTCAATACCAAAAAAGGGTGACAGATATGCTCTTCTGTGCAAATAAGTTTAATAATCCTCTGGAGGTGTTTATGTTTATGAATGTTCGATCGTCGGAGTCGATTTTGTCAAGGCAACCACGTTCGTTGAACTTCTGTCGAGTATCAAAATGTTGTCCAAGTATCTCTCTTCTTGTGAAGCTACCAGTATATGTTAAAGATATCGTTATCAAGTGGGGTACTTCTTAACACTACAAATTCAATTCATCATCTGTTTTAAAATTGAAATAAACCTTTAATCGTCCCATATAGTCTTGAGAATGCCCTTTTACTACTGAGATGCAGAAACACGAGGGTCGTGTTAACATCCCAGGTACATTTCCACAGGAACAAGATAGCTTGAAAACACGTTTAAAAGAGAAAGAGAAAACACATTGATAAAACCTTGGGTGACTCGTATATCAAAGCACTCATTTGCCAGTAAAATGACCACGCCTTCGATGTCTTAAAAGAAATGGAAATCTTTGACATTTCAGAAGTGTTATTTTATTCCATGAAAATTTACTTCGAATCAATTAGAATAACAATTGAAAGTTGACCGAAGGATTGCGATGTTTTTGACAGCAATGAATCGTAAACTATTTCCACGTAGATATTAAACCTATGGAAATGAAAACGTCTTCACTCATTTCAATGTCAAATAGTTTGTTCTTCAGATATGAAGAAGTTCACGAAGAGTAAAAGCTACCTGTGTGCCGAAAAGGTGAAACTTTATCCTACGTTACATGTCAGTGTTAGAATGGCCCCATCTGCTAATCTTATGTTACCCTTGTATACTCGTTACTTCACTCTCAATGTTAGTAGTACCTGAAGGATGAAGACTTCGAGGATAAGGTGTACCGAATGTTTTGACAGTAATATAAAAATGAGGAGAAACACAAAATCAATCAGTATCGTTTTCTTTAGGCTACAGCATATGCACGATACGTCTTGGAAAGATTGGTTCACATACACAATAAACCCCTATACGTACAATTTCATGATGTCTTTTTGACTTGTCGTCTCCATGTGGCAGTAAGAATAAAAGGGAAACTTTGCCTGCAATCAGCTTTTAATATATTTTGCAAATATTTACTATCTGGCTAACTTAACATCACTAAAGGTAAGTCACAGCATGCCAAGAAACCTTTTTGCGTGTTCACAATTGTTCACAAAGATGGAAGGATGTGGCTACACATTGTTTAACTTCATGGTCTGTTAGTTTTAGTTGTCCTTTGATAGGCCCCACTGGGCAAACAGCCAAAGATAAAATCCGAGTTGATGATAGTAACACGTTATCCCCATGGAGTCAGGGGGTAATTCGTATCAAGGTTTTCAATCTCTTAGAATATGTGCTTAGCCTTATTAACGGTAACATTTTTGAACTTTTATTGGTTCAGATTTACAGACTGTTTGTCTTTTGAATAAACCAATACGGTAACAAAAAGTTCTCATTTCTCCCATAAGAAATTTGTGTTCTAAATTATGGAAAATAAGAGGGTGCTGAAGACTCCAGTCAGGTAGATTTTTTGTTTTTGTGCCTTCCTGTAAGCGGAATGATGGCCATCTTTCAATTGAATAGCTAAATGTTGTCTAGTGAAAACAAATACTAAATCGTAAGAGCTATGCTTCTCTCTGATCTCTGGGTAAGATAAACTTTAAAATAATCATCTCCATCTTATATTAAGGTGTTAACAGTATCAATAATAACACTCCAAAATTTTGTTTCCTGAAGTTCTTACGAATGAAGAAGGCTTTGTACGTGCCGCTTACTTTCTACATTCCTCTAATCCAAGGATTAAAGGATGAATAAATGTACATTGATCTTTTGTTATCTTGTTTGAAAGATACTTTTTTAACTTCATCCAATACGGAAATCATCAAATCCATTGTATTTAATGACCTACACATTCAATCACCAGATGAATGAGTGTTCGAGAAAATCTCTCACTATCCGCCTTTTATCACTTTGTGTGTGTACGACATGTTACACTATGTAAGACTTGCAAGGACATACTTACAAGTCACAAAATTGATAACTTGCTTCTAAAAAGAAATTGTTTTTTAGCGTATGGAAACGATCTCATTCATTCATAATATTTGAATACTTACCAAGAAATATTTTATTTATGAGTGCAAAGAGACGACCGAGATTTATCTCTTCTTTTTTCTAAGTTTAACTTTGCTTTAAGCATTGTATTGATTTAATATAATGGTTCTATTATGGTGCTTTGTACAATCCAAACACGTTCATGACAAAAAATCCGAAGAATTACTTATTAGTTCCAATTCCTTACCCTCTATAATAGGACAAATCATTTACAGCGTTTGAAGGAGACCAAGCATCATAATACAAACACCGAAATTTGTTGTATCGCACAAAATACACCGTATAAATCTACCGCTATGATTGTTATATTTTACAAAATGTTTCACAAATGTTTAACATTTTGACAATTAGCAAAAAAAGTTATATAGCATTGCAGTCAATGACCATAAATTCAGTGTCGAAATAAGATAGAGAAATTTGTCGTTTTTCTGAGAACAGATAGCAGGTTGACTGAACACGACCTTACTGTTCTTGGCAAATCGAGGATATCGGAAGGAGTTTGTTTGTTTGTTCTCTGTAACAGAAAAGACCGCACATTTAACTGAAAGACAGATATTGTTGAGGGACGAGTTTCAAAGCTTTTTCCCTATTTTCAAGTTCCTGTCAATATTGTTTCAAGGTAACCAAGGACACCAATTCAGCAAGATAGTTATAAATACGACGACTATTGGCGGATATTGATAGCAATAAAAACCTCGTCCAAGTTTGCGTGCTTGACAAGATTATGAGATAGGAGTGAGAAAAGATTGCATCAGTTTGTCTGATGTTAATTCTAGGAGAAGTTAAGTGGGACATAAAGTGCACAACGGGAATATCCGGAAAAGATGTTACAGACTTTGTTTTTCTTTAGGGAGGAATTCGGGTATGATTAACTGTGTATTAAAATAAATAAATAAATTGTACACAAAGATGACTTTGATTAGCACTTTCAAATATGTATAATTTAAACCGGTAATTTATATACACGTAAAAGAGTATATGGCGGTGAGTTTGAAGTACTGATAGTGCAGCTGTTGCAGTATCTAAGCAATGTTTTGAACACAACTCAAATGTTTTGAAATGTTTCATTTAAAGGTGTTAAAATTGTCATTTGCAATAATAGTCTTACATTTGACTAGGTATTGTATCTTCAGAAATACGAACGTATGTTTATATTTTATAAATTCATTAAATTCTGTTGTCAATTAAAGTCTTATTGCAAGAGATAGAGTAAGTTTATGTCAATGTTACGAGGAAGTTCAAGGTAATGTCCAATGGAAATAAGCCAAAAAACAGAAACTTTTTAGCAGAGTAAAAACCAAACTGCCTAACTTCCCTAGCTTAACATAACAAATGAGTCTACTGTTTAATCTAATTATTCTAATATCTTTCTGAGAGAGACCCTTTATACTGGAATTTGATGTGATTTTCAGTTCTGTAGAAGGAACTGGCTTGTAAACACCAAATGCAGGTGGTATTTTGTAGGGATTGATCACTTTATTTCCAACATTTCTGAAAGTAATGTGAACAGAAGCGTAGACAAAGAGAGCGATGATGAAAACACTACAAAATATTTTTTAACTAACTTTTCATTGATTTTCTTCAAAAGTTTGGTTACTTGCACTATGCTAGTATTATGGCCTTGCCTGTCGCATGTTTGTGTGTGTTATTGCAAATCTTTTGCAAAATACGTCTTAAATGAGGATACCATTAAGCTTCTACTTTGGTGTATAATTTGTGTTTTGAATACCTCCCATGACAAACTTAGTACTTGCGGCAAATAAACATTATAATGACCTATGGAATGAAAAGTAAACTTGCTTAGCATAACACGAGGAATAGGGTATCTGACAGGAAAATGAGCCTATAAGGATCATTTCAGTTGCAAAAATTTTTTAGTGAGTATTGTTTTCACGAATATATACATTATGGGTTTCTCATTGGGGAGAGGGGGCACTTATTGTAAATAGACCCGATGACTTGAGATTTTTACACAGTATTTTTTCAGAAGTGGCCAGCCCCCCCCCCCCCCCCTCCCTTTCTTTACATCGAGTAAAGACTCACAATTCATGATTTTGACAACTTTCAGGCTGTTTGATCGGTATTTAAAACATTAATAAAACATACTTAGATAAATCAAGGAGTACTTCTTCTTGCACTCAGCAAGTCAAGTACAAGTAGTTACGTGGTTTTGAAAGTACCATTTACAACTAGGGATACATGGTTACCAGTTCAGTCTGTTTCATGTCGACAACACGAATGTATTACATAGTGTCAACTATACACAAAATGCAAAAGGGTATTAAGTACGGTTTCAAATACGGTTAAAATCCAAGTTTGGTTTCAAATACAACTTAAATACCTCGCAAGTTACTTCATCCCGGTGCCTGTCACGACAAATGGGAAATGAGGCGGGTTTATTTACAACCCACATCCCAAAAGGGGCTACACAAAGGTCATTCAACTCAAGGTGAAAAGCAGAAAGGTCACTCATTGTGCATTTCCGTGTGCAATACCCTCTTCAAGGCTGTATTTGATACCCTGCTCTTGGCTTTTCCGGAACATGCTGAGAACATGGCAACCCATTCTGTAGTGCCGAACACTTACATCAGTATAGTAGTCACAGGTAAACATCACGCTATGCCTAACGCACCGTCGTATGCCGTGCCATGCTTTCATCACTATGTTTATTTTTACAATAAGTTCTAACGGCAATTAGTACTAATGATTATTCCTCTTGGGAACATTTTGTGCTTAAGGTTAGTTATTGTGCTCTTGATATTTCATTTCATTCCTACCATGAAAAGATCCGTTCGCCATTTTGTTTACTCTTGGTTCTAGCTGCACCACCGGCGAGGTGGTGTGCGATTTGGGTGCAAGAACAAGTTCTCAACACTCTTAAAAAGTTGGTTAAAAAATTCACCAACACTGGTCACGTATGTCAAATACCTGAAATTGATTAAAGTATACCCAATAATTGTTGATTAATGGGTTATCCAAGAGGTTTTTTACCACTTTATTGGGTAATCAGCCTGTGTGGTAACCAAATAAACAACACATATTGGGGAAAACGTAACCAATTTCAGGTATTTGACATACGTGACCAGTGTTGGTGAATGTTTTTAACCAACTTATTAAGAGTGAAAAGTGTGCTTTCGTGTTCGACTCGTATAGGAACAGTCCTCTGTTCTAAAACACTATAAGCCGAACACAGCCCAAATGTTTACTCAAGAAGTACAGCAATGTTCTCAAAACTCAATTCCATTTCTGGAAAAAAAAATCCCCTTAATACTTATCGCGTGCAAAGCTTGCAAAGCGTGCAAAGCATTTTTTTAATAAATAGCTTATGCATACGACGTCACAGGGCAAGGAGATCGCCCTTAATAGAAACAATTGCAAAACATTACAACTTATAACTCCCTTAAAGGACTTTCTACATTCCATTTTTCATCCTTCACTAACACAATTTTACATATCTGAATAAATGTACTGGCATAAGAGCAGACGTCTCCTAAACACGCATGTTAAGTCTAAATTTTGTCTTTAGGATGCTTCACCGTTTTTCCTCTGAAATGATGTAACCTCACGACAATGCCAAAAGTCTACAAACGGTGATCTAAAATAACCCTTTCTCCGTTTGAAACATACCATGACCTAGAGCATGGTAGCACTTCCATGCGAATTGAGGTCTAAAAGAAACCATGATATTGGTCAATCGTGCAGCACACCGACGTCATAACATCTTTCAAGCGGTTTTATGATTATTTGTCTTCTATATAACAATTTTGAATCGTTGGAAAATTTTCCAAATCTTGCACTTTTGCATAAAGAATTTCAATGGGAACAAATGTACGGAAATTAAATTTCAAGCAAGATCCGGATATTAAAATTGTGCCTTTTGTCACCCAAATGAATACATGACGTCACCGCGTGTTCAAGTTAAATGGAAATATTTGCCTAATCATTTTTCTTTTCCATATTTGGCACTTGCCAATTTAACTCGAATGATGATGTATTAGCGTTACTAAGATATCAAGGTACTCTTCATAAGTTAGATCTAAAGGTTCTGCTTCAAATGAGATTTGAGTTCATATGGGGTAAACTTCATGCGAGAAACGTTATTAAGAAAGTCGTTTACAAGCATAAGGAATAATAAACATTTAGTGGTATCGATCTAACACTTTAATATATGTAAAAATTCTTGTGTGACCACTGAATGGGAAGATTTTTCAAATGGCCTAGTATTTAAATAAATTGAGTATAACCTATTACACTTTACATTTCTATCTCGCATGTCTATTGTGAGTTAATTTGTCAGGTCGCTAACATTCAACTATACTAACTCTAGTTCAGTCATTTACCTGTGTGCAGTGGCGGCACCAGGATTTTTAAAAGTAGGGAAAATGGGGGGCATAAGAATTGTTGGGGCAGACAATTTTACGGGAAGCGCTAGTTTTTACGGATCGGTTCCAGGGTAACACCATAAGGTTCCAGGTAGAGTCCAGGGGGAAAGTTCCGGTGTCAAAACTCTCAGGTTTTAGCCTATCTCTGGGTTAAATTAAGCCCCAGGATATTCTGGTTCATAATCATAATCCATCATCCAATGCAATGATTCCAAATGAATTCAATGATCATGTGAGTTGATAAATAAATGTTGTCGAACTATCAATAAGGTCTTGGCTAATGTTGAATCTGTCCCAGTGAAAATGTACCCATAAGTAAGCAGCAATCGGGAACTGAGTGACTGCTGCTGCATTGACTTGAAGCTGCGTTTACTTGACAAGCGTATTTAGGAACGCGGAATGCGGAACGCGGAAAGGATCCGCGTGCCCAATAAAAACCCCACGCAGATCGTTCCGCATTCCGTTATAGTAAAATCAGCTACATAGTTCAATTCCAACAAACGACGTTCTACTGATAAGTTACATGCCTGCCAATGTTACCCCAAGCTGCTTTGGGTCATTTAGCAGTTTTCATGGATGACTATAGCCCAGTGAATAAAGATATGAAACTGATAGACATACTACTTATTGACTGGAAGTTAATTGGTTCATAGCACTTAGGTTTCAGTCATTTTTCCATTGCTGTGAGAAGTTATCACAATAAAACATCAAAAAACCTGCTCAAGTTCCCCCGTTTTATCAGGATATGGTACGACGTAGTATGAAAGTCTGGGGAATGTGGAAAATCCTACTGGAATCTATACACGGTGTCCGCAATCCGCTTGTGATGGTTCCCCAATCCGTGATCCGCGTGCCCAACAAACAGGTCATTGAAAAAACAAAAGAATTCTTTCCGCGTTCCGCACTACGCATTTCGCGTTCCGCATTACGCATTCCGCGTGTCAAGTCAACACAGCTTTACAGTTCTGAGGGCAAGAATAGCGTGCAAGCAACTCGATCAAAGTCCTATGCGTGATGAGTGCACATTGTGTAGTAATTTTGGTACGAGGTTAGGGGGCCAGTGCAGGGTTGCGTAGAAGCCACTACACAAGCTTGCTCTGAAGTGGAAAGTGTTAACGACAGGAAGTTAAAGAAATATAACTTACGTAGTTTTACTTTGAAAAAAGTTTGGGAAAGTTTAACCTGTTTGGAGGACTATTTGTTCTTTGCCTAAAAGACCCCCGTCAGGCCACTGTATTTTGAGAACTGAATGGAGGCAACCTGGGAGCAAAGATTCTGACTGGAGGTCGGAAAATGCCACCTTGTGACGCCGCTGCATTGATATTGGAATTCAGGCTTTAGTTTGTCATTGTTACTTGTTCTTAAAATTCAAAACCTACGTATTGCAAAGCAATATCATATTACGAGCCCTCTATGCAGGGACGTTGATAATGTATGGACTGGAGTTAATGTTAGTATGTGTGTTAGTTAGATGGAGTGTCTAATCAATTGGGTTAAGTCAAGCCAGCCCTGGTATTTTGTTCTAGGTATGGCTCACCGGGTTGTTTCCCTACTCCATTGCCCATGCTAAGCGACAAGCACAATTGTAACAGGTTCGATTTTTTAAACCCTTCGGTTGATCCGACCAAGACTCGAACTACCTACCTCCCGACTGCAAGTCGGATGCTCTTTTCTGTGGGAAATATAGGTGCAGTAGGTAAGCAACAGCTGGCATCTTTAGAGAGACCATATTAACATGGTTAGAAATTTGGATCAGTTTGGATCAGTTCCCATATTTAGGTATATTACAGAATTAACTTTGACAGTACTGACAAGATTTCACCTTTACAAAATGTTTTCGTTGGTATTACATTTAATGTACATAACGTTAGCCAAAACATCGCCATGCTCTGCCTAGTTTTATCACATTAACTCAGCCAATTGTTGTGGTGTTTTGCTGCACGAAAGAAATTCGGAGAACTCACAATATGCTATAATGCCTAAATTTAAGTTCAAACGAAGTAAAATGTGTCTTAAGTCTGAGAGTGAAGATCCCTTTTGAATGTCTCAAAAAAGAGTCAAATTTTCTACTTAAGTCTTGTGAATTACCTGTTTGGATGTCAAAAGAAGCCCTAGTATTTCATCTTCATTAAGCTTGTTTGACTCCTGTCTGGAATTATTTGTTTTTGCCCTTATTTCACGGATTTCTTCAGCCATGCACTCATTTATAATGTCACGTGTCGCATTCGGTTCAGAGCATTAACACTGAACTTAACCAGACATCTTGAATACTGGAACATGTCATGAATGCGTAATAATAATAAAAATAAAATGTTAAGTAGTTTTGTCAGGGAGGAAAAAAAACTATTTGATGTCATTGATTTTATTTAAGATGGATATGTACAGAATTGCTGTCAATTCACATAGCCAAAAATGAAGAGATTTACAAAGATTATAACGAAAATCTTTCAACTAAATTTTCATAATTTTCCACCACATTTTCTGTATTACCCTTGTATTTCTTCATTGTTCTTTATTCTCTTTTTCAACAGATATTTGTTACCGTGTAGTTGAAGCTATGTTGAAAACTTAAGACACTCGTGAAAGATATTTGCGTTACTGTTGATAAAAGACCAAGAGAAAAGACTAAAACAATTTTACTATATTTTTCTAATTTTTTAGGGTCTAGAAAGGTAAGTTTACTTCGTTAGTTTAGATAGAGATTTACGTCTCAATTTCTACCAAAAAGACTCATTTACTCATACGCCACAAGTTGGGACTGTTTACTTTTTGGAACTGAACATGCGCAAGAACAAATGCGTACATGTTCAGTTTTGCGCGAGCAGGGATCTCGCGATTGCACGCAGCATCTTGACGAATTAGAACCTACGTTTCACTGGTGAAGAACATGTACGCGTACCTCATCAACTCTGTTGTCAAGCAGCCGTGACGTCATCTGTGTGTAAAGATGAATGGGGATTAATTGGTTTAAGTCGGGCTGGTTACGGCTTTCTCAAGTTGTGGCTCACTGGCTTGTTTTGCATCCTCCGTCGCTCACGCTAAACACCAAGCACAACGGTAGTACGTTCCATTTTTAAAGTCTTCGGTAAGACCAGACCTGGAGTCGAACTCCAGACTTCCTGGCTGCACTCGAAACTAAAAAGAAAGTTGGAAGACATGTTTTAGTTGGTAAAGTTAAATAATAAACTAGTCAATGGTCACATAAACCTAACAAATGAAGTTGAAAAAGGTGTTGTTCTGTTAATGCCGCATTGCCTAATTTTAAAATATAAACCAATGATTTTTGAAATGTTGGAACAAATTCTTCCAAAGTAAGATCCATCGAAATGAAGAATGTTAATAAAAAGTTTCAGAAAAAAGGTCTAGAAAAAATCATTACATTTCAGATAAGGAACAAGAATAAGAGTACGGTCAGTTATGTTTCATAAATACTAACAGGCTGTGTACTTCAAAGTTCTGAAATGTTTGTCGGGGTTCAAAAGTTTTAACAACGTGACGTCATGTGGGCAAAATACTTACCACCGCATGATATTAAACGTATTTTAACCAATGAGTTGTGAGAAACCTTGTTTAAAGAGCTGTGGTGTGGAATACCTGAAAGCATCATCCAATCGTTGGTGAAATACTTTCTCCGCAAGTGTTACGTCTTAAGAAGTACTTGTAAGAATGTTTCAAATCCTCCTGGTTTTTTTTTTTTTTTTTTTTTTACTGTAAACCTGTCGGCTTGCAAATAAAAAATCCGAAATTTGCTGTGGTTTGCGGAAGGGAGACGAAATATTTTAGAACAACAGGAACATTTCTTACACAGGGAAATAAATACAAATCGCCCCAGCATCTACTAAGGTAAAAAATATGCATCCCGCATGCAGACCGCAGTAGATTTCGACTTTGTTGTGTACACTCCTCTAGAACTTGGCACCTGGGACATTGGCCTTTGCCACCTTTAACATGAGACATGGTTGGTACATATGAGTTATATAATATTAGTTTTCGAATGCACACGACCTCTGTATTACTACAACTACAGTTTGTAGGAACCGAGATTGACTTTTTGCTATTTGGGGTTTTCATATGAAAGCAGGTTACCGTACTTGGGTCACACAAAGTCAACCAGCTATAAGAGACTTAGATAAAGTAGCTTGGTAATTGAGACTAATCTGCATAAAATTGCCTCAAGAAACAAGATAGGAACATTTCTCACACAAGGAGATAAACACAAATCGCCTCAGCATTTACTAAGGTAAAACAATTTCCCTATAAGTTCACAGATAGTTTTTGCAGGCCGGGCCTCTTGTGCCCCGCAGTCACTGATGTAAGGGTTTAAGGCATCTCTTGTGTGGAGAATAAACAATTGGACTCCTGGCAACCTTAAATTACTAACTTAGAAATTTTCATTTTTTATGAGGATCTTTATATTATTTTTTCTTCATATTAAGAAGTTTTTGGAAAAATGTTTACGAAAGTCTAACTATATTATCTACTTGTCACCCTGAGTTTGTACTGAGGATGGTAATGCATCTAAGCATTATTACCCTTCCATTTCCCAAACACCGTACGCGGTGTCAAACGTCAGATGTTAACCTAAATTTTGGGCGGAGTAAGGTATTTATTGAAAGTTACAAAATGCAAGCACATACATTGCCAATACCTGATTTAAGCGGGGATTAATTATTCAACGTTCAACTATTGTATTATAATGCAAGTTAGCATGCCTACGAGATGAAGAATTACAGCGCATTGTACTGTCAGGCATCTTACTCTGCAAATCTGCGAATAGTTTTATTATTTCATTTTCGTTTAGATGGACGTTTGGCTCCTTTGTTTGACAGGTGATAATATGTTGATTATAACTCAATGCATGTGAAAATATTACTTAAAACATTTTAGCCTATTTTCCTGTTTTATCTGAGAACATCTCAAGTTTAAGGGCATCATTGGTTTAAACTAAGCTGTCTTCCATCATGATATGTAATCTTCCATCAACATAAAAAGAATTGCTAGTGCTGTAATATGTTTCTAAAGTTGTCAGAAAGCCAGTTCAATATTATCTTTTTATCATAAATCCAATCTTTTGGGCAGGATGATGACGAAGACATCAATTTCAGTGATCACACTTGGGAGGCAGTTGCAGACACCTGACTTTAAAAAAGGTCCCTGGACAAAATACAGCAGTAAATTAAAAACACACCTCTGTTGGATAGCATCGGGATATATTTATTTCAATTTCAAGCGTTTGTCAACCTACACGGAAAGAATTATCGCATTCATACATCAGGTTTGTCTTCAAAATTGATTCTTCTGACGCCAAGCAAGTTAGAACGAATTGGAAAGAAATTTACTACGAAGTTTAAACTTAGCCTTCAACCTTATAGAGTTGATCTATTCGTCTCGTTTACCGTGTTCTTGCATTTTTGTTAACATGTTAGCTAGCTACGAATCCTGAAGACCTCTTTTACATTTTTCTTAGTGACTTCGTAAGGTTACATGACAGCTATGCAAATCATAATAAACAGAAAATTTATAGCCCTACAGATTACTTACCGTAATATTAAATCTTCATTTCAATAGGTATTTCCAGTTTTAAAAGTGAAAATTCATGACTTCTGGGTTTTAAAGGTTTACATGAATATAAGATAATATAGTTTAATTAGCTATTGAAATCCACTTTAGATTTTTTTAACGAGATAACAGAAATTGCTTTCAACTATTTAAGACACAGATTACTCTCCCAGTTAACTTAATGTGATTTGTGAATTAATGAACAATATCTTCCTTACGTTTTCTGGTCAGCATAGGCTGTGCAGTCACTCTCTCTTACCTACTCTTGCTTGTAATAGTCTTAATTTTTTGTCTTGGACGACGACTACTTGAGGTAAAGTCGAAATATTGCAAGCCTAAAATACATTATTGCTTGCATCGTAATATGATGCCTAGCCGTATGAAAAGCAAGTTCTTAAAATATATTATATGTACCTAACGGGAAAGTAAAGTGCCCTGAATGGTTTTGATTAATTTTGATACGCAGGGGAAATTTTGTAGCCTTGGTACAAACAAAATCATCTTGAACTAAAATCTTTCAATATAAAATGGTCATTTTTAAATTCAGTCTACTTTTTAATGCAATTTTAAGTTCATACCCTTTAAGATATTCTTTAACATTTAAGTTATTAAAATAAAAGTTACCCGTTAGGCTAACAACTCTTATTTTGGAAAGAAATTTCGTGTAACTAAATATCTGACAGAGTGATGGAAATTTACCCTGTCGGAACCATACATGTTACCACGGCAACTAGTGCATGAGTTCAACCTCTGGTTCACTTGTTTCGTCATTTTATTTTTCATTATTTCCGAAACAACACTACTCAGGAATAAGAAATTTGAGGTATAACAGCCTATAGTGACATTTTCACTACGAAACAGAGATTTTACTGTCTCAATTTTTCGGTGTTGAGTTGCGTCTGAGATCTGCTGGAAGGTGATAAATGGTATGAGTGCGTTGTTAGACAAAAGGTGGTACAGGTGTAACGTTAGAAGGTGTGACCCCCGGTGAAATGACACAATTTTTGTGACATTTCATATAAAGCTGATGCATAAAAGGATCAATAACTGTTATTTTCAATCAAACTAGCTACAACGGGATACATCAGTCTCCCTCAGTTATCACTGTTTTTTAAAAGGGACACGTTGATTTGATATAAGTAACTTAACAAGGGTATCGGAGGGTCCTACCCTGGTTATCAGCCAATGGTTACATCTAGGGGTGAAACAGAAAGTAACAATGTTTGAATTTCGTTGTTTTTCTTTTTTAACGGTTTTGGAGAAAGAGCTATTTGGATGTTGGATATTGGGATTGCCTAACTTTGAAAAATTGTAAATTTCAAGTACCAACTCAAGCACCCGATTTAAGGGAACGTCAAAGCTTTACGTGCAAATTTTTAGGGGCGTGCCATTGTCTCTATCTACAAACGATAAGTCCTCACATTGTTTGACATTACTTCAAACAACAACTTTACTATTTATTTCGTCCACACGATACAAATAAAATCCAAGGAAAACTTGTAAAAGGGTCCGGCCAGGCGGTGTCCGTTTCGAACAGGAAGCTACTAGCCAACAATTGACTCCATGCTTCCATTTAGCATAGTCTGTGGACACGTACTACAGCTGAATGGGTTGATGAAATGTTACTCACGGACTTGTGTTAGTTCTCAGTAAAGACTGTGTACTCACGGTCGCCGAGATGTATAGGCTGTAGTGCGTCTAGCGAACGACGTCCCTAACTGACGATGAACGTTAGTTTCGGGTAGGAAGCGTTAATGTTTTATCGCTTAACGTTCTAGTGAAACTGAAGTAGGCTTAACGCCTGTACAACATCTTTACTGTTTATTTGTCTCTGGCAATCTAATACATTATCATTTATATGCAAATCGCGTGGATCGGAATCCACTGACAGCAACTCTCGTATCAGCGTGGGTAGGTATCGCGGTTTCGACTTACACGAGGACTAAGTAAGTTGCTTTAATTTCGTGCACGACTCTTGTGGGTTACTACCTCCCCGAAGCTCGCTCGCAACGGATATGAACTCTAGTAGGAACCTTCATAAAGTATTTTCATGGTGTTGGCTTAAAAAAAGAGCAGCCCCCCCCCCCCCCCCATATTCAGATATCATGCACAGTTCACGAAAGAAACTTCAAAGACGGTAAAAAGTTATTACAGCTTTACAAGAAGAACAGAGACATTTGTCAGGTCGGGGTCTTTGTGGGTTCATCTGCTCATATTACAGCTTTAACATTTGAGCGACAAACACGTTTTGTTGAAATTCTACAACTCACCATGTAACTTTCGGTGTAATTTCAACGGTACACTGGGCCTTTTTTGCCTTTATGGGTCAATTGAATGTTTTTATACTCCATTTCTTACGTGTATTGATGATGGAAAGAGGAAGAGGTCCAAACCTGAAGAAGAGAAATATTTGGATAAAAAGATGACCCGGGTATCCGAAAATTGCATTTTCGGCCGTAGGGCCGTAAGTGGAACTAAAGCAGTCGTTAGTTCGAGCTGTTGTGCGCAAAAAAAGACACATTACTGCTTTAAAAAATAGGCAATTTTCATGAGAAAATTAAATCTATGAGATAAACTGTACCGCTTCTTTTGGAAGAAGTGTTGATATAAAGTAAGATAAGCATTTACAAACAAGGTCTTATAAAATCGTGATATACAGTACATTGATATACAGTACATTAACAACAAAACGGATCTTTCTTTCAAGATTGGGATTCGCTGGAAGACAACTCACTGGAAACGTGACGTACAATTGGTTTGCGCGCAGCGTCCCGCAAAGAGGGATTTCTCGTTAAAAATACCTCTGGAACTGTCATGCTTTAGCAACTTTCAAGGAAACTTCTGAGGTCTACTGCCATGTATTTCTGTCCGAAAATGAAATACAAACATGTCCTGATAATGGAGGTGGAATTTAACCCAAATGAGGGAATAATTCGTTCCTGAGGCTTCGTTAATGTTGCTATTTATTTGCAAGTTACCGCTCAATTGTGCATCGGTTACGATAACTAAGGCCGGAGAACATAATGTTGAAGTGACTCCTAATATGGGGTGTGTGACATCCTCCTTGAACTCTGCAACAAAGCCACGAAGGACCATATGAAAGTTTTGTCAGACAGGCCTATGGCAGACTGCATTAATAATTTAATGCATGCTGAATGTGACTTTTCTCAAAAAGTGTTGACATTATGTTCAATTATTGTCTATAATGTACATAGGCGTACGGGAGCATTTCAGTTTGGGGGGGGGGGCAGCGGATTCTCTGCCCGAAAAATGTAATTCTGCCCGAAAGACTATCTAAGCGGAGCGCCACCATCAGTTGGCGCGGACCGTACAGAAAATTTTGAAAAATCGCAACCCCTCAGACAGCCGGAAATGGCCTTTCCCAGGCTTATAAGCAGAATGAAAGCCATCGATATTTTGAACTATAGTGTGCGATAAAATTTTCACCAAAAAATGAGCAAATCTACAAAAAGGTCATAAAACTCCCAGATGAAATGTACCATTACCATTGGATGACTACATTAAGCTATAATCATTGGAAAATGCGTTTGTTTGCGCGTTCTACAAACTATTTTACGTCAAGCAGCATGAGATTATCATCAATATAATTTTGAAAACTGAAAAACTTCAGAAGCCCTCGAAAATCCAAAGGCATTGTCATGGAGAGCGATAGTCAGACTCTCAGCGCTCCGCGCCACCATGACTTGGCCCGGAACGCCCCAAAATTTTGGCCCAAAACGCTTCCAAGATCGCTGGAAATGCCACTTCCAAGGCTATTTAAGAATTCCCACAACTCAGTAAGTTGAATCAATACGGTGAAATGTATTACCCTAGAGTTGTGTAATCAGAGAGAAAGGAAGAGGAAAAGGTGTTGAAAAGGCACTATTTATATATTCTTCCCCGATCCAGCAATCGGTAACTGAGGTTCGTCCTTAAAAACATTTGAGATGTGAAAAAACATAATATTATGATATACCGCACGTGGGAATTGCAGTGGCGTAGCCAGGATGGGATTTTTTTTGGGGGGGGGAGGGGCCTAGGAAACAAGTGGGGGGCTGGTACCTCCGACGGTCAGGCATGGCAAGACTATCTAAGCGAAGCACCACCATCGGTTGGCGCGAAGCGTACAAGAAAATTTTGGGCTTTAAAACCCCTCCAGATGGCCGGAAACGGCACTTCTCACGTGTTTCAAGCTGGATGTACCCAGCCTAGAAATACAAATCTCATGTCTGCGACTTCTCAAATAATGAGAATAAAAAATCAGTCTATGAAAAATGGTAATACATACACTTTTTAGGGACCCCAAAACTGGGCACATCTGATCTGTGGCCTGGGGATGAGACTAAAGGGAAGCGGTATCTCCATTTCCCTTGGGAAAAATTGTAAACTTCAGAAGCACGTAGATCGCAAATGCGACAATATTTGAATCTAAGCGGAGCTCCACCATCAGTTGGCGCGAAGCGTAGAAGAAAATTTTGGTCTTTAAAACCCCTGCAGATGGCCGGAAACAGCACTTCCCACGTGTTTGAAAATGAATGTACTCAGCCGCAAATGCGGCAATATTTGAATGGATTTCAGCTAACCTAAGGTAGTACCTTACCCTTTAACAGGAAAACCAAAAGTACTTGTGTCCCCCTGTGAAAAACTTTCTTTGCGTTAGATTTCCTAGATGCAAAATGGTGCTATGTTTGGCAAAATTTTAAATTGATTATAGGCCTAAGTTTTAGGATTTTCCCTTTTTGGGGAGCATGAAAAATATCAAATTGTTTTTAGTTTTTATAGATATTTTACAAGAGACATACATTCTCGCAAAGGAACAAGTGCAAAATGATGCAGTATCTGTCCGTAGGTACATTACAAAGTCAAAATTAAAATACTACGAATAAATCTCTCAAAATAATTGAACCGCAAAGCAGAAGTATGCATCATGTGGGAAACACATGAAATCAGGACTCTGTGGACATTTTACAAATCCCCCAGACATCAGTGCCAACTAGTAAAAAAAGGACTTGTCGAAAAAAAATCGTCCTACAGTGGCACTTCGCATGGGCAGGAGTGAGGCACGACATAGGCCTAGGCCTACTTGTTAAGGATGGAAGGGAAGAATTATCTGAAGGCAGTACCTTACCCTTACCTGCTAACGGCATATTTTGTGTATGACAAAGTATAGGAATGGTCGTGTAGAAGTGGTCTCCAGTGTACGATTGCCTTATTTTCAGTAAATCAATCAGTCATCCGAAAGGCAGACAGGGTTTTGACTTAACAAAGTCACATTTAGATTTGTCGTCGAGACTTTCGCTTCATCTTCTAAGTGAAATGCAATAAACGACAGTGCAGATCACAAACGGTATCTAATTTAGTATTATATTTAGTAGGCATTTTGAAGTTATTACTTGATTTCATACGTGCGCACAAAATGTGTTTTACCTACATTCATCCATGTATTTTTTTTTATTTTTTACACATTTTATTTATTTACTGAAGGAAATACTTCAAATTTTATTTCCGTTCAAAATTTTTATTTTTTCAATTACTTTATCAGGACGAGAAAAATCTGGGGGGCCTGAAGAAAATCGGGGGGGGGCTAGGCCCCCAAGCTCCCGTGGCTACCCCACTGTGGGAATGTATAAAACATTACCTGGTCTTGAATCTTTCCGGGGAAAACTGTAGAACGGAATAAAAAACATAAGTACCGTATGTCTGTGACTCTGTTGCGACTCTTGCCCGAATTCCAGTTCCACTGAATTGATACAACTGTCTATATGACTCGGTCCGAACTCCCAACTGTATATAAATGATTTTTCTACTCACGCCGTTTGAGAAAAACCCGGCTTGTCACGTTGCTAGATGTTTTTACATGAATTTGTGGGCAGACTTACTTGCAGGTTTGTTCACACTAAATTCCTATGAGTGAGCAAACAAGCTACGCTGATTTGTTTACCATTGCCCGAACTCCCAATTTCGGTTCCACAGCACTGCTGGTTGAAAAGTTTCGCACAATTTTAAGAGGATCATTTTGAAAAGTGGAAAATCGTCATCTCATTCATATGCTGCCCAAATACCTCTCGACCAAGTACGTTTCAGCCTTCTGGTGACTATTGGTGATTGTCATTTAGTAATATGGTGCGTCACAAGATAGCTTTTGCTTGATTTGTTCGGGCAAAATTTTGGGGACTGTAAACATCCTCTCTCCCCTTGTACAGTTGTAATCTGGCAATTAAAAATATCCCAGAACTTTTTTGCAACTTTTGCCCGAATATTGTATCATTTCGGGCAAAGGTTTGCGCAAGAATATGAAGTGAGGCTGACGAAAAATTGTTTTTTCAAAAGCTGCCCGAATGTGTCGCGAATTTAGGTATCTTTTAGAGTTTTCATAAAAATTGCACCGTGGCTATGATGCTTTTTTATTATTTTTCGGCCAAGTGTTTGAAGGAATTCGAGCGCGCCTAGGAGTTTTCTGTGTAAGTCGAAACGAACCAGGTTTTCAGACTCAAACGGCTGCCCGAATTTTTCCAGATCCCTGCCCGAATTTTAGGTCTTGAGAAAATTTGGGGGAGCAGTCTGACCCCATGTCCCCCCCCCCCCCGCCTCGTTCGTCTATGATAATGTATCAAATATAGGCAGCGGCCGGAGTTGTCACTTATTCATAGGTAAGAAATCGACACGTAAAGACGCTTTTGGGTGATCAGTGGATGCAGTTTTTGAACTAGAAGGAGACGCTGGTTGCCTTGAGAAAAAACTTTTCCAGACTATTGTACTAACCATGCAACAGCGAAGTAAACATACTTGTACTGGGCCATACGGTTTTCGAAAAAAAACAGTTAAATTCACATTGTACCTTGGCTATTCAACTGGAAAAGGTCGTGACCGGCTCGACTTGAACCAGTCGGTTAGAAACTGGCCTAAGCCACTGGGCACGAAGCCTTTGTTTGGAGGTCGATGTGCATGGAAACGAATATGCAGAAGTTTGTAACAACGGTGTTGCAATGTACTCAGAGACACTCATCTAACGATGATGGACGTGTACGTCAGTACGGAGAATTGATAACACCTGACGCACATGTACATCCTTTACTTGACTACTTTCCTGCCTATTTCGTAATAAGAACTTCAGAATTACTGGAACTATCCCTATCGAACAAAGCTGAGAAGTATGGATGTAGCACTAATTCTACGAATAACCGAATTGAAGAAATCGTATTGGCACGTCTCTTGACCTGAATCTGACAATACTCCTTTAAAAAGTCAGAAACTGGATTCACAACTGAAGTTCGGAACGGTTTTGTCCCTTTCGGAGATAACAAAATTTTGTTTAAAATGAGAACAATTTGCTCCTTTTGTCTAGTAAATGACACTAGAGAATGCGGCAAAGTATAACATTTCCTTTAATTGAATTCACATAGGAAGTCAATTGGTCCAATTGATGTACCTGAGTTAATTTGTGTTCTATGGTAAAGTTTGCATTTCCTGAAAGAAAATGCTCGAAACTACCCTCTCCTTGTTTCTTCGTCCAATCAGAGATGAGTTATAAGACGTCACAATCTGTGCCGAAGGAAAAGCGAGAAAAGATCAGGGACCTATTTGATTTACAGAAAGGTAATATAGAAAAACAACGATATTAGTCCCATATTCTGCTTTCCATCGGCGAGAAATGCCTAGGTTTTTAGGGAAACGTAAAATAATGGAATGTTCTCATGTGGCACATGCATGGTACTTTTTTGTTTTCTAAAATTTAGTAAGTAAAATCTTATTTGATTTAGTAGTGTTGTGAGTTGGGTTTGCCAAGTAAAATTGAACTGTACGTATACGAAAGTGATTCTTCCTGACGAAGTTAAACTGTATATTTATTATAGTAATCATTCGTAGCAACAAAAGGTGTATTTGAGAGACAAAGAGAAGGTTGGTTATATAATTGCAATTTTGCATAATTAGTTGGCCCTTACGATATGAAGAAAATATATCTGCTACGGTGGCCGCGTGCGTATACAAGTCTTGTTAAACAATAAGACAGAAGACATAACATGTATTGGCCAGCTATAGGCTAATCCGAGCAGCGCTAGTGTACAGTGACTGTGGTCAGCCATTGTGGTGTCCAGTCGCCTGAATCTTCTTCGTTTCTTGTCCAAATGTAATTTCAAATACTCATATACAGTAAAATTGAAGAAATCAAGAGGCATTTCAGTGCACAACCATCATCCATGGAACAGGTAAGCATGGAAATTAAAAGATTAAAAGGTGATAGACCCCAGTTATGGCGGACTTAAACCAGACTATCACTTGCTGTATGGATTCGAATACAGGAAATTCTACCATCCCTACTAACTGGTTAATTACAATCCTGCATTCTGATTGGTTAACCACTGGCAGGTTATTCTCCAACACACGAGCCTATGATGATATTCAGAAATCACTAGCAAAATGCGCGCTCTTGTGCATTTGCCTAAAGATATTGTAATATCTTTGATTTTACGACGACACACGAGCCCGTTCATTTCTTTACACGAACGCATGCGCACACGTCTAATTGTTTATATCAAATTTACTTAAAAATGCATGCGCGTTAACGCGTGTCACACATAATATGAAGTGCATCGCATGCTTGCACGCGTAAGGAAAGAATTGGGGCTTGCGTTTGTTTTGCACGCAGATTGTGAAAAGAAAGGTTATAAGCGTCCTTTATTCACTAATTTTATTAGACGCCACGCGGTAGTGGGAACATTACACGCAGAAGGCTTACAAGGCCCACAAATCAAGCGCAATGCAAACGTTAGAGTAAGTAAACCCAAAAAGACATTTAACCGTGGTGAAAAAGGAATTAACCGCACTTTTCACTTTTTGTTGATGAATAAACGTCGGTTTATTCACCAACGATACTCCGACATATCCAGTCTGTTCCATAAATATTTCACTAATACATACACATACAAAATCCAACGTCATTAGTTATTTTGGGTTACTTTCATTCATACCATGTTTCTATTATCAAGCTTAGACATTACAGGTCATTCCACGGGTGAACTTTCAGGAAACGAAATAGTTCCAAACACAAAACTCCAGTACCTCAAATTTAACAATAATTTTAGCTCATTCATTTTTGGCTATCATCCCTAACTTTTATTGGTTCATTACACTCTAAAAAATATTTAAACGATTTTGTTTAAAAATTAGGATACTCACGAAAATGAGTATTTCTACTCGAAATAAGTCAGTACTTCAACTGAATTTGTGCAAAATTTTACACAAATTGCTGACTTTATGCAAAATTTTACACAAATTGAGTTGAAGTACTCACTTATTTCGAGTAGAAATACTCATTTTCGTGAGTATCCTAATTTTTACACAAAATCGTTTAAATATTTTTTAGAGTGTACGGCAAGGTTATATTTTCACGTGGTTTTTGTATAAACAAAATTTAACTATTTTCCAGTCTTTTAAAATCGAAATTTTGTTGTACATAAATACACAAGTTCAAACAAGTCCAGACCTGTACATAATCACAAGATAATGCACCCTCTGGGCTAGTACTTTATGGCTGAATCACTTGCAATCACTTGCATAAACCCCTATTGCGCATTACTACCATATGATAATGCGCGGTCCGTCGTTGTTGTCTTACGGTCATCAAGTAACTATCCATGTCTGCAAGAGTAATGTCGAAATGCGTTTAATGAAAATGTTATTTTGATATAACCAGATGAATGACAACGATTTTACAAACTTAAGAGTCAACGCGAAACCAAGTCCTTGACTTTGCCAAATTTGGACTGCAGATAACAAGTATTCGTCAATAAGAGTCATCCAATCGCGATTTATGCCTTACACTTTTACACACTGCATATTGAAGCATGGATTGAATTAGATTCGTTTGTTACATGTTTTGCCTCATTTTTCAACCGTCTGGTTTTATCTAGCCGAGCTTACGATCCCTTATCCAACGGCGGGTCACTGTATTTTTAAATGGATATTGAGTAAGTTCAAGAAAAGTTGTGCAGTGTTTCTTCATTTGCTTGCTACAAGTCTTCTATTACCTCGAACCACCAAAACATTTGATGGAGGATCAACATTCTGTTTATTTCCAAAACTGAGAGGAAAATAAAAAATATACAATCGAATGTTAACACATTGCTTGGAGGTTTAATCTCCGCCATATTTCTTGATTGCATTTTCTTCTGAAATATTACATCAAATGTCACGACAAAGGCAGAAGATGACGAATCTTCCTTTACCTGGGCTTTCGCTCTCGAGTAATCGAGTCTCAACGATGACAGGTTACCGCATTCCTAGGGGATGCTGTTGTCCTGTAACCATTGGTGATCTTTTCTTGACGAACACGAGATCACTTCGCAGGCTCTCTTAGCGTGACAACCATACTTTTAGTTTTAACTTTCCAGCACGACAAAAAGCATACGAATTCAACTTCTTAACCGGGTGTCTGCGAGAGCAAAATACTAAAACATTCCTGTTCTTAAAGTAGATATTTCCTACCATACATAGTCAACATGATTTGGTTAAGTGACAACCACAACTGAACGAGCCGATGGAATATACCAAAAAAGGCTCCCCTAGTTGAACTCATGCTTAAAATGTCATAGTAGGTCGGTGGCTAAATTTCCTCCTGGTACCTTTGTTTGGCGAGAAGCAGGGGATGGGGGCCGGATCTGGGGACATTGTGTATCCAAGATTGGGAAACAGGTGAATAACCAAGATAAGCTCTGACCGTAACTGTCTAACAGTAATATAACACATTGCCATGAGATTTCTAGCCCTTTTGGTTAAGAACATGTGTGGTATCTGTTCTTTTCATCCAGTGTAGAATCGAGCGATATATGACAGACCAATAAAGTAAGTGATGCGAGGGCCGTGAGGTTGGTCACCTATTGTCCTTCAGTGGACGTAATAGCTTCTTCGGGAAGTAGAGAAAGATTTGGTTTCGCCGAACGGTCCTTTGCCAAAGAGTGGGCGGGAGCACTTTGGAAAAGTATCAGAATCAGTACTTGACCACTAATGAGATGGTCTGAGGGCCGTGAGGTTGGTCACGTTAATGCCCTTCATTGGACGCAACTGCTTCTTCAAGTTCGGAAAGCAGTGAAAGTTTTGGTGTCACCGAAAGGCCCTTTGACGGAGGGTCGAGAGGGCTTTAGAAAAAGAAATACCAGTACTTGAAAAGTGTCATAAGCAATGGCTATGACACATTTCACCCCAAAACGACTGGTTGCTATCCTTTGTTTATTACTAAATTTCCTTGACGACGAAAATTTGTTTCAATTACCTGTTTTCCACTTTGTGTTAAATGGAACCTCGTATGGGCTCTTTTCATGTTGAATCTGGAGTTAGTGCTTAGAGTAACCTACTAGTTGGAGGGAAAGCCGTGGCCATCTGGACTTGAACGATTGATTTGAAATTGGGCCGTTAAAAACTTCAACGAAACGAACCTTATTAGATTAAATGAACCTGACATCACAAACTCTTAAAATCTTTGTACGGTGCAATTTAATGATTTCTTCCTGAAAAAATGTTGGGTAAAGATAGTATCCACAATGGTAAAAAGTGTCGATGTTGGGTAAATCTCACCTTTTTTACCAAGCTGGTCACTTTCTTCGCCCAACAGTTTGTCCCGTGACATACATAACTAACAGTGAGTAATAAAGTTCTAAAAAGTGATAAAAACTTTGGGGTAAGATCTTGGGAAAGATCTTTTCCTATGTTTACAGCCTGTACATGTAAATTTACAGATACTACTTCCCATTGAAATAGAAATAGGCTTCCTTTTCTTTGCTTATTACTACATTACCTACAGGTTCGTGTGCTCTTGAATGTTATTAGACAAGTTCTATGGATTAATCTGTTGCGTCGTGGCGTATCCATTGTTTCGCTATCTTCATCACGTTGTCAGAAAAGATGGCGAGGTGATGAGCGAGAAGGCAGTGATGCTTATCGGTCACTTCGCACTTTAATATTTTAATAAACTAGAGAACACTCGAGCTTGGGAATAACGTGAACGAAGAAAGATTTCTGCCTTAGGTATACACACGTTCATGTGCTAACGAAAGAATATTTCAACAAAAGTAAACTGTCTGAGATGTGCATTACGTCTTTGGAGACTTGGCAGAACACCCGCAAGCACACATCGTTGTGGGGCGTGAAAAGGTTGTTTACCTTTCACTACTTAAATGCTCATCGGCAAGACGTCTGGTCAACACGTTTTCATTGAAATCGTGTAGATTCGACGAACTGCTAAAGCTTCATTATAAACAGGCTTTATGTGTTTCTACCACCGCAGGTTAAAACGGGACATTTTTGCTCAATTAGTAGTAAATAAACACTGCCTGGTCAATCCGATGACCGAATTAAGACGTTGTGAAAAGATTTGTCACGGAATACGCTGAATCCAGTAGCTCTTATGTCCTAGTTGAGAGTACGTTAAAAATAACTGATCTAACTAATTCAGTTAGGTTGCAATGCTCGAACTTTACCCCGTGACCTTTGTAGTGATTGCGGAACTTTGATAGTAGGACAATACCCCCATGATGCAGTTCAAGTTCCTGTTAAACTGTTCAATGCGTAGCATAGATTTTATAGACTACAGAATGTAAAAGACTATCGTAGCAAATTAAGGAATATCGGGATGTACCTCAGCTTAAGCTAATATCCCACCCTTATTTAACCTGTTTACACAGTCATCTTTCCCTAATACCCCATTATCTCCCCTTCCTCTTATACCCACTTTTCGCACAAAACACGGCTATATTGATCTAAGGAACCACATTATCCCCGTGACTTGGCCCTGGCTCTCGTCAGTCCAAATATGTGCCAAATTTGTGAAAATAGCTCCCTCTGAAACAGTGTCATTCCTTCAGGAGTTGGGTAGCTGAGATGGGATAATACTAAGTCATGCTGTTCCATCACGATACGCAGTTCCTTCGGCTAAGATTTCGTTTAATTTTCGCCTTTCAGCATTCAGCCCAAGACACTGAGAAAAAACTGAGAAAAAACACAATTTGTAATTTGTAAAAAAAATTTCGTGACTGAGCTTGAGTTAACATTTTTCAACTATCTTTAGGTCTGTCAACTAAAGTTAAGGGATTTCTTTCGTTCACGGGCAGATAGCCACGTGCATATTTTATTTTTACAGTGCTGCTGTCATGAAAACTCAATTGTAGGCTGATAGATGCTTTAAATTTTGTAAATGGTGTAACTGTGCACTTTCGTGAACGACATTTAACATCACTTAATCCATATGACTGAAACCAGTTCTTTTACGCCTAACTAAATATTGAGAATGGTAATGTAAATAGAGTATGACAATTTATCAAAGACATATATCTGCAGAGTACTAAAATTCGTCTCTTCCAATGTGAGAAGGATACAGGCACGGACTTCATATACATGGACAGAGCATACTACACGGTAGATTGTCGCTATAGTACCTATGAGAAAAAGCGCACCAAGATGGCCATCTGCTATGGTTTTGTGTGAAAGTTTGGATCTGCCCAGGTCAGTTCTCAGATTTTGCAAGAAAGTTGAAATATTTTTGAAATATGGCAAGGTTAAGTCTAAATTACCACACGTATTGCAGGAATATGATATTTTAAGCCATTCAAGTTTAACTTTTATTTAAAATATTACAGAGTCGTCGCTAAATGATGCAAGTTATAGCTTCACGGCGGCCATCTTGGTGCGTCTTTTTTGTCCCAGTCGGTGGCGACCATCTACGGATAGGACGTACACGTTAATGCTCTGTCCATGTATATAAGTCCGTGGATACAGGTCAGTTGAAAGATAATTTTGTGTGTTAGCTTAGGTGTCGTAAAAGTGAGGTACATAAACTTACTGATACTTCCATAAATCATAAAGATAAACACATCAAAGATAGGGAATTATTACACATTCTCCCATAATGATCATACCTCGCATCGTTTTGAAGAGTCAAAATAGTTACTCCACTTACCCTGCATCTGATTTTTTACTTGACTTGAGATAAAATATTTTACTACTTATATGCATTGGTTATATATTGATAAATTCATAATTATGTCATCGTGTGAGATAGTACGATGTTTCTCAGCGGAGAGGTTGAACTTTCATGAGAGCAATCATGTGAATTGAAAGGCCAATGACAATTTTTAAGTTACACATCAAGTTTTGCAAACGGAGACTTTGGTGATAGTATGTCTCTTTACTGTTTTACATATATATTTATCGATTCGGCTTAATGTGCAACTCTTTGCTGATTGATCGCATACAATTTTGACCTGTTACAGTTCCACTCTCAGTTGGCAATTCTTCAGTGAAATGGAATCTAAAGTACAAATTGCAGTATTTTTTGTTGAAAAACCCATGAGGCATCTGTCTTCAGAGTTGATGACTGCCTTGTGTCACTGAAAAATGAGTGTAAACATCTCCTAGGAATGCTTTTAACAGATTTATTAACTGTTTTCAAGTTGCTATTGGCGTTTCCACTTGTCTGCCCTTAAAATATGATCTATAGCACGAGTCTTTTTCACCAAGTGTGATTTTATGAAGTATCAGAACAGCTATGGGAGACGTGTTACAACCAGAGAATGCTTTCGTAAAGTTTCCCCATATTGTTGCACAACTAGTCAATTGCAAAAAAAGAAAGTAGCAAAAAATTATCGACGCACTGATCTTTAACAAGTGAATTCACTGCCGGGTTAGCTACTGCCAATGGTTAACGTAAATCACGTGACATATATAGAATTCTTTCAATAGCAACTGTGTTGGACTTTGGAAGCTTGGTGAACCTTATCTGATTACAAACGCAGCTAGGTTATATTGCAAAATACAGCTGTTATGACTGGAAATCGATCAAAGTAATATAAAAATGTAAAGAATACTTCAACAAATGCACTTTGTAGCACAGGAGAGTGTGCTATGAGGGCGAGAGACCATGGCTACACCTCTGCAGTTCGGGAGATAACCTCTTCCGGGGGAAAATGGTTTTTCACCAGATCGGGGGAAAATACGGCCATGGGTGGCGCCGTTTTCAAATTTCTCCCTTGATGCTTTGCGATCCTACCGCGCAATTTAAACGGAAACAAACATTCAAAACACCTGGAAAATTTAATCGAACTTAGGAAAGAGAAATTTTGGAATATTTAGAAACTTTGTTGCTAGGGGAACAAAAAAGCCGGATCATGTTTGGTGGTTCACCGCGCAAATTTTGAGATATCGAGCAATTTTGTCACGTTCTGTGTCCTAAGCTTAAATTATAGACTCGACACAGCCGCAATATTTGTTCAGTTTTTTTCTGCAGAAAGTTGTGTAAGTTACTCGTGCTAGCAATTGAACTCATCAATACATTGTTGAAAGTTTCTTAAGATTTCTGTTTGTGGTGGTGAATAATTACCTTGTATATGAGCATATCCACATTACAGAGACAGAACAAAGCGACGCCTGTGAAGAGGTACACACGAAGTGCTCGTGAATATTCATGCTGCAAATTTTCTCCCGATTGGGTGAATTCTCATTTTCACCCGAAAACGGTTATCTCCCGAACTGCTCTGGAAGTTGTCGGAGAAAATGAGCTAGTCGAAGGCAATCATTCGACGTATAGTCTGACCGAATCTGGTATGGCAACAAAAATGCACTCCGACCAAATACGTATCAGTTTCTGACATTCAGAGTACACCACCTATCTTTGATATTGGTCATTTAGAGAATTGTTTTTGCGATTAGTCAGTTTTGATGGCGAAAAAATTCCGGCGCTCCGATAGACCCTACCAATTCTAATCAGGGATTTCTCGTTTGTCTTTTAATCACACCCTCAGAACTCCTGCTCATACCCCAGTAGTAGCACGGGGATACCAAACATATAATAGTAATAAGATCGTTTACGTTGGATAATTCCGGAATACTTACACCCATGTACCAAAATATACGCAATAGTTCATTGCATTTTTAACGCTCTGAGGTCATTTGAAGGTATGCTTTTCAGTTGACGAGCATGCTGATACGTCTATGGGACGTATTTTGCCCCGGTGGGTGTTAATCTAATTTTTACCACCTTAAGCATATCTGGTCATTTTCAGATGTTTCAATATATTAAACAGGGGACCCCGAGGAGAACATACCTATTAGAAAAGAAGAATGTCATCACGGTTCAACGAGAATATAGAGTCGGCATAAGAAAGCCTGCTAAATCTGCTCCACTTTTCATTTTCCAATTTCGAACATATCCTCGGGAGAGAGTTGGATACAAGATGATTGATAAATGATATACTGTCCCAGAGATGGGGCTTTACCTGTTCAATAATACAAACCGGTATTTTCTTGTTGTAGTTAAGGAGGTAAAAGCGAATATTTGATATTATTCATTGCCAGTTTTACTTGTGACTTCTGCTTGTTTTATAACGTCGTTGTATGCAGGCTTGTGGTCTGCAAACATATGTGATTTTCCTGTCTGTTGCAAAACCCAGTTCGGCGTGATGATGCGGATCTAGGCTAATCGGCTAGAGAAGTCTTAAAGCCTTTTGGTCTTAAAGAAGAGGAAGGTATCACTCACTAAGTGCATTGTTGCCTGGCTTCTGAATATGTTAATAGGCTTTACCTCATTTATTCTTTAATTCCACATCTTACTGTAGCTTTCTATGATGGAAGATGTTGTAAACATAAAAATTCTATAGTACGGAGTAGTTCACGTCATAGGTATAGATATTTAGGTTTGAATTTTAAGTGACATATCTCCCGTTTGCTTGGGAGCGTTGTACAAAAAACCGACGAACATGACGGTGAATTTTAAAAATAACTGTTACTTTAATTGACCATTTAAATCACTGATACTTTTTAAAAGTTTCTTATTTCTAAGTACAGGTGACGTCAAGCCTTTTCTTTAAAATAAATGTGAGGCTTCTCTGTTTGTGTTGTAAAATGGACACACCGCGTAACATAGGTCTGTTTCAATCAAAATAATATTGCATTTGCAAATGCGAAACCGTGTTTAAGTTTCTGTTGCTGTGTGTTCCATTTTGTTACCTGATACCTCAGATAGAATTGCTGGATAACGAGAAAGCCTTTATCCTACAGTCAGACAAAAATCCGAGATTAAGATTCCTTGAAGTTAGGACAGATAATTTAAGAAGCAAAACATAAAACTTTTACAATTTCATTGGGTAACGAAACATGCCAAGCTTCACCATCTGTTTGTATCACTTGAAGCCATTTCTCTGCATTAAGGAGGTGAAAAAAACATTTGTTTCATAAAACATGATTACCACAATTTATGACAAATATCCTGCCGTAATCCAAAGATACTGATTGGCCAGGAAACTAAATATAGTCAAAATACCGAGGTTCCAATTCTGACACAGCTGTTGATGGGCATCATAGTACGATCACCTCAATTGCTCGTGCTTTCGAAGTTTGGCTAAGACCTAAGGTTGGATAACAACGTTTGAAACATTGGCAGTATGCGTAGCGGGTCACCAGATATATCTGTAAAGACATGAATTAGATGAACAGCAGGGCAAGATGAAACGAAAAACTGTTAATATAAAATGAGAAGCGCTCCTTGCAGGGCAAAATGAATTAGGTAATGGCACCATAGTGATTGCAATGTCACACAGCGCAGGACTCATGTCATTAGTACTGGGCAGACAATCCGCGATGAACGTAATTGAACTGCTGAATGTGTCTAGATTATTTACAAATGTGAATTTGTAAATATTTAAGACATAGTGACATATCAACGAATGAGAAGCATTTTCCATGCGATCAGGATAAGCTTTGTGGCCATTGAAACTGTCCAACCACTGTGAATTTCGGACCATACAATGCTATCAGCTTTAAATCTAACGTAAAATATGATTTTATAGAATGAAACATTACCACGTGGATTGGTTATAATTGATGAGATATAGTGTAGTGTGATGAATTTTACTGGTTGGCTGATGCACTTGATTTCTGTCGTGTGTGATGCGACTCGTATTTACCTATGAAATTTAAGTCCAGTTCAGGGATTTGATAATAAGCTAGAAAAAATATGGCATCAGTGAAGTGACGTGGTATGATTCAACAGGACATGTCTCTTGAAGAACATTGAAACTAATCTAACATCAGTTGAGGTAAATACATACAGAATTTGATGTCCTGCTATGTCTGATATAATTGCGGGGTTATGGAATGTTATGTCACATTATAATAGTTTGTTTGTATTGTGAACTAGCAGAGTGTGGTATTGGCATATTAACTTTACATTGTCACATAAAGCAGGATCCCTGTGCAATACTGGTGGCACCTAAGGTTAGTATAACCTTTGCCGCTAAGCGTGGAGCGAACCAGCCATTACGTAGTATGTTAACGTTACAATTTATGGTATGGTGGGAACCAGGAATTATCATCACATTGTGAATTATTCATTACGAGGCTTCTTCGCCGATTATTTTTTTTATTGAGCCGTTTTTGTTTCAATGAGCAATTAAATATTGAGTGGTCGGAAAAGAATAATAGATTTGTGAGAATTAGATTAAGTATGATAATGATTGTTATTTTTTGTCAGTTAAAATCCCTTTCCGTGCAACATTTGCATTCCGCATTAACTTTTATTTTTATACTCTTCACTTTTGTGAAACTTTCTAAAGATTTGTGATTAAATGCCGTCTACTAATTTGGTAAAAAACCAAAATTAATTAATCCTTCTACTGCAATATAGGACATTCTAATGTACACAGCCACATACAGTAGATCAAAACAAGATGAATACAATTTTAAACTGTTTAAACAGTCTGTGTCCCTTATGGGTCTTAAACTTTGTGACGTTTTGAACTACATAGGCACTAGCCCCTTGCATTATTTTTAATTAGCTAAAGATTAAAATT
Source organism: Holothuria scabra (assembly GCA_037179385.1). Lineage (NCBI taxonomy): Eukaryota > Metazoa > Echinodermata > Holothuroidea > Aspidochirotida > Holothuriidae > Holothuria > Holothuria scabra. Next base: position 12,607,714 of record CM074192.1, on the reverse strand, counting down.
TTATTCTTACTTCACTTTCTTAACAGAAACATTGAACAGTAATTACGAGCAAAATAGGACGACTCTAGTTTTTCTTGGCCTGGGTGAGATAGCTGCGGTATGTATATTTATGTGAGCCACCATCTTTCCTATTCTTTGTTAAATGGATAGTTGGATATAAATTCTTTCTTTAAATCGATATTATCTTAAATACATTAAAGGACTTTCAGTTACCAAAAGGGGTGATCGTTTCCTGGCGATGGGTTGCAGTTGCCAATAAAAGCTTCCATGAAATCTTAAAGCGCAAATAATTTTGGAGGAATATATGTGAGAAGAAATAAGTTTCACATGATAGAATGTGTCACAATAAGTCTATAGTAGGATTTTCCGGCCATAGGTATCAATCCTAGGGGACAAGGGGACATACAGCTACCAACATTTTGGAGATACTTTGGAGGTTGACTAAAAAGTATGACACATTTTCTTGACGAAAGTTTCAATGTACCTGGCCGAACACATATACACATTCGAGTAAATACACTCTAAAATTTTTACTCTTTAGAAGATTGAAAGTTGTGTAGTTCATTCCAAGAGTAGTGAGATTCACTCTAAAAAAAAAATTGAAATTAATTCCAAAAGAGCAAAGTTTAGCTCTTGATTGAATTCCTGAGGGGAACTCTCTTACAATTATAAAAGAGTGATCCCGACAGGCACTTTTAAAGAGTGAATATTACTCTATTTGGAATAAATTTCACTTCTCTTGGAGACAGATTTACTATTTTTAGAGTGACTTAACACTTTAATGGGAAGTATTTACACTTTCTGCGGTATTTAACGGTGACTTAAGTTCTCTTTCTTGTTTAAGAGTGTATTGGCTCTGCTGCAATATGGTCAAACAACGTCCGTTTTATAAACTTCTTAACAAAATAAGTAAGATGTAAGTGTAAAGATTACATGACCAAAGGACAGAAATCTCTCTCTCTCCAAATTCACAAAACTTCTTTTTTTTGTTTGTTTCAAAGACCCCCGATATTGGGTTTCATATTCTACAAGGAACTCGACCTACACTTCCATACTTCTTGGTTGAACTAGTACTACATTATTTGCCTGTAAATTACATTTTATCCTACGTTTCAATCATCAAAGTTAAGTATTTTGAATATTCCTGTTTACCGGCGGGATGGGGGGGGGGCGGCTTGTTTTAACACCTCGACGATATTCCTGTACCTGTCTCATCTAGGATGCACCCATTTTGCCCGCAAGGGAGGAAAAAGGGTTCCTAGGGTGTACACCACGGGAGTCGCTTTGATCAAATGATAAAACATTGTCGCCTTTGTCGAAGAAATATCCTCAATGTTTTCTTTTACAGAAACGACACGACCTGTATTTCATGGTTGGCATTTCATCAAACTTGATATTCCCGCTAGTCTAAAAGAAAAATAGGAGACTAGGCGTTCCGTATCGTATAAATAAACGTCCCATTTATTTCCAAAAATTTGAATAAATTGATTCCGTACTTTTTAAATGTGAAAGTCCAGTACTACTTTAAATTGCTTAAGGTAGATAAGGCATCAATAAAAATTCACTTTTATTTCCTAAGATTTAAAGATACTTAAGGAAAATACCGTAAGATGATAACATCTTCTGAGTATCTCAATTGATTGGGGTATGAAAGTTTTCTAGTTTTGCGGTAGATTCTCCATGTTCAAACGGACATGTCGCTCTTTATTATTCCATAATTCTTGTTTCTAAATACATTGTTTGCACGGTGTCAAATTTTGCCTTATTCGATTTCTTGTAGAGCTTCCGTAGGAAAAACCTTATTAAATCACAGTAAGTTTTAAACAATTCAGAGAAGGGACAGTTGATATTTACACACAGGAGTTTGTTTGGTCTACATTTTCTTTTTCACATATATGGAGGAATGGGGAAGAGAATTGATAGTCCGAAAGTAATTTCTGGCAAGGGGTTGTGTCCTATTATAAACATATTATAATGTTACAAAACACCCAAACAAACACAGAATAGACAAGCACGTTTCAGTGCTCATCTTGACATATTTTTAAGAGCTTGCGCAAAGACGACTTTTAGAGAAAACGTCACTATTTGCCTTGTTACAAATGGCAATAGATCACCCAGATGATGGAGTTCCATTAAAATGTTGCTTTGGCATCGCATTTGATATTAAAATTAGCCCATACTCAATTTCACAATTCGTTCATTGTCCGGCGGGGAGTATTCTCTTAGTAAAGCTGATCTTTATTACATATGGTAACCTTCCAATATTGGATCCACAGGCCATGGGTGCCAGCATATGACCCTCATGAAATTATGCCGCCAAGATTCATCAGAGACCATATGGGTCATCCTAAAAGCTATGTAATATAGTCATGGGGCCCATGTTGGCAACTGACATAGATGATATAGTGCTAAATATGTATAGAGTGAATAATAGCCCCACATGCATTGGACTGGCCGATACGGTCCCTTATATGTATCTTGGGAAACGACATTTCAGTCTACAGGGTTTGTTTCATAGCTGTGCTTCCATTTGGAAAGGTGTTTGTTTGTATGGCCTCCCAAAATACCCCCACCCTGGGTAAGTCTCCAGTCTAAGACGCGAACGTCATTAGAAGCACAATTTAATTTTACTCAGGTACTCTCTTATTTATTCATTCATTCATTCATTCAATCATTCATTCATTCATTCATCCATTCATCCATTCAGCCATTCATCCATTCATGCATTCATTCATTCTTTCATTCATTCATGCATTCGTTCATTCATTCATTCATTCATTCATTTATTTATTTTTATTTATTTATTTATTTTATTTTTTTTTCAGCAAGGTCAACTTTCGTTAGATCATCCACAATGTAGTAAGACTTCTCAGTCAGAGCTTCACTAGCTTTCTTCATGACAGTAATCTTATCCTGGTAAAAAGACAGTTTAACGAGGAGATGACGGTCTCGCCCTTGCACAGTCCTTCCGTCTCTATGAGCCCGTTCTAGACGACAGGACTGCACCCCCAACTTCCTCAAGTACTTTTTTGGCAATGTCCTAACAATCTTCATTTTCTGATGTCGAAAAACCGACAATTCGAATATTGTTCCGTCTAGAGAAACGTTCATTTTTGGTTATCTACTGTGCCTCTTTTCTTCTCTGCCTCCAATTGTTCTACTTTTCTTTCAAGGGTGTCGCATCTCTCTTTCAATTCATCCTTTTCAGCACTTAGCTCTTTGACGCTCTCCTTCAACTCTTCAATGGCTTGGTTAAATTCCACCTGGAGATTTTCAAATTCCTGAAGAAGCCTTTCTTTGAGTCTCTGTATTTTGGAGCCGAGTTGGTTTATAGATTCTGCTGTTCTACTTGTTTCTGGGCCAGAGTCCAACTCTTGGCTGCTACGGCGTGTTAAGGTGTAGCCTAGGCTTCGTTGGGAGGAGAACGCCTGTCCTCTCGTCTGTCCTACACTGCCTCGAGGACGCCCACGAGGCATTTTTGTATCAAATAAAGATCTTTACATACAAATACTTTACTCCACTGGCGAAATTAGGATATGTAGCTATTGAAGCACTTGCAAAAATTTCTAAAAAAATCTTGAGCTCACAAACAGCGATGACTTACACAGTAGCCGTGTCAGGCTCGAACCTTATGTTGTTGCCTTTTTTAGAGAATACCTCTTAAATTGACCTGTGTAGTTGTAGAACGTACACCCGGAAGTTCGAATATTTGCGTGTTGTATACCAAGAATACAGTGGATTGTTTTAACAACATCAACACTGAGTGTCGTGAGATATGCAAGGTTTAGACGGGAAGAGATATTGCATGGTTTGAAATATTCATTTAAAATCAGCTTGTTACAGAACCATACAAAATTGTATAAATATTTCAAACGTGTTGTAACTATATTCACTTCCGTCGACGTTATGAAATTTATTAAATAGTTAATTGTTTTTAGGTTATGACAGAACAAGGGATACGTACCGTCCGGTAATTATAATTGAACATTTAAACATTTGAACATTTGGCGCATTTTAGTTTAATTCGACATGTAAACAAATATAGAAATTTACGGCAAAACTGCAGAATAGTAACGATGACAGTGATTTTTTATTCGAAAATAAATAAAAACTTGCATTATTTTTGCCGTGAGTGATTACAGGATTAAATATTGAAAGTATGCTTAAGCTACATAAGCCTCTGCGCGATGAAGCACTTGCAAGATATTCATTAAAAACAGATTTCTCTCATAAATTCCGAATGAAAAACATCTAAACAATGGGAGGCAAAGAATGAATTTACATTGAGCTGCCATCATCTATCGATCGCACAAAGTATCACGAGATTTGTATGGTTGTTCAAATGTACAATACAGTGGAACCAGACGCTGAGATTTTTTCAAACTAGGTTAGCTTGTAAAACACCCACAAACGCACGAAAATACTGCCATTGAAACAGCCTCTATTCGTGCTTACAACGTCCCCAATAGATTTTCATGAGTTGATGTCCTGAGATCAAAAGAAAAATTCGCAGCGCATTTACCGTCCTATTAACTCAGCGGATTGCATTCTATTTGATTAAACTATTGTTCACTAAGTAATGTGCAGAATTTCGCGACTTCATCAAAATCTAAAGTTTCCTACTGCACATTACGTAAGTATGATGTCATTAGCCGATCGAGCATTGACAGACCATCATACTTCCCAATTATTCGACACGGTAAACCATCACGATTGCTTAAATTTCAATCACATTAATTGAAAGCGCGTGTCGTCATCACTTTGGGAGGCAAAAAATATCTAAAATCTTCACGGTAATATACACTGAGCAAACACAATTTATTTCAATTTCGAAATGATTGATACGTTTGAAAAAAGTCATTTACTAACTGACTAATGTTATTTCATTTCATAGTGCCAACTGTAGATTTTTTAAATGTTTCAGTTCATACCCTATAAACTATCTCAGAGCTGTGACATTGCCATCTTACTGATTTAAATACATGTTCATGTCCGTAGAAATTTTGAAAGCATAAGGTATACCTTGGAGCATGCCTTCCGGTCTTCATAAATAATTAATAATCAAATAAGTTTACGTTGAACTCGAAGGCAAGGAAATGAATGATATCAGATACCAATATTCAGAACATACTTCAATTTTTGCAGCGAGCTGGATGTAACGGTTTGAATTTCTCAAAATGAAATTTTAATATATTTTGTCGACAGTCTGTGTAAGCTGAAGGAGGAAAATTTGGAAGTAACTTAAAATGCATTTAATCACAAATGTTTTAGATGAAGAAGCATAAAGGTTGAATATTTGGGCTATCAGACTTTCTTTCAGGAAACAACTAAGACAGGAGAATCCATAATGATGTAATAATTGCACTTTAAGTTCATGACACAGCTACGTAAGCCTGATGGAAAGATGGACGAGGGAAATAGTCCTCTTCACACACAAAAATCATCTATCTATGATTCCAAACTATAGGACATTCACATGTGAGAAAACACATATTGCTTCCATATTTACAGCCCACAATTTTATCGGCAGAACCTTCATAAAAAACAGAGATTTCCATATGCATTGGTAGGTGTGGGAGAAGACTTCCAATATTTACGGTACCCTGTCAAAAAGGAAAATACAAGTTGATGCCAAGGTGTAAGCATATATGTGTTCATTGTTTTTCTCAACACGAAAACAATGTTTTTCAACAAAGATTTCAGTGAAAATTTGCTGCATAAAGATGTAAGATGAACCCTTTCAGTTTCATTAGAAATTTATAGTAATATCTAACATCAGAGCTGTCAACAAGGTAATGTTGTCGATATAATGCTGCTATGATCAATATATTAAGTTTTGCTTTATCCCCCTTTTCATGATTTATTCTTTAAAATAACAGTTCTTAATGTATTAAAGCCATTTGTGTTCTCATTTCCAGTCGGGTGAAAGAAGTTTTCGAACCCATGCTCAAAATGTTTCCCGTAATATTGCTGTCAATAATGATTTTCGTAGCAATGGCAATGTTGTAAATATATTCGACACAAGAGTGGCAACACACCTAAATCTTTATCCAAATTGTCATATCTGCTTGCATCTATGCAAACTCAAAGACAAAATTAGAGGTATATATACGGGTAATCCAAACAGTTGTTTTACTAATTAAACCGTGATAGATCAAGATCAAGAGCCAATGTTGTAAAATCCGTTGTAATTATTTTGACATCCTTAATCGTTCTATAGATATTCCTCTAAGTTTTACCGATATGGAAATTTCTTATTTTCATTAACATGCAAACATGATGAAGTGAAAAGTTGCACAATGTATCTATATTTGTTCGTCGGTTAATCATTATAAACTTTGATTTAAGTATTTTGCATGTGGTTTCTGGTTTCTTTTCTAAAGAAGATATTTTGATATTTACTTCCATGGAAAATTTGGGTATACTGCAACCATTTCAACTGACCTTGGAATAACCATGGTTAGGATGACCAATGCTATAAAAACACAAGTCTCATAAATTCCCCTTTCACGTCATACGTACGTAATATATTTACATACACAGCTCATGCGTATTCATCACATAAGTGTAAAAACACACACGTTTGTAAGAACTGTGGGGTCATTAAGCTGGAAAACATGTGATTTGAATCATGAAATGCATAATCATGCATCATATTCAAAGTAGTTTTAGAAAACATGTTTGCCGTATTGTGCGAGCTTTTATATTGGTCAAATATTTTATGGTTTGGTGGGAATCAAGGTAAATCTTCAGCATTGTAAACCTATACGCCGTTGTGATATCCGCATCTCTACATACCTTGATAGCAGAATAACAGTTTTATTCAGTCATTTTCATGTCCCTTTACTGAATTACATTTTGGCAATATAATCCCTATCTTTGTACCAAGGATTTTTTATTCCAAATAACAGCTTCCCGCTTATAGCCAGTGTAACAAATACGATGTTCCATGCAACGGTCACGTGACTAAAACAGAATTTTCATTTACAGCACTTCCATGTAAGCCGCCAATTTATAATGATTTCCATTAATGAGAATATATGTGACCGACCTTATACCGACCGAGGAATATGTATCAAATAGGCTGAGCCTTATAATTTAAAAAGAGCTGTTTGTAATTGTATCATTACGCCTGGCAGACCATCGCATATTGGAATCTTTACCTCTGTCGTTTCGACAGCTGTACTTCTAGCTCGGCCATTACGCAGCGTTACTTCCCACGAGAAAGCTGTTCGTATGTTTTCTAATTTTTACTATCCCTTTTATTTTCTCAATGACCTCAATATTGCTGCCTCTCGCAATGCTTGTTCAAGTCCGATATAGATTTGAGCGACACGACGTTATTAAGTATAACTGAGAGACTTTGTTGTGAAACTCTCCGGGAGGGAGGCAAGTCTAGAGCTACGATGAACATTAGGTTGCAAGCGGTACAAGCTATGCTTCGTGTTTGGCGCCACCGAAAAAAAAGCATTCCTATGCATGGGCAGCTGGATAGCAAAAGCATATCTCAGTAAAAGGTTCTCACGTGTTAAATTTTATCGTTTCCTCTACCCTCCAGCCGATCTGTTCGCAACTACGGGACTAAACGAGGTAAAACGGAGCCTGCGTTGACTTCAAATGTCTAATATACTTTTTTCATATATATGGAGGAAATTTCAAAGCATTTTAAAATGACTCCGAAGAGACAAATTGTGTTTGCTGTCGTTTTACTTACAATGTTTACATGGTGAGTTGATGAATTTGTGCTTCGTACGTTTAATTTATCTCCAAAGGCTTATCAAGTTAGTGCGTTGTTCCAGAATAGGTAGCGATATGGTCTAATCGATCGTTCTTACTAACAGCCGCTATGATAACTTCGTATTCGTTGAGGTTTTAAGCGTGAAAAATATGGAGTAAACAATATACATGTAGGTGCTATATCTCGCTTTCAGTGTGGGCTAACAGCACATTCTTCGTAACAGTAATATATAGAAGGTTGTTTTTCTGTTAATAAATTACTTAGGTACCGTTTTTAATATGCATTTGTTAGGAATATTGCATGAAAATAGGCGATACATTTATTATTTTGAAGTCAAGTTTTCTATTAGTCCCCATTTTTCGTTTTACCAAAGAAGTTAAGTTTACGCTAATATGACTGCTTAAAGGGTTTATTTGAAACTAATCCTCAAAGGTGGAATCTTGAGATGTCTCCATTATTCCACTTTTTCTTCCTCTTTACCTTCCGTTTCAAAAAGAAACTATTTTGATCATAAAAGTCTAAAATTTGGCATAATGTTATAGTTGACAATAATGCAAGCCGAGTTCTGCTGGATTGAAACATCATGATACATTGAGAAGTGTCCTGTTGTCATTCATGATGACCTTTGACCTATGCATAATTCACTTGTAAAGACAAATTATTGCATGTAGAATAGATTGTAAATGGCAACGTGCTATGTACAAGTGCTATTTATATCATACCCTCTCTCAAAGACATTTTATTTAATCCATTAAGATGTTTTTGTGCTAATAATACTTCCTTGGTTAACTCAGGTAAGCCAATGGCTCACCTATCAAAACTTCGATCCGATGCAACTTTATGCTGGAGTAGAAAAGTCCGTAATTTCATACGTAAAACTCTTTTTATGGTTTGGATATTTAATTGTTTGTCAACATAGTGGTTTAATTCGATTATACGCAATTGCATTATCAATTTTGTTTGTAAGTTGGTGAAAGATGACCTGAAAAGCGCTTCTTTTTATTCTTACTCTTCAACAAATTTTCTTCATAAAAGAGTTAATTCAAAATCTCCCTCTTTACCTTCGCCGCCTCTTCTTTGCTATTTATTGTTGTCTATCTTCCTCTCATTTGCACAATTCTGATGGGCAAAGGACCGTCCGGCAAAACCAAAACTTTCACTGCTTCCCGCGAAGAAGTTTATACGTCCACTGAAGGACAACACGTGACCAATCTCACGGCCCTCAGACCATTTATATTTTGGGTCGTCATGTATGGCTCCATTCTAACCTGGCTGAAAACAACAGATACTACACATGATCTTAGCCAAAAGGTCGAGAAGAGATCCCGAAGTGGTGTCATGTATTGAGAAGTACTGTCCTCCTTCCCTTGTATCTGTTTAAGGTGTCCTTACATCCACAAAATATGCTACCGAAGGGTTCCCATCCACACTGCCTTTATTTTATGTACCTTTGAATGTTTCATATGTTATTGTGGAAGAAAAGAACTTTAAACTTCAATGTTCGTTGTTGTCAATTATTTCTTATAATCGTTTTTAAATGTTTGTATCCGGATCTAGAGTAAAATGAATAAATGAAAAATAGTTGCTAGTTACTAGTCATTAACAGTGGCGAGGCTAAGGAGACAAGGAGGGGCAAGTTGCCCCGGCCACCACCTCTAGGGGGCGCAAATCGAGATCACTTAAAACAATGTTTGACCTACCATTTGCCAGGAGCCAAGGGTGGCGCCAGCGGGTCGGGGAATGCCCCCTCCCTTCGGGGCAGGCTGCCCTCCGTTGGCGGAAAGATCCAATTTTGCCCTGGAGCCTTTATCTATACGATACAAACCCAATAAACTCCAGCCTTCCCCCATGATTATCTCTTTGATTTTGCTTAGCCTACGATCAGACATACATCAAGAAAACTCAAAATTACCAATTTTTCTTTAAACAGTCCCCAAAAAACATTTATATAAGCTCCACATTTTCAAACATTATGAAAAGAAAGTGAAAATCAATTTTCAACTTACGACAAACTCTAACCAACTTCGGCCTTCATTTTGCCCATATGAACTTAGGCAGATTGATTTTCAATAAAGATTGAAATTATTCGATTCTTCTCCACAAACAAAACTTTTTCCATATTTTCTGCCATAAAATTCTTCCATTATATATTCTCCAAATTGTCAAATGTATGATGAAATAAAGGCAAGTTTTATTTTGAGAAATTTCCCGACACCGTCCAAGGACCTTACTCCGCACGATTATTATTCGGTAACAAAATATTTTGATTTTCCTCATGAAAAGGTCAGATTCTTCAATAAAAACCCCCAAATCTGTCATTAAGTCCCTCCTTTCTCCAATATGAGCTTCAGAATTACAAACATTTGTTAAACATGGCAAAAGTTTTCCAGCAATTTCCCAATTTCAGTGGATACTTTGAACACGAAAAACCCGTGCGTCCTCAACCACCCTGACATTCTACGTAACTTTGCTCTTAAAAGGGAGATCACTTGATAAAAAATCCCAACTTTTTCGATTTTACCCAAATCCTCTTCCATTAAATTCCAAAATTTCTCCAATGTAAGCTCTTAATTTTCAAAACTTTGTCAAAGGAAGGTTAAAAGTTTTCAGCCAAAATTACAGTTTCGTCAGAGGGCCTCACTACGAATGCCTAAGCCCAAACTAATTTTGGTAACTCATATAACTCTTTTTGATGTTGCTTATATGTAGGACAGACTCTTCATTATTTTTAAAATAGTATTTACGACTTTTAAAAAGCCAAACTTCTTCCAAAGAGTTCCAATTTTTCTTCAAAACAAGCTCCGGACTTTTAACTATTCCAGTGTTTAAAAGCTGAAAATTTCGGCTCACTGCAAGCGCCTCAAATGCTATCTGGCTGTCCTACCGAAAATCATCGTCTTTGTCCGGGCTTCGAAATGCTAGCCCATGTCGGGAAAATCCTGGCGCCACCTTTGCCATAAGCATGATATTCATGATATTAAGTTGTGTAAGTGTTCATAAAATTATCCTTCGGAAGATGGGAGTAGGGATGCCAATTTCCCAATTAAGTTACCGAAAGAAGGAACCAAACAATGTTCTTTATGTTCTTGTAACAATTATAATTAAGTTTGTTAAGTAGGACTACGTTGGTATTGCTGCTGATTTTTGGAGTTATGTAATGAAATTATAAAATATTTCACCCATTATGTCCTAAACAAAAATTATTCATTATGAAAAAGGTGTGCAATACAACTGATAGCCTACCAGCTGTAGGGAATACCAGACGCCATAAGAGTGTACCTCATGTCAAAAATTTTACAAATATATATTTAAGAGCATGAAGAATGAATTCTAACATTCTGACTGCCATCTTCATAGGATATTCCTGAGCTGAAATACAAAATGTCGAAGTTTAGTCACTGAAAACAAATACGTCCGTTGCGTAATAATCTGTGACTTTCTTGTTGTACAACTCACATTATCTGCTTTGTTTCTATTTAAAAGTAAAAGGGTTTTTATGACTTTGAACACCTTCTGCTTGCTCGCATAACAGGTTGTACAGAGAGGGCGTGATTACTTTTATCACCTCATAAGAGTAAGAGTGCTATTTCACCTTGGTACAGGGTGCAGTTACTTTCAGAAAAACAAAGAAATACAAAGATTGTATTTTGAGTAGTACAACAATGACTGTGACATCACAAATTATTGCGCCCAATGGACCATTTTAAGTTGAGTGAATTAACTTCAACATTTTATATTTCATCTCAGGAATGTCCTATGAAGATGGGAGTTGGACTGTTAATTTAATTTTTCACCATGCTTAATATATATTTTTGAATTTTTTGGCTTGAGGTACACATCTTTAAGTTTTTCGTTGAAAAGGAAAAATATTTATCAGGCTCTTTCAATAAGTTTGAATACTCTTAACTATAGAGTTTTCACACACTCACACTGATGGCTATAGTAACGTCGTACAAACTATAAAAGACTAAGATATGATCCTTGGTATTTAACAGGACACGTTATGTTTACGATCAATAACACATCACTACTTTCATAAACATTGTAGTGTTGAACGTCATCTGTTCCGTTAATTTATTAAAAGATTAACGACCTTTTCTTTCTTTTTTTTCTTTGAAATTCTTTCTTTCTTTCTTTTTTCCTAGTTTCTTTCTTTCTTTCTTTCTCTCTTTCTTTTTTCTTTCTTTCTTCCTCTCTTGTTTATCTATTTGTCTATCTGTCCGACATTTTGTCTTTCTGTTTGTTTTATGGTTAATTGGTTGGCTTCTGCTTTCAATCTTGACGTCAGACCTCTGTTCTCGAAGCAAACGTTCCCGGCTATTATCGATGAACTCTTCATTCCTTGCATGTTTTATAGCGTTCCTTCAGCTGTTCAGAAAAAAGGGCAGTTGTAACATTTTTCCTTAGCTTTGACCAGGGAGTTGCTAGAGCACTCCCTGCTTTGACCTTAATAAAATGCACATCAAATAAAATTTTCGGAACACGCGGATGACACGGAATTCTTTTGATCAAATTCGCACCTTAGATTAATTCTGATCCCAATTTCAATTCCATGACGTAAAGCTCTGAGGATGGTACGTATCGACATTGTGTCATCTTAACACGCTATAACGTATACACTGCTATGTATATTCCGTCATATTTCACCAAAAACAGGAATGATATAACTCAATAGCAAAACTCTAACATCGGGTTTTCTGTCATCTGCTGGAGCAAAAAGGAAATTTCACTTTAATTGATTGCGAATGTCTCGGTGGAATTTATTGAAAGTGTCTACAAGGAAATTTTTCCTTCAAGGGAAGAATGGAGGAATCAAGATGGGTTTATTGAAATATAATTCGATGGAATGTGTTTGAGTGTTTTCATTCTGTCAATCATTTAGTCAAAGCGATATTTTTTTTTTCTTTGGTTTTGCGCTTTCATATTATATCGGACATTTTCTACAGACATATATGATTAGAATAACAAAAGGTTTTAGTTCCATGGGTTTGAATAGAAACTAAATTTGTCTTTATTTATGTTTTTTCTTGCCTATCTGTCCGTCGATCTTTCTGTGTGTCAGTTAGTTCGTCGGTTTGATTGTTTGTCTGTCTGCACGCAGATGTAGTAATCTGCACGCATTTCTGTCTGCACGCAGATGTGTCTGTCTGCATGCCTAATAAAGTCGATTTCTCGCACGACAATCGTTCTCGCTCTAAGCGAAAGTTACAGTCATCACCCTGTATCATTTAGACTACGTTGGACGTCCCAGGGTGTGTAGGAACAGTTAGATAAGTTTTAATACAAACTTCATTGATATTCGACACATCTAATTCCTTAAACTTATTAGAAAATATGGTACATTTTGATGAACTGAACCCCTCCTTCCCAAACAAACAAAAGATTTAAATTTAAAAAGGAGGTGATTTTATGAATGTTGCATTGGAAACACAGATTTAAGGGTGTTTTCGACCCCTAGCAGCAAACAAAACTGGCCATAATTCATTTTGACATCGAATTGAAAAGAAGCTTACAAATCTTTGAAATCAATTACCCTATACCATTTTCTGGTGCCAGCTCACAGACTAGTTCTGAGAAAAATTCTGCTGTGCGCAATTTAGAGGTAAAAATTTCCATATAGCCTAAGTCCATTCCACATCACACAGCACTGCCCCGGTCCATGTCTTCACCAAGACTGACCATTTAATGTAGTCCGTATCAAACACCCTGTTCAAACTTAAATTCTTCATATGAGCCCCATACTTTGTACTTCTTTAAACATAGGTTTGATGATCAAATTGACAAGAACCACGTCATTCAGTCATTAAACTGGCTTTAATCTAGCATGTCTCATTTATCTTACTTCCGCTAAATTTTGCTTGATATACGAATATTTGCAGTTAATATCAAAGAACATATGAACACTTGTGTATAAAATGTCATCGCCTTTTTTCTTATTTAAGCAGCGTGTAGTTGCCAATTTTGTTTTCATGTTGCTAGGATACAGGTGGAAGGTGATAGCAGCAGCACAAAGAAGTGCAGATATCTTGTACCTAAATATTTCCGTTTCTGTTTTATGCCTAGTCTAAATATCTGCCTTCAACCGTGTTGAACAAGGTGATTCCCTTTTACACCAGGGAGTTCTTTAGCAACCCCATGTTTACATGGAGGGTTAAAAGGCAGGAGCAGTCATACCAGTTTGAACAAGTGTAGTAGACTGTCCAGTTTCATGATTGCTGGTTGGGAGTCATGTGACAAAGTTTTTTTTTCTCTTCAAATGTGAAATATACCAGAAATAACTGCTTGGTTAACCTTGAATATGCACAGTGGCGGATCCAGAGGGGGGGATGGGGGTATGCATACCCCCACCGGGATGGTAAAAAATTGTATAGATAGCCAGGCTAATTGTAGCCTCGGCCTAATTACATTTTAAAAATGCAGTAATATACCGGTAGTTGTTACATTATTTGAATACCGTATTTTTGTGTCATATTCTTCAAAAAAAAAAAGGAAAAATGTAAACAATAATGTATCTATCTTCCGTATCATTTGGTAAGTCCCGTTTTGTTTAGATATAGCGCAATGACGAATGATAAATCTAGCGTTTTCCGCCAACTGCCGTTGGTAACGCTGTTTGTGACATTGCATGTGTGTCTATGTCAATACGTGGGGCTACGAATACCGTCGGATAATGGGGCAATCTTTGACAAGAAGACTTGTACGGGGATGTTGCAGAGTGTGTACGCGATACGAGTTGAGATATGAATAAATAGATGGGAAGAAGATTTAGTTCTGATTAAAGATGATTGACGATTATATTCCGTTCGATTAACAGCTGGCAAAAAAAATTATTAAAATTTAACTATGTAAAAATTGCCTCAGGTGATCGTCGTCTGAGGTCTGCTGCAGCAGTGTATGAGTGTGACAAAAACTTGCAATCTCGGAGCTTTCATGTCTCGGGGAGATTGGAGCACAGTCAGTCCCCTGATTGGTGAAAAGTTGTGACGCACCAAATTAAATAAATATTAAGGAATGTGCTGATCTAAAAAATGACCAGTGAGGAGGCTTTAGAGGGTGAAATTGGCCACACCTTGAAAATACGGGCGAGGTATGTCACATTCACCGGTAACAAGTGACGGGAAACAGGAAGGGCCCTGAGAATGTAGGACAAAAGGAATGAGAGTTGCCCTTAAACAAGAAGATGGCGTTCCTGTTAAAGGTCATGGAGGGTGCACCATACTACATGACACTACGTACAGTTTACACATGACATAGCCTAAACCGTGTAACGATAATAGAGTAGATCCGGATTTAAATTCACATTGGCCGCATAGTCCGTTAAAGGAATGATTACCCACACTTTCAAGACCATGTTTTGAAAGCATGGGAGTTTCATAGTGGCTTAAAATATTGAAACATTTAGCACCATATTGCATCTCGGCCCCTTCTCCTAGACACCCAGGAGGAGCAGGGGGCTCTGAAAATGAAGAATTCGGAAATTTGCCAATTGTTAGACCAGTCTACTGTGTGGTTTTGACAACTCATGAAATAGCGAAATTCCCAATCAATTCTCTTTAATAAAAGCTCCATATTCGTCACTATTTGATTCAATAAAGCAAAATTTTCCGTGCGCTTCACACGCCGCAAATTGCAATTCCTTATCATAAGTTTTTGCTCATACCTTCACTTTGGTAAACTTTTCCCAGCTCAAAATTCCAGTTGAACCCAGTTAAACTGGGTTCAACTGGATCCAGTTAGAACCCAGTTAGAAACCAGTTGAAAACCAGTTTAACCCAGTTAACCTAATATGGGAATTGGAACAAATTCAACTGGGTTGAATGTAGTCAATCCAGTTGAAAGCTGGTAACCCACTTCAACCCAGTTGGTTTTATATGGGATTTGGAACAGGACCAGCTCGGTTCAACTGGGTCCCAGTTGAACCCAGTTGAATTGGTCAACTGGATTCAACTGGAATTTTTACCGGGCTGGGTTTGGCAAAATCGAAAATTTGCTACACTTGTGACACCAGATTACCAAGTGACGCCGTTAACTATAAACAGTGCTATTTTCATAAATTTTCTTTCATAAAATTCCATACTTTCTCCATTATAAGCTCAAAACATTTCATCGGAGAGCCTCATTACGTAGGCGTTGGATAAAATTATGTAGCAACAACGATCTTTGGTCGCCGCCCAACCTCAGATTTGCCGATAGAAAATGTAAATTCTTCAGTAATCCCCCAACTGTTAAAATTTGTATGCAGAAAACCGAGCATCCAAACTTTTTTGCAATGCAAGCTTCATATTTGGAAAAGGGCGAAAATTTCAGCTCGCTCCGCACTGCTGCAAATTACCTCCCTAGTAGAGTGCTAATCACACTTTAAAGATAGGGTAAAATTTGAATGCCTGCCTACCACCCCCATTTCCCATTTCCTGAATACTAATAGGTATCGGAGACCAAACAACATCCATATATATGGTGGCGCTTCGCTCAGAGTACATTTGATGTTCCATCCACATGCATGCAGACTCCCCCACTGCAAATTCCTGGATCCGCCACTGAATATGCAATAGTAAAGTCATAAAATGTAATGAAAGATACTCTGAAGAGAAATAAGATTAAAATTGTGTTATTTACCTTTTTCTTCAAAATAAGTTTGGGTGGACTGCTCTTTACCTTTAAGGTAGCTTTCCAAAGTATAAGGTGTTGTGACTTTTACGTATATCGTTTCACAGATACTCTCTAAATCACGTGTTAAGCAATAAAACAAGTTGTCCCACTGCAAACACGTTTATATTCTAAACATGGTTGTCTATTAACCACTAACCACTAAACGTTTAGCAATTTTTGTTTGGAATTAAACACATGATAAAGCATATAAACGTCTTTCTGAAGTGGTAACAAAAAAAGTTGTCAATCTAGGAAAATTAAAAAAGGCTAAACATGATTCAGCGTTCCTGATATGAAACCAGCTGTATGGTCTAGTGGTTAGAGCACCAGACTTGCTGTCTAGGGAGGTTGGGGGTTCGAGTCATATCGAAGACTTGAAAAACGAAACCTATTGCCATTTTGCTTGGTGCTCAGCATAGGCAATGCAGTAGGTAAAACAAGCCAAATTGGAAAAGGCCGTGGCCGGCTCGACTTAAACGAGTTGGTTGGAAACTGGACCGTAAAACTCCATCTATCTAGCCTAACTAACTTACTGATATGTAAGTTTGAAGGACATCGCCGCCGTTATCATCACCCACACCCCTGCTACTGTACCGTATTATAATATATATTTTAAGAAGGCTCTGATTATAAAACGTTTGGGGGTTTCTGATAAGCTCTGGTATTCCGTATGTACAAAAAATTTACAGTGAACGAATTGCTTGTATACAAATTTACCGAGTTCAGCCAAACTCTCTAATTCGACCTCCTTTCCTGTTAGATCCCGCGTAACAAATGTTTCTTATATAGATCTCTGACAGAATTACACTCACAATCACTGCATAATTGTGGAAATATTTTTACTTTTTGCAAGAGTTGAATGAACTTAAGAATGAGGGTGAGAGAATACCCGTCACTCCCTGGTATCAAAAATAGAGCGGTCACGAAAAGACAATACAGTGCGATCGTCCCTACAAAATATCAGCACATAGGAATTCCCAAGATTGTCCGGAGTTAGGAGTGTTATTGAATCGATAGTACATGTCAAGTACTCCTTGCTAAGTGTTGTTACAGACCAATCAGAAACGCTAATGAAGTCAGCTAATGGTGGGGTCCATCATTTTGTCATCGAATCGTCTTAATTTTGTGTTCGACATGAAATTTCAAGCCCTCATATTCAGTGAAATTGATGGATTCAAGAGTTATTTTAGTGTACAATCATTCATGTTAAAGGAAGGCAACTAATTAAAGAAAATTAAAGCTGATGGACCCCATTTATGGACGCCTAAATCAGACCATCACTTGACTGTTTGGAGTCGTCTATAGCGTTTTCTTCTACCTGAGTCATTTGGTTGAAGGACCGATTAAACAGGGTTCTACTTATTTTATAACTTCGAACTATACTATCTTGCACTGCCAGGATACTTATGTTTTTTTTTAAATTAGTAGCTATCACTGTCACAGTTTATCATCTTGGATTCGGTTCTGACTTGCAAACTCACCACTCATGTCATGGTTGCTGCACCTATTTATCACATATCACTCATCTGCTGCTGCGAACCGTTACCATATTTTTGAGCTTGTCATTTAATTGCAACTCTGAGATCTATCATCTTGTATTATACAAGCACACTGAGAGAAATGTAGTGCTTAGGTTACAGGCTTACATGATTAGAGAACTTTAAAAGCTGTAAGAACTCAAAAGATCATTAGGCATAGTTATCGAAACATTTACATGTAACGTTTCCAATAAAATAAAATTACCTATATTTATCATAAGAAATGTAGAACACCTAAAATAGAAAAAAATAAATATAAAAGTCTTTTCTTAAACAATGACAGAGACTGAGGGAAAATGTTAGCATTAATTGTGTGTAATACTGTTCTGAATAATATGCCGTTTTTTTTTCATTCAAATGGTAAATCTGCATCCCATGTACATAGCGTTCGGAAGATACAAATTTTCAAAAAAATCCAATTTTTCTTTAGATTTCGTTCATTATGTGAAATTTTTGGTGTTGATTTGGCATTGCATTCAATTTATTAATAAATTTTGATGCATTTTCAGAGAATGTTAAGCAATATTGCTTGCTATACCCTACATTATGTTGTAGAATCTAGATCTACAGGAAAAAACATCCAGTTATTCCAACAGTATCAAATTTAAAAGGACAAGCAATATGTCAAATTAAAAAGAAAAACAAAAGGAAGCTGAGACAATAGCCCAGTCATCGAGTCTCTCCCTTTCAAATTTTGAAATGTTGAAAAAGTTTCTCCTCCCCCACCTCTTGTGAGTATCCACGCCTATGGAAAAGCCACTAAAATATTTCTTTAATCCTTGTAGGACACGTCTACATTTGATCACGTCCTTTTTTACTTCTTTCGTTTTCAAATCCCAGGTGTGTTATTGGTCAGTATACCACAACGGTTGATGGTCTAGATTACAATGTTACGTCCATCGTAGACCTGGACGTTGACAGAGAGGAGCAAGCAAGAAGAAATGTCACCCAACTTTTAGACAACGTTCTTCATGGTTACAACAAGAATGTGCGACCGAACGCCGGCAGTAAGTTAAAGGCCCAATCCTTTTTCGTCAATCAGTTCCAGTTTTCCTTACCTTATTTAAGACATTCCCACAACTGTCTAAAACTCATCCATATACGATCTCAAGTTTGCTACAGGGTAAGTGTACAAGACCCTAATTTGTAATCAATCGTTTCAGGGCCTCAACTTGTACTCAAATTGCGACTGAGTTCTTTCAATTTCTCATTTCTTAATTTGAGCGAGGTTCAAATACTACAGAGCACTCAGTGGTTCATACCCTTTAACATATCCAAGTAAGTCAAAATGAATTGATAAGGGAAAAGTTTACGCACAGAGCTGATACCAATGAATCCCTGAAAAGTGCATTTCTAGTCGTTTTCATTAGAGAGATGACTAACTTCTGTCATTTCAATAGAGTAGCCTAGATAACGTCAATCGAATCCCTTTATGAAATCTTTTGAGATAAATTATGCTAGTAGGAAGGGATACCTAAAGGGAAAATTTTGAGTGAGAGGTGCTCAAGAACGATGCACGCATATTCATTACTTTAAGATGCAGTTTCTTCTGTTCTTAAATGAATATTATCTGATAGTGTGGACGTGGGCAGTAGTGATTGTTTCCGTGTTTATGAAACAGCGATGGATAGTGAATTATTACAAGATACAAGATAATGTCCTGTGATAGGGCGCATACAGCAATAGAATTTACTCTCGAGAGTACATGTCACTATGCTGCTCTATTGCCCAACGTTATCGTTGTGTAACCAGGGAGCTGTTATTTGGAAAGGAGATCCAACAAAATCCCTTAGGCTTACTTGAAACCGTTAAGGTAATTCAGCCTGGTTGGTGCGTTGTAGTTATTTAAAGGTCCAAAGTAATGCTCAGGTTCGAGGCCATCGTAAAAAACTTGACCAAGTCTTTCTCTAGATTTGACATTAGGAATTTCAGTTTCTCTCATTGGGTTGTAAGTGAGTGGAATAGCCTGCCTGAGTTGACATCAGTGCACCACTTTAAGGTAAACATGGACAAATTCTTCCGACTGAGCTAGTATTGTTGGTGGTTTTTTTTTTTTTTTTTTTTTGTGGGGGGGGGGGTTGGATTACATGGCATCTTATGGGTTCTTTAGAGCCATTCTTTTTCCTTTAACCTGTTATGTTATGTTAGTGGACTTTTCGGTGTCTTTTAATTTTAACAGGACTTTTACTGGGTTTAAAAGTAGGTAAAAAAAGGTTTCTCGTCTGCTTCATTGAGAGGAATTTTATGCACAACCTCTTCCGAACCAGTCGTAATGAAAACAACTTGTTAAAGCTTACAGCTTCGATTGTTGGATTTACTCAGTTTATCCTGTAATTTGTGCCTTCTGTTCTGGCTCAGCGTATGAATTTTCAACGCGAACAGATTCTTCTCCATGTGAGCACATTCTTTAAGAACAAACAAAAACATGGTCTGCCACGAAGTTATTCTTACTTTTTCCTGCAGTGGAATTTTCCGATTCGACAGCTCCACCAAATTAACCGTGTTCCCATATCAATCATCATTCTAGTTGAGACTGACGGAAGTCTTGTTCTTGAAGGAAGAAAACCCGTCACGCAGTTCTATTGAGTTTTTTAAACACTAAGTTTGATCACTCAGAAAATAGTTCCACCCTTATAAGCCGCAGGTTTACAAGGGCACTGATTCCACGACCACATCATCAAATCCCTGCATGTTTAACAAGCTGGTTAGTAGCCTAAATCCAATTGGCACGATATAGCTAAGACTAGGCATGTGCAAATGCTGAAATCTGCTTAGGCAATGTGTTTTGTCTGTTTGAAAGATTCCTTTTTACACAATGTATAAGTTTGTGTTGACAGCAGAACATTTTTTACATAGAGAGAGAGGGCATGGCAGGCTGTTAGCCTTTTTTTTGTGTAGCCCTTAATAATTATCGATCTAGATTTGAATGCAACCGGTGCTAATATTTTCACTTTTCTGCTTCTCTTCTTATCTAAGGTAGCTTCGATTTGTACTTAAAGACAACTGCCTCTCAAGTTTATTGTGTCTTTTGAAACGTTTTGAATTTTACTTGAGAATATCACCTTGTGTTATACATCAAGATAAATTCAAATTTACGACATTTTTGTTTCCTGAAACTTCTTTTAACTTTCCCCCCTTTTCCGCTAATTGCATGATGGCATCGTGCAAACGCACTTGACATTTTTAAAAATCATTACTCCATCATGGAACATCCTACAGTCTTCATTTTACCCCCAGAAAATAGCCAAAACATTATTCTATTGAATTCCAATGTTTTTTGGAGGGGTATTAGGGTAAGATTTTTCACAAAATGCCACTAAATGTTTGTTTATATTAAAAACAATATTAAAAAATGCTCCAAAAATGCAAAAATGGCCCAAAATTTTCAGAAAATCAAAAAGGATAGGAAGAAATGACCCACCGTACTCAGAGTTTATTTGTAGTTATGTTACAACCTCTAAAAAACACTAGGTGACAATAATTGGGTAGAGTAAGTCATTTCAGAGATATTACACAAAAATCGGTCAAAAGCCGGCAAAAATTGACATTTTCGGGTCAAAAAACATGCTATCAGTAAAAAATCTTTACTCGGCAACCCTTGGTCCGATTTGATCCGAATAAACGCCAAAGAGTTCGTCTAAGGCATCCTTATATCTTAAAGAAATTAGTCTCCTGCCTGTGGAGTCCACATACTTTCCCGTTTAGGGAAAGCCAATCAGTTGCTACATATTTTCATGAAACTCGTTTAATTCGAGTTTATCAAAACAAACCATTAAAGTGCTGGAGGTTTCAGGTTGAGTTGAAAGCATTGTTGTATTTATTCCTCTTTTTCGAATAGCCAGGCATGAATAGTACTCATATACATTAAAAATCAAACAAAAATCATTCAATAAGGGAAACATTAAAGTAGGACAAATTCCTGGTAATATTTGGTAATCCCTTGATGAAATTGGTGATAAAATATCTGCATTAGTCTGTTTTATGGGTCTCCTTCATAATAACAGCTCCCTAGTTTAACCACGTTCATTCACAAACAACTGCAGTATTTTATTTTAATTTATTTTAGTTTCGTTTGTAAATAAGCCCACTGAAACAAAACAACCACGAGGAAAAAAAAAAGTCCAAGATGAGTCATCATCTTGAGTTTATCATGGGATAACGTTCATTTACCTGGACCAAAAGACGTAACGGACAAATCGAAGTTGAGGATAGTACAAAGTAAAAATAGCCTATCAAGTTTAAATTCATTATTTAGAAAAGATCTTTTGGGTTGTTCCGAACCAGCCTGGCAAATCCTTTATCCATTATCAACAACCTAATGTCCTTTCTTTGGCGCTCAAGCAGGAGTTTTGCATTGTTGTTTTTAACAAAGAGGTCAGTACAACAAGTTTTTCTCACAATTATACAATCTACGTTACTTCCCCTATAACTGTACATAAATAACGTTTTAAACCTGCTGTCAGCGTTTCAAATATTTACTGCAGCCTTATTGAAGAATCAAAACGCAACTTATTTACCACTCATTTGGTTCCATTAATACCACTAAAGCTACTCAACGATAAGTATATCCTTTAGCGATTTTGATAAAAGTCTCCATTACAATTACCATACTTCAATTATGTTCGGTTTAGCTGGATAAAAATATCCTTGAGATGATATGTACTGTTTCGATTATACAAAAACAAACTTAATTGCGTCAGAATGGTAAAAGCTGCTAAATGGATCCTGCATGGAAATGAAAAGGTGGGAGTGTACCATCAGTTTAAAGGAAATTTAAGTTATCTTAGTATCCCCCAAGGATATGACGTCACCAAATGTATTCTTAATATCAGAACAATTGTGTATAGATTTCCCTAGTCCAGCCGTCGTTTTGCAGCCATTCTGTCGATCACTTTTTTTTTGAAATGGAGGTTTTTGTTATTTGTCCCCGCCGTAACAAAATATCCAAAGTTTCATTATAAACCAGTGTGTAGGCATTACACATTTCATGATTCTAATCACTCTTTGATCCCACTGTGCAAACTCATTCACTCTTGAAACAAGTTGTATTCTAAACACCTCTAGGAATTATACACATAATTTTAAGGAATTAAAAATGTGAGTCAAGCTTTGTATTTGACATATTTTAGCTTTGTATTTTATTTTAGAATTTGAAGTTGTTTCCTTGAAAAACAATGAATATCATTAACCAAACTGTGGACTCTGTTGAGTAATTAACCCTTTACCGTTGTGCTCCGATCGGGGCATATTTGCGCGCCTCGGGAGTGGGCGGAAAGCGGACGTAGCCCGCCCCGCATCGGCTTCCGTAGGCCATTGACCCCGTGACCTCAAACTATTGTCTCTCTCGCTGTTGTGGCCGAATTTTCGGGTAGCTACTCGCAGTTTCGAGCTCCGCGTGAAACAGTAAAGATATGTGACAGCCGAGCTCTCCGCATGGGTCCAAAAGGACCCAAACAACGGTAAAGGGTTAAGAGATCATTAACATAGAGTGATCAAAAGAAATGTTCACACTGGGCAACACTCCGAATCATTATTTTTGTTTAAGCATTAAGTTACTCCAGAAACTTTCAAATTTTGAACTGGGGTAACTCGAGAACGGTTAAGGAGGTTGATATAATTTCAAAAGATTTTTCCTTGAAAATAATTGTTAATAGTCCGAGAACTCTGATGGAATGTCACTATACCGACGTTACAGTTGAACAAAATTTAAATGAAAACCACACAATGTTAATTGACATAATGTTTCATGCACCTTTCCTTCGCTTCAATGTTTTCAGAAGAATCTTTTGAATTGAAAAATAAAAATTCAGCTGGTTAACTGGGTCAACTGGACGTGTAATATTGCAAATAAATGGAGGAAATTTTCAATTTTATAATAAAAAACTTTGGTTTTATGGATAAAATTTGCCACCTATTCATTGCAATATTTTTGTTTACAATTTTGCCAGTTTGAAACAACGTTATTTTATTTTATTATCACGAGATGATAAAGTGAGTTTTACATTAAGCATTCCGCATTATAAACTCCTTGTTTCTGAATGGTTGAATTGAATAATTTGTTGTAGTCATCGATCAGGTATTTACATCAAGCAAACACAGAAAAGGGTAGGGCGTATCAACGTAGGTGTTCGATTTTAGGTGAAGTAAATGTTGTGGAACGGTTCGGGCATAAGCCTATAATCTTCCATTTGCCATTGAAACAGTATTAAGTATGTAACATTCCATAAGTTTGTCATTAATTCCTTACACTATTCAATTCCAGGAGATATTCACAACACGAAAGACATATTTTCAGGGGGTTACTATGCAAACAATTAACATGCTTGATTTGCGAAACGCTTCATTTAACCCTAAATATTAAGAAACTTTTTGCAAAAGTGAATTTTCATTTTTATTTAAATTACGATACTAATTGAAAGTTTGTTCAAGTAAAACTATAGCAGGCTGCTTAATTCCTAGTGTGAAGTTTCAAAACTAGGTCGGTTCTTCACGCTGGTACACAAATCATTTATTAGATCCGAGTGGAGGTGATGATAATATATATTTTGAAAGGTATGCACCCTTTAGCGATCCTCTGTTTTTTTCCTCCAGCTAAAAGATTTTCTCCAATTTCTTTGATCTTCTTTTCTTTTAGTTCGTCCTACAACTGTCAAAGTGGATATCTTTGCTCTTAGCTTGGGTCCGGTCATTGACTTGGATATGGTAAGAACACACAGTCTCATACCTTTGCGCATAAATTATGTTGTGAACATGTAATACAATATAATATGTATAAATCAAACATATTGGGTCCGGTTTCGTTTTTTTTTTTTTTCTTTCTTAATTTCTTTTTTGTGGGGGATAGGAGTTGCAAAACACAAACCATTTTATTACGATAACATAGATTTTTGGATGAATATGTTATGATTATTTGTGGAAACATTTTTAACTTAAAAAAAATAAGGTCAATTAAAAGAACACAGTAACGCTAGTCCATCAGTAATAAAACTACATAATTCCTTCAGTTTTAAGTTACCAACGTGCCCTGTGCACTCATGACTACTCCATGAAGATATTTTAGTATCAGAGGCAGCATGGCAATTATACTGGACAAAGAAGTAAATATATCTTTATGGTGGCTATATGCAACCAATGCAACATTAATTATGTTATATTGAAGTAAAATGTCCAGCAAGCAGGTCTCGTCAATGAAAGTTACAGTCTATGAAGGAGTATACGAATGTTGCGATTATGTTGACAAAAGGCTTAAAAATTAAATGCAGGATGAGAGGCAATAGAGGTAGGATAACAACTTAAAAGGGAAAATTATATCAATTTTCTCGTTCCAAATTCACTCCCTACGATAACCTTTCTACAAAGTCAAGAAAATACCCAACGATCTCTGAAAACTTTGCCTTTAGAAGTAGCCTACATGGTTTTTCGATACGTCAGCAGTTATATTGAAAAGCGGACACATTTTCACATTGTCAGTGACGTAGTTTATGGTACATTATCTGTACTTGAGACGCTGTAGACTTTAATCTTTCCTGAAAACCTTGGGCCTACCGATTGGAGTTAGTTTACGAAATCTTCACTCTTGTTAAAATAACTTTTCGCTCCAAGCAACTCATAAGTTGTCCAAGTTAATTCAAAACCTTGTTTCTAACCTCCTGAACTTTAGCGTCTAATATGTAAGCCACAAAGAGGTCAAGCAATCGTTAAATAATCGAGAAGAAAAAGAAATCATCTAATCTTTTTGACCATATGATAACTGCTCGCTGGAAACTCAAAATCACCGCTCAAATTAAACCTCACTACGGCCCCTCGGGGTTCCAATACGACGACAAAGCTGTACTGCAACCACTGGAGCACCGCTGAACGAGTTTCAAGTATACTCGAGCGGTCAAATGCGAACATTCAGGTGGTATTGTACGTAAGAGGAAGCTTCGATTCGCCTTGGCAAGCGTCCTCAAAGTCCGATAGTTGAGGAGAAAATCACATCATATTGAAACTGGATATTTATGAGTCTTTCGACAGATGTAGCTGCACTAAATAGGTGATATTTGAGATGAAACAGACAGAAAGACAAATGCATGATAAACTGATAGCAACACATGCCTGTTACACACGTGTTTATTCACGACGATTGAACCACAGTAGGGTGCTTTGCTCGGGACCCGTGAGTGTAGGTAAAGGTATATGACGAGAATTGTAGTTCCATGCAACCGATCATGAATGTTGTTTCTTGTTGTCGAGTAACCAACGGTGAACGAAATCAAGACTTTCAATTAGCTGCCTGTATATCTGATCGTCATTAGACGAACACAGTGTGGTTTTGGCAGATTTGGAATTACCAACGATTAAGTTTGTGTTTAATAAAGACTGAATCTCTTGTTTATTAAGTTACTAGTCTTTAAAAATAGATACCTATAGAACTAAATTGTAATGCAATACACCCCATACCGTGGAGGCGTTTTAAGGAATCCCCAGTGACAAGACTAGATGCGTATTGGAGGGGAACATTACCCAATTAGCATGGTTCCTTTCCAATTAATATGCGAAATAACGGTCGGGGTGGGTATCCTCATTTCCTATTTCCGACTAAGGGTGGAACAATGTAAAATTGTGAAATTCTATCTCGCCAAACCTCAAGTTCCTTGCTAGTTTTGTTTGTAATAAGTGTGCGTATATCCCATGTGGCAACTTACATGCCAGGAGGGGTCTAATTTTTGAGAACATGGATTTTATCAATAGAATGATGTATACAGGTATATGTATCATTAAACGCGATACTTCCCGGTGCCGTAACTACCTGATTAGTATGCTATTTGATAAATGAAGTATGGTTTGGATGACATAGGCCTTCTGAAGAATCGTATGATGAACAAATTGAATTCTTAATTAGGATTTGGATGATATGACATGATATGACATCCGGTTGTGAAGTTTGTTTAAACATGGGGATACTGAGGTTACCCTTTGCCACAACTGCCTCCGGGTCACTCTTGGGAAAGGTGTACCTGTATTTGCCCAGTGCTTTTTGCGTTTTGTTGCCTTCGGGCGTGTTGTTGCCTTCGGGCGTGTTGTTGCCTTCGGGCGTGGTGTTGCCTCCCGGCGTGGTGTTGCCTTCGGGCGTGGTGTGGGGTGTTGGTTTTTGTCTCTTATGGTTTGATGTGCGGCGGTGGTTGTGGTTCAGGGCGGTTGTGGTTTTGGGGTGGGGTTGGTGTGTGGTTTCCGTTTGTGACAAACCATGTTGTTCCGTGTTTTGTGTGTGGATAGTTGATGGTTAGCGTTTTTGTCCGGCCGGGTTGAGTTGTTTATTTGTTGATACGTGCCTGTTTCTATGTACGTTTTAAAAAGAAAATCTTTTCATCCAGTCTAGAATGGAGTCATGCATGACAGACCAATAATATAAATGGTCTGAAGGTCCTGAGGTTGGTGAAGTGTTGTCCTTAAGTGGACGTATAGCTTCTTCGGAAAGCAGTTTCAAGTTTGGTTCCGCTGAACGGCCCTTTGCCAGAGGGTCGGGAGGACTTTGGAAAAAGTAATGCCGGGGAGGATTTTAGAAAAAGCCTGAACCTTTTAAGACTTGTAGAAGGTACCTTCTCTGGAATATTCCAGTGTGTGTTTCACGATAAAAGGTAAAACGATGAAACAAAACCCAACTTCTGGGTAAGAAGAAATTGATGTTTTACCAACAATTGGTAATATTTTGCCCAACTGGTCAGTTGGGTAATTTTCACATTACTACACATTGGGTAAAACAAATTGCCCAACAATAGTTAAAGTAATTATAACCAACCGAGATTGGCCGATATCTGACCAACAGTTAGTCGGACTTATATTTCCTCAGTGTTGGTTACAAGTTGGTCAAAAATTTGCCCAAATTTTAAGAGTGCATGATTCAGAGGTATCCCGACCCAACGAAAAAAGGATTAAACAATACAGGATAGTGCATTACTATGGCATAATACGAGATCGGGTTTAACGCAAGCGATGGACCCGCCAGGGAACAACCCGAGTGTATACAGTGATAGCATTATAGCCAGTGAATTAATTATCTTGTTCTAATGCACCGATCCAGAGGGTTGGACCTTGTTCTTCCATATAAAAAATGATTTGCATAACAAAGACTGAAAGGAAGGTTTAGCTTGAATGGAGTTTTGCGGTCCAGTTTCTAAACAATAGGTTTAAGTCGGACCGGCCATGGTCTTTCTTCCAGTTTTGGTTCACTGGCTTGTTTACTTGGTTATGGAAGGAATGAAATTCCCGTTTGCCAATTATCACATTAAAAATGCTCAACCAAATGGAATGTAAAATGGAACAGCTCAGAAGGGGAAAGGAGTTTAATATGGACACTCTAATTGTAACCCCACCCCATCCAAAGGCAAAAAATAGTACAGGCGTAATCAATTGCTCCCAGGAGCTGTGTCGGGAGAGTTATGTTCAAATGCAATCGTATTAACCAATTTACAGGCCAATACGAAAGAAAAACTTTGATGTCCTTTCTCAGCCTCAAAAGGAAATACCTGATACTACATAAAGATACCTTTCGGGCAAATAATTTGAAAATTGGTCGATTTCTTTGTCATCGTGAGTGTTTCAAAGAAACAGTTGTCACTACGAGCGAAGAGTGACTCGCAAACATTATCAATCTTCAGGCGTGGAGAGGGGGGTTTTACGGCTTAACCCCCCCCTTTTTTTCGTCACATCAACAATAACAAATACACTAAATATTTCTACGAGAATATTCAAGGGGCTATTTCAGGCTCATCCTTTCCCTCACAACACAAATCCAAATACACGAACCTCGTATGATGTTAAGCCCGGGTGAATCAAATACTTTCCTGCCTTCTTGCCTTCGCCATAAAAAAGGGCTGCAACTCCCTGGTCACAACAACAAGATTTGAATGAATAGCTGTAGGCCAATCGGCCTATGCCATGACGTTGAGCGTTACCGACTGAACTATGTTCACACAGTTGCACGTCAGCCCATGCATGCGATGTACTGTGGTGGCTGTGAACTGTAGGCACGTTAGTCTTGTCTCAGTTTCCAACAGTGGTTCATTATGGTATAGAGCGGGAGTGTGCAAACGTTTGGACCAAATCATGTTGCTGTGGCCATCTGGATGACCCCAGGGTAGCAGGTATAGTTTAAGTGCTAATTATAAAGCGACACGTAAGAATTGAAGACCTGGTATAGTTGTTGATACTGACCACGGAGAATCGGGAGATACGTTCATTTTGATTTCTGGTTCAGCTAATCAGGCTGCTCAAATACATGAGATCCTTGTAAAGTTCGAAGAAACTTGTAAAGGCTAGGTAGCCGGTATGTGATGCATTGCCATTCTCCCTTAAGTTCAGAAGGGATTTTCGCCGGTCAATGAAGTTGCTCGAATTTATACTCTTCATAATCTTATCTGGCAAGGTAGTCAAATAGTTTGTAGAATGCCCTTACCAGCTCATTTTCTAAAGTTTAATTTCTTTACGTTACCATTTTATCCAATGGGAGTGGTTCATTTTATCTGGTAATTTTCTGACCATTTTATAACTTACTCATTTCGTTTTTATTAAAGTTTAAATTTTTTGCAAAAGAAAGCTCAAGATAATGATTGCCTAGATGCTACTTACAAGTCAATGGGAGATGCCGTTTCCCTCGGCCGTCTGAGTGATCGTGATATTTCAAAATTTTCTGTACGCCCCGCTCCAACAGATGGTGGCGCTCCTCTTGGTCTTTCAAGCAGACTTAGATATTCCATAGGCGTAAGAAGCGTGAGGCTGGGGTGGTAGCTCCAAGTAAAAAATGAGGAGGCGGAAGCACACTCCCATCTTTCCGGGTCAGGAAACCCCTTTTTCCTTTCCAAAATCTAAACACACAAAATTTTCCGCGCAGATTCTTTAGTTATTGAAGTTTCAAAATGTTATCAATGATCAATGTTTCAGAGCAGTTACTCAGAAAGGCTCGAACAAGTGAAAAATTCGGAAATTTGCCATTTAAGAAACCAGTCAAATACAATGCGGTTTTCCCAACTTTTCTTTCATAAAATTCCGAATTCTTCCCAATAAAAGCTTCATATTTTTAATAATAAGTTTTAAAAATGTATTTTTTCCGCGCGCCCTAACCTGCAACACGGTATGTTGTAAGTGGTAGCTCATAAAGCAGTCGGTGATAAACTTTTTCCGAGACACTGCAGTGCCGTTTTCCTACAATTTTCTTCAAACCAAGGCTTTTTAATTTTTAAATATTTTGCCTATAAAAGATAACAAAGTTGCGGGAGCTTTTTGAATGTCCCCGAGAAGCCTCGTTAGATATCATTTTGTAATAACAACGACCTTTGACAGTCGACATGCGATCTAAGATATATGCTAACTGGAAACGCAGATTCTTCGACGGTCCCCCAAATATTCAAATATCCTTCCAGGAAACCATGAATCTGAACTATTTCTTGCAATACAAGCTCCATATTTAAAAATGTGTAAAAGGACCCAAATTTTCGACTTGCGCAGTACAGAATGTTCAAACTTAAGAAAAAATCAGATTTTTTTAATATTAAAAATATACTTCCTCGTAGAAAAAAGGGACAAATTTAGCATAAAAATGTACCTTTTGGTCAATGGGGTAGGGAGAGTTACATGGTCAAAATTGTTCCGCCCCCCCCCCCTCCATTTCATATTTCTTCCTACGCTACTGAGATATTCAGACAGAGAAGAACGGTACGTCCCTATTACCCGCGTTCTCTAAGTTCCGGATCCGCGCCTGATCTTAATGAAATTCTATATTACGGCAAACATGCATTGCTCAAATAATTCTTAGCTAAGGAAGGATACACCTTCTAATATATTGAACTCAAAAAGTTTTATCTTAACAGGCTATCATATAATCATCCTTTCCGATGAAAGCTTGGTGGAAGTCATACATGAAGGAAATGTAACTATACTATAATACCAATCAAGGAAAGCGCATAAGGTTCATGTAACTTAAAACACTTGACTATTTTTAAACAAAGTTTTAATACAGAAGGGATCAAAAACTGCATTAATTTAGTTCTAAAAAAGCCTTTTCTCTAGTCAGAATTTTAAAACCGTTACATTTTTTGGTCTTAAACGATTCTTCCTTGAACAAAGAACTGCTTATCAGCACACAGCCCTGAAAATATCCAGTGGGATCTTCAACATACTTAAAAAATATTTCAAGAGTTGAATGAATATTTTTAAGGTTGCTTCAATGATGAGATATACAAAACAATATCTGTAAAATATTCTCCGAATTAGGACCGTTTTCCCTCTGCTCGTGATTCAATACTGACGATAACTGTCGTACCTTCCAAGAAAGGGCATGCCAAGCTATTTTAAAACTTTCTGTTTATTTCAATAGTCAAATAATCCAGAAAACCTATCATTTTTGTACTGTGAAAGTCTCACCATGAGATATATGTCATTGACATGCTATTTTATTGTTTTAAGGTGGTTAATTGTCACAAGGATCATTTTCTGCATAACTTCTTTCCCCATTCTAAGTATATCTTTTCTCTGAAGTCGCATGCTGTCATACGTTAGTATCGCCTTGTCCGTTCCTATCATATGCTGAAGAATTCCGAGACTATTATAGCCTTGTTAGTAGAAATCGTGCTGAAAATATGCAAATGATGAAAGAGAGGGGAAAATTTAAGGTTTGGATTGTGACGAGAATTTTAATGTCCGTTATTTTTCTCGAGGCAACTTTTCAACTCGTCTTAAATATCGGAGAGGACGATACGGACATTGTATAGGACTTGACTTTCGCTCTGAATATCGTAGATTTTACTGGAACATCGAGTAAGTTGGAACTGGATTATGGTAATGCTGAACGGTGTGACTTTATTCTTCGATTTCAGTTTTGCTCTGTACGCACAGAACACGAAGGATTTACATTCATGTTAAATCAGTGTGATAAATTATTGGCAAACACTGTGTTCTTAGGGAAAGACATATTCAGATATTGCCGTCTCCCTCCACAAATACGCCCCGTACAGTACTAGGTCCCGAAGACAATGGAGTACGGTCGTATTGGTCTTAATATTCCCGACATTGTACAGCGGACCGGTGGTGTAGGGCGTGTTTCAACTAGTTATGTCAATTATTTTAGCTCCGTCCTACAAATACGAAGTTAGCGAGGTTTAATCTGGTAGGGATATGAATATCAAGTTTCACAGACAGGTTCCCCTAAACCGTTACCTGACAACCTCTGCGGGCCACTGAAATAGTCGAATGAGGCGAAGGAAACGGCTTTCCAAGTAATGCTGGGACCTAAAGTAGGATTCTTTCTTCTTACTTAGAACAGAAAACAATTTTTTCTTATTTTTGAAATAAATGTAGCGACTTTTATACTGTTTCTTTTTTTTCAATATACATCATTTATTTATAAATATTTTAGAAAACTACAAACGTAGGATAAAGTTGCGTATGATAACTGTGGTTACCCACGACGGAAAACTATTTGTAAGATACATCCCCATCAGCTGTATATGCTGTCTTCTTCTATGACAAATGACCACACCGAATGTGAACCATATGGGCTTAAATCATAATGCTAAATATTACTTCCATTTTGGTACCCTCCTATCCTATTACAACTCACTAAATAACGCGACGACAGCTGTCATTGCCGGGTCCGAAAATTATTAACATTTGGAACGAAAATCTGTCTGATCGGAGATTTTCGGGTAGATGCGCACTGTTTAACAAAGTATTTCTTGATTGGTTGTTGCCCATTGTATTGTATCGATTGTATTCTTTGTTAGGGTTAGGAAATACGTTAGGGATTATGACTATCGTTAGCCAGTTAGGAAATTTCTCGTTAAACAGTGCGCACCGCCCCAGATTTTCTTCATCTTAACAGAAAGTAGCAGTAAAACCTATAACTGAATCCTTGATTCAGTAACCGTTTGAATGCTTTCTATAATATGACGAGGCTTGTTGCAAAGGTCATAATTTTCATCTCAAGTGCAATATATGATAGAAGGGCATCCTTCAAATCTTAGAGGTTATTGCACCCTCTTGTATATTTCAGGACAAAGGCATGTTGAAAAAGTCACATTTTGCAAACTTTACTTCTTTTCCGTTTTTTAGTTTGTTAATGTCAGCTCATTGGACAATTACTGTTCATTACTCTTCATCATGTAACATTTTTGGCATTTGATTCTGGAAAATGATATTTTCCACGCACCTTCATGCGTTCCTCTAAGTCTACATAGGAAAGATGAGCACAAGTTTCCAAAGCTACTTGTAAAGATTATATAGTTCTTTGGCCTACGGTAATTTAACAGATTAGTTTCTCTTCTAGGGAATATGTACATTATCATGCCGAGTTCCCTCGGTCACTTTGTAACCGAGATCATGGTTGTAAGATGTAGATGATATTCTGTGTCTTCAGGCTCGACATTGAAGATTGCAGAAAATATTTAAAGTCCTTCCTAGCACCATGAAAAAACTACATAACCTTTTCGGCTTAGGAGGTTTGTGGAGGTAAAAACTACAAAATGGATTCCCGTGGTAGTGATAAGTGTATCAAGGTTCAACGACACGTCTTGCTGTCTTAAATAAGTCACCGGGTAATGAGAATGAACCTGGAAATGCAGGCCCGTATAAGAGGCGGTTCAGCGGGTTCGGATCTACCCAATTGCAAGATCGGGAGTTCGAAGTGAATGTGTCTCCCATGGCATTTAATAACCCTCACTTAAGCCTAAAACGATAACACGTACGATTTTAACTAAAATCATTTTTAGCATTTTTTTACCACAAGCAACAAGGCGGAAGGGGTGAAACATAACAAATTCATGAACGTTTAAAATATTCTTCGTGCAAATAGTTCTTGTTATAACTCATTAATTTCACATCTCTAAAAAAAGATCTAGGAATACACTTTGGAAAAACTTTTAATTCATTAAAAATGATGACGAAATTGACCTTAGCTGACGTCACTCGAAGTTCATATTAGGATTTAAACTTGCTTCCCCGTCCTTGGAGAAATCGTGGTTGTGAATGCGCGTGCAGTAATTGACTGGAGATCTGTATACAAGTTGATGTTCATAGATACATCAGATACCATGAAAACCGCTCGTTATACCCTTTGAAGGCCACTGGCAAAATGACAATTGCTTCATGATGAATGTTTTAAACAATATTTCACACAAGTAATCATTATTGTACCATAACCGCAGCTTAATCGAAGCAGACTTTTATTAACAAATCAATGAAACACTTAAATCGTGATATGTTAGATGTAAATGTAAAAATAAAGACTTCGAATCACTTTCTGCCAAAAGTTATATTCTTCGATTGTTGATAGATTTTCAATCTGCTAAAGTCAATGAAGACCCTTGGGTTTAGTCATCCCACCATTACAACATAGATGTGATGAACTTATAAAATCTTAATACGTAAAATGTAAGAGAAGAGCCAATAAAGTTTATCAAGGAGAAAAATTATTTCATAAAAATGAAAGAAACATCCCATGTGAAAGATGTAACAAGAAGTTTGAACCTTTACAGATACTGACATACAAAAACGCTTAGATTTCAACTGTGCTACATTGCTAACTTCCTTTTATGCGTTTGAACTCAGACGTCGGTCCTTTGCCGTTTCCTTCAAAAGTTCGATGGTAAAATAAACGTACGCTTTTCTTAAATTTTGAGAAATATGTAATGAAGAAATAAATGCGTATGAAGTTGTAAATGCCACGGACATTTTTACTTAGCTAGTGATGATTTCCTTGTTGCCCCTTTGAATGTACACATCGTGAAGCTCAGTGAACTCCGTCAATATCCAACTGCACTTTTCAAGGTGGGGTCTAGTTTCGAACTAAATGTCATCATAAATTTCTTACAGTTTCTCGTGAATCTTGAATTTATTAGGAATTGGCTAAGAGAAATGTGACAGGGGATTTGACAGATAGATAAGAATGTTGTTTCCCTTCTATGGTATATGCTGAACCGTCCTTCAATATTTGTTATGGCGGTGCGCTCCATTTCCCACTGCTAACAGGATCGCAACTAGCCTTCTATCAAAGTCAATCTTAGTCACCCATTTAAGCTGGGAATTAATTCAGGTATAAGACTTTAACAGCAAACAGATCTTCCTCTCCTAATTTCCTTTTTCAACTTTTCGCCTCTTTGGCGTCAGCTGGGGATTAATAGTGTTTATTGAAAGAGATCTATGCACGGTTCACCGACAGTGTCGAGATGACGAAACTCATAACCCTTTACACCGTGCCGCCACCTAATAAATATCATCAGAATACAGCTCCCTGGAATAATGGAATGACTTTATGCATCGTGGGCTTACAGTCATAAAATTCCAAGCATTGCAGAATATATTTTTTTCAAGGAATGTACGACAAAACAAAGGAGCACTGATCTGTTGAGGAAACGTCGGCTTGACTCGAAATGACCCTAACTCGAGTCATTTGACAAGAGACCAATTTAGATAACCTCAGTGGATATGATTTTATGTGTTATAACACGACAGCATAAACATGGTTGAGGTGGGGGAGGGACAAAGGCCCCAAAACGAAAAACAATCATGGCAGCTGCAGACCGACTCTTGCAAATTTGTATATATCTGCAATGTTTACCGCCCTGACTTACTTTTTTACTTTTTCAAATGTGAGGAAATTGAAAACAATATCCAAAACCAAGTCAATTAAGAGATACGTCATATAGTTCCAGGCGAGTTAAAGTTGAAAAGTAAAGGAATCGAATATTGCATGGGTATACCTGTAATCTACTCTAAGCAGGAGATAAATCTGAGACTAAAATTGATGCATTGAAACTTTACAATCTTTCTAAACACTGAAGTATTCCGAAAAGCATCTCCGTTTTTTTTTTTTTTTTTCTTTTTTCTTTTTTTAAAGTAAGAAAGATTTTCTCTTAAACCTACAAAGCGGAATTATTAGGTCGTAAAAATAAGTTCTGAGATAACACCTTCCCCACCCTTTCGACTAAAACAAAGAGGAGTCATCGAGTCCAATGTATACCTTTGAACTATGTTTGCTAAGAGACTGTTAATTGTGTCACACGCATGGAAGAATGCAAATATTATGATGTGATAAAACCATATAGGTCTGTCTACCTTGAGAGACGGTACATTCGCTACTTCTTTTATCAGAAATTTATTACAAAAATGCTAAAAGTCCAATTTAGTTCGTAACTTTATTTGATTTTATGAGATGAAAGCGTTTCACCTTTCGAAGAAATCCTGAGAGAATTTTATGACAAAAAAGTTGCATTGACTCCAAACTACCGTCGACGCGCGTTTGATTCAAGGCTGTTCGGTTGCAGTCTTCATCCGAGGCCAACTAGAAAATCAGTTACTTATGAACGAAGAGGAGTTAATGCTTCCTAGATAATCAAAACTATTTTATGACTACTGGATTCATTTTATTTAATTTATTTGCCTTAGGGAGCAAGTGTACAAATTTCTAGCTTTTATTACTTTTGCTTGCAAATGTTGCCATAGGAACATGACAAAATGCGTTCATTTACATATAAACTTGATAAAGGAAAGCTTCATACAATACTTTTAATATAGTTTGTAAATGAAAATTGTCAAAATGCCGACCAAAGGGTTGAATAAGCACGAATTATATATAAAAAATGGACCAACAACAAAGTAATATTATTAACTAAAATGAGTGCAATCAAATGGTACATTCAGTTCCACACTTTTCAGAATAATGTGCCAATAGCTGTCATTGGTCTAGACATGGCCAGGTCTCACATGAGTGTTCCCCGGGGAGCTGACAACTACCTCTCTAAAATTCGCTGTTTCAGCACAGTACAGCAAACCGTATTTGACTTTTTAAATACGCCTCCTATCGGTCTGTTAATTGTACCGCTTCTCACTCAGGAGAGACTCGGCCAAGTCTATCAGTCTCACCTCTCATCTCTGCCTGTTCAAAGGCCAATGCTCTCACCCCAATCAATTCCAATTCCCCCTACATACTTACTTAAGCCACTCCCACAATTGTCTGAAACTCAACCTGATCCAGACATAATCTCAGTTCATTGCTTCAGGGTGAGTGTACAAGACCAGAAGACCCCAATGTGTAATCAAAAAACTCTCAGTACAGTGCATGATGTGTAATATGAGATATAGTACCTGCATTTTTTAACGTACTGTAAATCAAAGAGTTGTGCCAATTCCGAATTTTTGTGAACTGCTACAAAAATTGTAGATTGGGGTGAGAGTTGACTTCCTTTAATGTCATGATGAGAACATTTTTTTTTACTTTTTGTTCTTTACGTTTCATCATCCGTCAAATAATTGCAACTCCGTAATTCTTCAAGTTAAGCCCTACCCCGGGGAGAGGACTCTGTTTTTTAGCCCTCCGGCTGTTAGAAATATGAATAAACAAGGAATATGCCGTACATTCTGCTTCGCAGGCAACAGGCAAGTTAATCACCAGTCACACAGGTGCGGCAGCCTGGCGACTCGACGCGGGGAATCATCGCATCGAATAAAATCGTGGTGTTTTGAACCAGTGTCAAGGCGTCAATTATTTCCCTCGCGTCGTAAGCCGTCCGCGCGATTGTCCAATCATAGTTGGATCATGCAGGAGCTGCTTTAGGGAGGGCAGGGGGCCATCGCTCCCTTTATGGGCCCAAGAAAATGTTAAAAGAGAAGGAAAAGAAGGGCAAACAAGAAAGGAGCACTCAGCTCATGCTTTGCTCTTTACGAAATTCCCTGGCCCTTGCAGTTGGTACTTTTAAAGCCATGGTGACTTCGCCATGAACACAAAGAAAATGTCCACGATTTTTGCAAATTGTTTACTAGGAGGGTCTCTATAGTAGTCGTGACAGTATGAAGTGCCCCTTCTTAAGAACAAAGCTAAAAATTTATACAGTCATAGTCGCAGTCACAATAAAGGAAAAAGTTAACAGTGGTCTATTATTTCATTATTGGTTAGATTTGTCAGATGGAGTTTTGCGGCAAATTTTCTAACCAATAGGTTAAAATCGGCCTTTTTCAGTTGAGTCTGACTGGCTTGTTTTCCCTACCCTTTGATAATGCTGAGCACCAAGAACAGAAGATTCCATGGCAGTAGGTTCCATTTTTAAAGTTTTCGGTATGACCCGGCCAGTATTTTAACGGGGAGCTGGAAGCTCCCTGATTCGAACTGACCTCTCGACTGCAAGTGTAATGATCTAGCCACATGACCATTCGGTAGGTAGAATGCAAATTTATCTCTTAAAATGTCATCACTTTGACATTTGACGACTATGGCTAAACATTAAAGTATATCCTTGTCACATTTTTCAAGTATCATCCGCCGATATAACTGCACCTGCTTTAAAATTTTATTCTTTCTTTAGCTTGCCAATAAATATTTTTCCGTTCGAACCGCAAATTCACATCTACGTCTCTCTTAATTTTAATGTCTGAACTTATGTCCATTTTTATCATACATTGTAAATGATTCCACTTTAATTTAATTGATTTTGCAGGAATTTTACATCGAGGTCTTCTTCCGCCAGAGATGGTCCGACCCTCGCTTGAATTATAACAATACGAATGGAATGGACTTTACAGTGTTGTCTCTGAATACAATTATGCTTGAAAGTATTTGGTACCCGGACACTTACATACTCAACGGGAAAAAATCGAAATCTCATTCCATTACGACCCCCAATCGCCTCTTCCGCATTTTTCCGAACGGGGACATTTTGTACACACAGAGGTTAGTATAAGCCAGTTTGCAATTCTAAACACATGACCACATTTGCATATCCCAAGCAACCTCGTTTTTAATATTTTCACTCCACTTACAAATATCAGGTATGCTCATCGTGTTCCAGCTGTTCGCAGGATAGTCAACATGCATAATCAGCCTACACGATATGGTTGCACAACGCAGTATGCACGTGGCCTACATGCATGAATGACCATTTCACACATAGGCGGTTTCAACTTATTTAAAAAAAAAAAATATGTCAATATTTCAAATCATAATTATAACATTTCGAATCATAGGAATTGAGTTGATGCGCCTAAGAAGAATTTCCTGATTGACTGAGCGTAGGCATTGTATTGTATCGGTTGTGCTCTTTGTTAGCCTGGGTTCGGGATTAGGTTCGATCGTTTATCGTGCAAGTCAGCTTGCTTGAAATTGTGTGAATTTAAAATTGCTTAAACTATGCTTAACTTAATGTTTTTCTCTATTGAATTTACCTTTGAATTCATGTTAATTACTCAGTATGAATACGTTTATTTCTCTTCAATGTTAAAATGTCTCTCAATTTGATCCGTGTCAGGCGCCCTAACAAAGTTACCTCATAGATCGCAACAAAGATAGGCCTAATGCAAAGGATTATGGTGGTGTATGAGTGGAACCAGCCTCTCCTCCCCTACCGGAATGTTTTGGCAATGTTTTGCCTTCACGTTGCTAAAAAATTATTTTGAGGAATTCATGACATGTGGACATATACCTCCTCCGCTTGTCCGGTTTACTCCTTTGGATAAGTTTCTGGATCCGAGACCTAGTACTTTTACTTTTACCAAGTTTAGTCTACCCAGCTTTCACTGCTAGAAAACCCCTACAGGTTCCAAGTGATGTCTGTCAGATGAAAACAAAAGAGAGTTCCATCATTTTTTGTTTATTTTTTCTGAGAAGTGTATTTTCTGTATAATTCGTATCCATAATCTTAGAAAATGTATGTTTTGTAGTTCAGTGTTTTGAATGTTGTAAAATTTTAAATGGAAGGAACTTTTTTGTACGAAAAATCAGTTACGCATGATCCTAAATTTCTCTAATTATTGCAACCACTTACTTACTCAGACTATGTTTTTTTTCCAACTGAAACAACCTTGTCTTAGTAGTTTTGCCAACAGCAAAGTAATAGATTGTGTTGATTCGCTCATCGTTCTGCCAAAGAGTAAAACTAATATGTTTCTACTCCTTGCGATCTCGAAGAGCTCAGCCATTCCCTTATAATATGTTTACTTACGGGTTTCTTTACACAGATTAACAATAGTTGCAGCTTGCCCGATGCAGTTCCAGAAATACCCTATGGACACACAGTACTGCCCGATTGAATTTGGAAGCAGTGAGACTTTTATTTTTACTTCAAATAAATCATTCTTTCATTTGAAATACAATTTACAACATACTCTCAGCCCATCTGTATCACTATAGCCTTCAAGCCTCCCATACATCACTTGATTTAAATATAACACATTACCTGTGGGGACGAGACTTTCATCAAAGTTTTAAATTGAAAAGACTATTCAATGTTATCCAATGTAACCTTTCTTTGGCGCCTGAACCGGAGCCTTGAAGAACTACGGATGCAGGGAGACAGTTTGAGCCAACGGTTATATTTTAATTTATGTCAACTGCTTCGCTATGTTCAGTAGTTATTTGAAATCATTCTTCTCATGCGTTGAGGCAAAAAACTCTAAAGCAACATATTACAAGCAAACTAAAGATAGCTCTCTTCTTACATTGACGTGACAGGTTCTGGCAAGGCCATCAGAACATACTTATAAACAAGGTGACGCACTCATGTCAGAAAGGTGCTTACAACGTCAGAAACATTAATGGCTTTGCTATGAATGTTTAATTGGGAACAAAGCACACTGCGATGTCTGTACAAGACACGATACTGTACCATGGCAAATGCGTTGTAGAAATTAACTTTAACTTCAAAGCAATCGGGTCAATTTTTAGGAAATGAATAGTTAAATCCTTATCATGGCTTGCAGTTTACGTCTCTGGCATGGCCAAGATATTTTTGTTTTGGGTGGCCAATTGAAGAGGCTGAATCTCCCTTCTGCAAGGTAGTAACTAAGGGAAGGGGCCACCCAATCCCTTTGAGATATATTTGAATGTGTAAGTATCCCTAAATGAAACCTGTTGCAACTTTTAAACAAAGCATCATGTAAAGTCAATTTTTAGTTACATTATATCACAAATTCATTTTAAGAATTCGATTGGGAGGCATAGGCCACCCCCGGCAATGCAAATTTTTACGTCAGTGTTACACTCCTCTGCTTTCTTCATCCCTTTCCGGTAATGTTTGTTATTTCAGATAGCTACTCAAAGGATGACGTCCTGTACGAGTGGTTAACGGAAAATGGAACTGAAGATGCTAATCTGACCGCTTCCGTAGATATATCCGACGATATTCGTCTTTCGCAGTACGCGCTCTTATCGTGGGAAGCTACTTCAAAAACCAAAGAATCAAACAGAATAGGTAATTATGTTTAACTAATCAATATTTTTAAAATTATTGATTAGGTTTCGTTTTGATTACTACATTTGATTGCTTTGAGATCACATCGGCGGATGCTGCATCGGGGTTGTTTGCTCAGTAGATTATTACCCATCATCTTAGCGTTTTTCAATCTTTTCTTAATTTTATTGTAACATTTTGTATGGCAGAGCAAAGAAATACACTCAATTGATGAAATATCGAAGACAAACATAAACACTATTGTAATTTAATGGTAACATTGGTGATTTCAATTCATACATATGGGGAGGAATGTTTGTCGCATGCGAATGAATTCTTTGAAACCTCTCATTTAACGAAATTTATTCATTTAAATTTATGATTAATTTGCGTTACAACATATTTCCTTTTTTATGAACATTTAAAGAATTTATAATTCTAAAAAGAATTTCTTCCTTTAATTTATTTCGCAATACATCAAGCACACTCTAGTATCCCTTCATGCTGCTCTTTAATACCCCGGACATCTATCAAAACTACTACAAATCTACTGAGGTCAATACATCGTCTCTGTGCTTTCTTTGGGGATTTTGAAGTTTTCTGTGCACGTTATTCTTGATTGTCCACAGAGGTTGAAGACAGTTCCAGTAGCGTAGCCACGGGGGGGGGGGGGGGAGAACCCCCCATGACTCAACCTTGCAATGCAAAAAAAAAAAAAAAAACCCTAAAATAGCGGGTTTTTCTCTCTATCCTTAGACTTTGCCCTAATGTCGTGCCCAAACCCACCGCCCCCTCACCCCATCATGGCACAATCCTGGCTACGCGCCTGCACAGCTCACAAGCTTCACATGCTTATTTTCTATTAAAAGTGTTAAGGAGAAATGTAAGTTTGTATAGACAAATCCGATTAGCGCTTGTGTTTAGTGACTGTAGGCAGCCATTAGTGGGGTCCATCAACCTTACATCGTCTTCATTTAATGTTTACATGAATTGAAAACCTCATATTCAGTGGAATCAAAGTAATCAAGATGCAATTTAGTGTACAACCATCCATGATACAGGTAAGCAAGAAAATTGAAAGATTAAACGGTGATAGACCCCATTTTTGTACGACTGAAATCAGACCATTACTTGCTTCCCGCATTTGTCTATAGATGGGGTATACAGCCTTTCTTCAAATATTTTTTTTTCTTTTTGTGTATCCTTACAGGTGATCGGACCATTCTTAGAGTTGAGTTCGAATTAAAGAGAAATTTGGGGAATTTTCTCATCCAGACTTACCTGCCTTGTTCCATGGTAGTAATCTTATCATGGATTTCATTCTTCCTCAACAGAGAGGCGACACCTGCCAGAGTAGCCCTAGGTGATTATACTTGTATCATGTGATGATTTTAGCCCCTAATGTAGAAGACATCATGTTACGATGCTCCCTGATTATAAATTCACAGCCATGTACAGCGATAGAGTGGCGATAAAACTTTCTAAATAGTCTTAAAGAAGGAACTAGATGATTGGCATGTCTCATCGTTCATATCAAACACATTCGCCATGAAATAAACAGGGGGAAAATTGAGATCAATATTATTGGTACGGACCCCTAATAACCACAGGACGGTTTTACTACATTTAATAACACCTCCCTGGTTACCCCACAATTTGCCCGTCTCTGTTGAACAATTGACATTATAATGCCGGTGCCTGTACAGTTTGCGGTGCACATACATGATTCAATTGCGTTCTGTTGCAAGTCAAAAAGCACACTGTCAGTAGGTAGGCCATATCAATACCCTGTCACGTGGACGGGATCAAGGGGATTGATGCTACACTTCATGTATCCCGGGCGGATATTTGCATGATTAGTAAAAACAATTTACCAGTCGGTCAGCATGGAAAGATTGGGATTTTTAGTGTTTGTTTGTAGTTTAACATTTTTTCATAGTTCTGGAGTACATAAAAGGTTAAAGGTAAAGAGCAGTCCCCCCCCCCCCGACTTATTTTGAAGAAAAAGTTAAATAACACAATATTCTTTCTTTTCAGAGTATCGTTGATTACATTTTATGACTTAACTATTGCATATTCAAGATAAACCAAGCAGTTATTTCTTGTAAATTTCACATTTGAAGAGAAAAAACATTGCCACATGACTCCCAACAGCCAATCATGAAACTGGACAGTCTACTACACTACTTCAATTTGGGATGACTGCTCCTGCCCTTTAAGCAATAACGAGTCTTGATTTCTTCAACAACTGTTTATATCTTTTGCAGGAATTATGACCATCTTATCAATAACAACACTTGGATGGAATTCACGCACTCAGCTACCTAAGGTCCACTATGCAAACGCAATTGATTGGTACGTGCTACTATCATTTGGATTCACCTTCGCGGCTGTTGTTGAATTTGCATCCGTCAACTACTTCACAAAGCGACGAGCTGGAATGATGCCCGGTATGCAGGACGACGAAGAGGACGACATGCTCCAGGCCCAGGTAAGAATACGGTTCATCCCTTTGTACAAGTTGGAAGTCATTCCCCAGAACTTTAATGTAATTACCCATGTAAATCTTTCCTGACTAAATATGGGAAATAATCGTTTATAAATAGTATCTGTATGGTTTAAGTGTAAGTCCCTTCTGAAGGTACAAATACCTTACAAGTAACCGACTCTGTACAACATAAAATGGACTCAAAGTGTCCCTACTCTTGGTACCCGATTCCTTCATCCCATCATTAAGCTAAATGAGGTTGATATGAGAGCAAAATTGACACAAAGCATTAAACGACACCCTATAATTTTGGGTAGATGCGCACTGTTTAACAAGGTGTTTCTTGATTGGTTGTTGCCATTGTTATTGTGGCGATTGTATTCTTTGTTAGGGTTAGGGATTAGATTAGGTATTGGCGCTGACGTTAGCCAGTTAGAAAATTTCTTGTTAAACAGTGCGCATCGCCCCATAATTTTTCCGGTTCTAAACAAAACTTGACGACTTGTCACCCACTGCAGCTCAGAGTGAGTGGGTTCCGTGGACGGAAACCAATATGTAAATAAGCAAATGCACGCGGGAGGACACCTCGTTGAAACTACGTCAACAAGCAGAGGGGAGCATGATCCACACACGTATACACTGAAAATTAAGATATTTATCTACAAGAGATTTGCCTTCACAAAATTATGGAAATTTGCTGATATAGTGTGTTGCTCTAGAAAAAAAACATTAAGTGACAATTATGATAATACCGAAATATTGAAGTGAAATCAGTTTATCGACCCAAACCGTTTCCCTCGGTATGCCTATATAAATATGTAACTAGCATGCACAATCAAGAAAGAATAGCTTACATGAAGCTTGAAACATGCATTTTGAGATCTTGATATGTGCCTTTGATTAAAGGCCTACTGATCATCTCGCCCCGAACAGTTCCAAAAGACGAGTTCGAAGTTTATATCTGCGCATGCGTGTGTAAACTTTCCGATCAGGTCGAGTGGTAACAAAACATCTGAGCGCTGCACTCGCCGCTCATACCACGCTCTTTTTACGTGTGTATACATTTGTTTGTTTGTTTGTTTTTTTGTTTGTTTGTTTGTTTGTTTGCTCATTTTATTTCCATACAGTACAAAGCAACTTTTAAACAACGACATGAAGAGTGACAACAAAGAAAAATAAGAGAAAAACGTCCAATTAGCTATTATACAAAACAGAACACGAGATGGAAAAGGAGAGAGAAGAAGTTAAGTAAAACTTATATGAATCTCTCTCCCATTAGACCATCAGCTGTAAACACAAATAAAATTGTTACTCATTCACTTTTGACTTATTACGCAATAACGCTCAGAGAGGAAACTTCAAA
This sequence comes from Holothuria scabra, assembly GCA_037179385.1. Taxonomy (NCBI): domain Eukaryota; kingdom Metazoa; phylum Echinodermata; class Holothuroidea; order Aspidochirotida; family Holothuriidae; genus Holothuria; species Holothuria scabra. Next base: position 12,562,749 of record CM074192.1, on the reverse strand, counting down.
CCGGTCAATTCTCTTGAGCCTCTTACTAAGCCCCTTCGGCAACTGCCCCAAATTCATCCTTATTCAGACATGCGCAATCTCAAATTTATTGCTTCACGTCCCGAAATACTGTATAAGACCGCTATGTGTAATCAGAACACTAACAGTACAGAAGGGTCTATACATGCTGTGTAATATGAGCTTCAGTATTCTGCATTTTTCGAACTTGCTATCAATCAAAGGGGTGTGTCAATTGAGAATTTCTGTGGACTGAGACAAAAGTTGTAGTTTCAGATGAAGGTAAAAGACCTTTAAGATTAGTAGATTTAGACATGTTTTACACTTAAAGGTCTTATTTGATATGTTTGAGCGGAGACCCTGGGGCAGTTTAATAATGAGTTCGTTTTTGTTATCACTTTTTTATCCCTCCATGTGAGTGCAAATGTGTTTAAATGATAACATATTCCTCGGAGAACATGGTTTTCCATTATCAAGATGTCGTATTGATGTCCAAAACGGACTCTGAGAAATTGGCACGAAAAGTGTTTAAAGTATGTTTTATTCCGAAAGGCTAAAGGCTATAGTCTACAACCAATGCATTTAATGGTCTTCTCCTTCAGGAATAATCAGATATAATGATGAAAATTTGATAAAAGTAGTTTATGGGCCCCAATATGTCGAACATCATCCCACGCCAATGGGGTACACTGTTTACCACTTATTAAAGACACCTGACCTTTTTCTTTTATGTCACGAACACAACAATGACCTAATCGTAACTTTGATATCATACATAATCAAGTCGTTTGCGCATTTTCCTAGTCTCAGACTGGATGTGATATTAACTACAGAAGGCAAATTATGATGTTTCTTGTGCTAAGCTTAATATTTTATTAACTACCAAAAATGGTCAAAAACCATAGCTTCGATGCATCACTTGCTCCAATTTGAACTGACCGAAAATATTCTTTACACCTTAGATTGTAATTTCCCTGTTCATCCAGGTATGTATTCAATATCCCAGGGGCGTCTTGCTCATGAGGGACACTGCCTCCCAAGGTTTCATAAAAGTTTGTCTAAAATTGCATTTGAAAACTTTTCACATGTCAAAAAGATAAAAATCAATTCAGAATCCACCGCAATCTATCACACGATGACAATAGAACCTGGAAAGTAATCTGCTCGTCATCCGACATAATGAACTTTCTGCCATCTATCAAGTTATTTTCCACGACGCCCTTGCCAAACCCCCTCCCTCTTGTAATCCTAAATATTCATTTGAAAGAAATTAATTGTCAATCTAATTCAAGTATTTAACAATGTGTTTTTGTCTTTAAACTTATTTAGATGTCCGATAACACCCAAGCAGAATTCTGCTGCGGTTTGCGGGGTCACGCGAAATTTTCTGTCTTAGAGTGAAAAGAGGAATTTTGGTTAACTGGTTAAGAGAATTTCCAATTTGTAATGATATAAAAAAAATGTTGCCCGCCGGCAAAATACAAAAGATTTTGGTTTGATGTGAACGCTTATTAAAGAGGAATTGTAAACATTTGCTATTTATACTTCTGTTTCACAGGTAGAGCAAGTCGAAGAAACTCTCAAAAAACGTAAACGAAGGCAGAAGAAATCGTTTTCTTTTTTTCGAAGTATGTCTCGGGAACACTCTCATGGGGCACGTAGACTGCTTAATTCGACTCCTAGCAAGTCTAATCAAGAGGAATGGACGTCGGATGAAGATGACACGAATTTTTGTGGTGACATTATCAACTGTCTCTCAGGTAATGCGGAGTACAGACGGCGTAGATTCAAGAGCACCACGAAGGATGGAAAAACTTTCAACAGCGTCAGCAAAATTGACGAAATGTCTCGTATTGTATTCCCAGTATCGTTTTGTTTGGCTAACGGACTCTTTTGGTGTATTTATAAAATATTTTAGAATCAATTTTGAGAGTAGCGTTTCCTAAATTGACAAAAAGCTTGAAGCTTATTACAATGATAAAATTGACCAAGAGCACTCGGAAACTCCATACAGCTTCAAAAGGCTACAACTAGAGTTTCCCATGCACTACCTTTTATACATCATATTGTCCAACCACCGCCACCCAATCACTCTACAGTATGATAATAGCCAACTGGGTTGTAGCTTAACCAGGGAGTACTGTTAGCAAATAATAGCTGGTTAGTTAGATGGAGGATTTAAGCTCCAGTTTCTAATCACTGATTTATCAAAACTAAACGTAATGATGTGAATATCAGATACATATAAATTAATTTCAAGATGTAACGATTTAGCAAAACAAAAGAGTTTGTCTCAAATTAGCAATCTCCGATTTGAATCAACACCGGTATTTATATTAAGTCTTTCGTTAACATCGCTACAATGTTTAATATCTGAAACAAAATTAGGGCATAAACTTTCTTAGAAGGCTAGTTCGCTTTCATTAACAAAGTTCTTTGCTGACTGAAGAAGAGACAGCCCAGAAATTTCCGAACAATCTGAACGAAAGACGATTATGCTGCAAGTACGAATAGTTTCAGTCATCTAGTCAGCATATTGTTCAGTAATCATGTAACACTGTCTGGAACGCCTCGAAGTGATTCTGGTACAAGCTTTTAAAATGTTATATTGAGTTTTATCCTTCAATGAAATGCTTAACTATTTGGACTTAAAAGGGGGTTTTTTTGAAACCGTGTACTTTATGGTCTATGAACTGATGTCGAAAATGCGTGACTATCTGTATACAATTAACTGTATTTTCATTTTCTCTCTTTTTTACTTTCTTTACATGAAATAATGGTGTACCGTGTACAAATTTGTTGGAATGTATGAAAAATTGGTGATGCCAGATCCGCCCAAGTAACACACAGTGTTGGTAAACACTACTGATTGTAAATTTTATAGTGTGAAAATGTAGCAAGGGTAATATATAGAAACTCACAAAGGAAATTGTTGTTTCATTCGTTTTATTTGAGAGTTAACTCCTGTTTACGATTAAATTTTACTTTTTAAGTTTGATGATTATTTACTGGACCGTTTTCTATCCGCAAAATAAGGGGAACATCCGTCATTTTAGTATTATTTGGAATTCTTCGCCTGCTGACAAGCTCTTTAACAAGGTTATGTTTGTAAGTGCGCCACCTTTTATCGTCAAGATAGCGAGCAAATGTTTCTTCGTAAGATGGGAAAAATTCTGCCATACTGGCTTTCATGGACACCAAACTGCGCCCTCTTTCATGGCGCATAAACGCTACCCTGGATACCAGGAGACATTCAACTTTTGCCACACTGATTATATAGGTCTTCTGCAGATCTTCCCCTGTTGGCGAATTAAAAACATTAAATTTAAGTTTTAACTAGATGACGGTATTTTGATATATTACTTTTTCTCAAGTTAAACAAAAAAAATAATAAAATTCTTAGTTCTGCTGATAAGAGTACCTCATTTTATTACAAATATGGACCCAGTTCCCACATTTGACATAAGTCTTGATCACAGATTTTTAGACCAGCATAAAAAGTTTCTTAGCGACGAGAATTAATTTAATTCGAATCATTTTTGACTACCACTCTCAAATCCAAGATATTAGAGCGTAAATGTTTAAACCCTTCTTCTAATTTTCTAATTTTTGAAGGTTTTTCTTCTGTGGTGCAAATTTTTTTCAACTTACCTACTCCGAAAAATGATCCTTTGCCAATGGTAGCAATGTGCAGGAACTTCTTTATCAATTTCTGTGATTTGCGAAGTTCAAAATCGTCTCTGACGTCATGCTTATCGTTCAGTGGAGGTAGAGAGACCTGTACTTTCCCGTAAGGAGTTTTACTTTGAATAACTGTGACCTCTCTAACGATTTTACATTCCCCTGCTTTGATGAAGTAGATGTTATCCGGAGGGTCTTCCACATTCCCAAGGATAAGCTGAAAATTATAATAATGAAGAACGTTCACGTGACGTCACAATTGATAAGCTACGCCTACTGCATTGCAAAAACCAACAGAGTTTTCTTTCAACAGTTACACCGGTAGAGAGCTGCTTCTCAGCTAGCTAGTGTAAGACATTGGAGTTTGCCCGTAAAAAGGGGCGGGACTTGTGACGTCAGTAAAAGCCATCTATTAGATTGTTTTCATTTTTTATGTTAATCAATGAAAACAAATATTCCATGATACCCACTAGTTATTCTTATTTCGTTCTTGTTTGAAAATTTTGTATGAATGACGCTATCAAAAGGAACTCACATAATAAGGTTGCATGAAACAAATTATTCAAGGGACAGATTAAAGAAAGGTATTCGAACATTCCACAGTATCACTGAAAGACAAACAGCCTCAAAGTAGAAAAGAAGTTATTTTTAACAAATATAACAAATCTTTAAAGTGAGATAACTTGAAGAAAAGTGCATTTTGACATCATTTGGAGGAGATGGCCTAAAATATCGTTTTTTCAAGATCTCAATGAAAAACCCCCTTAATGTGCATTTAATGTAAAGTTAAGTGCAAAAGCAGTCACCCCAAACATACTTTTGGAAGAAATTGAATTTCGCAAATATCTATTTATAATCCCCTCAGGTATATTTCATTATGTACATGTATTAGGACCGTAAAACATACATATGCCAAGAAACCGAGAGAGTAACTCCACCAAAATTTCAAACTTCGCAAAGACAAGCAATGTCACTTGATTATCAAGATAAATTGATGAAATAGGATAGACTACATTAATTCAAATCGGGTGACATTTAAGCCTGATACACCATATTACATTTGTGTCTGCTAAAGAAAGAGCTTAATAGTTAAAACAGCTTTGGAAAAAACAAAGAGTATGTCTTGTTGAAAGAGCTGTAGATTGGCTGTGGTCAGAAGATAGTTGCACCAATGGCGGCACCATCGATGACATGGGGCCCCAGTCAGTCCCCCCCCCCCCCATTTGCTCCACTTAGCTCGCAAAGTATAATGGTCTGACATGAGCTTTCTAGACAAAGTGATGTGAAAATGATCCTCCAAACAGGTGGAAAAATTCCCAAAGATTTTAAAGAAAAACAGTGTGTTGTAACTTCCTGTCATTGGAACTCTTTAGTGCAGCGCACGGTTGTGCTCTGCCCTATTTCTATGACACCACTGGCCCACGAGAATTGGACCAAAACTGCTCAACCCTGTGCAGTCCTCACGCATTGGCTTTTGATTTAGTTGCTTGCATACGCTTTTCCTGCCTTCAAGACCGAACCTGTTAGAGCAAGTCAGCAGCACTCACTCAGTCACTCTGAGTACAGCTTAAACAGATTTCAGACTAGGTCTATGTATACTATCACATGTTTATAAAGAGTGCTTCACTTAACGTCACAATTGATAAACCACGCCCACTTCCGGGCAAGAATTCACAGTGCTGTAGTGCAACAGTCACACGTGGGTTGTCAGCTGCTTCTCAACTAGCTACACTATTACACCAACTTTTGCCCGTCAAAAGGGGCGGGGCTTGTGACGACGTTGAAAGCACTCCATTAATAAATGGCTACAACAGGATAGACTTAGATCACTTGAAATCATGGAGTAAGAACCAGAATACACCTATCCTGAGGCTTAATTTTTCACCCCCACTGGGGCTCTGCCCTTGGATCCCATCAGGGGCCCTCCTTAGGGTCCACTGGGCCCCGCCCGCATAGATTAGTGCTTGTCGCGAAATCGTTTTCCCCAAACAGTTGCTCCTGGGCACCACTCGGTCCCCCCCCCCCACACACACACACACATACACACACTTTTCAAATCATAGTGCCACCACTGAGTTGCACTTTGAACTGAAATTATAATACCGTAAAGGCATAAAGAAGTAGTTATCACTTTGTCTGCCAACTACATGCTAAGATTTATGAATATTCTATCTTAGATGTTATTAACTTTGGGCTTGAGTTATACCGTATTAGGAGGAAACTCGACGAGACGAGCTCTGTCATTGGTTGCTGATAGCTCCTCTTCGTCCCATTCCCCAAATGCAGCCACTGAACGGAGAGCATTCATTCTCAGCTCCCACTCTTGTTGATAACTACGGCGGAGTACCATGTCAAAGTCAGGTTTGTCCAGTCTTAAAAATTCACAGTTACCTGGATTGGGGAAAAACCAATCCAATTAATATTGTACATGGATAGTATATCAATTTCGAGTGCATGCATTCCTTTTGCCATTTCATGCTTCTTCCAGATTGTTTAATTACCGCCTGCACACTTAGATATATTCTTTTAGCCCAATATAGACACCTTTACAGAGGCAGGTCAGGTAAAAAATGTCACGTTGTATTTTCGAAGAAGATAGGGATATAGTTGTCTTAAGACTTTTTAGGTCTACGGTTGAAGGTTACATGAGCCGCGGGCTTCCAGTTAGTTGGCATACGGGGCTGCGCATAGTTCGGGGTAACTTACGATTGCATTTATGTACTTCTGTTGAATGAAAAGATTAGCCCCAAATAAATTTTAAGGTTTTTCATTTCTAATTTCCTTTTATTGTTTGAAAATGTAGCCAATCTCTGAAACTGTACCCTAATTTTTCCATATTCATTACTTGAGATCCAGATTTCCAAAATACATCTCCAGGTAAAGTTGATAAATATGACCGGATATTGCCAGTGCATTCCGTTCGGGGATGTGTTCCGTTTGGGTGAAATCTGTTAAAAAGTACCATACTAGCACAGTGAATTGTTTTGATTAATCGCTCTCAAAGTTGGTCCAAATTTCTTTATCCATTTAGAATTCAACAACTTTGTCACTTACATTAAAGGTAAATAAACGGCTTAAAGGGTAGGTGCAGCACCCCCCCCCCCCCCCCACACACACACACACACACTTGAAGTATGGTACTAGACTGTCCTGTTTTATGATTGGCTCTTAAGAGTCATGGGACAATATTTTTTCTCCCCAATTGTGAAATTTACTAGAACTGCTTAGACTAAACAGTTATGAAAACTAAGCAGTTATTTAAACTGCTTAGTTTACCACTGAATATGCAATATTGAAGTCATAAAATATTATGAAAAATAGTTTGAAGAGAAGGCAGATAAATATGACATTTACTTATTGCTTCAAAAAAATTTGGGACGACTCATGCTGCTCTTGCCCTTTAAGAAACTATGAATGTGAATATATGTAATAGTTATTGTATGATGGAGCATCTAATCTCATATATGTATGTCCGGAAAAAATATTTCATTTAGATGCTTTGAAGGAAATTAAGGGAATATGATATTTAGCTATTGTTTCAAAATAATTTTGGGACGACTCATGCTGCTCTTGCCCTTCAAGGAACTATAATGTGAATATATGTAATAGTTATTGCATGATGGACCATCTAATCGCATATAGGCCTATGTATATCTGGAAAAAAATATTACATTTATTTTCATTTTATTTCAATGATATCATGTTAAGCCAAAGAATGTTGTCTACCAATTAAATAAAAGAAACCCATTCCTTACATTTACATATTATAGTGGCCGTCCTCTTTGTACCGTGAAGAAGAGCCAGCTCGCCAAATGAAGAACCCGCAGAAAACTCGCCAATGGTCTGGGTGTTATGTTCGCCTGTTCGTTTGTCTGTATCAGTTACTTCAGCTGTAACAACGCCGGACAGTACAAAATAAAACGACAGGCCTGGATGACCCTGTCTCACTATGACTCTACCTTCTTCAAAGTTTTCGTAGTAAAGGACGCCAGCTAGTTCTTGTTTCACTGTGTTAGAGTACCTTTCAAAGCATTTCAGCTGATGAAGGAATGAAATAAAGCCGTCAAAAATATAAGTAACAAGGCGACAACTTCGAGCACTGGAAGACTTGGGTTGGAGGCTCAAATCAAAAATCCTGAATCAGTTGATGGATGTGACGGCAACGAAGAGATGTTGAAAAAAAACCTAATGAAATGGTTTGAAACATATTTTAGAGAGAATATGGTGTCATTAGAAACAGTTTGGCTGTCAAGTTATATTAAAGATTGACAGCTCAATAAATTCCTTATGGAAGTTTTCCCTAAAAGTAAGATATTTTGACCTTGACAACTCTTCTGCGTGGAGGCTCAAATCAAGAATCTTAGATCAGTTGACCGGACGCGAAGACTACGAATAGATGTTGAAAAGACACTTAATTATACATTACAAGAAATTCGGACTTTCATTTCGTCCGTGGTGGATAACCTTAAAATATAGGGAACGTTAATAAAAAATAACCTTCCTATTATAATCCCTTCCTATGTGAAAGAAATAAAAAATAAAAGAAAGATAAAAAGATGAAATAGATTGGATAATGCTGATTTGCTGATTAAAAAAAGTGGTTTACCCCCATTCTGATATTGTTATGGAACTCACCTTGGCAATGTAGCAATTTAAATATTGCAGTTCCTCGGGCGTTCGTCCCCATGGATTCTTCGTCATGATACGTTTGGCTCGGGCTGAGAGGGCGTTTACAGACTGGACATTTGACTTAAAGGCGTTTACGTTAAAGGTCATACTTTGATCATATGTCCCATCTTCATGTTTGACCACAAAGGATTTTTCATTGTCCTCTTTTGCCAGCATGCGTGACCATAACAAATTGTGCTTCACCGTTGTCGCTATGGCGCGAAATCTTTGCAGGGGCGTTCGGCTTCTCTGTAATAAAAATGTGTTTTTATTTTCAAAGAACTACATAACGGCCTAATTCGAACTTGTCCCATAAGACTAAGTGTTTGATATGTTTCGCACACTCTGAAACACTCTGGCGAAACTGACCAATGTCTGGGCCACCTAGGCTTCGTATCGAGCCCTTGTAGTTTGACTAAATTATGGTCAAATCTAACCTCCTATTGAAATTACTATAGAATAGTCAAATTTGACCATATATAGTAGGTAATCTAGCTTGACCAAATTTTGTTCGGTGCATAGTTGACCCAGCTCCCTGGTTAAACCAGTCATTGGTCAATATGGCAACAGGGTTTTAGAGTGCAGATGAGAGACAAATCATCTTAAGTGTTCCTTTATGCTTGATGACTGAGCTTAGCTAATACAACAGTTTTCACAATGAACTCTAACCAACAAAGTGTGAAGAACGTTCTGTCCCCTGAGTAGCAGTTCACTTCAGTGTTGTAACTTAGAAGCAATTTTATCTAAACTGGGAATGGTCATTTTTAAGAAATGATGGCGCTAGTAATATAGAAAAGATAATTTTAGAAAATGAAAGGTTCAGCTGAAAGGTGCAATAACCTTTTGCCGACCACATGATAACAGGGTATTACGTAGAGAGTTTACTTAATCTCTTAAAGACAGTCGGGTTCTTGCTTATCTTATTGTAGTTTTGTCTGATCAGAGAGTTTTTCAAACTGGTGTAACAACTCTCTGATCTGATTAGATTCTAAATAAGCAGCCTTCAGGTCTTGCGTCTTTTCTGGATTTTAACTGTGGGAAATAATTCGGCGTTTTAGACCACATCAAGTATCAACAATACGCATTTGCTTCTCGTGTAGTTGTTTTGTTTTAAACATTATTCACCAATATTTTAGGATAAATACAAAAAGAGTTAGTTATAGATTCGCATGCATGGCTTAAATTTTTACGGCATCAAATTTGCAAAGGGCAAATTTTTCCTGTTTGGTCCTTGTCTGAACATAGCAGAGAACAAACTAAAGGATAGCAAAATGACAATATCAAAACAAGGATTTAAGGCACGTGCAAAAGTTGCCTTTGGTCCGAAACTATATTCTATACTTTTCTGCTTTGCCTCAAGTTACCACACTGGAATGTACTTTGCAAGCGGCAGAGGTCCCTTTCCTCATTTTTTACTCAAAATATGCGGAAACTAAGTACATTTATTCCACTTTGAAGGCACCCTTTACTTATCCTTGCACAAACAAGCTACTAACCACCATTACCCACCACCCTCTCCCCAACTAAAACATCCGAGACAATATTTTGGTTAAAGGCAACAAAAGTGGTCTAAATTTACTACTTTGTTATTTTTGCATTCTATAATACGCGTCGAACGACAGTACTAAGCGGTGAAATACTTCATTCTTGTTGTCACACAAGTGCGTCCGTACGCTGTCCCTGGACTTAAAAGGTGTCAGACTTCAACTGTTCAGGCTCCTGATTCTAACCCACCTAAAAGATTTGCGCTTGGTATGGTCAGGCATGGAGACAAATTCTTTAACTCCAAAGGCTATGTGTAAGCACTCAAAGCAGTAATTCAATGAGGAATCCTTAAATTTTTGACGGTTTCTGACGCACTGATGGACTTTAAATGTAGCTGTCTAAGACAAGCATAGAAGAAAGGGGTATCGGTAGATTGTAAAATTAAACGCCTTACAATAACGGAGTAGATTTCAAAATTTACTTCATATTGTCGGCATAAAGGATAACGATATGCGAAGTGTTTCACAAAGTGTAAATATCATGGCAAGTTTCAAGAGACGGAAACCGGGATATAATTACAGAAATAAGAAAGGAAATTTCATCTTCGGATGAACACTCATACACTAATAACAAGACACCGATAGTACAACAATGTACTTGTAATTTGCAAGTGTAAAGATGGCACCTACAGTGCGTCATGATGCAAATTTCAATTCTCACAAAAATCTAAATCGTGCCTCTTTCATATCGACGAAGCTGTAGTTCGTATCATGTAGCGGTACTCGAACAGTTAACTCTGATATCCTGTGATGGAATCATTCTAAACATATTCCGTTTTCAAGTGTATATGTACTCCTCATTTTAACAGCTCAGTGACGAGGTCTTTCCGAAAAAATACTGTCTTCAGTCGCTCAGGTAAAATCATCAGAGAAATGATTTTTGAGAAAAAACATGCAACGAAACTGATGTTTATCGAATTATCGAGCTATTGATTATCATCACTTTTTCTGGTGTAAAGTAGGCCAAACTCTCTACAATATTTAACAGTAAATTATTCTCTTTCTAATTTAGTTTTCTGGGTCAAGGTCTTTTGAAATCCAATACCGTGCAATATACTCAGTCGAGTCGCAAATCATGGTTACAAAATTCTTGGCAATAAATTCTGAACGGTGGCTGTGGTGATTTACGCTTAAATTAATTGGAGTCTCCTGTGATCTTCAGCTGTTACCAACATCATTGTGTGTTTAGTGCTATGAAGACAATGATAAATTTCATACATATTAACTATTTTATCTAGTGTCTGACGTAACGTAAAAAAAATTTCAGGGCTTCCTGCAGCAATATCGAGAAACACAAACAGATATAAAACTAAACAGTTGACAGATCCTCAAAAAGGGATAGGCGACAAAAATATTTCATTGATAAGTTGCCAGAGTACATCAAAAGACGGAAAATGAGACAATTCATAGACTCTAGTGGTCAAAGTAATCAAGTGAACCGTCTAGTTTAAGTTTTCCTGCAGATTCGAATTTAATTTCTAAGTTTTGTTTTCGTTTTGATATTAAGTTTATATTTAAGGAAAACCATGTAAATTGAACTTAAACATTTTGATTTTGTCAAAAGATGGGGTTTGACGGCAAGATCGGAGAGCAATTTGCAAATACTCTAGAAATGATTTCAAGACAGTGTAGTCTGACTACATTGGGTCAGCAGTTTCAGAAAACGACTGTTTATGAGATTTAATATTAGAATATAACGTTATTGAATTGTCAATACCTTTTGATTCGTAATTTCTTCTTCATCGGGAGTTTCGCCCTTTGAGGCAGAAGTACATTCTCTTTTATCTGTTTCCTCTAGCAAGGTTTCTTCCGGGTTTTCACCCGTCATTTCTGTAAGCGGTATCGCCTCCAATATTCTACCACCCCTTCGGACCCGCAAAGCCGGATTCTCCAAAGATTCCAGGCAAGCTGCTTCATCTGGTGTTGTCGACAAGCAGGGGGACTGCATCTTGATTTCATTACAATGATGAGAACAGAATAACTTAAACTGAAACTAGTGAAAGCTAAGACATGTGTGTGTTACATGGTTTGTAAACTTGAAAAGAAGAGTACTTTACCCATTGTGATCTAATAGAAGGCGTACAGAAAGACGGCTTACACGCGCTCGTGCATGCGTACGCCTGATCTAGGTCGGTGAGGAAAGCACATCCGCCGACTAAATGGCCCATTTTTCAGATGATGTCATAAATCTAAAATATAATTGTATGCATTTCTTCTTCATAGATCATTTAAAGCCCAGAAGAAGTTAGCGAGTTTCACTACAATTTACAGAGGTTATGAACATCACTTCAGCGCGGTTTCAACTTGGCATACTGGATGGAACTGATCATAATAAGTCGTTGTGTTACCGAAACGCGCGGACGACAGCACCTTCGTAACAGTTGTTGTAATGGACGCGTGGATGAAAAAGAGACGCGCAAAGCAGTGGCGTCGGTGCATAACCTCAGAGCTTGTGTTTACTGATTGTAGTAGTGGGGCCCATTAGACTCAAATAGTCTTCATTTATTGTCCACATGAACTTCAAACCATCATATTCAGTGAAATTGAAGTAATCAAGACCAAATTTAGACCATCACTTGCTGTTCAGATTCGAATCCGATCAGCGCTTGTGTTTAGTGACTGTAGGAAGCCATTGGTACTGAGGTCCGTCACCTTTAAATTGACTTCATTTATTGTCAACATGAATTTCGAACCCCCAGATTCAGTGACATTGATGAAATCAAAATACAATGCAGTCTGCAACCATTCATGATGAAGGCCAGCAAGGAAATTGAAAACTAAAGGTTGTTGACCCCAGTTGTGTTAGACCAAAATCAGACCATCATTTAACTGACCAGATTCGTCAGATATTCATGATGTCAGCGCGTTTTGATTTGGCATACTGGATGGAACTGATCATGCGCAGTATGTGCGTTACCACTCCGCGCGCATTACAACACCTTAGTAACAATTCTTAAATAATGGACTACGATGGAAAATAGGAAAACACGCAGCGAAGACGTTGGTGCATAGCCTCTAAAGACGAATCCCATCAGCGCTTATGTTAAGTGACTGAAGGCACCCATTAGTGGGGTCCGTCAGCCTTAAATTGCCTTTATTTACTGTCTACATGAATTTCAAACCCTCATACTCAGTGAAATTGAGGGAAAAAATATACAATTCAACGAAAAACCATCCATGATACAGGTAGGCAAGGAACTATTAAAAGGTGATAGACCCGAGTTACGAGCGACTAAAATTGAACCATCACTTGCTGCCCGGATTCGTCCATATAAAAAATGCTTATGAATTGGCGTGAGACCAAAACCACCGCGTCACAGATTAGATGTCGTGCGAGTTAAGTCAGCACCGTTCAATTTTTCCAGAGAAGTCCTAAGCAAGCATTTATATAAAATTGGCATACTGGGCGTCACCGTGCCGAGAAGGTGTGACACCTTAACCAGGAACTGACAGTACCAAACCAACGATTGTCTTGTAATAGCCGCCTGGCGTCAGAGTGCTGAGACGCGCAAAGGGTGAAGTCGAAAAAAACCTCTGTACACTCATTCCAACAAGTGGCAACACGGTTGCTGTTTGACAACAGGGTTGTTGGAATGCGCTTTTGTTTCGTCATAACATACATGCATACGCCCATGCCACTTAAGTCAATAGTTAATACTTATTTTTATATAGGCTTTGTAATTCTTCAACGAATTCTTTGTTACGTAATAATATCGTGCGTCATATATGCATATGCTTCATATCTAACCCTTCGTACGCAACTGTAATTCACGCATTTTGATAATCGCGTCCTTTTGGTTGTAATTTTCGTTTAAATTCACATCGTTAAAGTCACTTTGATAAAGGTCTATGACTGAGACGTTAGTAATTTGAATTATCTTATATGGTATTTCTTTAGAAAACTTATGCATATTCGATAAGTTGACCAATCACATGTTTGTATTTGTTGATGTTGGTTTGTAATTCCTACAAATGTGGGCGTTCCTTTGCATTGAGTCAAAGAAATAACAAGCATAGATACCAAACTTAAAATGGCGCTGTGACTCCTCATCGAGGCGGTAGCGGAAGGGCGTTAGTGCTAATCACTGTTCGGTTGTTTTGGAAGCCGCCGACAGGTAAATTGATCTTCCCGTAGTATAAATACCTGTGGTTTCAAAATATCTCACATCTTACAAACACGAACTTTCAATACATCTCACTTACATGAAACCATTTTTGCTTTTTCGTGGCTTTTCATCCACGTGCATTAACGAACACTTGAACTTGAAGATCACGGACCTTGCCGATTGGTCAGTTTTTATGGTATCTTTACAAGAGCACATTTTACACGCGTTTATATTCTTACACGATTACATCGAATAATCAACTGTGTTTGTTTTTCAAGCACGTAGAAGCGCATTCCAATTGTCCCTGAGAACCCGGTATATAGAGATGTATTGTGCACGTACACAGCACTTACGTAAAAATGCCAAACGCTCGTCACTAACTAAAGTTCTGCCACGCATCCATAGTTTCATTTTTCGCGCCGATTACCGAATAAACCTAGGCACATGACACTGTCAAATCAGCACCCCCGCACCCATTCCCCGGTCGATCCTCCGTACCCGATGGCCATGTTGGAGTACACGTAACTACTAAGTAGACTACACTCGCAACGCTTGCTCGATGAATGCGTAGCCACAGCGCATACCACAGTGTACACTGTGCAGTGCGTTCAGCGCATAATTGCGTGTATTTGGCATGATTGTCCTCCAGCACAGCGGATCAGTGACGTAATTGCAAAGCCTTCGATTTAGCGGCTCGAGCCGGCTCAACTGGCTCAACCACTTTCTTGATTGCATGACATCTGAAGTAAAATGCGTCACAATATGTCACACGGTGACACGACTCAACTAGACCACCTCGGAGGGATGGTCGTTTTGACCGGCTCAAGTTGTGACGTTTTGATGACGTTAAGATCACCTTCGCAAAAGATCGATCTCTGACTGAGCCAATTGAGCCGGCTCGAGATGCTAAATCGAACGCACCTAAAAGGTTATGGACCGACGTCACTGCGTTCCGCGTCTCTCTCTCTCTGTTTTACCATCCAAGCGTCCGTTTCACAACAGTACACATCCGTTGAGGCAAAACAATGGAACAAGTGGCTGCACACAAAACAACTCGCAATGCACGTGTAGCAGACTATGCGCGTATTCGACTGGTTGGCAAATCAGCTATCTGCATTTGTCTGTGTTGATTTGCTTTGCCCCAAAAACGGGCGTACATTTTGCTCTGTGACATCGTATGGATAGTTCTCACGTGACGTCATAGAAGCATTTCACAGCCATGTTTGAGGACAACGCCTATAATGTACAGGCTTGCATTCAGACATGGGCTACACGGCGGCTTAAATGCCTAATTGTTACGTCGATGAGAACTATCTAATAATAATAATTCATAAGCTTAGGATTTCGATGAACTATCTATAGACGGTAAAACACCTTATTGCGCATAATCAGTGACATCCAGTAAACACAATTGAGACACCCTGCCGTTATTTAAAGACCTATCTAATGATTGTCCTTCGTTTCTCTTATCAGAAGTTGTAACAATAGTGTAATGAAATTTTCGTGCACTGAATGCTTTGTGGCCGATCTAGTTATGTAAATCGCAGGAAAAACGGTGATTAACATTGGATAGTTTCTTTTCGAAGTTGCTGGGGGTGAAGCCTTGATTTGTTTGTGGTTCAATGTCGTTCCATTTTTCCCAATCACTGCGTGAACAAGCCGTGTGCGTTATAATCACTGCACTCAGTAATAATAATGATGATTATGACGTCATGGAGTACAGAAAAGTTACAAGCTTCATCTAAAGCGTAGGGTTACTATGGTCAAGGAAAGAGTTACTTCATAATCTTTGATGCGGTTGTTTCGGCTTTTGACTAGACTGCTGACACATTGCTCTATTGATCCGCTACATTAAGACGTACTATGCAGCAAGCAGAATGGGGTACAGAAGGGACATCCAAAATAATGGTCTAATTGGTCAACATTGGACCTTACAAGAATGGTACATTGAACACCGCGAACCTGTCGAGGTAGGTACTACTCATGATTCCGTTGCAAATAGCAAGAGTCAGCTAATTTCCCAAAAGCAAACCTCACATAGGTATACCCATAGGGGACCCATCTAATTTTGCAGCCGGGATTTACAAGAGGCCCATATAAAGTGAAATGTTGTGTTTGCTTTACAAGGAAATTTCATCCTTTTAAAACCAATATTTATTGGCAAAGAGTGATAAAGGATTACAAATAAGGCAGTGCGGTAGCCTTCTTCTCAAGGAATAAGTTTCCATTTGATAGAAATTCAGTTGTTTGTTGCTCAAGAAAAATTTGTTCACCCAAACTTTCAACATTTCAAAAAATGCAACTTCCATAACTCTTTTTGTGCTTAATAATGATTTTAATAATTTCTTCACATCTGTAGGCGAAAATCTAGCTTCTAAAATAGATGTAACGTACTATAACTACAATTGTTATCTCAATGATATTAGTGTTTTAGATACCTTTATTTTACACCCAGTGAGTCATGAGGAAGTAGTTAGTACTATATTGAAACTTCAAAGTGGGAAATCCCCAGGGTATGATGGCCTTACCAATGATATTTTAAAACAGATACATGGCCATATTATTGATCCTCTTACTCATATTTTGAATTTATCTTTTTCTGCAGGTGTTTTCCCGAATGAACTTAAAATTGCAAAGGTCATTCCAATTTATAAATCTGGTGGAGCTGAAACTATATCTAATTACCGCCCTGTTTCAGTTCTGCCTGCTATTTCTAAAATTTTTGAAAGACTTACATACAATAGATTATCAGCTTTTATAAATAAGAATAACCTATTATATTCCGGGCAGTATGGATTTCGGAAGGATCACTCCACATATATGGCTGCTTTAAAGTTTGTTGATGATATAGTGTGTAACCTAGATAATAGAGTCAGCACCGTGGCCTTATTTATCGATTTATCTAAAGCTTTTGATACTATAAATCATGAAATTTTATTGAACAAACTGTACAGATATGGAATACGGGGTGTGGCATTTGATTGGTTTAAAAGTTATCTTTCTAATCGTAAACAATTTGTCCGTTTTAAAGGGAAGGACTCTAATCTTAATAATATTAATATCGGCGTTCCGCAAGGTTCAATACTGGGACCTCTTCTTTTTATATTATATATCAATGATATGTATAAGTCGTCAAAATTACTGAAGTTTATATTATTTGCCGATGACACAACTGTTTATTATCATAATCCTGATGTCAGTCGAGCCCTCCAAGTTGTTTCTTCAGAGTTAAAAAATGTTTCTGAATGGTTAGCGTCAAACAAGTTATCTTTAAATATAAGTAAAACTAAATTATTGGTTTTTAATAATATGAAAGGTGACACTGCACGTTTTACTATAAATTTTAAGAACACCATCATAAGTAGTGAAAATTCTACTAAGTTCTTAGGGGTTACAATTGATAATAAACTTACATGGCAGGATCACATTCATAACGTTACTAAATCCGTTTCTAAAATCGCCGGTGTTATGAATAGACTAAAACATTATATTCCTAGTTGTTCCTTGTTAACTATCTATAATGCATTAATTTTACCACACCTTACTTATAGTATTTTATTATGGGGTAATGCCTTGCCAACATATACAGACAAGCTTTTTATTCTTCAAAAGAGGGCTGTACGAACTATATCAAAAGCTTCACCATACACTCATTCTCTTCCACTTTTTCACCATTATAATATTCTAACTCTAAAGGACCACTACAATTACCAGTTAGGCGTTCTTTTGTATAGGCACAACAGCGGTCAACTCCCTCCTGATTTCCATTCCTTTTTCAACCTTAATAGTTGTCATCACAACTATCCAACAAGAAGAAGAGATAATCTTCTCCAGCCATATACTAGGACAATGTTTGCGCACTCTCACGCGAGAAGTAGCGGGGTATCTCTCTGGAACTCTATTGACATTAGCATAAGAAATGCCCCTAACCTTAATCTATTCAAGAAGTACTTAAAGAAATCCTTCTTGTTATTGTATGTGGATAATTAATTTTATCTGGCAAAAAAAAAAATAAATAGATAAATAATCAAATAAATAAATAATTAAAAATCTGGCTAAAAGTAAGCATCAAACTAGCAGCAATTCTTTGTATACAATCATGTAAATGTTATAGGAGTCAAATTCGTATTTATATATTCTAGTTGTGTAAGCAATTAAGAACGTCTCAGTTATAAGGGCCAGAATAGAAAAGTTTGCAAGCTTCATCTGGTTCCTTTTCTACTGTCTTCATACTCACGTTTGTTGTAAATATTATTACGTATTGTATCATAATAATAATGATAATGAATGTACGTTTGCATGTAGTACAGTTGAAAAAATAAACAATAAACAAACAATATTTTGAGCAGATGATGTTATTGCCGGGGTTTATTGTTGAGACCGAATGATTTGAAAATAACTAAAGCTATTTACTTTAAATACTATGTTGGATCATTTTAAACGCAGTATTTCTCTTTAATTATTATCTTGTGAGAGAACTAATGAAAAATATTTAGCCTAGACCAATTTCAATTCATTGACATAGTTTTTAAGGATAACAATTAATCGTAGAGATATTTAATGTGATATTATATTAGGGTCATTTCGACTGAGAACATTTGAAGCACTTTTCTGTAATTACCATTAAAACTGCAGTAATATATTGACAGAAAACAAGGGGCATAGTTGCAACGTCCCTATAGATGCCTTACTAGAGGGAGTTGTTTAAAAGATCGCGGGTCAGAGTTTTCAAGAAAAAAAAAACCGAGATCGAACATCAGTCCTTTCTCTTGTGCTTAGACGTACCAAGCCTTAGTTACTGCCATATAAGCGTTGGTTCAGCGCCACTTCGGGAAAGCTTTCGACAGGTTTCAGGTCTACATTAAGGGGAAATATTGTGTTTAAAATGTTTCAACAAAGAGTACAAAGAAAATGGCTTAGACACTATTATCCAACAGTTCAGTTTTAACTAAAAACCCCAACAATAGCTACATCTCTTCAAAAAAAAACTATGGGCAAGAAGAGCCATGGAGGTTTCATCATTTAAAATGTTGAAAGTTTTGGATGAATAAGTTATTCTTGAGCAAGGAACAACTGAATTTCTGTTTGGAGCAAACTTATTTCTTGAAGATAAGGTTACCATACTGGCTTATTTTGGATAATCCATCACCATGTGTCAATAAATATTAGTTTTAAAAGGATGAATTTTTCTTATAAAACGAACGCAACATCTCACTTTAAAGCATTCAAACATATTATCTTCTTTAGAAAACAAGGGGGACATTTAACCCCGTGACGACGTCTCGGCTCTGATGCATGGAATTTCCTGCAATAATTCACCGTCACGCCACACTGAATTAGGGCCTGCTGTACTTTTTAATGAAAACTGACCTTTTTAGTGGAAACATCTGTCCCCGCAAACTCTGCCTCTTGACACGAACGCCCTGTCTTGAGAAGATAAAATAATGTCATTGCTAAAAAGAAGTTTGAGAACATCGCGTCACCATTTAGAATGTTCTTTTTCTCATCGTATTTCCTTGTAAGGACGTAACACCTTATAAGGGGCGTGGTAATATAATATATTCATAATCTTGTTTCCCAAGTTAAAGGCCCTGTTCTCTCACCCCAAACAGTACCAATTCTCCTAACCTTCTTACTGAAGCCCCTCCCAAAATGGTCAGAAATTCATCCTCATCCAGACGCAATCTCAGTTTCTTGCTTCAGGGTGAGTATAGAAATACTCAATATATATATTCAAAACACTCTCAGTACCATTAATGTTGTGTAATATAAGCTTTGGCACTCTGCATTGTTTGAATTAGCTGTCAATCAAAGAGCTGAGCCAATTGAGAATTTCGATACCCGGGTACCAAAATTGTACTTTGGGGTGAGAGGTTTGGCCCTTTAAATAGAGACACGGGTTCTTTTAAAGGAAAATCAGAGCTGGACAGAGAACATTGACCTTTTTGTTCCATCACATCATTTTACCTTTTGAATGATTGTTTACCATAATAAAGAAATATTGAAGATGTTTTCGGGTTAAAAGAAACGTTCATTTTGTGTATATTACTTTTGAATGATAATTTCTGAATATTGTTCGGGTAAAAAAATTCCACAAAGATGCAAGGATATGCAGACGTAATACCGTGACCACGGATCGTGTTAGTTTTAAGTCAATGTACAAGTATGATGCAGCATTAAAGATGTGCAAAAGTTGTATAACGATATATATATAACAAACTTTAATATCCGCTTTAATTATTTTGTTCTAAATCTTTGTGATCCATCTTACTTTATCCATAGGTTATGAGGAGAAGCATCAAAGCAAGACTGGTGACATTAAACAATGCACTTGTAAGTATTGGATACAGACTGTTGTAGAGTGCTTCCACTATGTCACAAGTCCCACCGCTTTGACGGGCAAAAATAGTTGTAGTACGCTCGCTAGTGTAGCTAACTGGGAACGCCCTTGTGAAATTGTTGTATAGACGATCCGGACAGTAAAGTGATGATCTGATTTTACGGTCAGACATAACTGGGGTCCCTTACCTGTAGTCTTTCTGTTCCCTTGCTTATCTCTATCATGGATGGTAGTACACCAAATTGAATCTTTATTCCCTCAATTTCACTGAATATGAGGGTTTGAAATTTATGTGGAAAATAAATGAAGACTCTTTGAGACTGATAGACCCTACTGATGACTGCCTACAGTCACTAACCACAAGCGCTGGTCGGATTAGTCTATTGAAACACTGTCGGTTGATTTTTGCCCTCAGTGGACGTGACTTTCCAATTGTGACGTAACGTGAAAGCACTCTATAGACCTTGTCAGAGAAATCCTAAGCTTAGGATTTCTATGGACCTTGTGCATATGATGTCACAGAGTGGAAAGAACGCCCCCTTTGGGGGCAAAACAAACCACCGCAGACAAATGCAAACAGCTGATATGTCAACCAGTTAAATACGTGCACAGTCCCCTACACGTGCAGGACGAACCCTTATGCGTGTGGCCATTTGTTCCATTGTTTGCCCCCAAGAATGACGTCAGTTTGTCGTCAATGCACAAGGTCTGTAGACGTATCGTATGTTTTTATCTAGAGCCTGGTCTGTTTTATAAACAAAATAAGCGAACATGTCTATATTCGCTCCAAGGAATTATCTGTGCCCACCTCTTTGACAAGAACTGCGTAGGATTGCAATGGAGTACGACTGGAATCATTCAATTCCTCCTGCTAATGTTATAAGACAGGTTAATGGGAATGTAAGAACTGCTTTATTGGGGCATTGTTAAAGGTACATACGGCTAAATAGTGTTTTTTATTTGAATTGACTTAACGTTTTGAAACAAAAGGAGCTTTATGTTATTTTTCTCCTAAAATGATTTTGAGAGTAACGCGTTTACAAGGATTTAAAATGTAACTTGTATTGTACAGTGACTCAAGATAATGCAGCATTCAACTTTGAAGGTTCTGATTTGATAACGGGGCTGTTACTTGAAAAAATTCTCGTTGTCCGGGTAACAGCTGCATGGTGTGAACAGGTTCATCATAAAGAAATTTTAAGAGGATGTAAAGGCCTATATGATGAACTTGACTTCAATGCAGTGGCGTCGCCAAGAGGGAGGCCATGTGGACTAGCCTCTAAATTTGTCACAGTTAATTTTTGAAGGTGAAATATATTCAGTCTGAAACGTGACAGGATATTGTTTGCAACCTATGATAACTTTTTCACTTCTGTTTTACTTTAGTATCACAATGTAACTTTTTCCGTTGTTTAATGAAGAAGGTTTTCCATTCCAACCATGTGCCAGGCCCCATAAACAATATCCTGGCTACGCCCTTGCTCCCATTTGTGCATGCAAGTGTTCCATAATGACAAGTCTTTACAATCTTGTACTTCGTTGACAATAATGAGGCGGGAACTTGGTGATAGGATCCACAATGAAATGAGAACCACACGCAAAAGAAAATATTTTCTTCGAAGGTCCTCAGAACACATACGGAACGTTCATTCATATAAAATGCCGTGATTGCGAAACATTTACAGGAAGCTTTTTGACATCATAAAAAGTTCAGGTTCCGGCCCACTGTTTTTCTCCGTTCCAGAGTACCCAGTGGCGTAGCCACGGGGAGGGTTTTTTCTTGGGGGTCCCCAGCCATCATGCCCAGCTGGGCCCCACCTGGGTTTCAGCTGGGCTACTTGCTGGGCCCCAGCTGGGGCCCATTCGTGTTTGTCAGGTGTTCCCACGTGGGGCCCAACTGGGCTAACCTTTCCCAGCTGAAGCCCAGCTAGGCTTCAGCTATTGAAGCCGGGCACAGCTGGGTTTTAGCTGGGAAAGGCTAGCCCAGTTGGGCCCCACGTGGGAACATCTGACAAACACGAATGGGCTCCAGCTGGGGCCCAGCAAGTAGCCCAGCTGAAACCCAGTTTGGGCCCAGTTGGGCATGTTGGTTTGGTCAGAACCCTCCTCCCACGCCCCCTTTTGTAATGCAAAAAACACCTAAAATTGCGGTTTTTCTCTCTATCCTTAGTCTTTTCCGTCATATCGTGCCCAAATCCCCCCCCCCTCTCCCGACACCAAAACCCTTTCCCATGACACTCCTGAATACGTGCCTGAGAGTACCTATCGGCAATTAGATTAGGAGGTTAGGAACAAAACAATGCCACTGAACTTTGAATATTAAGCAGCATGTAACTTAACCCGATCCCACCCAGCCCGACTTTTATCTTCAAATTTGCTCAAAACTGTTTATATGCCCTTGATCCTTCTAAACAATATGAAAAACGAACAACCCATTCAATTTACCGTTTCGTGAAAACTAAGAAGGGAACTTTTAACATCCCACATATTTATTTTTTTCGACGTTGTTCGTTAAGAATGTGTTATGAACGCATTTTCACAAACAAAACCGAGACGCAATGAAAAAAAATACAGATGCCGTCTTTTCAGTAGTTACCTGGTCAATACAACCCCTATGGCATTTTAATTTTACAGCTAATTTCTTTCTCTTGGGTAGCATGAACGCACCTCCATTTCACCTGTTCGTTTGCGTAGGGGCAGAGTTACGGTCTATGCACAAGTTGCCTGCAAACAAAATTGATTGACACTCAGTTTTGTAGCTTTATGTAGGGGTACCCATAAAATCTAACACCATATATAGACAAATATCGGTGAAATAATTTTTAAAGGTAAAATTTGGACACAACGCCGTCTATCGGCACCCCCTGCGTGCATGTACTTGAATGTGACCTTGAAAACATCTGTTCAATCGACGAAACTCCATCAAGGACCAACAGACGTTCAGGCTCACCCAGGTCTGCCTCCTATGAGAACACCTGCTTTCCTCCTCGTCATTGTGGATCGCTTTATTAGGAATTTATTTTAGAACGGGAAATGAATTGTTTTTTTATATTATTCTTGCCTTTTCAATCAATGCATGTATGCATATAAGATCTACACAGAAGGAAATTTCATTAAAAATATATGGCTTATAAATCTGCTGTAAATACATCAGACTACAGCACAGGGGAGCTTCGAGGACAAATCGGATATCTTTCTAAAATGTTTTTCTTCTTTTTGTCATAGACGGCCTCCCTTTCTCAATACCCTAAATCTTCCCCACGAAGCTCGTCCAGGGTTTACAACTATAAGTTGTTCGTCCCCCGAATGGAGAAGAAGAAACTACGATAGACCATCTGATCGGGGTGTCTATGGAAACCACATCCCAAAGGAGATGTAACCTCCTTGTCAAGCCTCTGTGATGACGTTTATGGGGTATCTACGAAAGGTTGAGTTTGAAAAGAAAAGTTGAACGGACAATCCCACGTTTCTCTGACATGTTAATAACAATTTGAATAGAAAAATACAATAAAAGAGTGATGCTGAAATTATAAATTACATTACAACAAAACATGATTTATATTTCCTGTCTTTTCTTTATCTAATCAGATAAAACCGTGAAAGTTTGATATTTGTTAAAATTTCTCTAAATGAGAACTTGCTAATTGCTCTAAATTTATCAAATATTTACCACCTTAAGGTCTGAGGACATTACCGCATATTTAATTTTGTAGGAAAATCATAAATTGCTCCAACAGTGACCATAAGACTCCACAAAAGCTCCTCATAATGTCACCTTCAACTATTGAGCAGACTTTCCTGTGTTTCGTCAAAGAATGAGACAAATCTCTTGGGCATTGTATTTTTAAATTAAAAGATAGATTATCTACGATCTTTTCCATCAATGAGATTCTAGACTTCTCCTGAGGATGGTGCCCTACAACGACTAAACTTTGTTTCTGATTTGACATAAATAGAGCAGAATTTTTCTCTTTGGAGACTATTGTCATATAAAATATCATCTCATAATGAAAATATCACACGTTTTATACATTTTTATTCCACCCTTTGAACAAGACATAAAACGATGTAAAGGGATGTGTAGAGAATTACTATGAGGATATCAGTTCCAAGAATTTTAATTCAATTCAAGCTTAAAATATTCCTCACGGAAGCTTTGCATTCAAAATGTCATTTACTGAGCTTAGAAACAAAAATACCAAATTTTTTACTAAAGGAACGGGAGACATCCCTCCTATAGACGAATCCGATTAACACTTGCATTTAGTGACTGTAGGCAGCCATTAGTGGGGTTCATCAGCCTTTTATTGTCT
This sequence comes from Holothuria scabra, assembly GCA_037179385.1. NCBI lineage: Eukaryota > Metazoa > Echinodermata > Holothuroidea > Aspidochirotida > Holothuriidae > Holothuria > Holothuria scabra. The sequence goes on along the minus strand of CM074192.1, from coordinate 12,538,100 downwards.
TCATTTATTGTCTACGTGAATTTCAAGTCCTCATATTCACTGACATTGAGAAAATCAGGATACACTTTAGTGTACAACCATCCATGGAACAGGTAAGGAAGGAAATTTAAAGATTAAAGGTACGGAAGGAAATTTAAAGGCCAAAGGTGATGGACCCTAGTAATGGCCGACTAAAATCAACCCATCACAATCTGTTCCGATTCTCCAATTGTACCAACTTTTTATCCAAATGGAAGTTGCAAAGGATTGTGGGACAGATGTTTGGCTTACATCATTTTTTGTCATTTAACTGTAGCCAAATACAGCACACACCAAAACTTTATCCCACGAGTCCTTCATCCATTGTTATTGTTATATGGAAAAAAGCCAATTGGTAAATCAAGATCAAACCCTTCACAGATCCATAGTTGACTCATGGGGGAGACAGAAATGGGGCAGGGGGTTATTGAAAAAGTGCGATCAGAATAGGTAGACCTTGTACAGACGGGATTAAGGTCAGGAAATATCACAGGGAGCACCCTTAAATGATGGAAAAATTTGTGCTCAAAGGCATCTCTCTCAATCTGTTAATCTACAATATTTATGGTTTTTGGGGCACCGACATGACGAACATTTGGCATCCCAAGTGCACAAGATATCACCAAATTTCCCTACCAGCTTTCCCTTTTCACTTACAGACAACTGGTCAATTTGTTCACCTTTTAACATTAAATTTATTCCAAGCTTGCAGCACCCTGACATCATTAGGAATTATTTCCATGACTAAATTTTGATTAAATCAGAGATTTACCAGAAATTTCTTTACCTTCTATTATTCAATGGGATATCTTAAGAACAATATATCAACTTTCTTTGAGGTGACTTGACACAAGTTTCCCTTGATGAATAGTGTTCCAATAAAATAACACCCAAGAATAGACAACTCCAAAGGCACAGTAGACTGATGTCATTAATAGAGGCAAGAATGCTAGTTTCTCAGACAACCCTAGCAGGAGATGGATGCCATCAGTATATACAAACAGGGGTATCAGTCCAATCAGATATAGGGATTCAAGAAACGATAACAATGGAAGTCTTGGAAGTCTATAAAATTTTTTCCCTTTGGACCTGCGGAGAGACAAGAACCGAAAAGTTGATAAAAGCAGCATAGGGTCACTTTATTTGTAATTAATTCTGGTTTCGTAGATGTCTGCACGGTATTCAGTTACCTGGGGCTCATGAATATTCATTCAAAGCTCTGGTTTCTGTGTACACTGCATAACAGTATATATTATGATAACAATGATGCATCAGGCTCAATTATGCCCATAATATCATGTGACAGGATTTGACATTAAATGCAATATGACTGTGTTACTTGGGAGATTTTTCCCACCAACAATGTTTAAAAGATGTAGGACTCTAATTTAAGCTGATTTCCTCTTGACACAGACATAGAAGAGGGAAAGTGTATTATTTAATCACACTTCATGCTGCCCAAGTTCATGTTCAACCACCACATGCTCTCCCATCCCACGGTGTCTAACCTCATGCACTTCTCTCCCATCCATTCCTTACTTGTGCTTTCCCTCCTCTTGCTCCTCATCTCATGCACTCCCTCCTCATCTCATGCACTCCCTCCTCATCTCATGCACTCCCTCCTCATCTCATGCACTCCCTCCTCATCTCATGCACTCCCTCCTCATCATGCACTCCCTCCTCATCTAATGCACTCCCTCCTCATCTCATGCACTCCCTCCTCATCTAATGCACTCCCTCCTCATCTCATGCAGTCCCTCCTCATCTCATGCACTCCCTCCTAATCTAATGCACTCCCTCCTCATCTAATGCACTCCCTCTTCATCTCATGCACTCCCTCCTCATCTCATGCACTCCCGCCTCATCTAATGCACTCCCTTCTCATCTAATGCCCACCCTCCTCATGCTCTCATACCTCCTGCATTTCCCCCTCACACTCTCCTACTTCATCCTGTCCCACTTCAAACACTTACACTTGATCTTCCCTACCTCATGCCCTCCACTATTAATTTACCATTTCATGGTCTCCCACCCCATGCCCTCCAGTCTTGCTCTCCCACCTCGGGCTCTCCCACAATTATCATCTCATGATTTCCCATCTCAAGCTCTCACACCTCATGCTGCCCTTTTTCATGGTCTTCAGACTCAGACTCTCTCACCTCATACTGTTGCACTTTTACTCTCACACTTCATGCTCTTCTTTTTCATGCAATCTCATCTCATCCTGCCCCGGATAATGCTCTTTCATCTAATGCTTTCTCACCTCATTCTCTCCCATCTAATGCTCTCCCAAATCATGGTCTCCCACCTCATAATCTCAGGCTCCCACATAATGATCTTCCACTTCATGTTTTTTTCCCAACACATGCAGTCCCATTTCATTACATAGAGGTGTTAAAGGGGCTCATTCAATTGGTAACTTCTATATAACTTAATGACAGTGTTAAGGATAATATCACATCATAACACTTATAATATGAATGACTAGTCAAGTTTCTTATCCAATAATTACAAAAAAATAATAATATTTTGAATTTGGTGGTGTCCCTGACCTGTAACGGTTTTGTGCATAATTTGAAAAGTGTCTGGTCATGAATTTTTTTAAACCAAATTGAGCTGTTAAGTACTCACTCATAAAACAGCTATTTGTATACAGGATATGGGGATTATCAAAGTTCAACCATTTGTCATTGGAATGTGAACAAACTTTACAGGTTCGAAAAGATTTGTTGAATTTCATGAACAAACTCAATGAGCTGCTTCAACATCATGAGAGGTTTTATTGAGCCTTTGAGTTTGAGGACTGTTCTTCCATCGAATGGAGTGGCCATCAAGACCAAAAGCTCAAAAACTTGTAACACCTAAATGACCCATACATCATTTTCCAAATAGCAATTGTGTGACACAATGTTGGTGTACATTACCTTTTGCTACACTATAAAGACATTGACAAAATTCATGAATAAAAATACCATATCCCATGATCCTTTGTATTGCTAATTGGAAAAGGGTCTACAAGATGAGCCTAAAAACTTATGCAGCAAAATGAAAAATGATGATTGGTAAAATGTAAATGGACCATGTGACTGGTATGAGAACTTTACACAAGAGCATGGCAAAAATGATGTCCAATGTGAAATACAAGAGACAGAAGTAGGAAAAGTTAACAATTAATACTTACTTGTGCAATCGATTCATAGAAATAAATGTAAAGAGGGTATAGGTACAGAACAAACAGACTTTAATTGGTGTTTCTGTGAAGGAAAAAAGAAATATGGCATCAGTACTTGTAAACTCATCAATATCTAACATATTTAACATCCTGTTGGATGAGGGGATCACTACACAAATACATATTTATAATATGTAAATGTTTATTTCCATCACCACTTTTGGCAAATGAAAGATGCCCATAGAAAGTGGACAGATCTAGGACTTTGTCAGTGAAGATTTCAAATAGACATTCATTAAAATCCTATGCACACAACCAGTTCCCCCCTGTACAAGACAATCGTCTGCAACACTCCCACCCATAGGTTGCACAAAAATATGTCAGGGACTTAGCTAGACTGTACTTTTCCAGCAAATGTCGCACCAAATACATTAGTGGAACCTTGAATGTGTTAACATGTTGATTGAGCTGAAACTTTTGAGTGAAGCAAGGTAACAATTCTTTAAGTGCTTGCATGTTTCCTTTGTATGTATACATTATAATGAAAAACAATCGATTTTTAATTAGTCTGATATCAAAGATTCCCCATAATTCAATTGATTTCTTTGAGTTCCATGTTTAATTTTTTTTTTTTTAAATTAAACCTTCTTAAGACAACATGCTATTATGTTGAAACTATTGAGACTAACTCCACTGAAGAGAGAAAAAGCTCCCTAATTTTATGAGCCTGATATTTTGTTAGCTGAATATTATTTAAACTTTCTTCAAAGGCTCAATGGAAAAATAAATCATTTGTCCTGTGCTAACTGAAAGGTCACACTTGCTTAACTAATTTGTAACAAGTAAATATTTCTGTTAAATACAGCAAATATACTATGAACCTCCTAAATATTACATGAATAATTCATACAAACAGATTACTTGATAAAAATTCATAAAGTATCAATTTAGTCCTGAGCTGTCAGGGTTCAACTAGCAAACCATGCAATTCAGCTCCTTCATCAACAATGCAATGATATACATGTATGCAGAATAATTGCCTCACTCAATGGTCAAGAGGATATTTTTTATAGTGCTACCTGAAACAGCACATTGTAAGGCTCCTCTTTGGACAACCCTTCCAGCTATTGCGTAAATTTGCTGTTTTGATTCCTGCCTAAATGATTTGAACCCAGGAGAAGAATTTTAAAGCTGTTGCCAATAAAGGAAGCAATTAAGTCTGACGTTTTACATCTACAGGATACACAGTGAGTGAGCCATCACGACTCTTGTTTGGTATGTGTTGTAATTCTATCTAAATGTCATTATACATTAAAATGCCAGATAATCAGGAGATAAGGGTTTCTATAGTAACGCCTCATCTATCTCAACAAGGCATGTGTAACTTTTCAGTTTAAGAGAATGTTACAAGAGACAATTCTGTCTGATAGTTTCATTTTATATCCATTTAGAAGGTTCCTGAAAGTAAACAACTGCGATTCATGACCATGGTTAAGGGCCTCTTCACTCTTCAAAAAACAATCATTTGTATCCCTAACACAATATATCGTACAAATTTGGTCACTAATTTGATCAACCCGACAGCAGTGAGAGGCCACTTTCCTCAAAAACTTGGTGACAAGATATTGAGACTGAAGTACAAACTGTACTCTTGTTGCATGGTTTATATAATGTACTGGAAATTCTAAATTTTTGTCCCCTTTAACAGGTTGATGGTTGATTTTTATATTTTCAATGCACATTGATGAGACATTCTTATCTTCATGAGAAAGTAATATTCTTTGCAAAACTACCCACTGATAAGATTAAAATGGAAAGACAAACCTTTTGGAGTGAATAGCAGAGGAAAGAGGGAGTAGTGTCCAACAGTTGACAGAATGAGGAATACACGGGCATCACTGATGGAGGCAACCGCAAGAAGACTACACAAAATGTAACATTGAAAACATAAAGGCAGAATGAGACTCCATTTACAAAGGATGATGGGACAGAATGATGGTGTGTGTCGTTTTTTGCCATAGTAAAATGTCACTGATAAAAACAACATGTAATAAACCATATCCCAGATTCCTTTGTAACTTAAATTTGGAAAAGGGTCTTGTAACATGGGCATTACTGGAATGCAATGCTTAGTAGCAAGGCAATAACTGCACTTGGAAAATAACTTGATTAGTTTCTGATAGGGACTAAAATACCCAGATTGGACAACTGTTACAGATGGCGATTCTAAACACCCCTGAAAGAGGGAAAACACCCAGTTACTCATCCTGCACAAACAAATTTTGCTTTGATCACACCAAACATGGCTGTTACTGATGCACCTGAGGCCCCACAAAACATCGTCATGACTATTTCAGATCACAGACCCACCCAACATGGTGATTTCTGGTCCACCGGAAGTGTCCCAACACAAGCTTGTTATTGAACCAACAAAGAGATCCACAAAACATGCCTATTATTAAACTAAGAGAGACCCCACCAAACATGACTATTGTTGATCCACCAGAGACCCCACAAATGTGACTATTAATAATCTACCAAGAGGCCAACCACAAAGGGCTGTTATCGATTCCCAGAGACCCTTCAAGACACAACTATTTCAGATCCACCAAAGACCCCACAAAACATGACTGTTTTTGATCCACCAGAGATCCAACGAAATGTGACTATTATCAAACTGATCCGCATGAGCCCCTTCAAATATGGCTGTTACTGATCCACCAGAACTTTACAATACATGAATCTTATTGATCCACTTGAGTCCCCACCAAAATGGCTACAACTGATCCTTCACAGACACCACCAAAATGACCATCATTGTTCCCCCAAATTTGATTGTGATTTCCTGTGCATTCAGCATATTGAACTTACCATAAGCCAATCACATAATGAACATTTTGATGCAAAAACATTCTCTCCAGTAAAACTATTACCTTGGCTCTGACCTGTACTGTTTATTTTTATTAAGAGAAGCAACAGAATAAAGACTGAGCAGCTGAAAGACCTCAAAATTATTGATCATCAAAGTCAAGGAAGGGTTCAGGCAAAATTAAATTTTCATTTGTTCAAGAGAAACTAAATCTACACAATTTGATGAAACTTCCATTTAAATCAAAAACATATTTCTCAAGATATCAGCAAATCAAACATGACTAGATTTGTGTTTCAAAGTGAGTTTGACAGCAGCAGAGGTTATATCACTTCCTCACATTGACAAGAAATGTCAGACTATTGTGATGATCCCCAAGTTTACAAGTATAGGGCCTCCACATGAGGAACGTATTGCTTGTTAAGTTCCCATGTCACTTAAACATACACATTCTGATAACATGAGATTGTTGAAGAGAAAATTTGCTGTGTTAAAAGTTGAAAGAAAAACACAAGAATGTGAGGATATGATGTTGTATGCACTTGCTTCAAGTTCACTTTTTGTAGAAACCTCCTGAGAGCCACAAATCACATTTTAATGCAAATTTCATCACAATGCTTGGAACATGTGTCCTTATAGAAAATAAAAATTTTCTCTAGACCTAAGACCCTTCTTAAAAACAAACTACAAATTTTTTAACCAAACTCTTAAGTGAAGGTTTGGCCAAAGACATTTTCAACTTCATGTAATGTGTGAATCATATCATGACGAAAAGCTGGCACATTATTAAACTTTGTGACTGGCTAAATGACTGACTTTAAGGTACTCCCTGTGACCAGGAATGTGCTGTTTATGCATTGAGAATATGAACAAGCACATTATTAAACAGCATGGGCATATTTGACCTGTAGCTTTTGAGTAGATCTTATCACCTACTTGCTAACTGTCATCTTAGAGGTCAAAACCTCTCACCCAAAACTACAATTTTTGCAGTACTTGACAGAAATTCTCCATTGGCAAAGGTGTTTGATTGACAGTAAGTTCAAAAATTGCAGAGTACCAAAACTCATATTACACAGCATGTACTGTGTACTGAGAGTGCGTTAACTACACATTGGATCTTGTATATTCATGCCTAAAGCAATAAACTGAGACTGTGTAGACATGAGGATTACATTTAGACAAATGTGGAAGGGGCGTAAGTTTTGTACATTAGGAGAATAGGAACTGTTTACAGTGACAGCATTAGGCCTGTAAAGGGCATGTAGCACTACTGAGATGAGTATGTATGCCATTCTTTAAGAAAATAGACTTCTGGATCCACAACTACAAACTTTTGTGTGAACAAGTTTTATTTCTGAATGTATTCCAGATCTTACCTTTAGTTTAAATCTGCATACATGAGAACTTACCTAAGTGGTATAATGATGATAAGGACAGCTTTCTCATGAACATGCCATCCAAACAAGAAAGAGCTATAGGCACACAGGACAAGGCAACGGATGAAGGCTTTTGAACCACCTGAATATCTCCATAAATGATAAACTGCAGGCTGATGAAATAATTAGAAGAACATTATGAATACCAAACAGCAGATTCAAAGTAACATGATCATGTTCAAGTGGCCTACCAGTCCGGTGGTGAGAGTTAGATAGGACTTTATACCTTAAATTATACCCTTCTGGTACAATCTCACAGAGTCCACGACCATTTTTCCAGTTTTGGGCACTGGATGGATTGTTTTCTCTTCTCTGTTGGAAAACATCCTAAACAATGGCAGTAGGGTCCATTTTCAGGTCTCTGATGTGACTGAACCTCTGAACCAAATCTGACCTCCATGTGAGAAGCAGATGTTTTACTATCAGACAAATCACATGGGAAACACATGGCCTCCATGTGAGAAGCAGATGTTCTACTATCAGACTAAACACATGGGAAACACATGGTTCAGATCTGAGATCTCTCTGAAATCTGCAAAGACAAACCCACTGGCACATCAAACTGCCCAAATGTGAGATTTGACAGTGAAAGCCATCTTGGGAAAGGCTGATACCTTGAGTGACCAAAGTCCAGATCTGAACTTTCTTACTGACAAGCAGCAACTGCAAAGATTCCAGCTAGTCCAGGTAACCAATGAAAAATTATGACCTCTCTGTGCACAGCGTCTATGCAACCAGCAAGAAGGGCTATGCAATAAATATTTAAATCAGTTGGCAATCTAAGAACACTGTAATCATGCTAAAGTTAACATGCACACACTAGACACTGGCTTGCATTGGGAATGGAAATATCTAAGAATAATAGCCAAAGAACAATAACTGAAAACTTGTCTTTACACACAGTGCTCTTGACTTGAGGCTATTCAATGTGCTGAGCATGCCCCTCCAGATAAAGGGAAGAAGATAACAAAAGATCACTTCCCTTTGCCAAATCATGTAATAAATAACAACCTGTGTTGCCATTAAAAAATTTCCGAAAAAATCTTCATTGAGAATTTCTTCACTGAAAGAAATCAACAGAGACCTGCAGAAGATGAGACCTTTTGAACGGAGAGACAAACATTCCCCCCCCCCACCCCTACAGTATTGCATAAGATCTACACACACTAGTGATTTGAGCTAATAATGAGAGGGGGGAAAGCAGGGGTGATTTCCCCTGACCCCATGATGAGTTTGACCTCTTTACTTTGATCAAGATGAGTCATGCAGAGTAAACTAGAACAGCAATGCTGTTGTGAAGCTCACACAACCTGTTTTGTCTGTTAAAAACAGGAACTCAAAAGTTCAACCAAATTTGATCTGTTATTCGTTTCCTATTAGCTCCTTACATTACAAAATTAAATGCAAGGAAGTAAAGAATAGTGAAGACAAAACATTTGTGATTTTACATGTAGATCTACATCTGATATAGTTTTATGGTAAATCTAAATATCACTGTGATTTTCTCAAATCATGAAAGCCTGGACTGTGTATTCTTAAAGGCATTAGGCAGTAAGATAAGATTAATAACTTATGTATGGTGTACCTGTAAACTGCTCAAGTATTGCAAAGTACATTCAGTTGCACCTACAAATCCACAAGTAAACACTTCATGGCTCTGTACTGATCAAAATAAAACACAGAGACTCAAGAAGTTCCTGTTGTACTGTGCTTATTGAACTCAAACAGTTATGTTGGTATTGCTTGGCTTGGCAAATTCATGATAAATTGAACAGAACAGAAAGAAAATTATCTCCACCACAGATAAGCAGGGAGGTGTTATTAACACCTCCCTGAGATAAGTTACATCAGGGTCTGTTGTAACTCCCTGGTTACAGCTTATTCTCTCCACACTAGTTGACCACAGCTGATTATGAGATCACCCACACAAGCATACAGTGACAGTATTGTGAATGCTTTCTTCAACCAGCTGTAACATGAACAATTTAAATAGCCTGCATACATGTGCAAGATAAGAACTGACCACACAACCAAGCACACGGCTATCAGTGTGATAAATAAACAACTAACCGATCTGCAGGCAAAATGAACTCAGCCCTAATAAAACTGCTTTGAAACACAACTTTAATTCCCTATATTAGAATGCAAGTAGGTAGGTATGAATGCTCTCCTTCAAAGCAATCATACACCAAAATTTTAGGTCCAAATCTCCAAAAGTGAGGAAGAAGAAGACTTTTGTTAAAAAGTTGACGCCATCTGCCGCATTTGATAACCTCACATATGTGTACATGTGTGAGCTAATAAGGAATCACTGTGGAAAACACGTTTTCAAGTTCAAATTCACACACTTCAAGCAATTAAGCAATGCTTGTTTCCTTTCTTCCAAAGCAGGGCATTTCCAACCAACCAACCCCTCCTCCATTCTACAAATAATCAAATCATACACTGTGAGGTCTAATATGAGTGCAACTTTCCTGAGTTTTGTCAAAAATAAAGGATGCAATTATTACAAAATCCAGTGTTAGGGTTCAAAAAATAACATGTTTAAAACTTTACCATTATAGTAAGTACTGTGAGGACAAATGTGACTGAGGGCGGTATTGATGGTAGTACTGAATGATGGAATTCTTGAACAAGACCTCCTGTCATAGATGCTGACATGGTGGAGTTGCTAAGACGAAAGCCAACTTTGCGAGCTGGAAGAAACAGAAACTTACATGACTAAACTAAAATTTGCATGAGGTTTTGAGATGTTTAGGTCAATACTGAAATAAAATGCATCCTGCACAGCAAATCAGGGTTTCTGTCAGAGGGGGGAAAGGGGGGATTTGTCTCCCCCTTTTCAAAAGAAGGTGGGTAAAATCCCCCCCTTTTCATTTCCATAAAAATTAGAAAATTGTCAATATCTTGGTTTCTTACTTAAAATGACAACACTTTTGCAGCAATGTTTGAAGGTACACATATAAATGGCCTTTAAAACCATCAAATTGCACCTTACAGGGGCCTTGAAGCAAACTTTTGTCCCCCTGAACCCACTCATAACTTAAGCCTAGGTAAGCATTGATTTGGACTTGGGGTTTAGCAGTAATAAATCCCCTCCCTTTTTCGTGTTTCTGGCACAATCCCTGCAAATTACTGTAAATTGTTCACCATCCTCAAGATTGACAACCCTCATCAAGCCTACCAACCCGGCCCTCATGTTCTTAGTATTCCAACCCCCTCAAAAAATGGTTATGCACATGAAACACACTTATGAACTACAATCCCAGATCTGATAGCTTCCAGGTTTACAATCTGAGGTGAAATGACTTTTTTTGTTCAATTATGGACAGGTCAACTCATGGCAATGCTGATTGCTGTTGAATGAAATATCCTTATTGCCACAGACTTACTCAAAACAGAGCCTTTAGTCTCATGGCTTCAAATAACCATTCCCTGAATATACTTAGTCAATAGCTCTGACTAAATTCTTTAACAGAAATCTATTTAAACAAGTTATCTTGTAACAAAAGAACAAAATGACACATTTTCAATTCAGAACTTAGAAATATCGTTGCAATGATGCTCTGTCAATTTTATGACCTGTTCAAATTTACGCATTTCCTTACCTCCAAATAAAAGTGCTTTGTCTACAACATTATACAGTGCCCAGAAATTTGGTGCCCAGTAAGCATGACACAGACCTCGTTTGAAGGGAAACAATCTTGACAGCACCTGAGGCAGCTGGTTCTGTTCAGTTAAACAAGAGCAGAAAAGTCCCAAAGGTCGTAAATTTTCACAAATAAGAATAAATGTCAGTACCTGGTAAATGTATGCATCAGTTGTCACTTTAAATGATAAAATGAAACTAATGAATGAAGGAAAGAGGGAAATTACTTAAAGGGCCCATGCAAGTATCCATACATAAATAGTACTCAACTTTATCTTTCAACCCCTTCTTATAAAACCCTTTTTACAAATACAGTATGTTATGTAAAACACATTTACATGAATCTGTGATGCATATGACAATAGACACAAGAAGATGAACCCTGAGCCTTTCCAACAAATCCCATGATCACTTGCTTACAAGATTGGTGTTTATGCAATGAAAAAGCCCATGAGCCTAAAATCTTGAATAGTCCTGCAAAGCTGAGGAATGTTGTCTTAGTCATGGTCAGTATCTTGCATATTCTGTGGTTTTAGCCCAGCCAGTTGTGACGAGGACACAACTGGCTGGAGCCGCTGGAAAAAAACACAAAATATGCAAGTTACTGACCATCACTCACACAACTTTCCAGAACTGTGCATGACTAGTCTGGATTGCAGACTTAGGGGCATTTTAATCTCATGCCAAAATGGGTGGTGGCTGGAATTTTGTTGGGATGCCTTAGGTTTAAAGATGATTTAAGTCTCATTGATGTCTGCCAAAACTGATTTTTCTTTTTTAATTTATTTTGAGGAGTAAACAAATATGAAAATATGCAGTATCAGTGTATTTGGATACAACATAAAACTCCTGAGAAATGCAACTTGATGCAGTCTTGAAACCTTTTTTTTTTTTGACAAAAAGGTGACGGTATACCACAGTGCATATAAATAGTGCAATATAGTATGATCTCATCCCAATCCACCTCCACCCAAAAAAATGACACTGGCTGTAAATATTCTAATTTAGGATGTCTATGTGACTGCCTGAGATTTGATATTAAGGACACAACTTTAAGGTTTTGAAAATGATGTTTTTGCACCTTTCATGGAGATCCTTCCAGAAAGAATCTTAAATATATCTAAACTAAACTGAATTAAGTGTTTGCTGACCACTGCCTTCCATCCATGTGACCCTCATATAAACAGATGTTTTACCTCAATTTAATATAAAATAGCTTAAAATGGCGGTTATTGCCAAGACACTTTATATTTAATGTGCCCAACTGTCCATACTGGCCGGTTAGATAAATGACCCTCCCCTTAGCAGAAATCTACTGAAGGAAAAAATGCATCTTTATAAGCTTAGTAAGAAGAGCAATACTAACAGCCCAAGTTGAACTTAATACCTGTCTCATGACTCATTATAATAAAGAGTTTCCTGACCCATTTTTCAGCCCCTAATATGGATACCATGTTTTCACAAGAGGGGGAAAGGGGGGATTTGTCACCCCTTTTCAGCAGAAGGTAGGAAAAATCACCACCCCCTTTTCATTTCCACAAGAATTAGAAAATTGTCAACATCTTGGTTTCTTACTTAAAAGGACTTTTTTGCAGCAATGTTTTAACTCACTTCAATAAAGGCCTTTAAAACCCTTCAAATTTGCACCTTACAGGGGCCTTAAAGCAAGCTTTTGTCCCCCAAAACCCACTTGTAACTTTAGCCTAAGACAGCATCATGTTGGACATAGGGTTCAGAAGCAATACATCCCCTTTCCCCTTTTTTGTGTTTTCTGGCAGAATCCTGGATACTGATCTGTAAACAATTTCCAGCTCCCAAAGCTGTTGGACTAATGATACCAGCTCTTTAAACCAGTTGAAGAGGTTCCCTGAAGGGAGTTCAAAATACTTTACATTGCCTCCAACCTCTACACAAATGTTAAGAGTACAAAAAAACCTACTTGAAATGTTCTTTATCTTAATCAAAAGCAGACACCAATTTATTTAAGTTTTATATTGTAACAGAGAATGACAGTGCTCTCACATGATGTGTTTTCTTTATTACATGATAACAGCAACATGGAAAAATGTTTAAAGGAAAAATAATCAGCACTTTTACAGTAAATGATTAGGGCTAATTATTATTACTTCTGTAAAGTTGAGTAAAGCTTTAAAGGTCAGAAACATGTAACACATTGATTAAAATATGTTCATGATTATTGCAAAAACATTTCTGTACAGTTGAGTATATCTTTAAAGGTCACAATTTCATAGTACAAACAAATGGGGTTATTGAATTGGTTCAAGCATTTCTTGGTTTTTGTAACACCATTTACCATCTTAATGGTAGATGGTCAAAGTAAGTGATTCTGCAACATCAAACTTGCAAATAAAACAGTAAAAATAGAATATGATAAGCAGGGTTGGGGGTACCTCGAAAATATTGATACCAGTATTGCAAAACACACAGAACCGGTTCTGAGGCAGTACCGGTTCTCAACTCTCAGACTCTCAGGTAGGGAAGTTGGGTGGGAAGGAACCTAAGCCACGCATGGCCCCTATGTTATCCTACACATTAATGCATCTGGGTGTTTGATGGGGTTAATTACCATGCAGGAACCTCTGTTCTAAATGTTGGTGTAGCCTAGACCTAAATATATTAATCATCCGCACATCCTAACAGTTATTTTTTTTTGTCAGCGTTTATAATGAGTACCGGTAATTTTTTTCAAGTACCGGTATTTTCTCAAGAACCGGTATTAGTAACACACCAAATATCTTTGGTATTTTCATTACTTGTACCACTAGTACTGGTATTGAAGTCAGCACCGGTATACCCCCGATCCTAGTGGAAAGCCTTTGAAGTCACTCATTTAAAATTCACAGCACAACATTTTTATTAAAATAAAGCATGTGCAAATTTACTCTTCTCAAAGACAACCAATGAGTGAAGCTTATAGACTTGATTGAGAGCTCTTAACCTTCTTGAGAGCAATGAATATTGTACATTTAAAAGGGACACGTCTATCAAAAAGTTGGAGAAGCAACACAATGGGCATGCTAGCAAGTTCAGAAAACGTACAATTTTCCATGTGTTTGGCAAATATAACTACTGTAGGAAAAATGAAACTTTAATGCTGACAATACCATTGTTAGCAGCAAAGTATGGCCATGCAATAAAGTTTCTACTGGTCCCAAATAAACAATGAACTAATTGAGCCACTTTTAAACCAGAAAAAATTATAATAAAGATAAATGATTCTTCTAGATTCAGCTGAAACAACCACCATCTTGAAACACTGTCTCTCTACTTGTACGTATGTACCACTTTGCTCAGCTAAGTAATAATCCTTAGAACTGTACCAAATCCGAAAAATTCTTTAAAAGCTGTAACAGATGAACACCACCATCCACACAGCAAACAATCAGATATGCTTTTTTGTAGACATAAGAACAATTAACACTTCAAGGCACACCCTAATGGTACTTTGCAACTGTTAAGTATTTTAGTTAGTTGGACCAACTTTAATAGTAGCTGCAATTTGGGCAGAATGTTGTTACATTTTAGACCAAGTTGTTGCAGTATGGCTAGTTGGTACAAAATAGGTTGTAAAAAGGCTTGCCCTATGGTAGCGGACCACTAACTCCAATACTTGTTCCTGTGAAAATGTTTACTGACAGACAAAGCGCCCTAAAAATTTTATGGGATGTTGTTTCTGACTGTGTTACTTACAAAATATCATCTTTTTTGCATTTGGACTTTGTAGACAATGAGTTGAAATACAGACTTTGCAAAATTCAAGGCAATCAGACCAATTTTAGTGCCATTTTTTAATTGTATTACTCTGCTATGTGAAATGTTTCTTTTGAGTAGGCTAGCTATTATGACGGGAAACACATCCCTATCAATCAAGGCTCCCTAGCTCAAAATTTCAATGGTCATGGTATGGAAATCTGAAAGTGCCATGAAAGCTGAGATTGTACGCTTCGATCAGAGGGGTGGCATGTCCTGATTAAAAACTTCTACTGGGAGCTAGGGGGCACGGAAGTAGCCTAATTCAGTGTGTAAGTCAATGGGACTTATCATTAGCTGTCCGCTATCCTATTACATAGCGGTTGCTAACCCCAAGCTGTGTAACTTCACTGAGAACTATTCTTACCCCCTTATGAACTCTTTCTTTCTACTGGGACATGCTTTCTTCTACTCAAAAGGAAAAGAAGTTTTAGATCAGCATTTCATTACATACAATATAAAAGAACACTGCTAATATGATAACAATATCTTATGTAGTTGAAGATGCTTTTTGAAACATTTCATCATTATTTCATCATTCCAATCACATAATGAATCCTATTTTTTTCAAAGATTTGAATAAATGTCTCTATTTTGTAATCAAATCCACATCACATATCTTCCTACTGTCTGCTTCTGATAAACATGTGTTTCTATTACTACATATTATGAATACAAGTATAAAAGTCACATATTGGTTTTTTCTCATCTGAGGTAATTTAAGTTGCAATTTCTCTGATATACAGCTAATGGGACATGATTTCCTCTTCTTTTTTTTAATTCCTTATTTTTTACTTGTGCTCTTTAATGTCCGGAAGCATACAACTTGCATCATAAGTAAAAACCTTTCAAAGATGTCATGTCACCTGTTCATGCCAGACATAATCTATCAGATTTAAATCTGGGAATTGTGTCCTCCACCAGTTCACAAAAGTCTCCTGTTTTGGGTTTTTTTCTATTGATTTTTTTTACTGATGTGTAATAGTGTCTTTGTCCTGTTTAAATGAGATATCTAACATGACAAAATACAGCTTTGATAAAAACTGATAATGCCTTTTCAACAGTCTTAAGGTCATCATTAATTATTCATCAAAAATGCAAATGCTTATTTAATTCCTCAAATTCCTGCTGAAACATGGCTGAGTGCTTCGTTTTTGCTTGAAGGTTTTCCAAAGAGAATCTGCATGAACATTCTTACTTCTAAGAAGACCAGAGTTTCCGGGAAACCATATTGATATGGCCGTCTGGTTCAATAGTTCATTAACCCAAAATCATGATATCCTTGAATGAATGTTGTCTTTATTACCAATACACTACAGTATGATGTTCAAGCAGACTGTCTGGTTCTTTCTCCTTATTGACACTGTCTTTCACTATCCATGTTTCCTTCCACCTACATCGATGCTGGGAGTTAATATGTAAATTCCTATTTCACTTCTCAGTATTTCTTTTACAAATCTAGTAAACTTGCCCATCCTTTCCTTTCAATTCCAAAATTTTCATATGGGCCAATGAAAATGAGATTTGTGGCCAAGTTCGATTCAATCTTAAAAAGATATGGGCCAATGAAATTGAGATTTGTGGCCAAGTTCAATTTAATCTTGAAAAGATTTGGTCAAGTAAAGTTACTTTGGAAAATGATTTATTCTGTAATGATGGAATTCCATCAGGGTAAATGGTATTTCATGGACAGCTCAGTTTTCATTTTCGTCATAATGTCTTCATTTTCATACTGTTTTCATTTTCTTCGTAATCCATAATTCAAAATTCTATCGCTGAACACTTAAATTTAATCTGCCTTTGACTGTTGGGTTATCCCTCTATTTGTAAAGTTTGGTACAATGCAAATGAATCAGCACTCAAAATCAGTGTGACTGGTCAATTAAATTCTGGCTAAACTTGCAAAGCTTTGTCTACATCAACTGCAATTATGTGCAAACTGTATACACAGTTTAGCCCAACTAATGATGTTAAAAAATGCTGATAATGGTCTGCATTTGGCCATTCATGTGGGGAGCTCCACCAAGAGCACTGACATCAGGAAATAGTGTAAATATATAGACAAATCCGATTAGCGCTTGTTTTAAGTGACTGTAGGCAGCCATTGGGGGTCCATCAGCCTTTAACCATCTTCATTTATTGTCTATGTGAATTTCAAATCCTCATGTTCAGTGAAGTTGAGAAAATCAAGATACACTTCAGTGTACAACCATCCATGGAACAAGTAGGGAAGGAAATTTAAAGATTAAAGGTGATGGACCCCAGTAATGGCTGACTAAATTCAGACCATCACAATCTGTCAGGATTCGTCTATTGGGTGACTGTTCAGAGGAATCAATCTCTACCGACAGCAAACAATTTTGGAATGCTGTATGTGCGTTTGGCTATTTCATAAAGTCACTTAGCTTCCCTAGAAGAGCAAAAAAAGTCTACTTTTACATGTTGAACATCACAAGAAAACTTTGTTTATGGGAAAAAATAATTTTGGTTCAGGCTTGGCTATGTTCCATTCATATTTTTCATCAGCTATAAATTCATAAACATTTAGGTACATACAGTATCACAAACAGGTTCAGAGCTCTAAGGCCTGATTGACTATTGCAATTCTTTGAATATTTGAGTATTGACTTTTAACAATATGGACTCCCAATATCTCAAGTTCATGGTCTCACTACTCCATTCGGATAGTGTTCTAGAGAGTGCACACGCTCAAAGAAGTAGTTCTTTTAACTCTGGTTTGGACCAGGTTTTGTCAGGATAACCTGCCAGCTGGGTGATGAAAGTCCATGAATATGAAAGAGAACTTGCCAGAGTGTGGATGTTGAAAATTTGGGTAAGATTGATGGTGATTTAGACTGTTTAAAAAATTGCTGTCAAATGGCGAAGGTTTTCCGTTTTGGTGAAGAGGTTAGGGGTGGGTGTACCCTCTAAAAACTGTCAGTCCTTGTAGCTCAAAATCTAAACGGTCATGGTATGGAAATTTTGTAGTGCCATGATGGGCAAACTTATCAATTATCAAGTGAGGGGTGTCTCCAAATAGCTGTGAACTTTGAAAAGGGTGCAGGGGCCTCAAAAGTGAGCTAATTTAGCGTGTAAGTCAATGTGGAAATTATTGGAGGGGTGAGACTTTATAAACGGAAGAGATCAAAAGAAAGCAGATTATCATGGCAGGGTAACTCAGACCTCAATGCAGTATAATTGACTTCTAACTACAGTACTTTCTTAACACATGATCCTTACTAAAGCTGCAAATGACTTGGCCAGTACTAAGATATTACACCAGAGTGGAGGAGAGATTTTCTGTCATTCCAAGCAAAATGAAATCATTCATTTCCTGTGAAAGGTCCCTATTAAATATTTCAAAGTTTCAAAACTCTAGGATAATTATATCAACTTCAATTAGGCATACTTTAATGCTCAAAACATTCTTTTGGCAAAAGGCCAAAAAAGCAGTAAAAGCAGTGAACAAAAGGAAAAAAATTCAGTGACCACTGGCTCCTAGGCAAAAAATGTTTTTTTCCACCATTTTTCAACTGGTTTTCAAATTGTTATCCTTTCAGTGTAAAAGATGATTGTTGATCAATTAATTTAAAGTATGATCAATCATTGTAAATGTTAAAAGCATATGCATTGTGTGAATAAAAGTTTATATGGGTTGATATGCTTTACTTTATATATTAGTTGCATCATGGAGAATGAACTTTTTGATGGAAAAACCAGCTGCTTGAGAATACTGTGTTAATGTAGTCACACTTTAAGGAATATTAAGTGCCTTAGTGACATCATTTGGTGGCATCTGCAATATTTTAGGTACATCTGGACCACCCACACTGGTTACATTGAATTCCACTGGATAACACACCATATATAGTCTTTCTTGAACCAAACAATTACCTTAACACTTCCTGATCAATGGTACTTTTTCCTGGCTGGAGTTAGGGAGTCCTTACTCTATTGCTTCTGCTGAGCACCACGCACAATGGCAGTAGGTTTCATTCTTAAAATCTTCCAAATAACCCAGCCAGGAATCAAATGCCAGACTTTCTCACAGCAGGTAGGATGCTCTAGTCACATGACCATGCAGTCTGTCAAGGAATCCTTGAAGCTGACTTTGTAAACGAGTCATCCTTTGCTCCCTTCTAAACTTGAAATGCATAAAGGAATTTTCTCTAAAAGAACCAACCATGCTACTCACCATGACAATAAAAGGGCCAAAAGATATCCCTGTGACTGTGATGACAATCAAACCCAAAGCAGCAAGTCTTAAAATGGAGAGTGAGAACCATTTTACTGATCCATCTAAAATTAAAATGTAAAAAATAAAATGTCTTGTTAATTCATACTTATTAATAATCCTTCACTTATATTTGTTCTTAACAGTTAGAAGGCTGCATTATGCCAAAATAAACTCATGGTATGGTATGAATGGATTACATACTCATTTTAACCTACTTCTAATTATGGTTCTTCTAGGGTCTACTTCTGGGTTGTGCTGTTTCATAAATTCAGTTTTTTAAAAAGATTTTATTTCCTTTTTGTCTTTTAAGTTGAAATATTGGTGTGTATGAATGAAAGAGGTTAACCAACTCTGGAACTGTGCAAAAGGAGAGAAAAATGCACCCATGGGGGTTAAATGCTATACTTGCTGCACTTGGTGTGGTACATTATTCTATGCTAAGGTAGCCTGCTTTTCCTTACAGTCTCAAATTATGGCACTTTCAGCCATCCATAGTGGTGCTCGGCAACATATTGTTTACAACGAACAGTCATCATTTTGTTGTCTGGATAAACGCATCTATTGAAGGGTCTTGATTGCCCAATAAATAGGGCAAGTGGCTCTGTTTTGCCTAATCAAGAGTTGTGGTTAATTTTTTTTTATTACATGCTAGTGTGCTCCATCTTGGTCTGTACTCTTTGCAGTTAGAGTTGAGTAGTATCATCAGTGACCTGCTAGGCTGGGTATTTTTAAAAAATGTTGACATCTAAAATGAAATCCATAGCGTAAAGACAACACTTTTCTGGTGCATTAATAAAAATGAAGGGGAGAAGGTGCTCATTCAGAATGTTGAAAGCTAATTGCACTTTCACATGATTTGGGGAAAATTTTCCTCTTAAGTGTCATGTTATGAGTTGAGATTTAGTCTAACTCAGTATGCACTGCTATTGTTTCAAAGTTGCCATGGAGATTGGTTGAGTATTGGCCACTAACACTGGAACTCTTCCAAATTATGTAAACAAGAAATGGTTGTACGTTGGTAAGTCATTGTGAATAGCAGGTTCTCGGGGAAGGGGCAAGCACTGGGATTCAATGTACACTTTCATTTCAGTATTAATATCCAACCAAACCATGGGCTACCCTAATGTAGGGTCCACCATTGTGTAACCTTAATTAATATGTCTCAGACTGCTTATTAGTATAGAGGTGGCTGCATTCCCATATTTCTGATTATCAATTTTCAGAAGGAAATGTGTTCAGCAAAATTGATCAAGTGTATCACTGTGGAAGATGTAAAGTTGCAGTAACTTAAAAATTAAACTGACTCTTTATAGCATTTTGAGATTTATAAGAAATTCAAGTGAGGGTCCCTATGTCCTTTAAGACAATAAAAATGAGCCTTTAAATTACATCTGACCATCTGATATAGGGTAACAACAGTAAATTACCAATGTTACCACCTACAGCCATTCTTTAGAGCAAATAATTGCACTTTGTATTGCCAAAAAAAAATACCCTTTGAAAATCTATATCTATGGATGCAGAATGACAGACTATTCAGAAATAAGGTGATATGTTTTTTTTTTATTTGAGAAACAAGTTTCTCTCAGATAGCAATTAATTTAGAGTATTTGTTGCTTAAGAATTATTGGTTCACCCACACTTTCAAAATTTCAAATGATGCAACTTCTGCAACTCTCCTAATGCATAGTGGTTTGAGGAGGCAAGAACAGTCAAAGCTTTTTGGTGTAACACCACCTTTAATTCAATGTACAAGTGTGGTGCAGAATAAAAATTGTGAATAAAATTGTGAAAATAAAACTGTATGCCCCTTCCATTAATCAAAACCACAGTTATGTACGTTTCCCCAAAGGATACTGTTAGAGATCACCGTTGGTCCTTGAGGAATGATAGTGGACTGCAAGTTATGACCAAAATGTCCATGCATCTGAGTGGGGCATTACCAGGTTCAATATTGGATAGCTTGGCAATTTAAACATCCCCATGAAAAGCAATGCAATGAAGAAAATCTCCTTAAGGATAGTATCTCAACGACACTTGACAACTTAAGATACTGCATGTGTTTATTTTCTCCACGAAACTATTCCAGTATGTAATGAATAGGCTATGGTATCCACCTGTGGCAATAACTGAGAATATTATAGGCCTACTAGCAAATTCTCTTAGAGAGTCCATACAAAGAGTTCTCTCCAGTTAATAAAAAACATGTATGTTAGCAGATCCGTAGTCATGCAAGGGGTCGCCAAAGAGGGCTAAGCCCCCATGATTTTCCCCAACCAACAAACTTAAGCCATGAAAACCTCATCTAACCTGACCTTAACTTAAACAAACCAAACTCAAACTAATTGTGGCCGTTCTCTACAAGCAACATCAAGCTACCTCTACCAATGGTTATTACAGGTTTAAAACTAAGTTGGTTTGAAGTCTTCTTACAAACAAGACCAGCTACTATGGAACCTCCGCTAATTCAATCGCCTCTAAGCAGCAGCAACATTAATTACACAAGGAAAAATAAAGTTTGAAAACATCTCTGAAACAGAATAAACGATTTCAAATCCACAGGCACACGATACTTCATGACCGTCACAATACCCTACAGCTCGTCTATAGCAAAGAATAAACTGGTCTCTGGTTTTATACACAGAATGTACTGTAAATCCTCATTGAGTTAACTGTATGTGGAGAAAGTTTACACAGTAAAACTCCATTGCGATTGTCGCCAGTTGAGAAGCATTTCGACTTGCTTGTAGTCGTAGTGCGTTACAGATATGTAAGATACGGAGTACAAAGCGGATGGGTTGCGCATTGCTATACCATTAGTGGCTGTATATGTGTACATTGTTTTAGTCCGATCTAAGACAACAACGAGTGTGGCTTATAATCGCAGGCTTAGAGGATTTTCTCCAAGAATGCAGTAAACTTCAAAGTGATTTACGACTTTTTAAATTATTAACTACTTGATGACCCCATAAATTTTTAGTAAGAAAGAAGTCTTTGACTTTTGTTTTGTAGAAACACTGTGCCGAGCAATATTGTAAAAGCATGCAGTATAAGTAATCGCCGTCGCTCATTTGTATGGATGACTTGTAATAGTCAATATCAACTTTGCAATCCGCGGTCCCCCGCAAGGTTTTGCCTTGGTCAACTTGAAGACCGGCTCCATAGTTTTCCCTTTCGGGAAACCAAAAAGCAGTCTCACCAATCCATGTAACAGACATTTGTTTGAAGAATGCTAAATCAATTAATACGAAAGATGGTTTAGAACAAGGACATGAATGAAACTGGGAGCTCAACATAATGATCTTACAACAGTATTGCAAACTGAAAAGCTAGGAATTTATTGAATAATTAATACCTTTGTTGCTTTCTGTAAAACAATAACTTCGCAGTAAATAGATGATGAAGGCAGGAGCAACATAAACATATATATGTTTGAAATTAAGGAGTACAGCAAACCAGAGAGCTCCTTCCAAGTTTCTGCCCTGAAAAAGAAAGACAACACAATATTTAAGGTACAGTATAACAAAGAATAAAAGTGGGACATAGGCTCCACTCTCCCACTAAAAACATAGATGAGTGCTGGTTTGTTGTATTCATTATGCTGAACTTATCATGCTCCATGGCAGAATATTGGTGCAGGGATTGCTTGTGATTTTACTGCACACATACTCTATGTTTCATACCAATTTCATAACGCCTCCAACTTGAATTGGCAATTAATATTAAGATGTGGGCGACTTGTGGATAGAAGGAAGATGGACAATTGGAGGCACTTCATGATTGGAGATCAAGAACATCACCTCCATTCAAGATGTCAAATAGCTTCAATGGATTGCTGACCAATCTTAAAATTTATTTCTTCGTACAATTACCATCCCTTTATAGTGAAGTCCATGTTTAGTGGAATCCATATTCACTTTTCAACCCATTGCAAAGTTTAATTTCAAAACATGGGGAAAAGCATGTGAGAGTAAAATGTAACCACTACTCTTGTGAAAGTATGAATCAGATAGTCATTATATGGATTATGTCTTATAATGGTCAGTCAGAGTCACAAGCCTGAATTGGTAGGAAGTGTGAAATTTCATCCTATTCTATTCTCCAAGGTCCCCTTAAAAAATGAGTAAAATGTCCCTTCAATGGTTGACAACCATATACTGTATATTAAAGACAACTAATACTACCATGGCACATTTCTTACAAAGCCAAGTATATTTCTCTCGGTTTAAGATTGAATTAAAAGGAAAATATATTGCATATTCTACAGAATAGAAAGATAATAAAATAATTCTACCTGACATATCCTGACAATAGACATCATTAACATTCCAGACAGAAAACCATTGTACTGGAAATGAACGTCTAACGGATAGAGTTGAAGGAGAAAAAAGGTCAAGAATTGGCAAATAAAATTATGTGGAAATAAAAACGTTAAAGGTAAAGAAAAGGAAAGTTCCTGACAATCTTACTGTATTTGGTTGCTGAGTAATCTGCTTTCTTATTCACAAAGAGATTGAAATATCAAGCTTGAAGAGAATAGCTGTGATGTAAGGATTCATTTTTTTTAAAGCAGTTCTTATGTTCTTCTTTGAAAGTTTATTTCCATTTATTTTGAAGAACTATTTTTAACACTAAAAAAGTTATAACAAAATAAATTATTGGGGAAGGGAGTTTTGAAATATAATCTGTAGCAACAAATCCATACTATTTTTGAAGTGAGAGAAAGAAAAAAAAAATGGAACAAAATAAAACTGAAAAAAGACATTATTCAAACAAAGTGATGGTGAAAAGTGGACAGCAGACTTGCTCCAAGGTAGTCCATATGAAATTGTCCTCGTCTAAAATTGGTAAAAAATTTTGAGTCCACCAGGATCTGTAAAACTTTGCAAATATAGATGCAATATTAACACCAACATTCTTTTAATTTCTGATACCAAAATTTTGATTTACCTGACAGGGTTTGTACTTTGTGTCCAAATACCAATATTGGAGATAGATTGCTATATTATGAGTGCCCTTTCTTTACAAATGAATGCATTGGGTACTTGAAAAAATTTTAGAACACAACAAATGCCTTAAAAATGGAATTCATTTTTCAATCTAAAAGTAAAGTTTTCTGCAAAAATCTTAGTTACTTCTGTTCAAGAAGCAAAGACGAGTTCCTTTAGTTGCAAATGTGCCATAGTCTATTTATTTCTCATTTCTTTCTATAAAGACTGGTGCCAGTATTCTATTTACTGAAAAGTTGATTACTGTATTGTTTTGGGTTTTTTTTTTGTTTCTTTGCTTGTTTGTTCTTTCACACGTCTTTGTTGTACTTTTATTTTTTTTGCCCATTTATCTATAAATTCATATATATATATTTGTACTGAGTTTCTTCTGAAACCTCTGCAGTGGTTAAAAAGAAAATTAATTGAACTTGAACAAGTTCATATAATTATATCACTATCATACCTTTTGTGTTTAACTGTCAGATCTTTATTTTTCAGTTGGCCGCCAGATTTTCTGAGCTAGGGGTTGGTTGTCACCCAAAGTTTGTTGCTTTATTTAAACCCCTGCCTTCTACCTTACAGCATTTTGAATTGCTTAGCAATAAGCAAACATGATTTTATATTAAGTTGTATGTTTTGCATCACAAACAAAACATTATCTATAATTAGAAACTCATGCATGTGCAATGAAACTTTTTATGTAAGAGTAAGGATACGATCTACAATAAGAAGGCCAAAGTTTCCCAGCAGCAGAACAGAGAGTACAAACGAGGCATCACCAAAGAAAGATACCACAGCTGACTTCTTCGCTTGACTAACAAACAAGCAACACCTGAGAAATGAAAACAAAAGTTGGGTTGTGATTTCCATCAGCTCCTTACAATACCATCTTGCACTACACCAAAAGTTTGGCTTCATTATACATAAACTACTTAAGGTTTTATGCATAACCGTCTGGTTTAATCTAGACAAGTCCATCACTTTTGCCGAGAGTGATTGAGAGTTCCCAATTTGCGAAGCAGTCTTTAAGGCTTGTTGCCTCCTTTACCACAAAATCATTGAAAGTCCTAATGTTATGCACACAAAACTGCAGCACATATTTTGCATTTGTGCAGCAAATTTGTTCATTTTGAGAAGCAAAATGAGATACCACATCAGATAATTATTTGCTCACATATCCTCCTACAACTATCAACTGGAATATGAAGAAAAAAGATGAAAATTTCTTCTTGAATTTAAGAGCTTGCTTGTATACCGTAAGAGAAGTAGAGTGGGCAGCTGGTAATATAGATATTACATTAAAGAACCCTACAGAAGTAAATGATTCTGGACCAGTACCTACTGTACATTTAGCACCAATATTGGTATGTAAAGGTAATGTAGGCAATGCTTGATACAGCTCACTACACAACCAAAGGTTTAAAATAAACATAGAATTCACTACGTACTAAACAATTAAATAGGCAGGATTTTAACTTAGTCTAAAATGTTGCTAAACTTGAACAGCATTTGATGTTGTCTGGAAATGCATTTCAAAACATGATTCTAATATTCCTATATTGGCTCCAATCAATAAAGCAGCAATAGCATTGTGTGTCCTTATCAGGCTCATTTAACCACTGCTCAGGAAACAATTTTAGGCTTGAAAAATTTACAGTTTACCCATAACAAAGAGATATTTTGTAAGTATGTAGAGTTCACAAATATTCAGACAAATGCCATACTTCTAGGCATATAGCAGACTGAATATTGATGAATAACAATGGCTGTACCTACAGGATTCTTTCTCTGAGGGAGGAGTGGCTTTTTGCCTGACTCAAGAGCCCAAATCAGTACAATTGAGGAAGGGGCTGCAACCGCTAGCCCCCACCCGGGCCTTGTTTTTAAGCAGAGAGAACCGTTCACTAGATCAAAGATTCAATAGATAAAAGGCTCACTACTCTCACAAAGCAATGTTCATTCAAATATGAGCCAGACTTTTGAACAAGCAAACTTTTGATCAAGTGAAACTCCAAGATAGTGTACTGTCTAGTTTCCAATTTTACAAATAAACTACTGTACTCTTTGCTGTTGTCAAATTTTAACAACAAACGTCAGGCCAAATAAAAAACAACAGCACAAATTCTCATTATGCAATCTTGTCTCATGCATGTAGTTTTGTTACCAATGGTGTTAAAGTAAAATCTTGCGAGCTTAACAAATCCTGAAGCAATTACTGCATATCTCATTGTTTTATACTAACTGTGCTAATGTGATTTTCTGAGTACCCTACACCCCCTTACCCAGGCCCAATTCACATTCCAAGACAATGTCTCACGGTCAGGGAGCCAGTTTTGATGATAAACGAAACTTTGGTCGAGTAGGCCTATATCTTCCTTGCTCTCAGATTCGGCAAAATCATTGTGACCTGTGCAGAGCCACGTTTTTCTCTCCAGTTTAAGGTTCAGAGTAGAGGAAAAGACTTACTACCTTCAAATAGACAGGGTCATTTACAACTTCATGAAAAAATTGGTCATGTGTGCTGAGAATTTGCACCCAACTACAATGTTTGTATCACTACCCAATCAGCTTATAAAAACTGCTGTTTTAAAGTACTGTGATATTGTGACACACAAACTCAATGGGCCAATCCCATTGATGAAACTGCATGAGGGAGATTTCACATAATACAATGTCCTCTGAAAACATCACCATTTGTGATCTCAGCAAATTCTAAAATTGAACCAATCACAATTTTTTGTTATATAGATTCTGCTTGTAACTTAACAGTTACACTAAATGAAAACATTATTTTCCTTCTCTTCCAGGGCTGTATGGTCTATAGCTACACACTGTACACTTTAGCCATATACATGATGTGTTTACTGCATTCATTCAGCTAGCTAAAATAGTACTGTACATGCTTGAAAATACATGTAACATCAGTCTGGAATACAAACTTAACTTTCAATATTTTTTGTGTCATGCTTTTTGAGTTTTTGCCAGTGTTGTAACAAGTCACAACTCCAGTCAATTCCTCTCAAAATGATAGTGACTTGATAGAATTCAGGAGTAATTTCCCCATCGAAATAGTACAGTGACTCAAGTCAATGACTCGACTCGAGTCACTTAAAAGTTTGAAAACTTGTGACTTGAGTCACAAAACTAGTGACTCGATTACTACACTGGTTTTCGCCCAAATTTGTAGTGTAATTCACACATGTGATGTGCAGGAAATGCTCCATGGTTTTCAGATTGTTTGGATCTCCCACCCAGGGCTAAATTTATCACCAGACAGACACCTAGTTTTTTTGTTTTTCTGACCCAGTCAGGATCGGTCTATTGCCCGTTTATTGTTGAGCCCTGTTATTCATTTTTTTGACTGACCTAACTTGAGGGGAACTGGGGGCAACAAAAAAAATTGAGAGTTATAATGCCCCCCCCCCCCTTGTAACACAGCCACTGACCCTCTCTTTTGTCAAAATCTTTGGTCTAGTGAACATCTGAATTAGTGCACCTTGAATCAAAGGAACTCTCTCTATTGCCAAGCTCTTCAATCTAGTGAACCTTTAATCCAGTGAGAATGCCCCGAGTAGAAATTCAAGTATAAGAAAATAACATCAACATACTCTTTGACACCATACGCAAAGAGTAAATCTGTCACGATGACTGAAAGCCTCTGGAAAAGTATGGTGGCTTGTGAGTCATAATTCAGGTTAGAGACATCAAGCATCTTGGGGTCAAAGTACTTTGCTATGTGTGACAAGCCAAACTCAAACCAAGCAAATAGAGGGGGGTAATCCAGTGTCCATTCTGATGTATTCTGAGGAAGAGAAGATGAACTGTGTCATTCATTGCAAACTTTGGCAAATTTGAAGCAGAAACTTTAACATAGCATTTATACAATGTACAGAAGTAGGGTACCATCTGCACAAATAGTACAATACTGTAAGTCCATGGTCTCTCCGGACCAAAACCCCAAAGATTTGTCACAATATTTTGTGGCAGATCACTTTCTTTGCAATGAAAACTCTATGATAAAAATAATCCTTACTGCACCTGATGTTGCATGTACTGTGAAAGTTCAAAGGTCCATTATTTTTTTTAATACTTCTGTCACTTTCAAGATTCATTACTTCTTCAGGTTTGCAAATTGAATATGTCTGTACATTTCCATGGCTATCCTGAATTCATCCTTGCAGGAAAACTCGTGAACACATTATTTCTTTGCTATTACTTTTGAAGAATGCTGTTGCCCTCTCCTGACATGATTACCATGGTACTTTGTTTACAAGTAATAAAGGCAGCAACCATACCTTTTGGACAATTTCCTATATAAGACATGGAGCTATTACTTTGACAGGAGAAGAAACTCTACTTATTTATTCCACTTCAGTAAGTCCCAGATAAACTTGAGGAGATCCTGTAACGATTGATAATAAGACCCAAGGAGTATTCAGTTCTTTTCCTGGCATTTCCAATGAACATTTTTTATCCTTTGCAGCACTGCACACCTTCATGCTACCCTAACAAATGGTTTAAATAGGAAAGTCTTTAGATATCAAGGAAATTACCAATAGCCAATAAGAAATTCACGATAAGAAATCAAAACGACTGGTAGAAGTTTCTAAGGGTGAATGCTGGTACTATTAAGCCTTTTTTAAGTACCATAAAGTATTGTGAGAGTTGTCTTATAAGTTGGGAGTCTATATTATGATGGACTTGGAATTTTAATCAATTTGCGCATTATTTCGCATATTGCAAAGGGCATGCACATCTTCAGCTTTTTAAAAGGAATCAAAGGAACTTAAATGCATAGGCAACAATAGGTGACAAAATGAACAAATTAATTTTCAAGTAAAGCGACTGGCAATGTTGAAGTGATTGGGAAAAATCACCAATGTGCACTTCTAGATGTAAAAGACAACATGAAACTAGATGCTTAGGGCATAACTCTTTTTAATCCTATTGAACCCCTAGTAAGATTCAAAGAAAAGAGATATGTGGGTATTAACTAGTGAAATGAGCTTAACCTTTGCAGTAAAATCATGCATTCAAAGAGACTTATGAAATTTCTTCTCCCGTCAAAGTACAGTAATAGCTCCATGAATAAAACATACCATCTCCAGGTCTTAAATTAAGAGGTGTATGAAAGCAATCACTTGCCATCACTCACCTGATATCACTGTGACAAGTGTAATTTTTTTGTACTCCTACAGTAGATAGAAAATGTGGGCTCAGATAAGTCCTTTAAGTTAAATAAGACAGCATGCCTACCACATTCTTTAATTTTCTGAGCACCGACTCCATGGTCAATTAGTTAGAGCATCCAGCTTTCAGCCAGGAGGTGTGGAGTCTTACTACAATACTAGCCAGTCATACAAAAGACTTTAAAAATGGAACCTAATGTCACTGTGCTGGGTGATCAGCATACGAAATGGAGAACAGAAAACAAGTCAATGAGCCACAAATGAAAAAGTCTGTGGCCTGCTTGACTTAAATCAATTGGTTAGAAACTGAATCTTAAAACCTCATTTTTCTACTGTAACTGACTTAATTTCTTGAGGTGTGATTTGCATGGCTGTGAAGAGTCACCCAATTCTGCAATCACATAGAGTTAATTTGCCAGCCTGACTTAAAGTAATTTGTTAGAACTGAGTTGGAAAAGTTCATCTAACTACAGTATCTGACTTGGTTTTCTGAGGCAAGTGATTTGCAGAGTTGTAATGAGTCACCCAATTCTGCAGTCAAGTTGAGAAATTTGCTAGCCTGACCTACAAGGCAATTGGTTAGAAACTGAGTCATCAAACTTCATCTAACTTACTAATTTACTTTCTTGATGAGTGTGATTTGCAGAGTTGCAACAAGTCATCCAATTCTTCAGTCAAGTTGAGTCATTTGGTAATTATAGATGTGACTAAAGTCAAGTTAGTAACTGAGTCAGTGTACTATTTCTAGGAGGACAATCATGATATGAATCTCCAAGTCCTTTCCCTTTTGAAAGCTGGTGACTCCAGTCATTACTCCTCACTACTCTGGTGATTTGTAGCACAAATGGACAATCTTAAACTGAAGGTCTACATCATGAACAAATACCATACAGACAAATTGGCTGACATGACTGCACTAAGGAAGTAGCACTGTATATTATTTACTCAACAAACCAAACAATTTGAATAAGTCAAGCATCAACTTTTTTTGAATAACTAAACCTTCTTTTATTCATACAACAGTGATATTCTCAAAGTAAAAGGGAACAACATTTCTACACGCAAATGGTGCAATATTTAGGGCAAAATGAGAAAATATTAGTCAAATCATGTAAGAAATACATGAAAACCAGATATAAATTTCAAAATCAGCACAGGAGGAGGACATATCTGGGAAGGTTAAATCTGGACGTCTGGTAATCCTAATCACCTAGAAAGCTGCACATAAATCTTTGCAAGACATTTTAAATGCGACAAAATTACATGATTTGTTATACTGTACCTCATAATACCACTTGGATACTGGAAGGCTATGGGTTATGGCTAACCAATTTCTGTGGACCTCAAAATCTGTGGAATGGCTGGAAAAAGTAAAGATATGCTAAATATCACTGTATATTGTTGGCAACATTCTCTACTACTATAGTATGAAATAAATACTGTAAGACAAGTGAAATTTACTGTACCAAAACCTGACACTACAGTACATGCCTGCTCAACAGCCCTTTAGACAGAATTTTGAGTTTGCGGAAGTCTCAGTTGATCATAACAAACTTACAGTACTAGCACAGATTACAGCCAGGGTTGCACAGTACTGTAGCTACAAGGGTTGGCCAGGAATGGAAACAACCTACATGTACACTAACTTTTGCTGACCCATACACATGCTAAAATGAAGTCCTTCTGACCCTCACACATTCCTAACAATATTACCGTGCACATCAGTTTACAGTATATACTGTAATGCCAAATTTCTTCCAGCAGTTCTCAACTTGCCCAACAAATTTCACACAAACTTAGTATTACTGCTTCAATAATAAACAAAGAAATAAAGTTACAGAAACTGACATTTTCTTCAAGGTGTGAGGCATGTTTTTGCCAAATTTTCTATGTACAGTATGCTCTGTGCCAATTGATGGTGGTGCATTGCTTAGTCTACAATGAGATCTGTGCCCCACACACTGATACCTCTGGCCAAAACACAGCACAAGTGCAAGCTGTACTGTATTTGCCCTTGCATTGTATACAGTACAGTATTGCATAACAGGGTCTCCTCTGGTACTCAATTGCACAGGGTGCCATCTTGTAGCATTTTATGACAGCCTTGCCCAAAAATGTTGTAATTACACAGCAAAGTACCCTCTCACACTTTCAAGTCATGTGCAGTTAAATGCCTACAATCACTCATGGACAGGTACTCAAAATTCATCAGCCTCTGCCCCTTTAAAATCTCTCTGTATTTGCAATACAGTATATCAAATAAATGAAGTAAATTGTACAATTCACAAGAATACTTATGACTGTGGGGTAAATTGGAAATCTGTGGCTGGCTGTAGGAAAAATGAAGTAAAAAATTTAAAAAAAATTTTTAAAAATTATCAGTTACTTGTAGTTCTCTTCACCAAAAATGTAGTACACATCAGAGAACTTTGGATTTCCAAAGCAAACACCACCTGTGATTGACTTTTATACATTACACTTTCTGTTCTGTGTTGACATGATGGCAAAGCCTTCAAAATCTAAAAAATGTTTGCTGCAAGATTCAATTTCTTGCAGAAGAAAGAAACTGAAAGAAACTGGGAGAAACCAGAGGAAAATAAAAAAATTGTGGAATGACCATCAAAAAACTCAGAAATGCTGTAGGTACTCAAAACAGTTTCTCCAATGTTGCATGAAACTTGGCAATAAAAACACAGTGAAAAATAGAAAAATCTAACATTTTTAAAAATTGCCTTTTCAATCCTCATCAAATTCTTTCTTAAACCTTAACTACAAAATGTCAAAATCCTTAAGAAATATACCCACTTTAGTAGTCAGTAAAATCATCAGAGATATGGAAATTGTCAGGATATGAAGAAATATGAAAGAGTGGGATCGTGTACTTAAATTGAAGTCAACGGGACACAGAAAGGTCAATGGATTCACACAAAGATAGTGATTGCACTTATCAGTGGGGGCTCTCACCAATAACACATGTCTACAGTATGAATAATCTGTGCTTATGTGTGGTCCCATATTACAGCTCTCACTTTAATTCATGAATCTACGTATGATGTCAAATGGAGGTAAACAGCTTAGTATGAGAGTCCAGGTGCAGTCACAGTGTTGCTAACAAAGGTACAAATTACACAAATTTAGAAAGTCACTGGGACTGTGCCTCCATTCAAAAGTGGAGGCTCAGTGAAGTTAGAAAAATTCTTCACAACTATTCACACAAGTACACATCATTATTTCATGTTGCAAAATAACACAAATTCAGAAATGTTCACTGCCACTGCTCCTCCACTCAAAAGTGGAGGCTCAGTTGCAGTCTTAGTAAATTCTTCACAAATATTCACACAAATACATACTGCATTGTGTTTTATTAAATTCTTCCCAAATGGTTACACACAATTAATTGTACTGGGAAAGAAGACTTACTGTTGTTCTCAAAATACAGTAGCATTCCATTGTCTAAAATGCCACTGTGACTACAGTACGCCTCCTCTTTTTCTTTTTCAAAGAGGTGTTTCTCACCCACTACAACTATAGATATACCCCGCCAATAACAGACCTTACCTCACCTCTGGAGGCGCAGTCCCAGTGAGGCCAACAAAGTAAGAAAATAACACAAATTCATGACCCAGTCACTGCGACTGCACCTTCACTCAAATGTGGAGGCCCAGTGGAATAACCAGGCATTCCTTAAAATGTTCACATAAAAACAAAATTATATTTTGTTCCGAAATAAATTCATAAACGGTCACTGCGACTGTGACTGCCCCTCCACTCAAAAGTGGAGGCTCAATGGACTTAACATTCTTCAAAAATATTCACACAAAAATAGGGATGCAGCTCAACCAAAATTTTGGATCTGGCCGGAACCGGATTTTGCCGGAACCAACTTGAAATCGGGCCGGATTTTTTCCGGCCGGAACCTGATTTTTGCAATGCAGATGAATAAAGTGAAATTCAGGAAAGCAGAGAAACTCTGGGATAGGAGTGTTCTGCTTTGTGACGTAATGTTTGTGAAGGACTAATGGGAAATGTCTATAAATTTGTCTTCAAGTGTTGTACAAGTGTATTTCACTAATTTTTTAACCAAAAATGGCAATATAATACAAAAAAGGCAGGAAAAACTGTCCCTGCAGAAGTACAGCAAAACTGTTGCAAAGCGGGGCAAGTAAGAGCTCTTTGTATTTTCCCTCCTTAAGTGAGTATTTGTAGAGAAAACTGAGGGAACCTTGAAAGTTGTTTTGCATATCAGTTTGTTCTTTTTGAACTACAGTAAATCACCACTTGTTCAAAAAAATTGTACAAATTATGTAGACCAGTAATAATTGGCAAAGAGAGTCCTTGGATAGTGATTACTGAATGGACTGCTCATATGTACTGTAAAAAGACTCTAGGGTTAAGGTTTTTAACTATTTACAGCACCATTGTTTTATACACCTTTTCTAGTATTTAAACATGCCATGATATCCAAAAACTTAAGCACATTTATCATCAATAACTTTTTTGGCAGATATACTGTACTGTATATCACACATTCTGACATTAGGTATTATATGTTTGATAACATATTAAGTGGTCGACCTATTATGCTATAATTGGTAATACCCAATTACCGATTAATTAATTAAACAATCGGCCCGATATCGAATATGAGAAAGAGGGAAATCACATGTTTGTCTTTATAGCACACGCCCCTTGCTTTGTGCACATCGTGCATACCGTAACCAGTTTAGGATAGAAAATATTGGGAATAGTTCCGTTTGTTTCACAAATGGGAGATAATTTTTGTAGTGGTAATATTTTAAATTCAAAAGTGAAGATACAAATCAACTGTTTATACAACAGAATTGTTTGCAGTCGATGTCATATGCCCTTTGATAATTTAGTTCTAAGGCCAACATCATGCTCTGTCTAGTTTTCATCCCCCAATCATGTCGGAACATTTCCATTCTTTTACTGTACTGGATTGTAGTTGCTTTAATGTACTGTAGCTACTCTCGAGCTCCCGTCTTAACGGACCCCATGTAGAGCAATCATAATAATCTTAGCAGTTCTGGGCAGCAAAACAATTGCACCTGATTAATGTATCTGATGGTTCCTTTCAGATGTAAATATCCCTGTACATTTTTAGCAGTTCTCTTCCAAAACTTACGTCTTGTTTGAAAAGAATCTGCAACTGAAATGCACGTAAGTCAGATCCCCACATAATCCACATAGGCAGATATTTGTGGTGCCATTTCTATGTGAATTTAGCATGAGACTCACCCGGCTTCCCTAGCTGGCTAAGCCAGTCTGTTCTATGCGTATTGTGCAGAACAGTTTGTACAGCAACTTACGCGGTGCTTTCTGAGAGACAGCAAGGAATACACCTTGAATGCAATTCTAAATCTAATTTCAGGTAAAACAAACGGGTTATAGCGGAAAATATCAAACAATCATTCCCATGGCAGGGGTTAAATTTATACATTTGTGATTATCAATGCATCTTGTTTTGGCGGGAAGTTAATGGATTGAGTATTTACAGGGATTTTAACGAACTAAGAGCCCTTTTTCAAGTATATTTAGCCCCTTTTTTCCAGTTTGCAAATAATCAGTGGCAATGATCCGTTGAATGGCAGAATTTTACCAATGCCGATTTTTTACCAATGACGGAATAATCGGCTAGATGTTGATTACTTAACAGATGATCAGTGGAACACTCATCATATTGTGTATACTTGTGTTATTAATTATTAGGGACAGAAAACATTACTATTGACTCCATAGGCAACTTTAATTTGCAATGAGTACTGTCTTCTGAAATTCAAGATAAAACACATTTTCTGCTTGTACTACACAACTTTAATGGGCAAGTAAGTGTTAAAAAGTAAAATAAAGTGAAGTGTTAAAGTGTGTATTTGTAGAAACCCAATGCAATTAAACTAAACACTGCCTCGAATGATGTGACTCAGGTACAACTGTAATATGGATTATCCATTTGGTACAGTACTACTGTGCACTGCAGTAGACTTATTTAAATTGCATGAAAGTTCTTTTCATCCATTCAGTTTATTTCACACAGTTGAAGAAATTTGAAGTCATATTTGCAGTTACTTTTATAACTTTGTTGCCTGTTTGGTTCAGTCACTTTCAAGGGTTAAATAAAGGTGTTCAAATGTTATATACTGTAACATGCACTGATATTAAAGCTTTCATTTATGAACTTTAAATTAAATCTGAGGCAGTTACTGCTGTTTTCATGTTTGTTTTAACTCATGTACATAATGCTACCCAAGTTTACAGAAAAATCCGGTTTCGGCCGGATTTAAAAAAAATCCGGCCGGAACTGGAACCGGATATTTTTTCACTATCCGGCCGGATAATCCGGCCGGACCGGATATCCGGTGCATCCCTACACAAAAACACAAAATAGAACAAATTTATAAACAGTCACTGAGACAACGCCTCCACTTGAGATTGGAGGCCAAGTGGACTTAAAATATTTTTGATAAAAGATAAATAGTACAAGCCATGCGCTCATACTGAGTCGTTCTCAAAATAATACACAACTGTATATGCAGTCACAGCAACTGTGACTGCGCCTCCACACTGGATTGGAGGCCCAGTGGACTTAGCATAATTATAGGCCATGCACCCTTGACAAAATAAGAATGCGCAAGCATCTTAGCACAAGCCAATCTGACTGCACCTCCTCATTTCTAAAACGTCGTAGCTATTTGCAGGGCTATGCCCTGCTGATAACGAGACTGTCATCGCAATACACAGGGCAAACTGAGCACGCACAAAGAGAACTCGTTCAGACCGCCTATTTGTGATCTCATGTAGCCTATAGCCTATGTGTAATTTGGGCTCACATATCAGGTTACTAATGCCGACAACATGAAGTATGGCGATGCCTTCAATTTGTATGATGAATTTTACATGGCATTATTAAAGTTTTCAGAAGAATATTACAAAATAAAATAACTTGAACAAGCCCATTAAAAACGTGTTTGGTCTCACAGGAAAATAAAATTTCCTTCAGTTCCTAAAGCTCTAGTTTACTTTCAATAGAAACAGTCAGCACACAGCATTCGTAACATCTGACAATATTAGATGATTTACGAAAAATTTGGTTATGAAATCATGCACCATTGTGCATCTGAACAGGCTCGGCTTCTGAAACACAAAAAATTTTGGAGGAGGAAATACCCCTTCCCCTTATACCCCTCACCAGGATAATGATTACTGGCGCATTCAATTAACACACATTCCCTGTATGGCTCTTCAGCAAAATGAAATGAGGACGTCTGACATACAGGGTCTAAAAGAGGGTTCGCTGAATAGTCCCCCATCTCATTGGTCCCCCTCTTATTATTTCATCTCATTGGTCCCTGTCTCATTGGTCCCACGTCTCTTAGTCCCCCAGGTTAGTCTTGTTATTTTGTCTCATTGGTCCCCCGTCTCATATTAGTCCCCCGGGTTAGAGTTATGGGACCAATGAGACGGGGGACCAATGAGATGCATGGGGGATTATAGACATCCGATTTATCCCGTTAAAAGATGGCACCTTTAATTAAGTTTGGCAGACTCCCTGTATCCTCTGTTTTCTGCCCTGTGAATATCAGTGGTGCTCCTTCTTATCCCCAGGGCTGAACAGATCATTGGGGATGCCCTGCTAATAGTGATGCATTACGTCCTTATTTGCAGGGCATTGCCCTGTGAATAATGTTGGTGCTCTGTCTTATCCACAGGACTGCTTTGCCGTGGGAACAGTGATGCCACTCATCCTTATTCGCAGGGCTATGCCCTTTGAATAGTGATAACATTTATCCTTATTCCCAGTCCCAGGGTATTGCCTTGTGAATAAGGATGGCGCTCTTGCTTATTTGCAGGGCATTGCATTGCCCTGTGAATAAGAATGGCACCCTTCCTTATTCACAGGGCATTGCCCTGGGAATAGGCCCCACCAAAATAAAGGTGTATTTTGAACATGGTGGGGTATTCTATAGTAACTCCTTTTTCAACAGTGGCAGGTTATTCTGTAGCTACTCCAAAATAAAAAGGTGACAAAGTTTTAAGTCTGCCGGGAGAAGGGCTTATGCTACCTTGTTAGGATAAGGGAAGGTAAAGTATAGTGTTTGCACGGGTAACCCGGGTACCCGCCCGCCATCGTATTACCCGGTTCCAAATCTACTACCCGAATCTTAAAAAAAAAATGCATGCAAAAGGATCATCCCATTTACGCCATTGCCCACAGAAATAGACTAAAATATTTTGCCAATTTGGTAAACATTCTCCGAGACTGAGAATGAAGAGAGCCCCTAGAAATTATGTGTAAGTTTGATAGTTGTCTGTACTTCGTTTCTGAAGTTGAAATTTTTATCAGTGTGGCCCGATCGCGCTATCGTCACGTAGTGGGTTACTTCTCACACATCACATGTATATCGCTTATAACATTACTCGCAAGCAAGCTATCTGACGACCGATTCAAAATCACATTGTACTGTTTCACGCAGACATAGCAAGACATACTGTATCACCCCCGCCCAGCTCGCAAAGACAGTGCCCGTAACGTTCAGCATGCTAGGTAAACTGAGCCTTGCATGTACGATCTTATTATCAATACGGTGTGCCACCTCGAGTATAATCCTGGAATGTTTCTTAATGGTTAAAGGTGTCAGTTTTACGCAAATCAACACTTTGCTGCTATCTGCAAAGTAAAACGACATCAATGTAATAACACCGTAAACATTCACAAATTTTTTTTTTAAAATAGGCCAGTATATACTATGTTATTTTGCCCCAAAATGGTGCTCGAGCAGACTACGAAGTTTATGTGTGAAAGTTATGTTACCATGCCTGGATGTTGACATGAGGCTAGCTACGTAAGAAAGTACATACACCATTAGCGATAATTCCAACGCACATTGCAAAGTAGTATGAGGGAAGTTCACAAACATGACGTCGTTTGTTTACAATCAGTAATTTTTGACGTGCAAGAGAATACCATAATACAGGGCTCTGATTAGTTGATATTTTTAAATCAGTGGTTTAAAAGGAGAAGCTTCGAGCTCTTACTATGCTGGCTTTTCGAGTAGGAAAGCATCCCAAAATTCAATATCAAATTGATATAGGCCTCGGGAAGTATAATTTTCTTATTTGACTGTTTTCTGTTACGTTTTTTTTTACTTGTCATTTTGATCTAAAACAAAACGAGACGATTAAACCTTCTAGCAAATCAAATGTTTTTGAACTTGGGAACTGTGATCGCTATACCTATCCAATACAGATGTTAATGTTACCATGCATGTCTTATGGAGTATGCCTTACAAAATGCTCATATCTTTTAGTCACCGTATGTAACACCGGGTAACCTGGGAACCCGACGGGTATGGCGATCGGGTACCCGGGTCCTAATTTTTATTACCCGTGCAAACACTAGTAACTACCCGAGCCTTCATAGGCCTAGAAAACGGGAGAATGAAGCTCTTCACAGAACTGATAACTGCAAGGGAAATCATTGGGCAAAAGGGCACGTTCATCATCGTTGAAGACAAAGTTTTAAGTCTGCCGGGAGAAGGCCTTATTCTACCTTGTAAGTACAAGGCAAATCTAGGTAAAGTACTCGAGCCTTCACAGAAAACGGGAGAATGAAGCTCTTCGCGGAACAGATACCTGCGAGGGAGATCATTGGGCAAACGGCCACGTTCCTCATATAGGCTTAAATTTTGTATACTTACCATTCCTCTCAAAGGTGAAATAAATTAAAAGCTTACTATGCAGGAATAAGCAGAAGCTTCAGAGATGTTACAATCCCGACCAAGGGCCAGAATAGTTCATGTGTCTTTAGGACAGCCATCAGGCTAGCTTGCACAAGTTACAGTGGTGAGATGTTGACCGTACCAGCCTACAAATTCGCGTATTTTTTTCCCTACAGCGAATTAGGGTGAAGACCGCACACGTAATGCCAAAGCGTATTCTAGTGCCACCATAGAGCAGGATCCTGCTCTATGAGTGCGGAGTGCCACCTTTTGCAGTACGCCCTTTTGCAATTCTGGCACCAAATAATAAAATAACAAGCCAAGTATCTGGTTTCCATGTATTCCTTACTAAATTCCCTTAATATTCGAGGAATATTCATTTTGAACAAAAATTAATATTTTTGAAAGGCGTGGGTACCCTTAAAGGTATGCGAATAAAAAATTAAACAGAATGTCCACTTAGGTGGCAGGCAACTAAATTAAATGTTCTGGTTCTGGTGAGTTACTGCACTGCAGGTACTAACTCCAATACTTGTTACTGAGAAAATGTTAACTGACAGACAAAGCGCCCTAAAAAATTTTATGGGATGTTGTTCCTGACTGTGTTACTAACAAAATATGATCACTTTTGCATTTGGATTTTGTAGACAATGAGTTGAAGTACAGACTGTGCAAAATTCAAGGCAATCTGACCAATTTTAGTGCCATTTTTTTTTATGGTATAACTCCGCTCTGTGAAATACCGTTTTTGAGTAGCTATTGTGGCGGGAAACACGTCCCTATCATTCAAGGCTCTCTAGCTCAAAAATTTGGAAATACCGTGAAAGCTGAGATTGTGAGATTCGATCAGAGAGGTGGCATGCCAGACTGACTTACTGCCACCGCAGTTAGTCAGTCGGTAGGTCGAATTGACCAAATTTATAACTTTTTCTGAAGTCCTCTCGACTCTTTGACAAAGACCATTTCAGCGAAACCAAACTCTGAAACTGCTTCCTAAAGAAGCTACAACCACTAAAGGAACAAACTTAAGTCTTCACATACGTCTTCAATCAAAACTCCAAAAGGCCACCCCTCCCCGCCCCCCCCCCCAGTGGCGTAGCCACGGGGTGGCATGGGGGGCACACGCCCCCCCCCCCCTTACAGCAAAGTTGTTCCCCCATCCCATTGCAATCTGCCCCACTCAACATGTCGGGAGCATGAGCACTTACATTTTATCTGCTGAACTGATGAAAGGTGAGTGGCCAATTTCTTCGAACTATGGGCAGCCTTGCACTTGAACTCGATCCCTGGTCTCGCTTCGTGGCGCGCTGTATGCATACACCGGTGACTAAGAACGTGTTAATCAGCCACGTGTGTATCCTTTGTAGAAATTATGTTGCAGTCTCACAAAATCACGGTGAGTCAGGTCAAAATGCTTATTGCAGCTTGGGTATACATATGTGCACTCAATCGTGCCCGGGGGGCTCTTCGTGTGTTAAGTCTCATCTAGCTCCCAAAACCCTCTCAATGTGAGACATGAATGCAACATGAATACTGTCAAAAGTTTACAAACTTGTCCATTTTCAAAGAGGAGTCTTGAAGAAAAATTGGAAATTAAATGATTGGGACCACTGACATAGGCCGCAAATACTGTCTGTATCGTCTTCACGTAGGTTTTCATGCACCCACCTGGTACACTAAGTACGAATGGTGATAGGTTAAACGCTTTAGCTATGCTTCAATTGAAAAGAAGTTCATAAAAGAAAATTCAAATTTTAATAAACGTGTAATTAAAAATGTTTGCTCATCTCAAAGAAAGACGAATGCATTGTCATAGTCACGGGAACCTCGAGCCAGTTGTAAGACTAAATTCAATGAAATAATGGTGAAGTTTGCAGTCAGTTTAATGCTCATTAAATGCCATGTGACGGCAGAGAAATGCTTCGTTCTATAACCCCAGTTTTGTAAATATCGCGAAGCTTCGCCCCACTGGACCCCCACTAGGGGCCCTAAGGCGGGCCTCTGGACCCCATGCCGTAGGTAGGAGCGCTTCGCGCTCCCACGGCGCCTTGGGCGCCGTTTGTTCATTCCCACCAATATAAATTTGCCCCTCCATGTACTTAGACCACGAGCCGCCACTGGCTGTCAGTCAGACTCAACAAAATGTAGTTCTGGTAGTCTCACCATAATTATCCCTGAATTATATGTTGCGCCCCTATAAAAAGTCTGTGCCCCCCCAGTTCCCCCCCCCCCCAATGAAAAAATCCTGGCTATACGCCACTGCCCTCCCCCGCCTAAAAAAGGAATGAACCGTACGACTGAGTGTTTTGCTGTAATAATCAGGTTGAGTGATTTGCTTAGAGCATTTACATTTGTACGTAGCCTGTAAAAATGTTCATGATAAAACAATACAGTTACCTTTTCAAAGGTGTTATTTCTGTGTCCAGTGTTTCCAAATATAGAACTGTCTATTTTTACAGCTATTTTTCTTTTTTTTTATCTTTCCTATATTTTATCGACTCCTTTCCATTCCGACTGTCTTTTTGCTTCTTGTTTTCTGTACGAGGCTTTCTTTTCCTAATGTTGGATATTGCGTGGTACGGGATCAGGTTCCAGGCGGAAAAAAGATAGGAGAGTTGAGTTGATTTTAAAATATTTATTTGATGATTTTAGTTCCACAAAAAGATGATTAAGTTGAATTAATTATTCTGCCAGCCTAATACGATTCCTAAGATATGTGTATCCCTCTGCGTCTACGGCACGAGTGTCCAGCTCGCAGGCTGGGTCTTGTGAATCGTGCGAGCTCTGAACACATGCAGTCCCCCTGATTGGTCAAAAGTTATGACGCACCCATATAAATAATTATTATGATATAAATGACCAATGAGGAGGCTGCAAAGGGGGAAATTGGCCACACCTCGAAAATATGGGTTACAGCGTGCACGTTGAGCTACGGTAATGTGATATGTCACGTCCACTGGTAACACGTGACGGGAAACAGGAAGGGCCCTGGGAATCTAGAACAAAGGGAAGGGAGCGTTACTCGTAAACAACAAGATGGCGTCTGGTAAAGGTCATGGAGAGTGCACCATACTACATGACACTAATTATGACCTGCTGTAAATTTTATGTCATGTAAATATGGACGTTATCATATACAACTAACATGATAAGGTCGGTCAACATTACCCCCCCCCCCCCCCCCAACAAAGTGTTTTTGCTGACTATTATAAATGATTTTTAAATAATTTGCCATTTTAAGAAACAAAATATTCCATTTTACTGTAATTAGCATTTGATTCGAAAGGCCTCAATATGATCAGAAACCCTGGCTACGAATGTAGCCGGGGATTCTGATCATATTGAGGCCAAATTTATATATCTTTGGCAGCACTGTACATTAGCTTCCCTTGCAGCAAACTGAACATATACAGTATCTCTTCTTGAAATTTTGGGTATATTTTGTCGAGGACAACATTGCTTTAGGATAAGGGGATTTTGGAAGACCAGCGGATCTTTACATACGTGTTACTACCTTTGGGCAAAAGTGTCCCATCATTTTTGTCCAGGATTGTAGGTTGTTGGTTTGGGACACTGGTTGGTGTTTAACAACCAGGCACCACACAAGTAATCTGTAATGTGAGCGCTGTGATGTAGACTGCATGACTACTCACTACTAGACTAATAGAAGGGAACATTTTTTGCAAACAAAAACTCAAAGTAACGACTGCGTTACAAGCCTGGGAAATGCCATTTTCGGCTATCTGAGGGGTTGAGGGGGTGGTGGCGTTACGCTTACATATTCGTTGGGGCAGATGATCGACCGTCAGGGCGCCCCTCCTAACGAAAAATCCTAGATCCGCCCCTGGTGACTGTGATGTAGACTACATGCTCTATGTTGACATGGGTTGGGACGTTTACGGTACGCCAGATTAAGAAATTGAAGCCTCGTCAAGTAAACAAAAAAAGAAAAATGTTAAAACACACAAAAGACTCGATAGATTCTCGAGGAAGGGAGGAAATCAAAAGAGGAAGATTCTATGAAACATCGACAGTTCGATGTGAAAAATATTATGAACGACAATCGCATGTTTTGAAGCCAAGGGAATTGCCTTATCGTA
The DNA here is from genome assembly GCA_037179385.1 of Holothuria scabra. Classification (NCBI taxonomy): domain Eukaryota; kingdom Metazoa; phylum Echinodermata; class Holothuroidea; order Aspidochirotida; family Holothuriidae; genus Holothuria; species Holothuria scabra. The sequence continues at coordinate 12,494,928 of CM074192.1, read as the reverse complement.
AACATTTGTACACTAATTGCAAAAATAGGGCGAAACCACGGGGTGGGGGGATATATCCCCTCACTTTTCCCCAAGGGGACATGGCCTACACAATCATCCCCCTCCCCCAAAATCCAAAGATTTATCAAAATTGTATGCTGCTTATCATTAATTTTTTAATGTTTTTACATTGATTAAAAAATAGGCTCATCTGGTCTTACAAAATATACATCTATTCGCGAAAACATTCGAATTCCCCGAAAGTTAGACGTACGAAATCTTTCCTTCACCCACAATCCTTGCTCTCGTGGAAGTTAGGAAATTTCTTGTAAAACAGTGCGCATCCCCCACCCCCACCCACCACCACCACAGCAGAGCGGACAAACACATTGAGTCATGGGACTTTTCTATTTCATAGATGGGAAATACCAAAAATTCTTCAGTTTATTTTTGTATAAAGAAACGAAAAGTCAACCTGTCCAGTATGTTGTGGGTGAAATACAATAATGACGTTTCTTTTGAACCTAAAGGGGAAAAATATTAAAGGTTGGAAGCATTGTGCAAATAAAAATAATGAAGAATGGTGAAGTAAATCTTACTGCCATCATCTTGTTTGGTGCCCTAAGAGTTCTCTCATCTTAAAAAGAATGGTTGACAGATTCAAAAGAATGGTTCAGATATAGCCCTACACTCTTAAAAAGTTGGTTAAAAAAGTTCACCAACACTGGTCACGTATGTCAAATACCTGAAATTGGGTAAAGTTTTCCCCAATATGTGTTGTTTATTTGGTTGCCCCACAAGCTGGTTACCCAATTAAGTGGTAAAAACCTCTTGGATAACCCATTAATCAACAACTATTGGGAAATCTTTAACCAATTTCAGGTATTTGACATACGTGACCAGTGTTGGTTAGTTTTTTTAACCAACTTTTTAAGAGTGTATGCGTATTTAGTACAAAACTGGAGAAAATTTGCGATTTTCCATGCTTGCTCAGTAATAAAGATTCAAAACCCTTTACACACAGTGGCGTCGCCAAGGGGGGGGGGGCAGGGGAGCACGTGCCCCCCTGAAAAATCGTGTGCCCCCCTCCCCCCCGTGTGCCCCCCAACTGAGATTGGAGATTTTCAAAAAAAATATGTCTTCTGTAGTCAGAGTGTCACTATGAATTTTTTAGGATCCGATTCCTCTGTTGAAAAGAAAAGGCAGTAAATTTTCATGTTTTCCAAATGAAAATATCGCAAAAACCTTGGAAATGCCATTTCCGGCTGTCTGAGGGGTTACGTTTTTTTTTTCAAAATTTTCTTCACACTTCCGACTACGTCAATTGGAGGGGGCGCACAGCTCAGATAACCCTTCAAGCAGGATTAAGCCTACATTTTTCCTTCAGAGGATCACATCTAATTGCCCATCAACTGCCTTTCTTTCTCTTTATAGTCACGGTGCAGCTCACCTTCCTCAAATTGTCAGCCTGATACGCTCTTGAGAGTAGTTTCACTAACGTTTGTGTTGTTACCAAAAATAAAATCTTACTCGAAATTGCCCTGTAAGTAATTTTTAGGCCAGTGTAAAAACAACCCTTTTAAAAAACAACTTTAAAACCTTACAAACACGCTAAAGACCCAGGAGCTTCCAGGGGCTTCGCCCCCTGCACCCGCACCAAAATTCACATTGAAGTGCCCATCAACTTTTTTCTCTATAGATCATCTACCCCATTTTCAAAATGTCAGCCGGATAAGCTCTTGGTAGTTGAATCAGTGGTTTTTTAACCGAGAGGCTTACCTGAAGTTACCCTGGAGGTAACTTTCAGACCAGTGTTAAGCCAATAAAATTACCCTTAAATAACGTCTTTAATACCTCACAAACACGCTAAAACCCAGGAGCTTCAGGGGGCTTCGCCCCCTGGACCCCCACCGGGCCTTTGCCCCTGGACCCCACCAGGGACCCTAAGGCGGGCCCCTGGACCCCACCCGTTGAGCCTTGCGCTTCGCGCTCGCTGGCGCCTCCGGCGCCATGAGTAAATTCTAGCAATGCCCCCCCCCCCATGAAATCATTGTGCCCCCTCAGTGCCCCCCCAGAATGAAATGTCTGGTGACGCCACTGTTTACACTTAGCAACATGGTCCATTCTGATGCTCGAATTAGCTTCCTGTCAGTAGAGCTTCCAGGGGCTTGCGTGGGTTTCGCCCTCTCCAGAATGTTGTCCCTGGACCCCACGAAGGAACTAAAATGCGGACACCGGGGCTCTACGCTGATTAGGCGAATTGTGCTCACGCGGTGCCCCAGGTGCTTCCGGCTTCGTCCAATCCCTCCAGTTTCCAACAGAAATCTCTGTCACTGCAAATAGTTAAATATGCTATACAAATCAATCGAAGAATAAACTAATACAACAGACCACTCGCAAGGTTTTTTATGAGTAGGATGAAAGAAGCTTGACAAACTTGGATACAAAATATCTACAAATATTGAAATACAACCCATTCGACCTGACCTAACTGCACTCCATTCGACTTATCTATAGACTTACGCCAATGTTGGAAATCAGTTTTTATGTTTCAACTTGTTCAATCTCCGCATCAGTTTCGAGTGGATCTCTAGATAAATAATCTGCTTATACCAATTGAGGCCTTTACGATAACCTACTTTGAATGTTAATTAAGATAATCTGAACAAAAGTTTACCCGTTTGGGCAGTAGTGGATTCGTATATCGATTGCAAAATATCAACATTTGCAACATGGTCTAGATTCTATATTCTTCAAGATATGCTTCAAGCAGAGATATTAAAGTTTTCCTCAAATCAAAATTTTCAAAAAATATATATTTTAGAGTCTGAAAAATAAATTATAGCAGTCTAACTCCCATCTTCATAGAATATTCCTGAGCTGAGAAATAAAATATTTAACTTTATTCTTTTAAAAGAAATTGGTTCTTTGCGCAATAATTTGTGACTTTCTTGTTGTATACAACTCACATAAACCTGCTTTGTTTTCCTTTAAAATTAAAATATAAATGTTTTTTATGACCTTGAAAAATTCCTGTTTAACTCCCACCTGGATATTTCCATTCTGTAACCGTCCATTCATACAACTAGAGAGCTGATGTTGAGGTTATCTCTCTAAATACCAACTCTGTACAGGTAGACACTCTATATTCTGACTGATGCTTATCGGTCAGATGAAGCTATGAATTCTGAGTGTGAAAACTCAATTCATGCAAATTTTCCCCTATTCACGAAATTCCCCTCTTTGTGTATAATTCACACCCAATTTGCCAATTTTCCAAATTTCACGCCCGAGCATTTGAAATTCACCCCTGGGGGTCCGTTTGGACCCCGGTTGAGAAGCACTGGTCTAGTATGTTTTTCCTCCAACAGACTACCATCTTCTCGCGCTAGTACTGTTCTCAGGATACTCGAAGATTCCTCTCCCCCCAAAAAAGATCTCGATACATTTTCTTTCGAGACTTGTCCAGTACCACTACAATGAAGTATGCAATTTTGTGATTTGCAAGGTCATAATTATCACACCTGTCCTGTGCGACCACATGTGTAGGAAGCGGGGACTGGGGCGACAACCCCCAGTGAAAAATAAGGGATGCGGAAGCATGCTTCAGTCCCCTCCCGCCCTGGTCTGAAAACCCCTTTTTTATTTTTTCCAAATCACGCACTGCAAAATGCAGTATAAAATGTATTAGTGCTTGCTCATACATCAGTTTGGTAAACTTTTCCCAGCTCTAGAAATGACAAATTCACCATATGTGACACAACATCATCATCATCATCATCAAGAGACACCGGCAGCTATATTGCTATTTTTATAAACTGTCATTTAATTCCAAATTTTCTCCAATGAAAGCTCTTGATTTTAAAATGTTTTGTCTCAAAGGGAAGATGTTTGTGAAACTTTTAAAATGTCATCGGAGACTGTCAGTTCGTAGGCCTTAGTTAACATTCAGTCGTTCTCAGACTTACCACCAATATATATAAAGAAAGTGCAGATTCTTCGGTAATCCACAACTCTTTAAATTTCCTTACATGAAACCCACAATCATATTTGTTCAGAAGAGGCGAAAATTTCGGCCCGCTTCGGGCGGTGCAAATTGTCTGATGCAGTGGTGTTCGCACTTGGAAGAAAAATTGGAAAACTTAGCTACTACTGACAAGCCCGAGACATGCTATCTCCGGCTGTCTGAGGGGTCACAATTTTTAAAATTTTCTGTACGATCCGCGCCAGCTGAATATAGTCTTTCGAGCTAAATTTCATATTCCAGGCAGGGAATCATTGGCTATACTGTATCGCTATACCTCTCATACACACCTATCATTAGATACCTTTCAACCCTGTCAGTTGAGTATTCTATGTAGATGAATTCTTTAGTTATTAAAATGTCAAAATGTTATCAATGTTCAATTTTGCAGACCAGTGAAGCAGCTACATTGGGCAGGGAGCGATGACCCCAAAAGCTCGAAAAAGTGAAAAATTCGGCAATTTGCCATTTGAGAAGCAAGTCAACTACAGTTCGGCTGTTCAAACTCTTCTTTAAAAGTTCCATTTTTGTAATTATTAGTTTTAAAAAATCAAAATTTTCCGAGCGCTTTTCGCGCCCTAAATTGCGACCTCTAATGCAGCGGTAGGGGAAATATTAAGTTCATTTTCTGTTGGGCCAGCTCCGAACTAACCTTACTTGTAGGTGCAACTGGGAGGGGGAAAGGATAAAATTCGAGGGGGATCCCCTTTCATACCTCTCCCACACCAGTAGCGTTGCCATTGTTCAGTGGCGAAGCCATGGGTTGGGAGTCCGAACCCCCCATGACCCAACATTGCAATGCAAAAAACACCTAAAATAGCGGTTTTCCTGTCTTTCCTTAGACTTTCCCTCATTTCGTGCCCCATGACACAAGCCCCCCCCCCCCCCATGACACAATCCAGGCTATCCTTGCCACTGTTCGTGCATAAAATTTATCTGGTATTGATCTCGTTTGGGAACTAAAAATTTATCTGCACTGAAGTGACGAGTTCGATTTTACTAATCAGTTTTGCATTCCCTCTTTCAAGGTCAAATTTCGTCCAACAAGCAAATCTACAGTTTATCCTTCTCAGACCCGTCATGCCACTCTTAAATGAAGAGTTCTTCCATACTTGCGTAATTCTGAGCTGGTTTTGCAACCGTCAGAGTTTTCAATTAATAAAACCCAACCCATTTCTATGAAATTTCAAAACAGGAGAACTAAAGTCATGTTACACAATCCTTCAGATAATTAAGGAATTTTGTGTTTCTCCTTAACAAATATTTGCCTTTTGTGATATAGCCAATATTGCTATTATAACACAGTAAATCTTTGCCGAATCATTACAATTTTTTATTTATGCTGATATGTCTGAGAACTCTTCAGATTCTCGATAGAATTTGTCTCAATCAAACAGAGAAATTGTCATCGATATCCCCACTTTTCTGCCACTGATCCTGTAGCCTGTTTGACAGAATGTGAAATAATCGTGACATAGTTTTTTCTTATAGTGTATTAAATGAGCAACAGCAAGGTCAAATTTACCAGCATCTCACTGCGCACAGTGAGGCATTTTCCGTCTATGGCACACTTTCTTCTAGTCCTTATTCCAAGGCTGATATTACTCTGAGCGATGGGCTGCAATCCGTCTTTGAAAGTGAGGGTTTATAGTCGGTGTCACTATCTAAGCGGAGCGCCACAATCAGTTGACGCAGAGCGTACAAAGAAAATTTTGGCCAAAAATACGCCCGAGATCACCGGAAATGGCCCTTTCCGGGTTATCTAATGTTATATCGTAGCAACTGTCAGAAGCGTATTTCATTAAAAGGTATAGAAAGGCCTATCGTAAAAGTATAGAAAAGTAAAAGTTGTCTGATTGCCTTAAAAGGGGGATTAAGTTTCTGAATCGAGTGAAAAGAAAATCATCGAACAGTTGCGTAGCTATAGACGTTGTTCCAGGGGACAACACCCAAATTTTCAAAATTTATTTAAGTGTGTACGGCATTTCTCCGGGGACGTCATTCAGCAAAGTTTGAAAATGTGGAGCTTGTATTGGAGAAGATTTTGGATTCTGGATTCCCTATATAAGGAAATGTGAAAAGTTCGGGATAACTGAAGATTCTTGACTTCTAATTGACAAGTCTGAGATTGCACAGCTATACACTCTAAAAATGTTGTGTAGAATTTACACAACATTGTGTGACTAGTCCACTAATCAACAAATGTGTAGAAAGTACACATGGTTGTGTAAAAAAGTACACAACCATGTGTAATTTATACACATGTTGTGTAAATTTATTACACAATCATGTGTACTTTCTACACATTTGTTGATTGGTGGACTAGTCACACAGTGTTGTGTTAATTCCTCACAACATTTTTTATAGTGTATACCAAAGTTGTTAATACAGTGTTATCTAAGACCTACAAATTGAGGGTGTGCGACGACATTTTAAGGGTCAATAGTTTATATTAAGGAAATTTTGGAGTTTAATGATAGAAAATTCATGAAAATAGCACTGTAGTTGTCGATGTCACTTAGTGATCTGGTGATTTTGTCATTTCCAGAATTCGGAAAGTTTACCAAACTGTTTTATGTGGGAACACGAGTGCACGCAGTTACTGAAAAGTTTGCATATTTAAAACAAAAAATAACAAAAAAGGAGCTTTTATGGATTGGAGAGAATTTGGATTTTCACGAAAAAAGAATTGGAAAAACCATACTGTAGTTGACTGATGTCACAAATGGCACATTTCCGAATTTTCCTCTTTTAGAGCAAGGGGGAAATGGCCTCTGCCCCCCTGTTCCTACACCACTGTCATTGAGTATCATTGATTTCTTTATACTGCATATCTTCCATTTCCATCGCTATTTTTAGTTATTTCAAGACGTGTCGGTGCATATCAGAACATTTCAAGTTTCTTGTCGACACTCCTCGGGCTCTTAATAGTTGAATAATGAATCAGACTGTTTATAACACGTCTGTTTTAGCATTCTTAATAAAGGCCTAAATATTAGGTTATGTTTATAATCATCAGTCATTTTTTGAATTAAAGTATTCTTAATGATGACCAAAATATTCAGTAATAGTTATGGTCATCAGTTATTTTCTGAATTAAATTCTTCGTATTTTTTTAAATGAGCCTAAGAGAAAGTCGATAAAACTGAACCGAAAGAAATAAAAATAACAACAATGATTTTCAAAGTAAAACTCACTGTAAGAACCGCGTGGAGCTTAAACTGCGGTATAATAAAACTCATCTGGAGAAGCAGAAACCCAAGTTGTAAAAGAATTAAAACTTTCAGAAGAAAAACGCCACGGCGCTTCGGGCAATTATGTATTTTTTTTTCTTTGCAATTTTGATGGCATTTAAATGTTACATATTCTTTCACTGCATGTAAAAGTCACCTCATCAGAATGTAAGAAATGGATACCGTATTTACCTTCTATTTCACGCAGAGAAGTAAAACTATGGATGATCACTTTCAAAGGTGATAGGTGATTGAAGATACTGATGCATATGTGTAATATGTTAATGTTTTAGTTACTCCATGGGAGGGTGTGCAGAACTGTCAAGCCACAGTCATGTTTATGTTACATTTTAAAGGGTCGATTTTTGTAATCTTTTAGTTTTCCGTTCTATTAAAGAAGTTTTCATAACAGCATACTTAACTTTTTTACATTGTTTTCGAATCTGAAGGTCTGTTTTATGCGAGGATATAGTGTAAAATATCCCCCCATCCAATTTCATGGCTGTATATCCCCATCCCCCTCCCCCAGGGTCGCCGCCCAAGGCTCTGAGCGACTCCAAGGGGAACCCCTCTTTATCATGCCGTGCTCTCTTTCTAAGGATTACAAACGCACAGCTTCTAATGAATTTGAAAAATTGGCCATGGTAGGCCTTAGGTTGGACACCAAGCCTATTTTAGTTTTATCAACTCCTTCACATTCAGAAACGTTTAATATCACTAATTTTTCCTTCAAAAGGTGTATACTTTTTCCTTAGTCGGTCGTGACACTTATTGACAGTTACGAGAGTAATTCTTGTATTCAACCCCGGTCTGACAGACATGGGCGAGGATGAACGCTAAATCCCACAAGTGGGGGATTTTTTTTACCATTGCACTGTTTTTGAGTAGGCGAAGGGGCCGGTTCCGATCGCGAAGAGCGAGAAGGAAAGGGTTGTGGGGAGGGAGTGAGAAACTTTGGGTAAAAATGTGTGATTTGGTGCATCTTTGTAAGTCATTTTGTATGTATTAGGAGACATATCGTTACGAATTATTTGAAAAATGTTTTAGGAATATACCATAGAGAAAGCAGCTCCAAACTTACTGCCGGCAGATAATTTATCATTCTACAAGTTTACAGAATGACATAACAATTTTCCCCTTCGGTACAGTTAGCAAAAATATTACTTATGCTCAGTGTCACCCGTGGGTTTGCGACTGGCTTGAGAAAATGGTGGCCTATAATGCCTCGCAGTATCCTTGCATATAAATGTTACTTTCTATGCCTTCTTTCTATGCATTAAAATAGTGGGAACACTTGGGTATTATCAAAAGACATACAAAATATTAAATCTTGTCCGAGTGGTGGAAGGGGGCAGGACTGCCCTTTTTGCTCCCTTGGCTACGCGCCCGATTCACGAATGGCGGTCCTGGGACCCTCTCCCCTTTGAAAAAATGAAAGGTGTCAGTGTAGCATATGACGCCATATTTGGGCGTGAGGTAATTTTTTAAAAGAAGTTTCAACTCGTAATCTCTGCTTTTTGTACATCTTTTACATAAAACGTTGGAACCAAGCAGTGCAGGACTTAAACGTTTCTCTATACTATTTACCCACTTTGTAAACACGTGTAGAATCTAAATACATGTGTCTTATTCCTAAACCTTTCGCTTTTAAACACGTACAATCGCTTAACATTTAGTACTTAAACATGTTTAGTGTTTGAACTTGTTTCCAATGTGGGGGCAAAATAAGTATTAAATTGCTTCACACGTTTTTTAAAGTGCGCATCTCATGTCTGAATTCAACTTAACCAGAGATTATTTAATGGTGTTGTCAGATCGTCAGGACTCTATCTGAGGGTCGTGCAACGAATGTGCCTTCCATTACATGGTCGTCCGGAAGGGGGGCAAGGGGGCAAGTGCCCCCCCCCCCCGGAAATCAAACTTGTGAAAAAAATTAATTAAAAATTGCAATAAAAAATTAAAAATAAATCATCAAAATATCTTCACTCACAGCGTCAGTTTCTACCCGTGAAATATGCGGACATTTGACCAGGAATAGCAAAAGAGAAGATGGTATGCTGAATAGTGAAATCGTAATTTGGGGACCATCATTCGTGATATCTATTGGAAATTTGTAATTGTAAAAACTATGCCACAATTATACTAGTTGTCAGATGTGTAGTGTGCATATGGCATCCGACTATTGATGAACGCGTTGGTCTTGGTTTGGTCCCGTGCCGATCTCAAGTGGCGTCGCGCGGATGTAACTGGGATATACAAGGTGAATATGGGGAAGGGGGTGGTATGATTCATAATTGGGTAACGGATATAGGCCTATATAGGCTGTTTGACAGTTGTAAGTTTTATCTTGCATAGGCGCGCGAGGCCATGACCGAGAGGCAGATTTCCCTTCCATAATATTTTACATTGAAAATTCTAAAAATCTAAAAATTACAGACATGAAATTCCTGTTTCAAGGCTGGGTACATGCAGCTTATAACACTCGCCAAGTGTCGTTTTCGGCCATCTGGAGGGTTTGTAAGGCCCAAAATTTTCTTGCATGCTCCGCGCCAACTGATGGTGGCGCTCCGCTTAGATAGTGTACACAATTCAATCATGCGGTTTAGATTGCGGTAAAAAAGTTGATTTTCTAACCTCAGTAATCTATTGTTCAACTGAGGTATATCAAGTTTCCAAACCTACTGCTGGAGGTCTATTATTACCACTTCACCGAGCTTCTAGTCCCCTTAGGTTGCAAAAAATTACACAGTTCTTTGGGCAGGTTTGTAATCAAAACCCCCTCTGTGTGTTCTGCATACTGTGGCTAGGGTTTCTTGACTTGGATTAAATGTCTTTGCATGGAGTGTTACTGTCTGTCAATCATTAAATTGTGTAATTGGGCAAAGAAGGAAATCAAGTGTATTTTTTTACCGTAACCATTTCGTCATACATCCATGAATGACCTTGCCCCCCCCCCCCTTGTAAAAATTTCTGCGGACGCCCATGCTTCCATACCTATATTTTGATACCTTTATTTATTGTATTTTTTTATTATATTGATTTTTTTTTATAAATTAATTATATTTGCATTTTATTGTGGTTTCACTTCATTACTTTACAAACATTTTACACATTTTCTTAGAGGTTTTGTGATAGCGTGTTTCTTCCTATTGTAAATATTTTCGTTTTTTCGAAAAAGTGTTTTAATCAAAATTTTGAAAACCAAGGGAGATCTCATTTAATGGTTTATACCACCCTTTCTTTTACCTATTATCCAAGCGATCACTTCAGTTACCATTTCTTCCGTTCAGTCGTTAGAAAGACATTCTCACCTTTATTTTAATGGTTTTTTCTCATTTTCGTCAAACACGACATCCAAAAGGTTATAGTAGCAAGCTTAACCTTAAAGGGCCAATCCTTTCACCCCAAACTACGCGTCTTGTAGGGGGGTATAGAAACTCTCCATTGATTGACTGTTCATTCAAACGATGCAGATTACCAAAGCTTACATTACACAGCATGAACTGTACTGAGAGTGTTTTGGTTATACACATAGAGCTTTTCTATACATACCGTGAAGCAATAAACTGAGATTGTGACTGGATAAGGGTGAATTTCAGACAATTGTGGGAGGGCTTAAGTAAGAAGCTTAGGAGAATTGGTACTATTTGGGGTGAGAGAACTTGGACTTTAAGCCTTAATCCCCGACGTCAGGTAGTGAAAAGCTCTGACTTGTTGTTATTTTAAGATCACCCAATCGAAGTAGTTATAGGCGTGACCGGGAACACATGCATGAGCACTTCTTGACCACACTTGCCCGGGGGGGGGGTCCAGAGAAGGTTAGACCACCGCGGAACAGAACTGACATCCATTCAGTCTTAAGCTGAGAAGTTTATTTGTACCACTCATCTAGAAATCATTCCAAAATAAAATGGTCAGAAACTAAAGTCATAGTTTTGTACTTTCATTATTTTTCTGGAGTCAATTGATCCCCGTAATAAAACATTTAAGTTTACAGCTCCACAACGTACAAGTGGAAGTTCCTGGGACGGGTGTGTAGGGACAGCTGGAACAAATGTACCCTTGCATACTAAACTTGGTACTGTATTAAATTCTGTCCGACAGGAACCCACGTTGTTGCAATGCTTGGACGTTCTCAATTTTTCCGGTTAATTTTTGGCAAGGCTTGAAAATGTTTGGCAGTGTGTCATGTACATGACATCGAAAGGATTGCACGAAACTTGCTAGAATTTTTCAATTTCTTCTGGAGACAAATACTATGTAAAATAAAATTACATGTAATACCGGCACTTGGACAGGATCAGGGTTTCCTTGACGTGTTGCCAAGCTTCCCAACGTGTGACCATAGTCGGAAACCTCGACATTTTGGTCTGTCAAGCATAAGTCACGATCGACGCTTCATGACTATCTTTAGCCGAGAATAATAGTGTTAAACAATACTCAGGTCAAGGAACTTATGCGAAAATCAGAGGAACATCTACGCCCATTTTCGGTAGCCGGGGTGAAGTTTCGTTCCAAAGAGTAATGAATACGTTTTAATTGTTTATTTTTTAAATCAAAAGTCTTTCCCAAATTACCATACTTTCCTTGTGCGAGGCACGTCATCTTTGTTCCTGCAGTTTTTTGTTTTTAATATCATCTCTATTGCATTCAGATCTAACAGCCTAACAGAGGTGTATGTAAAATGAAGACAGGTAACTAGGACCGGATCGGAGGTAACTAGGACCTCCAAAACTGAATACTTGGGAGTATGCATCGATGACCGTTTAACTTTTTCTTGCCATGTGTCAAAATTATTAAGAAAAGTGTATCATAAAGTATCTAGTTTGGCTAATGTTGTGTCTTTCTTTAATAAAATGCTAACGATAATGTTTTCAACACCATTGTTTTACCACATTTGATAAATGCTGTACCAGTATGGTACCACTTTATATTACAAAAAGACAAAGAAAGAATAATGAAATTTCTTAAGTATACATCAACTATTTTTAATTTAGATTACAATATACTTCTAAAAAAGGTAAATGATGCTGCTAGAAATGAGTTTATAAGAATGGCTAATGAGATAAATAATGACCAAAACCACCCACTATATAATGCATTGAAAAGCCTTCGGAAAAATAGGACAGAAACCTAAGACATCCCAACATCTTAAGCTCCTAAAAATTCCTTTACCCATCGTGCTGCAATATTCATTCAATTCGAAAAATTAGAAAGTTTGTTGTAGTTTGTTTTGTTGTATTGTGTCACAGGTCACACTTAGTAATTATACCTTAATCGAGGGCGCCTTACCGAATTCTCTTTGTACTGTTTGTTTGTTCTAATCTTTGCAGTCGGTGAATTGCGGTATGCCGTGTTTTGTGTGTAGCCAGTACGTTGTATAGTATACGCTTCACTGACTCGTACTATTTTGATACAGAGGCTAAAAGTGACGTCATAGGGAAACTCTACGGCGGGAACTTTAAATTTGCCTATGAGTAGCTTGATTTGAATGTGTTTAGCCAAATTTAGTTTAACAAAGGGTTTGGAGCTGCTTCTGGGAGAGGCAGGCATACCGAGGATGGAAAAGAGGTGTGCGACGGCGAAGACGGCAGGGTAGTGGCGAACAGGGATAGCGTTGAGCAGGTAGGAGGGATAATGGCTTCTGCTAAGGAAAGGCAGCCGAATGTTTTGACGGGTTGACGGTATCCCAAAGTTGGACGGCAAACCGGACTGCACAAAAACAACGAGACTGTTTACTTCTCGTCCGAAATGTTTTAAAGGTGTGGTTATTTGCTGTAATTTGGAAGTATTGTGGACTGTTCAACCGTCAGTTATGTATAAGCCATTCTGGTACCCTCTGTAGCCGCTTTAAGTGACACTCAACTATGTCATAACCGGTGCCGACATGTATGTGTATTAACTACCCAAGGACTGTGCCGATTCTCACATGTGAGTACAACCTTATGTTCCTCTGTCTTACTCGTTTAACGCCATAATGGAACTTAAACACATCTTATCATTGGTTTTGGATCACCTACGCCTTACGGGGAGGAGGCCGTGACTGATTCTACTATTGTGTACGGATAGTGAATTCGGGATGATACTCTCGGTTTGAAACGCAGTTGACGTCTTATGATTCTTTTCCTAGAGGTCAACAACTCTCTATTCGGCGAGCCGTATCTAACGGTTTTATTCTATACATACGCGGGACCGTCTGAGATACCGCCATCTAGAAGACTCGCGAATACAGGATACACAGTCGCGGCAACTTCCGGTTTCGCGAATCGCGACCAATGCCAGACACACGCAAGAGAAGGGACCGAAACGAGATAAGTTAAATTAGGTTAAGTAAATTGTACTAAGTTAATTGATCTAGGTATTTGAAGGAATTTTCGCTTGGACGTATTGTTAGAGTGACAGTGTGTAAATATTTTTTTTTCTTTCCAAATGACCTGTAGTGTTGTGAGTCCTTATTGCTGCTCAGCCCAGGCTTTCGTCTTGTAAAAACGTTTCATCTACCTCCTTTCCAACGAACCTCGTGACAATTGTTTTATGTATAAACCTTTCTATGTGTAGATATATTGTTACTGTATATATTATCCTACCATCTTACTCTTTTTACTTTTTACACAAACTATTCTTCCTATGAATGTATTTTATGACTCCTATTTATAAATTTTACATTTATCCTGGATTGAATAAATGAAATGAAATGACGGAAGACCGAGGACAGAAGACCGAAGACACACCCAGTCTAACAGAGCCGGTTCTACAATTGTTCTAATTCAGTAAAGTTTGGCCCGATTCACCCGCTTGCTTCATATCCTGAATGCAATTTTTTTCATACAGATTACATGAAAGGTTAATTTGAGCTTTTGTTATATTTGTCTTCATCTCTTGAACACTACCAAAATTAACAATAGAACACCTCACACAAATCAAGATCAGAATACACCATGCTGAACATCGACCAGTCTGAACCTAACCTGTTCGTTTGAATGTGAAGAGAGCAGCTCTGAAAGGGTGCGTAGTGCCTAAGGGAAATATTGGTTTAAAAAGTGCAATCTTTTAATGATTTTGGAAAGCAAAACGAACAGAGTAAAACAACGTGAGCTTGGACGACATATTTCGTTTTTTCGTCAAAATAAGAAATTATTATTTATTCACGGAAAGGAAGTGAGTCATTTTCAAAACATGTATCTAAATAGTAAAAAGAAGCCAAACATGGCATTCTGAGGCAACGAAAAACATCAGGGAGGGAATACAACTTCCTTTTACAGCAACTTTTTAACTACGAACACCCAATCGATTGTGGCGCCGCAGTTTAGATAATCTTTCAGGCAGATCAGAAAACGTGATCGAATATCTCTTTGAAAACTTCTTCGTAAGGACCTTGGTAATTGCAGGGAATTTGCTCTATATAGCAACTTCCTGACATTTGCAATTCTGGTGTTTGAAAACACTAGTTCCATTTATCATAGATTGTAACTACATGACAATCAAAAATAAGCAAAGTTGTTAGCACCTTTTGTTTTTTAATAAAGTTGTGTTAATTTCGATTTGAAATCAAATTCTGGGTGACAGTGTCGACTTAACGGGTGAGAAAGAGGGGGCATTTGCCAACTCATAATTTGTCCGAGTGCCCCCCCCCCCTTCCCTAGTTAGGTCAGTCGGGAGTTATGGTGACTAAAAAATTATATACCTTTCATGAGATTTGAATTTTCATCCTCAGACATGCTTAAAACTTATAGTTTCAGGGGGATTCGCCCCTTGACCTACACCTACAGGAATCTGCTCTTCGGGCTCGGTTTCGTGCTGCGCCAGAAAATTTTTGCCCCACCATTATTTTCCTTTGAGCTTAGTCCCCCCCCCCCCCCCCTTTGACATTCTGACACCAACACTTCTAAGTAGATGCAATTATGACTTGAGTCGGAACTGGAGCATAAAGTCTTCCGTCTTTGGTGTGGCAGACGCCCTCGGACTTTAAATGTTCTCTGATCATTTCCAGAAGCTCTGGTGTCCCGTTATCTTTACAACCCACAACAAAGAGAATAAAATCAAGTAGATTCTGACCATCAGTTGAGTCATCGTCGAAACAGCTTGTAACGTCACACTCCGAAGGTAGAACACTCGTCTTAAGGTGTATGCCGAGAGTATTCAAATAATTCACTATCCGTCTTCCATGGATTAAGGTGTGTAGGCCTGTGGGGGCATTTGGGAACTTTTTTGGAAGTTCTTGACAAATAGAGGTGTCTGTAGAAATAGTAAAAAAACAAATCGATATGAACGCATTTTAATGTAATGTTTCATACAATTGATCAGAGTTATGATGAAGTGATTCATTTTACTCTGTATAAAGTTAACATAAAAGAGCTAGATTAATCACTTAAAGGAATTACATTCTTAAAATAGATGGTTCATGCAGATCTGGGATAAGTTCCATTACTCTAGAGAGGGCTCGCAGAAAATTATATTTTAGGTCCATTTTACAAAATTAAAAGAATGGTTGATGAAGAAAAGCAACATTTTCAGAAAAACGATTTCAACTATTTTTGGTATATCGGTTTATCTAGCTTCTGTGGAATGTCTCCTGACTGAAATTACCACTCTCCATTTTTTTCTCAGTAAAGTGACTGGCCACTGCTCCCCATCCCCTCCCCCACTACCCTGTCTGGCCAAGGGCATTTCCCTACTCTTGTGTATCAATGTAATGTGTATGTAAGTTACCTCCAGTTTGCATGATCAATAGCTTTCCTCTAGTCCATCCACAAATACCTCGAAGATAGAAATCCAAGTCGCCCATAAAGTACCAGCTGTGTATAGCACTAACAAAATGAAACTTCTTTGAGCTGTCGACATTGGAACTGAAGAATTCTTGAAAAGTTTCCTGTTTCCAGTCAAATGTCACGTGATTAAGCAGAACACCCTTCTGTTCTTTCACAAGTTTTTGGTAACTTGAGATCCGTTCAGCTGATGGTTCTAGCACCGTGCATTCAATTCGGGGAAATTTCTTCATCAGCCCCATCAACATTTTAAGTTCGAGTCTCCCTGCAAGTAAAAAACGTTTTCGAAAATCTAACGACATTTTTCGTAATGTACATTTGCAGAAAATGGACACATTCTTGTTGACTAATTTCTAAACTAAATTCATGCAGACCAGCCATAAGTGAGACTACTGTGGGCAAGGGGTACATATCTCCCACCCCTTTATTTTAAAGAAACTGGCAATAAAGAGTACAGGGAGTCTGGTTCCGACTGAGCGGTACGACTAGGACTCAAAAGGATGATTCCTTGTTTTTTTAAGAGATATACCAAACCGGAACGATTCACAAAAAACATTCCTGTGAGCAGATTTGCAGAGCAATGGACCAAAAAGGCTCAGGTCACTCAGTTTTGGTAAAGGACGGTATAAAATTACACAGGGCCTGGTTATGCCTGTGGGTGGGCCAGTCCGAGGAACAGCGTGTTCCCCATGCTCCCCTCCTTGTTACGGAACTGACGAAATCGTGAAGATAGATCGGGATTGTCGATGGAAAACCGATTTTGGAATCGATAAAATGCCAGTTACCAAACTGATGTGGACAGTTACAAAATGATCCCTATGAGATCCAGAGTTCCCGGTCCAACCTCCTCCCTTACCCGAGGCTTTGGGTAATTTAAAAAAAATACCTTTACACTTCTTCTAATTTCCACTTAATGCAAGTAGTCCTATATCTTCCCCCATCCAAATTTGATTTACTAGCAGAGTAGTGGGCTAGTCTCCATCATGAATGTGCCAATGTTTTTGTAATGAATTTCAGCATCTTTTTAAATGGAGTAACTCATTTGGCGACCACTCCCTTATCGCCATGAAAGGTACTTGGAAGAGTCATACTAAAACATTGGGAAAATTACCTGCTGCTTCAAAAGAAGTTTGGACGACTGTTTCTGCCTTTTAGCAAAATGATAAAGCTGCACCTTAAAGCATTTACACAACCTTTTGCCTCTTTCTTCAGGGGGCCGTCCCACAAAGAGTTCCGCACAATCTTAAGTTTGATTCACCATACTTAAGCCAACAGTAAATCATACTTAAGATCGTGCGTAACTCTTTGTGGAACGGGCCCCAGCTGTATTTAATTTGTACTCATTGTGACAATATCTGCTGGTCTCCCAATCAGGCCCATTGCTATTATTTGATCAGATTTTTTGTTCTTAATTAAAAAAAAAACTAATATAAAGATACGTGAACTACACAAACATACTTGCAATATTGGACTGAATAAATAAAAAATTTAGTTGCATATCGATTCCACAGTGCTAAACCAGTGAGCAGAAACGACTCCTCGGTTGTACTATAACTATACCTGACTTCATATATGTCTCTAGTGTATCACACAGTGAGTTCAGTTAGTTAAGTTAGGAAGGTTTTTTATATCTTAGCTAAAAACCATCTCGTTTTATCTAGCTGCTCCCATTGTCTTTTTTCATTTGTAGGGCACTGGCCTCCTTACTCTATTGCCCTCGCAGAGCATCTTTTTCTAAAGTCTTCCCGACCCTCTGGCAAAGGGCCGTTCGGCGAAACCAAACTTTAGCTGCTTCCCGAAGAAGCAGAGCAACATTCACAACGGCAGTGGGACCAATAGATATAGGGGTGTGACATTAATTAGTAGCATATAAGGAAGAATATACATAAGGAAGAATATATATAAGGAAGAATATTTCCCAGGTTGAACCTTGTGGTACTAAGCCTGATAGCAGAAGTTGTCGACATTATATGGGCTTAATGTAGTGACGTCACAAGGTTTGTTTGCGTGTGGGACAAGAAAATAAACGTGGGTCCCACGTTCTGAGGTTCGCACGAACTGGTTGTTCTATAATTTGTTTCCAATTTCTTCTTTTTCAATTTGTTCCTTGTCTTTCAATTTGTTTCCTATTCTTTGCAGTCTTCATTTTAGGTCCTTTTTAACTGAGCCTAGTTTCCCCTGTTTTGTTTTTCCGTTTTTACTTTAAACATTTTGCCTTTCAATGTAGGAAGCTGCTTAGTTTTGACTGGTCAAACTATTTAAAAAACAAATTAATGTCTCTCTGAAAGATAACGACAATAATAAATTCCTACTCTTTGGCAGTGCCATATTTAGCTTGCGGGGGTCCTGGGCCCGAACTGCGTGGGACCCTTTCCCTATTAGGTCTAATATCTAGTACACAGAGCGCTTACAGAGGAATTGGCTCTCAGAAAATTGAGACAGAAAATGTTTATTAGCAATAAACCCTTGTAGGCATATGACTTAAAGGAGAAATGCATCAATCACTCCAAGTTGAAGTAGTGCTGTAAACTGTCCTGTTTCATGATTGACTCTTTTAAATCATGTGCACTCTTAAAACAGCAGACAAAGCACATGCTGAATTATTAAGGAAGAAAATTCTAAAAGTTGGGTAAACCATCATGATCTCGACCAGTTATTGTATAAGAGTTGCGCAGTAATTTTAGCGAAGATTCCTCGAAAAATTTCACTTGCCATCTTTCTCTAACATGAAGTATTTCTGCTAAACTGTTTTTAGACTGATGGCAACATTTTTTCTCCTCAAATGTAAACTTTATTGGAAGCAACTATTTGGTTTACCTTGATTATGAAGTTTTCGGGAGTCCTAGAATAAACTGAAAGATTTTTTGAAGAGAAATAAGATGAAAATTGTGAGAATTGGCCGTTGGTTCAAAATAAGTTCGGGAAGGCTGCTCTTGACCTTTAAAGGAAATATTTCGACCATCGACGAACGGGCAAAATGCGTTTTTCATATATCTTTATATCTGAAAACTCCAGAAGTAGGGCTCTGGACCTAGGTTCGTCGTAAATCGGATCATTAATCTTGAAGATATTTTAGAAATCATTTCATGATTCTGAAATCAGGGGTGGCGCCCGACGGGGGACCATGCCCCCCGTCGGGGAACACTGTCCCCCTTTGTCGGGGAAGGTCAGCGGTTTCGTCTGGGAGGCCTGAAAATAAAAAAAAATACTAAAAATAACCCTACAAGCACTGAAGTTACCGGATGGAAAATTTAGAACATATTTTCTATTTTGTAATGCTGTTTAAATACATATCGGAAACGACATTAAATTGCTTCTCCTTAGCTCTGTTAAACCTAATTCAATGTACCTTGTCTTATCTCCACCCTCCACCGGGGAGGGAAGGCAAATTTTCCGGGAAGGCCTAAACATAAAAAAAAAAGCGTAAAGGACTGCAGTTACTGGATGGATGATCATGATTTTTTTCTTTATGAATTTAGTTTTTTCTCTTGTAACACTATTTTAATGCATTTCTTAATTGGTTTTAATCCCTTCTTACTAGCCCTGCTATCCCTCATCCCATCTTCACTCAGTGCGCGCAAGGTCATGACCCCGAGCAACCCACCCCCTGTTGTCGAGAAAATCCAATTTCGTCGGGTAGCTTTGATCTACAGACCCACGATAAAAGATTTGGGCCTGTTAACTTCAGTCACTCGGACGACTTTCTTGATTTTGCTCACTAGAAGACCATATTCTTCAAAGAAACCCACAGTTCCGAATTCTCCTTACAAAAACGGACTAGAGATAGTGTTCAGGTACATACAGTACCCAATGGTCTGCCATCTGACCTGCCCGGGCAGCCGAATTCTCGCAAAGGTAATAAATATCACTTTTTCCAAAGTCCTCCCAACCCTCTGGCAAAGGGCTGTTCGGCGAAATCAAACTTGAAACTGCTTCCCCAAGAAGCTATACGTCCACTCATGGAAAACACTTGACCAGCCTCAAGGCCTTCAGACCATTTACATTATTGGTCTGTCATGCATGGCTCGACTGGATCTTAGTCAAAAGGCCGAGAGGCGAGAAGCAAAGGTAATAAATATCGGCCATGCCGTTTTCATCTACACAAAATGATAAACATTAGTGTGAAAATGTCTCCCCACAAGTCTGACTGAAAAATTTATTTGAAGGTACCTTGTAACGTGACAAATTTTCAAATACGTTGGAAGTAAAACCATTTATAGTCTGAATTTAGGGCAGTCACGTAGAAAACTTCATCTATTTTGTGGACCTTGCAATTGAATTCAAGGAAGATTTTTAATCAGTCGAAAACATTATAGTTTATTTTCAATTCCGTTGCATAGTCCCCCTCCCCGAAAAGAGACTATACCATTTCTCACATCTAATTGTAGCAGTACCTTTTATCTGGTACGTTTCTGATCATTTAACAAGTTGGGTTTTTTCTGTTGAACTGAAACTTTAATTTTCAAAGGAAAGCTCAAAATAACGACTGCTTCATTTCTACTTACAAGTCTGGGAAATGCCATTTCGGCTATCTGAGGGGTTACATTTTTTAACATTCTTCTGTACGCTCCGCGCCTACTGATGGTGGCGTCCGCTTACATAGTGTTTTGGTCGAACAGATTACTTAAGAGAGAAAAACATGCTTGTAAATTATTCTTTGATTTGGGGCAGTATTATGAAGTGAAAATTTTATTGCGAAAGAAAGCTCAAAAGCTGACTTCTTAAATTCTAGTTTCGAACACGGGAACTGCCATTTCCTGCTGTCTGGGGGTTCTCAGTTTTTAGAAAATTTCTGTGCGCTCGAATTAGATAGTCTTTCGGGCAGGATTACATTTTTCGGACAAATAAAATTCTGCTCCTCCCAAACTGAAACGTTCCTGTATGCCTATGGCAATAAAATAAAATGTGAAATTTCGAATATACGCGAAGCCAAATCTTTTCCTCGGAAGAATGTTTCAATATTGTCTGAGGGCCTGAATCTGCATAATGATATTCAGTAACCCCAACAAAACTACAGATCACCCCTACTTGATTTTTCTCACGAGAAGGTAAGATTCTTCCATAAAAAACCAAACTGTCATAAACTTTACAATTTTTCTCTCATATAAGCTTCATATTGTTAAAAGGGGCAAAATCTGCCAATTCCGATGGATAATCCGTACAACAAATAACCAAAGCCAACTCTGTTAATCACCCGGCATACTACCTAATTTTGCTCTTGAAAGGCACATAACTTAAAAAAAAATCATTACAACCTTACCAAAAAAAATTCTTTCATTAAATTCCAAAATTTCTCCAATATAATAGGCCCTTAATTTTTAAATCTTTGTTCAAAAAAAGGGAAAAACTTTCCGGGCAAACTTGTAGTCTCGCCTTGAAGCTTTAGTACGTAGGTCTAGTGCGATTTAATGCGTAACCTCAACAAAATTTCACCTGTCGCCTATGTAACGTTTTTTATTTTTGCCATATGAAGGACAGATCCTTCAATAGACACACAAAACTTTTCATGGTACTAATAAAAGCCGAATTTCTTTCAAGTATTCTTTTAAGTGTTTGTTAAAAAGAAAGCCAAAAATTTCCGCGCGCTACGCGCGCCTCAAATAACATTACCTTTGTCGAGGCCTTGAAATTCTGGCGTCCATGTTGGGCAAATCCTGGCCACACCTCTCTCTGAAATCGTCACCTTCCTTCAATAAAAGTTTGTCTAGCCCCCTCTGTGGTTTACAGATAACCTCCTAGTTAAAATGCTTTACTGAAATTAACACAATATTGGAAAGAGTATGAGTTTTAGGACCACAGTTTAAAAGATGTGTAACATAAAATGGCCTTCGAGAAACGTTTACTGTTCAGAATTTTAGTACATTTCAGAAGTTCCAGGTGAGGGAGAGTTAAGCAGCACTAAAAAAGGTACACTGTTCTTATAAACTGTTAAGATTGTTAAAAGCAGTATGTCAGTGAAATTAGACCAGAACTAACTATTAAGCAAAGGTCATCGACAAGACTAAATCAGGGCAGTGGCGTAGCTAGACATCTTTTTCCAGGGCAAGAAACCAAATTGTCCGATTTTTGTAAAATGTCAACACTAGTGTACCACAGAGTTGATTTGTATTCTTCTGAAAACAATATTTGTTAATATGGAGCTTGAATGGCAGAAAATATTAGATTCTGAGTTTCCTGTAAGGAAATTTGAAAATTTGGGGATTATTGAAGAATTTGCGTTTCCTATCAACTCTTTGGGGATAATTGAAGAAACTGCGTTCCTATTAGCATATTTCTGAGATTGCATGAGACTAAAGAATAGTCTTGTCACATAATGTTATCTAAGGCCAGCGGAATGAGGCTTCCCGGTGACACTTAAAAAGTTTACATTTTTTTTTTTCGCCTTTTTAGACAAAATATTTAAAAAGTAAGAGCTTACTTCATGCATGAACCGGAAGACTGAATCATGAGCGAGCATTTACTTCAGTAGTGATCGCAATCTGAGGAGCGCGAAGAGACCGACAAATTTTCCACTTTTAATAAATTAATTACAAATATGGAGCTTTCATCGGAAAGGATTCGGAATTTTATGGAGGAAAAGTTGGTTGAAAAAACCGCACTGTAATTAGCTTGTTTCTAATATGGCAAATTTCCAGATATTTCACTTTTCAGAATGGGGGGATTATCGCCACCTCCCCTCCCCTTTGCCTAACTACGCCATTGAATCAGAGCCAAACTTCTATTTAAAAAAAAAATCGAATTTGTAGACATCGAAAGGCTGGACGACATGTGATCGTACATAATTTTTTTTGAAAGTCCTATTTGTCCAAAATTAAGTAGGCACTAATATTAATATTTCTTTTTAAAACCAAATTGTTTTCACGACATACCATCTCCGCTACCAATCCCAAGAACAGAGAGTGCAGCTTTCCCTTCTTCAGCGCCAGTGTTTACTAGCTGGGACGTAATTTCTTCGTGAAATCTTTCAGATATCCACTCCGAAATCCTTTCATTCTGGTTGGTATATAACTGAAACGTTGCATATCGTTCAGAATACAGCGACGACCGAGGATCAAGAGTTGGTAGGAAACTGACATCCATAGTAGAAGAAATAGTAAAGGTGTAGAACTGATTGTAAGGGAAATCGCAGTAGGAGTCTGTGTGATTTTGAGTGTTTCACTGTTCAGCTAGTAATGGTGTAACAAACATCGGTGAATTATATCGACATCATACAATTTAAAGTGTACCTGATGTCTAGTATGTTAAAAATATATTTAGAGGTTCCCATTGTCATAGCTTGTTTCATTTTTGAAATATTATGCTTTGTATCCCTTTGAGATTGAACATATATTTATGACCACACTTCCTGTTTGCATAATCACATCACCCAATCAGAGTGCTCTCACGTAGTGACATAAGGTTGCGATACTTTCAGAAAGACAAAAAAATACAAGTACTGTTATTTGAGTAGTACAACAATGACATCACATATCAAGTTATTGCACTAAGAACAATTTTACATAGAGTTAATAAACCTCAACATTTTATCTCAGTTCAGGAATGTCCTACAAAGACGGGACTGATTGAACCTATTTTTTTTTTCTTTTTTTGCTCTGCAGTATATATTTTTGAAATTTTAGATTTGAGGTCCACTTTAACAGTGAGCAATATGGTCATACTAAATTGTCTATATGTAGGGCTATATAGAAATCATCAAAGCCTTCTATGAAGTATAAAGTAGTATACTGGATTAAGAGTGTGAGAGCGGGGTTTGTGGAGAAATATCGGATAATTGTGGTTGGGTGTGAGGGATTAGGAAATAGTAGACTATAGGTGGAACATACTAACCCGACCCATATCCCATCCCAGATCTCCACCTATTTAGAAAGTGTCTTTATGATCAGCAGAAGACGTGGGTGAATTAAGACACCTCGTCACTTCCGCTTAATATTTCCGTACGCGTACGTATCATCAAGTCAATTTTGGTTTCACGCTGGTACGCTGCAACCTGAGTGGCAGTCCCATTTACGTAGACCCTAACACGTAAAGTACTTTTTCAATGACAGGTTGAACTTATATTTGTAAAAGTAATTGCCCGTAACCATGGAGACAGTACGGTACGGTGTCGCACTGTCCCGGACTGCCTCCCAAAATACTCTCCTAAAAATGCAAAACTGGAATATCTTTCATGCATTTTATAATGTTTTTTTGTATCTCCTTATTAAAGGGGATTTCCTTCTGAAAGCTATTACACCAAAATAGTCTAACTTGTATGTCTACGGCTCTTGAAGACGCCGTAGGCCAGATTTGAAGAGGCAGTTAAAACTGATTCAGTGTGGTGAATCACCCAACACCGAGTCAGCAAACGACATTGGCCGGATCACTCATCACTTGCATAAGATCTGTCTGATCAGCTTGAGTCCGGCGACACTACTACATCACCGAGGTACAGTAATAGCTGACTTATTGTAAAGCCATAGCGCTGAAATGAATTGAGCGAAGAGATAATCTACGCTGCTCCATGGATTGACCTTTTAGGGAGGGGTGAAGGTTCTTTTGCACGATTTCTGTTTGTTTTCTGTTCTTTTCTCCTGTAGTGATTCTTTAGGAGACTCTAAATTTGTGAGGACTTCAGGGTCACAACTGTTAAGGGCAAGGTGGTTTGAGTCTACTCCCGAGCATAGTCGTAGGCGTACGAGGGTAATTTTCTATGGGGGCAAGAGAATTTTTGCCCGAACGTCACCGTTTATCATATTTCGCCCATGATTTTCCCGAATAGACCAGCTGCTTTTGCCCGAAGTGGACGGACGAATGCCCCCTCACCCTGCCCTGCACCCCACCCCCCCCCCCTTCCGCCTCACACGCCTATGTTCCCGGGCAAACTACGGGGCCATGATCCTATCCAGGTAACTTAAACATTTCGCGAGGATTAAAATAAAATTTACATTGTTCAACGTAACTGTTGGCAGAAATTTTTCGCTGTCCTACATTGGTGCATTTAAATTTGGTATCTGGTTGCATGCCTCAAGCAGAAATGTCTCAATCAGTAAGTCGTTTGCTTTGCACGGTTCAGTAGAAAAGCAGGGGTAAGGATGACTCAACATACAGAATACTCGCAGATACATAACATGTGACTTTATGACATTTTCTAACCCTCAGACAGGTCATTTGAGAGGAAACATCCAAAACTGCACAGTTCTCATAACGAGGTACATACTAGCCAACTTAATTTGACCTACTCAATGGCGTAGCTAAAGGGAGGCAGAGGGCGACCCCCTTCCGGCTTTAAAAGGAAAAAATCGGCAATTTGCCATTTGTGACACCAACAGCCAACTACAGTGTTGTTTTCCCAAGTCTTTGTTCATGACATTTCAAACTCTCTCCAATAAAAGCTCAATATTTGTAATTATTTGTTTCCAAAAGGCAAACTTGAAGGCGCGCTTCATTTGTGCACCGCAAATTGCAATTCTTAATGCAGTCGTACTTGCTCATGAATCAAGTTTCCAAGCTCTAGAGATGACAATTCCACGTTATCCACAATTCAACCCAATATGTACATTAAACATAGGTAACGGGAATATTGCATGAATTAATTCTTGATCAATAGTTTTCTGTAATGCAGGAAACACTTGCTTTGTAAACAGAAAATCGATTAACAGCTTTTAATTTCAGTAGAAACCGTATTCCATGTAGAGGACGCTCTTACTTTCAAGGTTTGTAACAGAAACTTTGAATTAAAAACGTGGTAAGCAGAGGTATCTGGTATGCCATGTGGTATAGTTGTGTGTGTGTGTGTCACTATTAAATGAGAATATTTGGTGAAAGGACGGTGGGGCAAGATTGTGTTTTACGTTGAACGCAACATTCTTGCAATGTTTAAAAATTGTTATCTGAGGGGTTTGGCAATATAATTTGGTATTGTGGGGTGGTAATGTTAGAAAAGATGAAGAATTGTTTCAGTTAAGGGGTATGAGGGAATAGCATAAAAACCCATTTCCTGAAACTTTGTTTTTCAAGATTGCCTAGGTTTTAAAAGGAGGGTCCCCTTCGAGTTGAAACAACTTTTCACAGAGGAGGTCTGCCGTTTACATGTACAATTATTACATTATACTGTTTTCAAGTAGAAGTAAGCATTCATGTTGCAAAAATGACACCCCAGTCTTGGCCAAGAACTTTTTTTAAGTAAAATGGATTTCTAAAGAATTTTGCTCAGGACTTTCATTTTCCTGAAATTATGTAATTTCCTGAACTCCTACATCTTTGACTGAAATAGCAAAGATGGTTAGTTAATAAGATGAGGTTTTATTCCTCAGTCTGCAGGAAAAACCTTCAGTTTTAAAATATTGGGCCTAACATCAGTATAAACAACATTGTTGGTGGTACTTAACTCTGATGCTAATGAGATACACTAACCATGGCACAGTATCTCTGTTCTACAATTCAAATAGAAATTAATACACCTTGATACAAATTATAATTTATTTTCTTTCAGAGTTTATTGAAAGGGTTACAAAAAAGCCCCTTTACATAGCAGTTAAAAAGTGAAACAAAAGCATCTTTGTTTAGTGGTTTACCTAACTTGTTCAGCAACTCTGTGTACATTACAACAGTAACCAAGGTAGGGTTGGAATGTGGGTACCTTCAGGTTCCTACCAGCAGTTACATACAGCCATAATATCTGACCAGGATGGGTCATTTCTGAAGGAGCAACAAACTTTGTCAAGAATTAATATACTTGCTTGAGCAGCCTTCATACCCATTTACTCATGTGACCTTTCTTACAGTGAGAATGCATGTTTGGTAACGAAACTGCTTCTCTTGTGGAATGCCCAAATTCTATTTCCAGGTTCACCCATACCAAAGACTTTGAAAATGGAACATAATGCCCAGGCATGTAGCCAGGATTGTGTCGTGGGTGGGGGGTTGTGTCATGGGGGGGGGTTGGGGCACGACATGAGGGAAAAGTCTAAGGGTAGAGAGAAAAACCACTATTTTAGGTCTTTTTTGCATTGCAAGGTTGGGTCATGGTAGTTCTAACCCCCCCCCCTCCCCTTGGCTACGCTACTGCTGATGCCACTGTGTGTGATCTTCTGCACAAGTATGGAATACAATCTAGTACACTACAACAACTAAACAATCTCAGCTGTCGGTGCAATATATTGCACAGATGGTTATAAATTGAGGCATAAAACAGTATCTAACGAGTGAATTTCTGCAAGTGAGGTGGGAGACATCCTGATGAATCCAATGTGAGGAAATGAGACTAAGATGGCCCCATGTGTGGCATTTTGCCAGATTGAGCAGCTTTAATGCAGCATGTTCTCCACACAGTGTTACTTGATGCCAGATGTTAAATTTTAACATATTTGACAATCTGCAAAATCGCACTGAATAATTTTACAAGTATGAAATAAAGTGTAAAATAAAATTAGTTCCTTTCAAATGAAACATCTAGGTCATGTCTCCAAATTCAAGCAGTACTCATTAAATATATTTTCAGACTGTGATGTACTATGACTAGTTTATTCAGCCATTTTGATAAGTTACCATTTTGGTAAGTTAGAACTGAGGTAAATGCACTCAACATGGTGGTTATGTATTAAAAAAAATAAGGACCTGATCTTATACAGAACGCTAATGATTTGTAGAAAGGTACTGACATGGCTTAAAAAATCTCTCATCATCCTCAGGTATCTGGAACTGATCACTGTCACTGAGACTGCCACCCCTCCTTTCTAGGCAACATCAAATCACAATAAAGTTTAAAAAATAGATAGAGCTTCCCCATTGGTTTGATCAAGTGCAGCAGACCCCTTTCTCAAAGGGTATACAGTATCTCCTCATATGATAATAGTTGCTGTAAGAAGGGTGCTGGAGTTCAAAGTATGACATCATCAACAAAAAAGAAAACCAATCGAAAAGCTATGATATTGACCCATTTTCCTTCACTGCTTGTTTCGTTACCTCAAAGACAGACAAAGGTACACAAAGAGAACTTGTAACTAACTGTATGTGTTTTGCACAACACATTTGAGGACTCATGCACCTCAATGCTCTCTTGTTTGGAGTTTGGGATTCCTCAGACCCATGGATAATTCATCATTCCTTTGAAACAATACTCTTACCCATGCATCATTCCTGTGAAACAATACTCTTACCCAACAGCCATCACTCTTTCAATGAAAGATTTTAATTATGACTACTGATAGCTTCACTCTGTCAACTTATGGAATAGCCTAACCATAAAACACACATATGCTGCAGTAAAATGTTCTATTTATAAAGAGGTGTGATGATCGTGTCTGACATTTCACTCTCATTATCTGAATTTTGGTGAGTTTCTATATCTGATCCAGAGCCAATTCCTCCGATTCCTTCATCAGTCTGATCAGTGTCAACTTTTCGTTTTCTCTCTTTCCTCTTTGCCAGAGAAATCAAAAACTGCATGGTGTAATTGTTGTTGTCACACCTAATATCAAAAAATAAAGAAAATATCAACAAATGTAAATATTGGATACTGCAGTTAATAATTCTACTACAAGATACATAGCCAGGATTGTGCCACAAAAAGTTTTCGAGAGTCACAAGGGGAGGTGTCTGGGGGTTGGTCATTCCCTTTCTCTTGGAGAAGAAATATGGTTCTTAAGATCTACAAATGCAAAATGGTGTGATATTTGAACCTCAAATGTAATGACCCCTGCAGTGATAATATTTTCTTATTCTTTTCTTTTCAAGGATTGGCCATGAGAAGGTTTCAACCCCCAAAACCCTTTGGCTACCTGCTTGGTATACAACTTATGTAAATGTGACAGTAGTTATCAAAGCAAAATAAAAATAGTAGCAATTATAGAATTTATTCTACATGAACTTCTTTACTTAAAGCTTGGCAGGTGAAGGCAGGGAAGTTGTTTCTACAGATAGGACAGTTTTTATGAATTTAAGACATTGCCAAAAATTCCAAAGAAGGGCACTTGCCTCCTATAGACATTTCATCTCTAAATGGAAATGAAAAAGAAGCTCTAAACATGTGAACAATGTGAAGTACAAAGAATATTAGCATATTCATCAGATATATATTGGTTAAATGTCTCAAGATGACACTGCATATGATAATGAGCTCCTTGCTTCAATGTTACAATATCAGTCCCATATTTAGGAAGACATATTTAGGAAGACAATTATGAATATGGATGATTTCTCTATGTTTAATCTAATGTTAAAGACAATGCTTGACAATAAATTCACCTTCATCCTTTAACTAGTTTCACACTTTCAAACATTCTGCTTTCTGATAACCTCCTTTCCAAAATTTTTATCCAAAGTTTTTATCTGTGGCATTACATCTCCCAGTTCTTAAGAAAACATACTTCCAAAACAAGTCCCAGTTATGTTTCACTGAAATTTCTGTTAGGCCTGTTTTTGGTTGTGTAGCATGCAGTGGTCTCACATAAAGTTTATAAAAGTCAGAGAGGTAAAGATATCAACAATATTAATCTGGATTAACAGAGAGGCAAGTTCTTCAAAGATTCAAAACATTTCATTACTCCTTTTGGTAAACAACACGAACAGAATACTGTTGAAATGTATCGGGAACAAATACTACGAGAGAGAGCCCTTAATACCGGTGTTGCTGAGTTGATGATGAGAGGCCGAATCAAACTCCTTAGAAGTAATGCTTTGAGCTCTAAACAGCAAACATCAAAGGAACCTGCACAGACAGTGCATTATGCTGATTGGTCAAAATACTAAAGTCCTATTATAAGTCATAAAAACTCCCTGTGATTGGCTAGATGAAATACAAGTTCACACAGTACTACTCATACCTGGCATGTGTGTATTTTGTAAGTGTTCCATCTCAAAAACGCAAACAACTGTCCTATGATGTCATTCTTTGCCTAGCAACGTAGCTAGAAGATCATGACCTTGACTTGACCTTTACATCAGAATGCAACATAGCATAGCAACACAATAGCAATCACAGAATTAAGATATTGAAAGTCTAGAATAATAGACGCAACTGAATGTTAGTCTCATATTCCTAAGAAAATCTCATCTAACTTACACTTTGCCAAGACTCTGTTGTCTGGTGGTGACTGATTTCTGTAGAGCAGTCAGCATAGCTTGATGAGATGAAGATGTTTGCAGTTTTAATCTTGGTCCATGAAGCATTAACAGTCTCTCCATCCATTGAAGATAGAATTCTAAATGAGGTGATTCAGTCAGTTGAGAGGCAGCAAAGTGTAGCATCTTCTCCACATAGATATCTGACAAGCTCAGAGCAACTGCTTCAACTGGAAAGATAGATATAACTCATTTAATATATCTGTAAGATGATGATGGAATTAATTAGATTTGGTTTTTGGAATTTTCTGCCTCAATTTAATTACATCTACCACAGCCTCCTTCCAGTTGTGAGGGCATGGGATTATTTCCCTGACTCCATTGCTTATGCAAGCAATGAGAGTAGATCATGGTGATAAAATGATGATGGAAAGATAAATAGGTACTGTAAAGGAACATAGGAATTGTTGACAATAGTGACTAAAAAATATATTAAGTCTTTTCTCATCTCTTTTTTTGCATTCTCTAATATCCCTCCCTTAGCGTTCCAAGTATATCTTCTCATTATGAGAACTGTACTCCATTCAAGTTTAATTTTGATCCTCTAATACCAATAAATGAAACTGTTTTATGCAAATTCCAAATACTGAACAGAAATAACAATACCACCAAGGAAGAAGATTATACACCCAGAAAACTAGAAAAGTAATGGGAGGGGGAAGGGATAATTTAATCTAAGGAATTTCACAAAACTGTCATTTGTGATTGTCAGAGTGCACAGAGAAACAATCCAAAGTAAAAGCATTCTATTAAAATGATTGCCTGTTTTATCAGGCAAGTGTAAGGAATCAATACCATACTCACATAACTCCCTCCACAAACAATGAGGGGCGAGGGGCGGGGGGGGGGGGCACATGGGGAATCAGATGGAGACGGGGAGGCATTCATAACAAGTATAGATAAACTGAGTTTCAATGTTTCCTCACAGAGGTTAACAAACCTGGTAAACCTGTATGTGCATGCAGTACAATCTTAATTTATAAAATCAATTGTAAAGTATGGACAAAGATCTTTAAGAAAATGTGATGAATCAAAAGATGACAGCCTCTAAAATTTAAACTGAAACTTTGAATTAATTGACGTTGTTTTGTTGGAACTCATCATTGCTTGAGGCATGGGAATGTGTGTCACACAAATTTCACAACCAATCTGATAACCTCCATGTATTGAAATTGTTAATATCAAACATGCTTTGTTCTCTCTTCAATTTACTTGTGTTTTCTTCCACAGAGGAGAATAAATCATAACTGAACACATTGTTTGAAGAGAAATAGGGATGGTGGGCTGGGTATTTGCAATTAGAATGTTGAAGTAATGGTCATTCTGAAACCACTGTCATAAAACTTACTTTCTGTGTATGGAATGGTTTCTACCACCTGTTGTATTATCTTCTTCTCGTTCAATCTATGAGATAGCATCAAAGCCATAGACCAATCCTCTTTGGTAAGTGCTTCAAATACAAGCTCTGGGGTTAAATCCAAGGTAAGGTCATAAGGGTCAAATGTTAAACTACTGTCCAAAGAATATACTAATAGACCCTCTGTGGTAGTGGCAGCCCATTGACGACCTGCATATAATGAGAAGACATATAATTTGCATTGTTTTCACATAGTGCTGCTAATACTCTACTGACTTAATAACTTATCAGCAGTGGATCAAAGTCACACTTCAACTTTTTTACCCCTTTTTTTTCAAAATTTCCTGAACTCTCTGACAAAGGGATAAGGGGTGACACTAAACAATAACTACCAAAGGATTTCTGCTTCCCAATGTAGTTACATCCCAGTTTACTAACAAAATTGCTTGACATTACAACCTTTACATCATGGGACTGTCATGCACAAACCCTTTTCCAAATAGTTATTACAAAGGATTATGGGACAGAATGATGGTGTGTGTTACTATTTTGTCATAGTAAAATATCACTGACAAAAACAACACATTCCAAAATCATATCCCAGAATCCTTTGTTACTGCAGTGCTATTTGGCAAAGAGTCTGTGGTTTCATTCTACATTTTGGGTATATAAGCTTTTAAATCTTAATCAATGTCCAACTTATAATTTGGCAACTGCTGGACAAGGACTAAAATGGTGTTTTAGTCTAGATTCACAGACTAATCCATGATTTTAGTCCTTGTCCAGCTATGAATATCAACACTCCTTGCTTCAATTTTACAATGTAGTTAGTGAGTTAGATGAGGTTTAACTACTCAATTTATAACCAACTGGTACCTCAAAAACAATGCATGAAAACTGAAAGACAATTTGAATAAAAGCTCTGGTAAGGTTTCAGGTATTACTATAAAATGGCAGTATCATAGGTCAATGAACTTTTGAAAACATTCTGATTTAACTCAAGTGTAAAGTCAATTGGCAACATCTCAGTTTCACTATAAATTAACCATAAAAATAGAACGACATGCCCTCCAAGAAATTGTTTCTCACCTGTTGGAGAAAACTTGACACATGAGACATTGACTTCTGGTTTAAAGTACCTGGAACTCATGTCTCCACTTTTTACTCCTGGCAAACTAATGGCTTTATCCACCTGTTCATCTGTTTCTCTGTCAATCAAGGCCATGCTGCCAAAATCAGTCATCTTTCTGCGGTTCAGAAATTCCTACCGAGAGCAAAAAGAAAAGACTCATTTTAAAATAATGCGGTATTTTGGATCAACTTTGAGACAATAATGCTGAAGAGGTTCAGTAAAAGCAGATTACAGTTAGATTTTATGCTTAAAATATTACACTTTTTGTCTAGTGAGTGTTTTCCAGCATATTGTTTTTGCATGTCTACTCAAGATATGTAATGCTTCAATATGCTGAGCATGGATTAAACACAGTAAGTGAACACAACAACTTTAATCCTCTAAGAAAACTGTAGTTTCATTTAACATCATTTCAGGGGAGGAACTTTGTGCTGCTTCTGTTAAAGTGCACCTCAAGTAAAAAAAAATCAAAAGTTTATATTAACCAGCAGAAAAATGAATCCTAATAGTCCAACTCCCATCTCCATTGGATATTCTTGTGCCGCCATCTAAAATGTTTAAGTTTATTCACTCAAACTAAAATGGTACATCGCAAAATAATTTGTGATGTTATTTATTGTTGTTGTAATCAAATTACAATCTTTGTATTTCTGAAAGTTACTGCACCTTGTACCAAGGTGTGATAGCACTCTTACTCATATGGGTGATGTAATTAATTAAGCCCTTCTCTGTGTGCATCACCCTATGCAAGCAAACAGGAAGTGTTCAAGGTCATAAAAGCATTTTTAATTTTAAAGAGAAACAAAGCAGATAATGTAAGTTGTACAACAAAAAGTCACAAATTACTGCATAATGGAGTAATTTGTTTTAAGTGAATAAATTTCAGCATTTCATAGGCTCATTTGTTGGCATTTCTTGGCTCAAGAATGTCCTATGAAGATGGGAGCAGGACTCCTTGAATTCATTTTTCATGCTGTTTAATAAACATTTTTGAATGTTTTGACCTAGGGTACTCTTTAAGTAAAGCTCACTCAATGGAGAAGTCTAACTTTTCAAAAGCAATCTCTACAACAAACTTGCTTTTTATCAATGGGGCAATCAGAGCTTAACAGAAATTATTAACATTTTGTTCCAATACCTTATTTTCTCTTTCTGAAGTGTTTGTTTACCAAAATATAGA
Organism: Holothuria scabra; assembly: GCA_037179385.1. Taxonomy (NCBI): domain Eukaryota; kingdom Metazoa; phylum Echinodermata; class Holothuroidea; order Aspidochirotida; family Holothuriidae; genus Holothuria; species Holothuria scabra. The sequence goes on along the minus strand of CM074192.1, from coordinate 12,461,158 downwards.
AACAATGAAGGGGTCCTTTAGGTCAGAAGAAACTTGAATATTTTTGTATCTATACTGTTGAATTGAAATTTCTCAATATTTGTCGAGTAAAACTTTCCACACAAATGCAAGACTAGACAGCCTCCACCAATGTACATAACCAATGTAACCAATGTACATAAAAAACCATATCATTATTTACCAAAATTTTGTATTTAAGGAAATTCTAAGAAAGTAGCAAACCTTCATGGCATCCAGAGACAAGTTGCAACTTATCTCAAACTTTTTCATGAGTAGCTGTTCCTCTACATGGTAGATACAGACATACTTAGCTCTTCCTGCAGCCAGGATGCATTCCCCATCCGCCGAATAACATAGAGTGGTAAAACTCCTGTAACGTTGGGAAATCAATATGAAAATCAGTGAAGTAAGTTATCTATCCTGTTGGTGTAACTTCCAAACCGGCTTGTCATCCAACAAATGTAATGCTTCTAAAATTTACAATGCTAACTCATCTCACTCAGTGTTCTTTCTATTTTTTTATTCCAACTACCACTTGAGAAGTTATTATACCATTCCAAAGTTGCACATGTTTGATTTTAAAGCTATACTTAACCCTTATAATAAAAAAGTGAAAGTATGTGAAAAGTTTTTTTTTCTAAAAGTCTGTTTGGCATGTTTCAACTATAAAGACTAGAGACTTTTTCCAAATTAAAATTGCAAAGGATTGTGGTACAGTTCTGACTGGAAACACTTCTGCCCACAGAGATTCATAACACCGATGACAAAATGAGGGACACTGAACTCTGCACCATGATTCTTTTGTAGAAAATATCTATCTTAAAGCATCAAACACAAGTTATTTTTAGGTTTTTGATGACTGAGAGCCCAGGGTAGGGTTATTATCCAAAGTAGAAGTCTTTCCTTAGATTCTGTTAATATATTAGGTTTGCATGTAATTTTTTCCCCCTTTTTTTTCTTTTTTTTTATTGCATGTAATTTTGTGGAAGTATTGAAATCAAAGTGCTTCTGTCCAGGGGTAGAAGGCCACATTTGAGATATATCCCAGATGGCCCATGGAGGGAAACTTATAGCTACAGTACTGAGGAACAGTAATCAAGTTATAGCCAGAAACCAAATTGCCACAAAATCAGACCAACTGAAGACATCTTCTTTGTCCCACATGACTTAGAGTGTACAGATTATGGGACAAAATCACCTGGTTTGCATTGCAACTTGCTACCCAAGAATGACCAAGTTGAGAATCATTTCCACTTTGCTCTCACAGATGCTGCAATTCAATATTTTGTCAAGCTATGCAGAGTTTTAACCCACTGACGCAGTGTGTAACAATTGTTGTATTGAATGAAACTGGACCTACAACATTAACCTCTGTTTATTTCCAATCCACCTGACAGCAACACATGCACGGCACTTCTTATAGAAAAATTACAAACAATACTGAGCCACGCACGTCTCTTCTTTCTTCATAATAAACATAGCTGGGAAACATTATACATCTGATAGTAAAGTTAGTGTGCTATCCAGTATGACGAATGTCCCAAAACTGATGCTGCGAAGACAGTGCTTTGCATGCAGAAAAACCTGTGATCCTTAGCTAGCTTTTCCTGCTGCCCCATTGCAAGGTGCCATAACATTCATAAGGTTCAGTGTGCAACTAAAACTAAGCTAGCCCTGCATATATAGTACATGTAGTATGCAATATGTTGTGCATCCAGTTCAATGCAACATTCACCCTCGAGCATGCCAAGCAAGAAAGCCAAAAGGCTTAGTGATTCCTAGCCCCTGAAATTGAAGCCTATCTTTTTTTTCAAATTCACAATGCTTCCTAGTGTTTTTCAAATTGACAGTGCTCTGTAATGTACCCACAAAGTATACATGCAAACCATCGAAGCTTCCTACAAGAACTACGGTTCTGCTCATGATATAACATCTACATACTATGTGTGAAATTTTGCAGTAATAGAGACTCCAACCATTGGAAACTTGTGTAAATATGATATTGAGACTTTGACCCCTTGTGAACCAAAATGAGATTTGACCTCCACCAAAAAGTATAGGGATCATTTATTCACTATTCATCATCTACATGCCAAGTATGAGGGCCCTACAAGTTACCTTCCTTGTACAGTATTACTATGCAAGCAAGTTTGTCAGACTTTGACACTGCTAACCGAAAATGACCTTTGCCCTTCTCAAAAATCAACTGGGATCACCATCTCGATACGGCCAACCCACACACTAAATATGAGCTTAATCACATGCATATTTCTTGAGATACCATGCTCACTAGGTTTGGACCTTTTGACCTCTCATGACCCCAAATAACCTTTGACCTCCACCAAAAACTGAAGGAATCATCTATTCAATATATCCAAGCCACACACCCAAATATGAGCATAGTCACATGTACCATTCTTGAGATATTGTGTTTACAAAGTTTTGACCTTTTCACCTCTCGTGACCCCAAATAACCTTTGACCTCCACAGAAAACAAAAGGGATCATCAACTCAATATGACCAACCCACACACCAAATATAAGATTAGTCACACTTACCCTTCTTGAGATACTGTGTTTACAAGCAAATTCTACCCACACACCGAATATGAGCTTAGTCCCATGTACGTTTCTTGAGATATCGTGTTTACGAGGTTTTGACCTTTTGACCTCTCTTGACCCCAAATGACCTTTGACCTCCACCAAAAACAATAGGGATCATCTACTCAATTTGACCAACCCACACACCAAGTATGGGGTCAGTCACAGTAACCCTTCTTGAGATAGAGCGTTTACAAGCAAAGCGTCACATACACACACACATACATACAGGGCATATCCAATGCCTTGTACACAGAACTGTTCCCCGTAAGGAAATGGTCGGAATTCCCCTTTAGCCGTTTATGTCACGCGGCATGTGAATGCCGCGAGCGAGGGCGGGCTCTTGCATATCACTTGACAGAGATCATTGTAGTGTCTGAATTTTCGGGTAGCTACGCCAGTTACGAGCTCCGCGTGAGCGACGTGCGAGGCTTCAGCTCTCGTGAGCTGCTTGTACCCGGCAAGGTATCCTTTACAAGCTCATGCACGCATATAAATTGGCGTGTACCCACTACGACTACGAGGGCATACCCGTATTCAATGCTTTACGGGGTACACAGAACTGTTCCCCATAAGGAAATGGTCGGAATTCCCCTTTAGCCGTTTATGTCATGCGGCACGTGAATGCCATGAGCAAGGGCGGGCTGTTGCATATCACGTGACAGAGCTCATTGCAGTGTCCTAATTTTCGGGTAGCTACGCCAGTTACGAGCTCCGCGTGAGTGAGGAAAGACATGCGAGGCTTCAGCTCTCGTGAGCGGCCTGTACCCGGCAAGGTATCGTTTACTAGCTTATACACACACACACACAGTATCACAATAGCATAGATTCCTCTAACTACATCAAGGAATCAAAAAAGGAAGAGGAAAAAGAACTCAATTATTTGCTAAATGTGTCAATGTGCCAATTAGCACCTAGGTCCCATGTGCAAATTATGTAGATAAGACTACAATGATGTTGTGAATTGTCAGGAAGAGTTTCGAAGTTAACCATGCTATTGTATCTAATGTTAGTTTGTAACAAAAAGGTGCTCATATAAACTACAAAAATTCATATTGAAAACTGACGTAAGGTTGCCTGTTGTTAACAACAAAGGCAGCTAGACCTATGTACAAACATACATAGCTGTCTGTAACAGTGTGTACATTAGCAAAAGCAAATAGTGCAATATAGTGTCATCATTTGCTTACATCTTGTAACTATTTACATGCTCCTGTAGGCTCTGATTAATTGAAATACTTTGAAAAGTATATCCTAACAGTTTTGAGTTCAGCTTGCTTTTTGAGTTGGAAAGTTCCCCCGCCCTCCCTCCTCGAAAAAAAAAAAATGTTTGCTTAATTGAATGTTTTCATCACGTTTCTGCAGTGGTTTTCCATTTCAAACAACATGATTTTGTTAACACAATGTTAAGTCTTCTTGAACTTGTGGTTGCTACCACTTAGATACATGTGCAAATATTGGTAGTGTCATGGGGTATGTGCATTGCAAAATACTAGCCACCATCACTTATACTGCTAACCAAGTAATTGCGAATCAATTCAGATTTTGATTAACAATTACCGCTAACCAATAAACTTGATCTATTTTGTCCCTTGACATATAATTGCCTCTTTTGAAAAATTGAATAAGAGAAAAAACCATTTCAAAAAACCTGATCTACAGTTAATGTGAGCATCACCTTTCAAAAAGAAGTGTGAGGGGCGTGTGCTTCTACCCCACCAACCACCCCAAATCTTCACAGGATTTATGGCTTCCAAAGAAATTGCATTAGCAGTAACATTTTTCTTTCAAATATCAAGAGTATAAGTACATATTCATTGTCATGTGCAGTAGTAAGTTTGTCAAAGTGAGCAATACTGAATCTGTAAACTTTTACCTTAACTGAATCATTTCAAAAGAATTTCATTCTGCACTCCAATTTGTCTCTTGCTCTAATCCCTCCTGTCAACACCAACTATCATTACTAATTATCTCCATTATTGCTGGCATAAATCTTGTCATTAGGAAAACAGTTGCTTTAGATCTCTGTTAACCCATATCCTGCAAATCAAACATTTGGACAGGGACCCGGAATAAGTACCTATTACCAAATGCAGCTGGAAGTCACCCAAGCATAAACAAAGATAAGGAAATCAATTGTTCTGCTACCTGAAACATCTTCCTGCTCATTGAGAGCAAGCAGAGAATTACAGGGAACTATTTTAGACTATTCACAGTTTGTAAACTTCAAAGGATTTATCCATCTTAAGTGGAAACTAGAAAGACTTACTTAGCAGTTGCTGTTCTTTTAGCTGTAATAAGATCTGCTTCTCCTCTCCCAATGCCAAGATCTCTGCGACCTTCAATAGATCCCATCTGGACAGCATTCTTCACATCCCAAAATGTGACCTGAAAGTCCAAGGTGGCAACAGCCAGCTGCTTCCCATCTGGTCTAAAGGTAACAGCTAGGGCTGAAAGAGACAATTCCCAGTGACATTGTTATAAAATCTGAGTAAGCTCCAACCATTTAACTCAAATTGTCTAGAATAACACGATCCAATAAAGGCATTTTCCAGGGACAAAATTCATTGACCTCAAAATATGCAGAATTAATTTTCTCTTTGAGGTGAGAAAAGCATTTCACATGCAGTAACATTTCTTCTCAAGAATGTAACATTGGCACTTCAGTAGATCAAAGGCAGTGTGGGGTGTAACTGACATCTGAGTTTGTTACATGATCTGTGCCCTCAAATGATTGATGCTTTCAATGTGTTCACCTTGTTTGAAAAGCAGTTAATACATACTTGACAGACCTGTTAGCTAACCCCAAATGTTAAGTAACTTTTTGTGCATTTTGATATATTTGGCACAGTCATTCAAATGATCAGATGTGAAAACTGATTATATCAAGGGTATATGTAGTGTGGTCTATTTCCTTTCTGATGCAAAAAGATGCAATCAGGCAGAGAAAACAAGTTTCAAAAACTGACAAGGATAGTACCATAATGAATAGCATACAACATTTGGAAGGTGCTACTTTTCAAAAAACTGTAATTTTTCTGGAAATATAGAAAAGTTCAGTATGAGAAATCTGTGCTGATGTCATCTTGGCACAATGCATTCAATTTCTTTATGGCATTTACGATGCTGTTGGGGATACTTAACAAAACAGTTTGTTATAACTTTATATGGTAAAGAGCTATGCTTGAGATACAGGGAAAAGATGCTGAAAAATTCCAACACTATCAAATTTCAAGAGAAAACTGGAAAATTAATTTATAAGGAAATCTGAGGCAATGTGCCCTCTACATAGTCTGTGGGCTTGATGAAAGGTGGAGATATTTTTCATTACATCAACCAATCCTTACAATAAAATATTGTGCATTGGGGCATGATCTGGGGGCTAGGTCTGGGCAACATGGTCTGGGAGCATGATCTGGAGTTTTACTATCATTCTTACAAGATTCTTGTGAAAAACGACTACAATATGCAAGTAAAATGTCATACTTTCACCATACTTTGCAACTTCCATATTCATGATTATTGTTGAAAGAGGTCTCAAGACCTCACCTTAATCCATCTATTCTTACAATGACTTACCCTTATGAGGAAAACTATTGAAACAAAAACTCTTCTAGCATATTTTGAAAACATGGGAAACCATGACTTTTGCCAAAAAGTAATCATCATTTTCATTTTTTGAAATTTTTGTTTTAAAAACATTTTGTACTCTATTTTAAAAGATGATCCCTCAGCTAAATACCCCACTGTTTTTCTACAAATCACTAAATCAGAAATCAGCATAAGGTGAACAACAATTTAGTATGACTCTGAAAACTGACTCTAAAAGTCAGACTAATTTTGTTAATCACAAACTAATTCCTTTTGATAGATAACCTTAAAGGTCAAATCTTCTCACCCCAGACAGTTGAAACTCTCCTAAACTACTTCAGCCCCTCCCACAGTTGTCTGAAATTTCATCCTTATCCAGACACAATTTCAGTTCATTGCTTCAGGGAAAGCATACAAGACCCTTATGTATAATCAGAACACTGAGTAATAAGAACTACAGTACTCTGCATATTTTAAATTTGCTGTCAATCAAAGTGCTATGCAATTGAGAATTTCTGTAGACTACTACAACACTTGTAGCTTGAGTTGAGATTTGACTGCCTTTCAAAAATGCTGATTAGACAATAGTTGGCCTGAATTCCTCAGTACAGGACACTGCAACCACAAACCCTGTTGCTGTAGTCAGATTCATATGTTCAAAGAATCTTGAGCAAAATAGCCAATGAAGCAAACATATCAATAGACCTCTTTCCAAATAGCAATTACAAAGGATTGTGGGATAGAGTTTTGGTGTTTGTCATTTTTGTCAATGTCCCACAATTCCACAATCCCACAGTTCACTGTAATTGCTATTTGGAAATAGGTCTATTAGCATACCCAAAAGAAGCACAGGTGAGCCAAGATAGGCTCACCAGGACTTCCTAATAAATCACAGTGGGTAAGAGGAGCTGGGGCTGACTAACTCCCACATTGCAGAGTTGAATACAATGTTGATATGCCTCTAATCCAGGCTTCCTCAAAAAACGGCTCGCACGCCACTTGTGGTGCGCAGCATGGTTTGGAGTGGCACAAATAATTACTGCGAGGATATTGAAAAATTTAACTTTCCATAACTTCTCTGAAAAGAATTGTTGTGCCTCAAAAGTGGGTAAAAATAAATCTAGTACTTCCCACAGACTGACTTCACATACAGACAAGGATAGGATAACGCCCTGTTTGTTCTCTCAAGAAATAAAATCTGTTCACATTCATTAAAGTCAGTGCTATGTTGATTCACCGTTACCTGTGAACCGCCAAAAATAGTTAAGTTTGCAAAAAATTTTGGCCCCAAAAATAAAACAAACTTTACACCATTTTGCATATAAAACTCTTCTGGACGCAAAAATTTCCACCCTCCCCTTATACCCCTCCCCCAGGACAGCGATCAGTGGCACATTTTATCTACAGTGTGGTGCTTCCGAAAATTTAATTGAGGAAGCCTGCTCTAATTCATGGTGCATATTAATTTGGAGATATGGGTGCTGGGCAATGCATTCATAAACTGAATACTCACCATCAGTTGTAAGTTTCAGAGTTTCTCTGGAACCCTTTGACTGAAATACATCCCATATTTTCAAGGTTTTATCCCATGATGCACTAGCTAAGACAGCCTCAGTTGGACAGAACGTGATGCTGGCGACTGGTCCCTCATGCCCAGAGAGTACCTATATATAGACAAGATGATTAGAGAGTCAGAATCATGCAAGTGCTGGACATATGAGTGGCATTCAATGAGTGTATTGACCAATGATCCTTTGTTAAATGTCAATGCCTGGGGGTCTGCCTGTACAAGCTTGGAACCTTTTTACAGACCTTCCCCACAATTAACAATCAAGATAAACATTGTAACATAAATGCAACTTATACTGTGAAAATTTAAAACAATACAAAATGATATGATATGATACAATTCCACACAATAGAATCCAATAGGACACAATACCATGTTGATTGAACTCTATACATGTTTCATGTCTACATCATATATGAGAGATAGAGATTTCATGGTACTGCTCATAATTGGTACAGTCAGTACCGCCACAATTGTTAACAGCAATACTGTAGTACTGCTACCAAAAGAGGCAAAAAGTAGGATTTTTAACACATGTAAATATCTGGAAAAACACCAAGCAATGAGATACGTGAAGTGTTCTGATTATTCCTGATTCTCGTTACATAATATGTTATTTAGTCGCCCAGCACTAGACACATATCAGTAAACAAGAGGTGAAAAAAAAGCTTCCACAAAAAATGTAATTTGCGAAATTTATTTCTAAAAATAATGAAAATCGGCCTCCTAAATTATCACCTATCTTTCTTCTGGCCAAAATACTCACAATCTAAACTCTTTTGAAGTGTTCCATGTTTGAATTAACAGAATGCCTCATGCAGCACTCTGTTGTACAAGATCACAAGTACAGAAGCTTTCAATACACCAATGCAAGTGTGTCCATTTCACTTGACTGTGTGACAATGTTTTAAGTGGGATTTACTGTATGTTTAGTCCCACTGCTTCAAATTCTATAAAAGTAGATGTTACTGTAATGGTAAAATTATCTTATAGTTACCTCCAATAATCGACCAGTTTGCATTGACCAAACAAAGACTTCAAATGTGTCTTGAGCACTCGCACAGACCACTTCACCACTGGCATCCATAGCAAGGCTGGAAAACTGGGCAGGTCTTGGTGAGGTGAAAGTACGGAAATTTCGATACCTTGAAAAATATTAAAATTCAATTAGTTGAAAGGAAATGCTTTCTAAATGAACTTCAAGTTAGTGACGAGAGCAATTTCGAAATGCTCAGAAGAAAATGGTGTTCCCATTGATATTTTGTCCCAAGAAAGATTACGATAAAGAAATTTTTCTGTTAAACCAGGAATTTTAAACACATAGGTTACATGAACAAATGTGATCAAAGTAGAAACAACAACTGAAAAGAGAGAGAGAGAGAGAGGACAAAAAATTATACAACAGCTATATTTTGGATTGTTTCCTTAAAATGCTACTATCTGAAAGATAAAGATATAAATATATATATATATATAGATAAGACTTAATAGAGCACACGATGTGACATAGTCATTCACGTGCACTTTACAAGTAATGAATGAGAGATAATACTATAGGTTGAAAAAGTAAGTCTTTAGTCCAGCTTTAAACTTTGAGGTATTCAAGACGGTTCTGAGAGAGAAAGGAAAGGAGTTCCAGAGTCTAGGACCTGCAACCATAAAGGCACGGTCACGGTACAACTTAGAAGTGGTGCCTGGAACTACCAATCGTAATGTGTCACTGTTAGATCTGAGATTGTGAGTGGCATTAAAATCTTTTATCAGCATGTCATTGAGATATTTTGGCCCTTGATTATTGAAGCATTTGTAGACTAGACTATTAACATCAATTTAAACTTTATACTTTCATCAATTGTGAGCCAGTGCTCAGATGAAATGTAGGAGGAAATAGGATCATATTTTTTAAGGTTATGCAAGCAACGAACTGCCATGTTTTGTACTATCTGTAATTTACATATGTGTACCTTGGGAACACCAATTAAAAGACTGTTTCCATAGTCAAGACATGATGTCACAAAAGCGTGCAATATGCTCCGAGTGGCTTCTATAGAAAGATACTTCCTAATAGAACGAATGGCTTGCAGGTGCATCATAGCTTTTCGACATTGCTTGGCAATATGTAGCTGCATGTCAAGGTGCTCATCAAACCACACCCCTAAATTCCTCACATACGGGACTTTTTGCACCACACACTCTCCTACTCGGATTGAATTCACATGTACTTTGGTTAAACTGGATTTGGAGCCAAGTAGCATGAATTCAGTCTTTGAATCATTTATTTTTAGTTTATTTGACAACACCCAAGCTCTCAAATCCCTCACACAGTTTTCAATATCAGCAAGTGCTTTCCATTGGTTTGTGTCTTGACTGGGGTTAAAAGCTAAGTAAAGTTAAGTTAAGATGCCTCTCAAAGGACAAAATAAACATTGATCTAGATTAATTTCTAAAATGACAGAATCTGCACCAATCCTTCTCAACCTTTCTTACAAACAGGGTCACTTTACTTTATCTCTAAGAATTTTTTGGGTCCACCTTACAAAAAGTTTATGAGAAAGATTCTCAGTAAGGTTCTGTGGTATGACTAGTATTTGTGACATAAAAGCAAACCATACAAACTGAAAAAAAAAATTATCATTATTGAATATTGAGTAACTGTAAATACAAGAAGCCCAGACTAGAAACAGTGTGAAATATCACATCACTTTCTTTTTTTTTTTAATTGTTCTTTATTTCTTTTTATGATGGATCTCACTGACCACCTGGGAGAGATTCCCTGCCCACCCATTGACCACCGTCCACCAGTTAAAAAAGCGCTAATTTAGACAATTACTTGATCAGGTACACAATTAAGGTTGCCCTATCTGTTAAGATCAAATGCTCAAATGTGCCATCCAGGCTACCTGTTAAGAACAAATGCTCTGACCATGCCATCCAGCTTACCTGTTAAGATCAAATGCTCTGACTGTGCCATCCAGTGATGATGAAATAACCACTTTCCCAGTGTGTTTAAACTTTACCCCAGTAACGCTAGCTGTGTGCTCCGTAAATGTCACAAAACAGAATCCAGAGCTAGTATTCCACAGTTTGATCTTAAAAGGAGACAAAAAGAAAACTCTTCAAAAGTAAACAAAGGTTTCATATAAATGATGATGATCACACAGGATTGTGGGATAGGTTTTCAGTATGCATCATTTTTGACAATGTCATATTATCATGGCCAAAAATGGTGCACACCAAGATGCTATCTAACAAGTCATTATAATTGCCATTTGGAAAAAATGTCTATTAGAGCAGCTCTTCACCTAGCTTAGTACAGTGTTGTAATCGAGTCACTAAATTAGTGACTCGAGTCACCAGTTTTCAAACTTTTAAGTGACTCAAGTCGAGTCATTGACTCGAGTCATTGTACTATTTCAATGGGGAAATTACTCCTGAATTCTACCTAGTCACTATCATTTTGAGAGGAAGTGACTTGAGTCGTAACTTGTTACAGCACTGGCTTAGTAAACACCAAAATGTATTTTCATGTGCTCCGCATTTGGTCCAGTGGAAGGATAGGTGAAGGAGGAAACAACAAAGGGTTCCTGGTGTCGCATGTACCCTTTAAGGTTTGGTTTCCTTTGGTATTAAAGGTATTATTTCTCAGCTTTAATTATCTGGTCTAATCAAGCAGCACCTACATCCTTTTCTCCATCTGTCGGTCACTGCCTTGTTCTCTCGATCTACTCCATTACACATGATGAACATCATGCACAAGGGCAGTAGGTTCCATTATTAAAGTCTTAGCAGGCACAGATCCATGGGGGGCTTTCAAGGCCCCGGCCCTCCCTTTTTTGTTGTCATGAACAATAAAACATACGGGAAATTAGTGGTGCAACTCCCTTGCACCCCCTGCTTTCTCTTAAGTCAGCGCCCCCCCCCCTTTTTGGAATGTCTGAATCCCCACTTGCTTAGGTATGATTTGACCCAGAAATCTCACCCATACCTCCCAGAAGTCTACAGATGAACAAGTCAACAATTATGGCGGCAGGTAAGATCATTTGCTATAAAAGTTACTATTTCCAAGGTTTATTTCACATAAACAATCATTATGGGTGCAAATTTTTACTTTGTTTTGACTCACCTTGCCATCTTCAGCACCTGTGGCTATGTGCTGACCATCAGGGGAAAAATCTAAACATGCCATACGATTGTAATGACCTTGTTGCTTCAGTACATAGCACTCACTTTGCCACTCCCATACTAATAGTTGACCCAGTCCAGAACAGCCAAATGCTATCCAGTCTCCAGTAGGGTTAAAGGTCACAGCTGCTATCCTTTGGTCTGATATGCTGAATAATTAAAATCAATTAAAAAGCAGTGTAAATGTATTTAACTATAAATATAGCAGTGCAGATTATAGGCCTTGTTCATTGGAAGTAAGCATTTGAAGCCTTTTGTTTCAGTTTTGGCTAACTGGCTTGTTTTGCCTACTCCATTGCTATGCACTGCACATGGGGGTAATTACAATATACTGTGAGCAGCAATACTGGGGACAAGTGGGGGACACCCCAGCCACATTAGGGCAATACATCCAGTAACCTTAGATTTTACACAGCAAATTTTAAAGGGGCAATCCCCCCTCCCCTTCCCCCCACATTTGAGTAAAGATTGATATAGAGGGTGGATAGAGTGTTTAAAATTTACAATAGCATATGCATATACAATATATGCAAGATACCTATGTTTTTCCGTAAATTTTACATAAATGTTTTGCTGAGGTCTAACCTCCATGAAAAAAACGACCTTAAGATTACATGTCGACTCAGTACTGCTTGTGTGCTAGTTGACAACCAAACACACGGCCTGACCTGGCATTGGAAGGAAAAGTGAAAAAACTTTTAAGTATAATGAACAAGGAAAGATCTTCAGCACACAAAGAGCATGCTAAGCTGAAATGGACTAAGTACAAGTCTACAGGTCATTGGTTTGAAGAAATATCATATTTTCTGATAGAAATTACCTATACAGCCACTCTTCAGCAAGATAAAATGTTAAGATAATTTTTTTATCAAGTAGTCTTAACATAAAGCTCTACTATCAGTCAGGTTTACTAAACTTTACTTTGTCAATTTCCTTTAACAACAGTACCTGAGTATGTTAGAAATTTCATGCAGTACCAATATAGATGATAATATACCTGAGAGTGTGTATGAGATTAAAGTCTGGCATCTCATGCAACTGGAAGACTCCTGTTGAGAAAGCTGTCACTAAAATACGATTTTTCTTGTGGTAATCTGCACAGGTAGTCACAGCCTGTTCTCCTACTTCAGAATTATTGTAAAACCAGCTGGATGGGTTGAAAATGCAGACATCAGTATCACCATATACTCATATAATTTTTACTAATTTTAAATATATGGCATCACTGTCCCAATTATTTTGTTAGTTACTAGATAGTTTGAGGACATTTTACAGCTCACTTTTTAACCAACTGGTTTAAGTTGGACTGGCCATAGCCTTTTTCCAGTTGTGGCTTGCTGGCTTGTTTTCCCTTTTCAATTGCTTGTGGTGAGAACCAAGCATAATAGCTGAAGGTCCCATTCTTAACCCTTTACTGTTGTTTGGGTCCTTTTGGACCCATGCGGAGAGCACGGCTGTCACCCATCTTTACTGTTCAACGCGGAGCTCGAAACTGCGAGTAGCTACCCGAAAATTTGGCCACAACAACGAGAGAGACAATAGTTTAAGGTCACAGGGTCAACAGCCTACGGGAGCTGATGCGGGGTGTGCTACGTCCGCTTTTCTGCCCACTCCCGAGGCGCCTAAATATGCCTCGATTGGAGCACAATGGTAAAGGGTTAATCTAAAGTGTCTGAACCACGGGGCTGTGCACACACACCCAGAGACAGCAGAATCAGCTTTTCAGTAAACACACTTCACAGGCTTATTTTAACCCTTTCCCGTTGTTTGGGTCCTTTTGGACCCATGTGGAGAGCACGGCTGTTACCCATCTTTACTGTTTCATGCGGAGCTCGAAACTGCAAGTAGCTACCCGAAAATTTGGCCACAACAACGAGAGAGACAATAGTTTAAGGTCACAGGGTCAACAGCCTACGGAAGCTGATGAGGGGCGTGCTACGTCTGTTTTTCCTCCCACTCCCGAGGCGCGCAAATATGCCCTGATTGGAGCACAGCGGTAAAGGGTTAAAGCCTTCGGTATGACTCCACCAGAAGTTGAACTCCAGACCTCCTGACTGCAAGTCAGATGTTCTGACCACTATGCAGTCAGTCTCATCATTTTGTAAGAACTTCAAGGCCATTGAAAATCATTTTGTTAGACCTTCAAGGCTTATCATTACAATGTCAAAGTGAAACAATTCATTAAATGTCAGCTGATGTCGGATGAAACAACAAATCACTCAAAATTGATACATGTGGAACATAATGACACCACAAGACCCTATTCTAACAGCTGTACTTTTAGTATCATAAAACAATCTAATGATCTTCTAAATATTCTGAGAAAATTTCAAGGGTCTTTTGAAGATGTTGGGGGGGAATTGAAAAAATTTATCACCAAATGTGACCACAGTCTATTACGTGAAAAACATACTTACTGTTGCAATAAAACAAGTAAATGAAATAGTGATGATATTTGATGCTAAAGTATTAACCAAAAGTATCCATGACTGAAGCATTACTGTCAAATGTTATAAACTGACACTTAGCACCAAAGAAAAAGTTTCATCGTTCAATTATTTTCTTCCCATTAAATTCTCTTAGTTAAAACAAAGTGAAGGTCCAAACTACAAGAAAACAAATGTTTATTCTACCTCTTTGTGGCCGATGCATAAAAACAGTTGGTGCAGCTCATTTTGATTATCAAAAATGAATTTTGAGTCAATCTATACAGTTTCTTCAAAGTCTTCTTCATACTTACTACTTCCTCTTAGTAATTTTGAAGCTTTTTCTCTTCTCACTATATTCTGAATTAGCGCCCTCTATTTCTGCTTGATTCCCTTGGTCCTTATCTTTCTCATCTGGCTTTGGTTGTAGAAATGTTGGAACTGTTTTCTTTACTGATTTCTCAATCACTTTTACATCTTCCATTTTAGTGTTGCACTCCCAAGCCACTAAATCACATCTTTTGCTCATAGAATAAAACTGACATATAAGGTCAGGAAAATTTCTAGCTTTATAGAGAAATACCTCACAGGTAAAACAGGTTACTATTACAGATTCCTCCGATATAAATGAACAAAAATGAGAACATA
Organism: Holothuria scabra; assembly: GCA_037179385.1. NCBI lineage: Eukaryota > Metazoa > Echinodermata > Holothuroidea > Aspidochirotida > Holothuriidae > Holothuria > Holothuria scabra. The sequence goes on along the minus strand of CM074192.1, from coordinate 12,446,141 downwards.
AGTGTATGAGGTTGATCTGGCTCAACAAAAGGACTTTTGCTACACTCACCCTCCCATGGAAATATTACAAATATACAGTAAGAAATATTTTAGGCCACACATGCTTCCCTCTCAAAGTTGTCAAATGTTGTCCATGCACTTATGATTAAAGCTTCTTTCTTGTCAATTTATTGCACATATAAAGCCAATTATATTGGAATATTTATTGGAAAAGATCCCAGAAACAATCAAATGATAAAGAATATTTAAAGGGTACTTACACCAAATTCACTATTTTCATTTTTCTATTGATTATTAATCAATAAAGAGTTATTCCATTAGGACTCCAGTAAGACATTTGATATGAATTGCAATTAAAGCAATCGCCAAATTGTATTACTTAGGTAGTTAACTACTGCATTGTGGCACTGAAAATTGGTTTACCTTGTGCATATAAATATTGAACAAAAAAGTGCAAGGAAGTAAGTTATGCTCCAAATCTAGAGGAATTCTAAATGTTTATAGTTCAAAATTTGCAGGACTTAATTGAAATGTGTGATATACTGTACTTGGGATGAGAAAGGGTGTGGGGGCCCCATTTCCATATTTTTTATTTGACTAACTAATTTCATTTTCAAACTGGCCCTGCCTGTGTCCTTTGTGTAAATAAAATGTCTTCCCTTGAACACCTTATGTGTTATACACATGTGTGGCAAACCATATATTTACATTTTCTTTCCTTTTTGTCAGGAGGGGCAAGGTGGTTGGGTGGGGAGTTGACATTTACAACTTCCTCATGATTATTCTACTGTGGAAGTGCAATGTAAGCCACTCTGGCAAGGTTGTTTGTGTAATGTATAGGACCGTGTAATTGGTCTAACAGTAAGAGCATCTGCTTCTCACGTGGAAGGCCCAGTTTCTGTTCCCAGGTCAAGTCATACTAAAGAATCTAAAAATGGAACCTACTACCATTGTGTAGGGAAAACAAGCCAGTAAGCCACAACTGGAAAGAAGACCGTGGCCAGCTTGACTTGAACCAATAGGTTGGAAACTTGGCCATAAAACTCTATCTAACTTACTAACTAACTGTATAGTGTATAAGAGCATCACCTTGACACTGTTACCAAATGTATACTGCCCGAGAGGAAGTCTTTTGTTCAAAGTATTGGTCCAGGATTAGGTTGTTATTTCACTATTTATGGCCAAGAGTCATTTAAGAGAGGCAGTAATTTATGACAAAAATACACTATTAACATGATGATTAGGTACCATGAAAACTGTAAAAAAAATTGACTCATTCACTGATATCAGGAGTAGTTCCTCCACAGACGTTTTTCCAAATAGCAATAACAAAGGATTGTGGGATAGACTTTTGGTGTGCATTGATTTTGTCAATGTCATTTTATTGTGGCAAAAAAATGACAAACACCAAAACACTATCCCACAAGCCATTGCAACTGATATTTGGAAAATGGTCTATGAACCACACTTTTAAATCTCTCACTTCTTTCCATCTTTCAAATATCCACTTTTTTTTGTAATTTGAAGGATACATTTAAGGAGTTTTCTTCAAAGAATGCTGCAACCACACAGTCCTTGTGTCCAGTGAAAGATTTGATGAGGAAGCAGTCGGTCTCATTTACTGCATACACCCTTGTTAGCATGTCTTTTGAGCCAACAATAAAAAACCTGAAATTATGATAATTCATGATATGCATAAACATATTCAAACAACATGTTCAATATTTTATGAAATAAAAGTCCTCCATGATATGTGCAAACTGTGCACAATAATATTAAATTTTGAATCTTGAATATTTAATACTCTATCACCAGTCTGTAATATCACAGAATATTATATAAGTAACTCACTCAGAGTGCATGAAAAATGATTTTCCTGATTAACTGTTTACACTACTAACACCACTCAATCATGAAATTGTTATTGTCTTCCAATATGTAGAATAATTTAAACACCACTTTTTTTATTTGATAAGGTATACATCATCATAATTAAGGGTAGGCTAAGGTGTGGTTCAAATGTTTGATAGAAGTAAAAGGGGTGCACGATAACAAAACAAAGCTTTACAACCACTAATATAACTAGAAAGTTACCGAGAATCTGAGGTCCAATCTATACAAGTGTTATCATCATAAGCTCCATAGTATGTTCGATGCCACCTCAACGGATTGAAAGAATTGGTGCCACTCCGAGGACTGTGATAAACCTGAGCAACACGACCTTTGACCAAGGCAATGTACCTAAATGTTGAAGAATGAAAAGAGGTGTATTGAGAAAGGAATTCAAACAAGACATTCAGTATAAACTACACAAAGCTAATGAATTTTTAAAGTATAAATGCCTCACTACTGTACAAAAGATTGCATATAATCATAGAGCACTGTAGTCATATTGGTGTTTTACACATCAAAACCACAAAATTTGCAAATTTTAAGAAGATCTAGCATGCAGATTTTTTTAGACAAGCCAAATGGTGACTTAGGGTATTTTTGATCTGTCCCACTTGTCTCCTAATTTCAGTTAGACTGCATACTTTTCCTTAATTTTGCCAAGGGGCTGATGTAGAAAGATACATACTGTAGTACCCAGATTTCTCAGGCAAAGTTCAATCAAACAAAACATTCAGTTGGTGTTCAAATCCAACACTTATTCCACAAAACAGCAATGAATTTTATACAAAAGATGAGCTCAAAGTTTATATCTGTGCATGCGTGCATGACCCTTCTGTTCAGGTCAACTGGTAACACATCATCTGAGTGCTGCGCCGCCTGCACATAGCACACTGTTTTCACATGTGTTTACATCCAGCCGTCAGCTTAAACACAGGCAAGAGTGTTACCCATTGACCTTTAACCTACTGCACAACACTGCTCTATGAAGACACTTCGAACTGGTTTATTGGAGGACAAACATCAACAAGCTCTGGCATATTTTAACCAAAGCGTTAAGCCAAATCTGGCCAAGAAAATGTAGCAAATCTGGAATATCACCAATGCAATTCAAAACATGCTGTAAAATGGCAGCCAACTCTCCCTGGAACTACAAATTTTTGTAGTTATCCACAGAAGATCTCAATTGGCTCAGTTCTTTGATTGACAGCAAGTTCAAAAAATGCAGAATACTTGAACTCATATTAGACAGCAAGTACTGTACTAACAGTGCTCTGTTTACACATTGTAATATTTTATACTCACCATGGAGCAAAAAACTTACATTGGGTCTGTGTGCGGATAAGCATTAGACAGTTGTGGGAGTGGGTTAAGTAAGTAAGTAGGTAAGTAGGTGAGAGGATTAGGCCTTTAATAATAGGCTACAGAAATGGATTTACTGTAGCTTCATTGCACTATTTAATACACATTCTTATGAATTTCTCATGCCACCAGGATTTGGAGTAACGAATGTTTGAGATACAAAAACATTCAAACCAATGAAAAGGTTGTACACAGCAAGATGACAGATGATTGTATAGTACCCAGAATGTAAACAATTGAAACATTCCCTTCCATATGCATACATGTATTATTGAGCAAATTTAAACAAAAAATCCTCTTAACAAAGACTATTTGAACTTATTAAAATTGAAGTAATTTTCCTAGTTCATCATTTCAAGTTTGTTTGTTGGCTCAATTTATTTCCAGTTACAATTACAGACTGAACAACTATAAATTACTCTTTTGTTATGTTCCACCAAGTTTAAAGCACAATCCATAACCACACCAAGAAATTTGGTAATAAGGACACCTATAATGTAACTGTCAATTTTAATAGTAACACTCTTGTCACAGTTACACTTTGAGAACAATATGAAATTGGTTTTCTAAACATTTAAGGGATAATCTATTTACCACATGTGAAGAAGACTCTCAATTTATTTAAGACCTTATTCAAATATGAACTTAACTGCTGATTATCCGTTCCAGAGCAGAATACTTATGTCATCTGCAAAATTAATAAATTTAACATCCTTCACACGTTACAGATGTCATTAATATATATGATAAACAGTATTGGTCCGAAGATTGAGCCTTAAAGGGGCACATGGACTTGATATCCATAGCTTAATGTGAGTACTGTAGGGTCACTACCATGTGACAATACTTATAGTTAGCATAAAGAGTCCAGTTTCATTTCCAGTAGTTACTGAGAAAACTGAAATTTTGAACTTTTTAGTTTCCTGGCTTGTAAAGGTTTGGTGCATAACTTGAAAAAAGTGTCTGGTTTTGAAATTTCGAAAACCGAATTGAACTGTTGAGCACTCACTCATAAAACAGCTATTCGTATGTAGGATATGGGAATTGTCTAAATTTGACCATTAGTCATAAGTAGGTGAAGAAAATTTAACAGGCTTGACAATTTCATGAACCAACTCAATAAGCTGCTTTAAAGGGACAACACACTTGAGTGATTTGAAGAGTATTAATTGTTTGAGAGATAGCTAAAAATCTGACTGTTCATCACTCCTCTTACAAAATATATAAATCCAGTTCAATGAAATATAATTCATTGTATCAAAGGGGCTTTAAACTTCTATAGATACACCAATAGCATGCAATCTTTTTCAATGGTTATTGTAACATCATCTACTTGCCCATGCAGAGTCATGGCTATTGAGAGACCAGTTCAATGAATGACCCTTGTAAATGTCTTGTTTGAGAATATGAAAGCTTTAAAATAGTAAACTACTCTTCCTATTATATTTCCTAACAAAGTGCTACTTTTACTTTGCTACACCTAGTCAATCACAATTTTATTCACAATATATTGACCACTCCTCGCATAAGGTCAACTTGATGACAAAAAAGTCATATTGTAATATCTAGAGTTAATACTAAGCTGCAGGTGTCTGTCCAGTGAACTGTGACCAGTTGGTTCACACTGTATTACAGTTTCTAGTCAATCTGAATTTTTGTGTTCATTATGTACTGAGTTATGTGTACCAGAAATACTATATTTGGTCTTAGTAGATCTTGGCTGATTTAAAACAAAGTAAATATTGATTTATGGATAGTTGGGTACCCATACTCTTCACTGCAGGCAAACCATCAGGCAAATGTCAACATTATTTGGGTAGATTCGCACTGTTTAACACGGTGTTTCATGATTGGTTGTTGCCCTTGTATTGTATCGATTGCATCTTGTTAGGGGTTAAATTTAAGGTTAGGAATTGGGGCTATCATTAGCCAATTAGGAATTTTCTTTTTAAACAGTGCGCATCAGCCCCCATTATTTAGGGACTGAAACAAGGACTTGTAAATTTGGAAATAATAAAGCAAATATACCATTTACGGGGGAAAATGAACAGGAATAGTTTCCATCATAGAAATTAAGTGAAATGCCTTCACAACTTTAATAATTTTCTCTAAATAAATTTCCATTATTCCCAGTTATCTGACAGAAAAAGATGTTTAAATTACAGGTATAGGAGACCAAACCAAACTAGAAACCTATTTTTTCTTGATTATATGGCTTTAATCTGGCCATGCATATAGCACAAAATCCAACTGTTTTTAATCGTTATAAACAGTGGATGAAGAATATGCAGACTTTTGTCATTATTTTTTCTGTTTCTATTTGAATAATTGAAGCCTTTCCTCTGTGCTAAGTCATTTAGGAGTTGTGAACCACAAAATGTTCCATAGAAACAAATTATCAGTAATATCTTTTCAATTTCCTATTTCTTGTTGCATTAGCTCATGACATGCAGATACTACCTATAGTGACTCAATCATAACTTACAGGACTAAATTCATAGCAGTCCAAATGACTAGGCAGAAGGCTATTAGAAAGGAAGTTGAGACCAAGAGGCAAGAAGGAAGTGATCGCAAACCAGGTCAGCATGGATAGGAATGTTGTAAATAAGATCGAGGTAAAACGAAACAGAATTACGAATAGTGAAAGTAGATCTCCTCTGTCATAACAAAACTGAAGGAAGCAATTATTTGTGTCTACTGATATTGTGGTATATGCAAATTGAAGTCAGCATTGCTAACTCTATGATACAATTTGACAGGACCATTCACTCCTTACAGTACAAACAAACTATGGTGCACAGTTCACAATGTAGCAGCGGTTTTCATTGGTCAGTAGAAACAGTGTACAGATAGCCATCCAATGCCCCATAATGGCTGTGAGCTTCACTAGTTTAAACCAGAAGGTTGCAAGATGATGGGTAAAACCCTATTTAAAAGAAGGGTTAAAGGTCATTTCGAGTTTCATATGTTAACGGGGTCACTTATTCCAAGCATTTTGGTGAAATTTGCATTAAAATTTGATGTGTGGTTCTCAAGATATAAGCATGTTAAGTTATCACTTCAACAAACAGTGAACTTGAAGCAAACACATATGACATCGTATCCTAACATTAATGGTCAGTTTTTTATTTTTCTTTTAACTTTACAGCCTATTTCCTCCTCAACAGTCCCATATTATCAAAATGTGGCATGAGAACTTTACAAATTTTGCATCCCTCTCAGGGAGATCCTATTCTTATTAACTTCAAGGTCAACACAACAGTATGAAAAACAAAGGGAAATAAAGCATTCCTTGTCAATGTGAAGAAATGACATAATCTGTGCTGCCCTCAGTCTCCCTTTGGAACACAAATCTAGTACCTTCATTTGCTGATTTCTTGAGACCTACATATCTGATTTGAATGGAAATTTCACCACACTTAGTAGATTTAAGTTATTCTTTCACATGTGAAAGTTATTTTTTTGCTTAAACTTCCCCTTTAGCCTAACCTCATACTGAGTATTATATTTGAGTATAGTGGGTACCTAACAAGGCTGCAAGTTTTATAAGCTACTAAATGGATACTGCTAAGGCAGAGTAGATAATGACTGTGGCCTTTGAAGAGATGATGTTTAGCAACCAGAAGGAGGTTGGGGGTTCAATTCCTGGTGGGGTCAGAGAAAGGTAGGTTTTTCATCCAAGAGAAATCTCCAGTTTTCCCATCTAAAATGGCCATTCAAAGGATACGAAATTTGATCTAAATTTTATAATTGATTGCCACCTGATGAGGAGGTGTAATTCATCAGCCAAAGGCTTCTCCAACATTCCTCATCATTTAGTATCTTGAAACAGCTGTCTCCTTTATTATTGTATATAATATAAATACAGCACCTTTAGCTTTGACTTGCAAAGTTCTACATTTAAATGAGCCCTGATGTTTAATACTATTGCTAACTTTCACTCGACCAGTCCTTTTTTGCTTCTCTCTATTTTTAATGTTTCATATGAGGTTTACCTCAAAGTATCTCCCAGATGTCTCTCTCCCATGATAAACACTTCTGGGTGTAATGCAAGGGATACAACATCCCCTAAGGGACAGGTAGGTTTGTTAGTTAGTTAGATGGAGTTTTTACGGCCCAGTTTCCAACCTATTAGTTCAAGTCAAGCCGGCCATGGCCTTTTTTCCAGTTGTGGCTCACTGGCTTGTTTTCCCTACTCCATTGCTCATGTGGAGCATCAAGCACAATTGCAGTAGGTTCCTTTTTTGGAGTCTTTGGTATGACCCGACCTGGGAAGCAAACCCGGGCCTTCCGCGTGAGCTAAGGGACAGGTAGGAATAGATGAGTCATAAGTATAGTAAGGAATACCAGGACCTATTTTATATAATGCATTCAATTCCATTGATGCTACTTCGAAACAAATGGATGATGAAAAAGTAAACATTTGGGTAGCAAAAAACAAAGTTTAGGAACAGCTCAAGCATACAATTAAAGCAATAATTTTGGAATCTATACCAACAAAATAATTAATCAGCTTCAACTGTTAAGACATGTGTGTCCTGGTAATGGTAACAAATGCAATAAAGCATACTACTGATAAAATCCTAATCAATACTGAACAAATAATTCTAAAAGGTGTTTGGTTAGTGGTGTGTGGTAATTTAGTCCCATGCTGCTTCAAGTCACCATCTAAAGCAAGGGTTTTGAATGCTACGTTGACATTTGTGGACCTGTTATTTGATTAGTTCGAATTACTGAATCAAAGGGCCATCTTTTCAGCTTAACGCAAAATGAATTTCCACTTTAGCCATAAAGTATATGGAACTATGAAGCACAGTAACTTTACTCTTCTGCCTTAATAAGATAACATACAGTATATACTAAATCTAAAAAATAGTAACAAATAAAATTATCCATTTTCTCATTTTCTGTGACTTACAAACGGGTTTACCTGACAGCCCTTGGTACCCCTAATGCTAGCTGTGGTCAATGCACGAGAAATGCACGAGAAAAAAAAAATTCTGGATTGTTCAATTCTTTGTAATTTATGAGTAATAGTACCTAATAAACTAATAACACAGTGTTCACTGAACTTTTTGCAATGCAAGGTTATACAGGAAGTGATCAAATCAAACAGCTAGTATTAAATCAGGTCACTGCTCCCAATTCAAGTGTACAGCAATAATGAAAGTATAAAACCACTCAAAATTGAAAACACTCTGCCCTACAGATTACTGTACATACAGTTTATCTCACAACATGTGTAGTTTGAATGAGAGGACAGGACTTAGTCATTTTTTCTCACTTTTCTCAATGTTGTAATAATAAAAATAATGTCAGTATCTTGGTTTCCTTTTCAAGCAGAGGACACTTATGCAGCAATGGTTGAACTTGCATGAATAAATAGCCTTTAAATGCTTCAGACTGCACCTTATAAGGACCTTGAAGTGAACTTTTGCTACCCTCAACCCACATGAAACTTTGTCAAAGGGCAGCATCAACTTGGACGCGGGGTTTGGCAGTAACAATTCCCCCCCCCCCATCCCCCGGGCCCTTTTGAGTTTCTGGCAAAATCCCTGTACATAAACTAACAGATCTGGATCCTGCACAGACATTCATACTGTGTCTAGAATAAGTATCAAGCAACGCAAGACACAAATACAATTTACAAACAAACCTTCCATCTGGACTGTATTTGACACATCTCACTCTCCCTTTCAACATAATATGATGTAGAACAGTCTTACTCATCAAACTGCAAAGCATGGCATCACCAGCTGAAAGAAAAATGTATGCTTTGTCACCTTCTTTCTTCCTTATTGTACTTTTTCAATATTCTTTTTCACTAACATTCCTTTTTCAAAAATCACATCACCACACAACAATCACTAGACATTAATAATTTGATTTTGTCAAATGCATTTGACAAAAGCAGCTTTGTTTGCAACTTTGCACGCAACTTTGCACATGGTTTTGAAAAGAAGTAATGTGAGGGAAAATGTGTCAGAATTTGCTAATTAAAGCCATATCCAATTAGTAAATGTCAGTAATCTTGGAACAATACCATAAAATTATTTCCATCCTGCATTAGCATTTTTCAAATATTCAACTGAAAGAAATCAAAAGCAACTCTAATAAACTAAAAGATACAACCCCCCTGGTGAACGGTTGGGCTATGTGGTGTGATAAACTGTCAAAGATTCCATGTTTCACACAACTGATGTCAAAAAGTACGGCAAATGAAACAATACATGCATATTGATCAAAAATATCAAACTTTGAATGCATTCTGTGTTCTTGCTGATAATCAAATTTGGCAGACTTTTTGCACTTCAAAAAGCACAAACTAAGATAAGAGTTCATCAAATTCCTACTCTGCACATCTTGTTTAAACAAATTCACCTGTTGTAAGGCCTATAGTATGTTCAAGTGAGTAGATTGCTGACTAGACAGGATTATCTGACAAGCAGTTTACACTTAATTAAGGAGAACCAGGAGATAAGCCTTTAAGACTGTAAACCTCATGGAGAGCTTAAAATTACATTTTGGGCCACCTCACATTGCTATTATATTGTTGAAAATATTGGGCCACTTTGGTGCTTAGCCCCAATTCAAAACTTGTTCCACAGCACCTGATAAATATGCTTGTGAAATAAAGGTAGTCTTGCAATAGTAAAAGGGTAGCTATTCGAAAGGTTAGAACACCATTTTTTTCAAGAGTAAAAGCACATATCAGATGGATGCGGCAGGGTTTAATCAAAGTCAAAGAGCTACTCTAGCCTACACACAAAAATAAGCACTCTCAAAGTGGAGTAAGGGCACACAAAGGGAGCACCTTTTGCGCTTTTGAGAGAATGATAAAATGATAACAACCCAAAACATACCATGATCAACCAAAACTGCAGTGAGTCCATCAGGTGACAGGGCAATCGATGTTAAGTTCAGCCTGGCTTCGATTGGAAATGTCTCAGACTTGTTGCTGAAAGTTTTCAAACATACTGAATTTATACTTACAAGGTTATTAACAATATATAATTGTAAAAGAAGTCAAAAGAAAACTAAATGTTCCACCATAGTATACCACAAACAAACCATTTTACAATCTTGTAATAAATTCACAGGGTTTTACTTCAACATTGTCACAAACCAGCCCATACCTTCATCAAAAGCAGTTACTTCAATTTTTTTTTTTCAAAATTGGCAAGAACTACCACTTTCACATATTGGTTTTAAAGGCTATGTTATCAATTCTTTACATAACTTGAAATACAGTTGTGGCTATGTTAGTACTGCTCTAAGGGATTTTAGATTTTTGGGGGAGTAAGTTAGATTGCACTTATAGAATTTGAATCCCTGCTTTGCAGCGTAGTACCTATGCACCAAATTGGATACGACTGAATGTTATAGAGAGTAGTTGTAGCAAACAATTGGAAAAGTTGGAAAGAAAATTTAGGAAAATGTTACTGAGGCTGACCAATGTCACTTAGTACCTCTGTCACATATGGCTGATTTATAATTTTTGCATTCCCAGAGCTGAGAAATATTCCCAAAACTTTGTTGCCTTGTTTAGACAAATATTTGAAAATGAAGAGATATCATTGGATGAAATTTGGAATTTTATGAAAGAAAATTAAGGAGAATTAACAGTATAGCAGTTAGGGTGTCATTTGATGATCTGCCGAATTCAAGTTTCCAAAACTTCGTAGAGTGTTAGCATTACTAAAGGAATTAGAAATTGTAACTTGTAGAATGTGCAGCATGCCAAAACAAATTTGCACTCTTTGAGCAAATATTCTACAACATGGAATATAGGATTTGTATAGGACAGAATTCTGAGTTTTAGCAACAAAAACTTGTAAAAACAACACTGCATGTAACTGACCAGTATACCTTGATGATCTTGTGTTATATATGGCATATTTCTAGATTTTTATATTTTCCACAGCCGGGAGAGGGAGACAATCAGTCCCTCTGCCCCATGAAGCTATGCCATTGCCATCTAAAATGAAAAATAGCCCTCCACTATAAAATAATGCACATAAATAATCAGAATTAACCCTTCCACCCCCTCCCTCCCCCTTGCTCTGGCCCCTCTCAAAACTTCCAGGATGCTGAAACAACAGTTCCCTGATGAGGCAGCCCTAATAATTCTAATGTTAGATTTTTTCACACTCCAAAACATTTAAAGCACACCCCCATATAAAACTGCATTTAATCTGATTCAGTCTAATTATATGCTTATCTCTGCACAATGCAGTTTCTCTGCAGCTAATCCCAGACTACAATAGCAGGGGCAATGAACTGATTAAGGAGGGGAACTAAGCCATTCGGTATGATATAAGTACCATCAACTTCTACAAATGCTGACAATAAGGCAAGTCTCAAATTGTCCTTGGATAAAAGAACACAGCAGGCTACCTACTTCATAGACCATCACTGTGCTCTAAACACTTTTGCTGTTAATGTTAGCATATTTCCTTTTCCTCTACAAGCATACCTGCAACTTCATACCAGCACATTGAAGTAAACATTGCCCATGTAGTTATATCGGAAACAGTCCCATCAGCCTAAAGGTCATGTTTGTTCAGTTAAATGAATATTAAGCTACAGTGAAATAATTAAGACCATATCAATCTCTTAGATCTAAGACAAGCACTGGCTTCCACCTAAATTGTCTAGATATAGTCAATTAAAACAGATTTAACAAGGAAATGTCAACTACACAGAAACAACTAGCCACCAAGTATAGGGTCTTCCCTGTCATTTGTGTAGTGAGGCAGCCACCAACTCACAGAAAAACTGCACAACAATTGCCACCTGCACTATTCAGTAACTGTAACTTCTTTTAAAAATCCTATCAGTGTTTACTTTATAGATTGAAAAATATCTGATAGAGCTAAAAACAGAGATGTTGTTCAGTCTGGACCCAGACTCCTGATTTCAGAATTTGAAGGACTCAGATTAATTTCTTTCCGATTGAGAAAGTACAAAGACTCCAGTCCAAAACTGCATTCAAGTCCTTGAAAGTTGAAAATTGCCAGACTCATGACTCAAAGTCTCGGGACTTCTTCCATCAATGGTTTAAAGACATGTACAATGAAACTGTTTTTTGAAGCCTTTATTACCATATAACTGGATTATTTACGAACTTCGAACTTGGTAAACAAACAAAATCTTGAGGACAGATCACAAACTGATAGACTGCAATGTATAACTAGTGATTCTCTGAGGTACCATACTTTAAGCATCCCTTAATGAACTGGAATTCAAACAGTTAACCCTTTTAACCCCATTTATCATTCCTATTATACACGAATCCGGACAGATTGTGATGGTCTGATTTTAGTAGGCTATTACTGGGGTCTATCACCTTTAATCTTTAAATTTCCTTCCTTACCTGTCCCATGGATGGTTGTATACTAAAGTGCATCTTAATTTTCTCGAATTCACTGAATACGAGGATTTGAAATTCATGTAGACAATAAATGAAGACGATTAAAGGCTGATGGACCCCACTAATGGCTGCCCACAGTCACTAAAAACAAGCCCTAATCAGATTTGTCTATAGCCTAACATTTAATAGCGACCAGTCAATTGAGGCATGATTTAATTTAAATTTCTTTTATGTCAAAGGTTAAAGGTAAAAGGTCATATATCCCTGGGTTGAAAAAGAAATTGCTAATGGAAGGACAGTTTACCATTATTGTTCATAACACATTATTTCTAGGTTGATTGGAACACTGATTTCAGTTGCTTTACCACTAATGCTCATGTATTCAAAGACTAAAACACCATCAAGAGTCTTGAAATTGTAAAATGCAAAAAAAAACTCGAAAATGAGATAATACTCACTTTCTAAGGTCAAACTTGGTAATCCTGTTACCCACTGGACTAATGACACAGTCCCCATCTCCAGTGAAACAGATATTCCCTTTCCGATATACTGCCCCAAGAAGGTTGGAGAACTGAAAATAAGATTTCAAGATCATTTGTAATAGGATACAATAGTTCAGAATGAAAATAAACCCGATGTGAAATAACCTCAGGGAAATATGAGATTAGTATTGAAATTTGAGATGGTTCAAAAACACATCCTGTGAACAGTGACAGCTAGGGCTTCCAAGACAGAAGGTCTGTGGGTTCTTATAGTTCAATATATGGCTTAACACTTCTAGACTAGCAAAAGTGTAACACCACAATATTCAGGAAAGTAAAACTTCAGAACTGTACACTAGAGGTACTGAGTGTATTTATTAACATACAAACTATTCTGATTTATTTTCTTTTTGACAGATAAAAAAGTGAAGAAGTTAAAGCTAATATTTTTAGGAGCTTGATACATTTCTAAAGTGTAATGAAGAGCAACTTTCAGGTTTTTACTCCAAAGATTTTTCTGTTCCTTAAAACTAGTTACATCCACAAAGATACTCATTCTTCGACACATGTATTCAAACATTTGACATGAACAAAAAATGTTTCTTTACACACTAGGTTCCATCTGTAGACCCCATTTTTCTTTCAGTCTTGATAATTGAAATTCAAAGTCCATCTCATATCACCTTTGACCTTATAAGCTCCTACATTAACTCAGACAATTGTACATACTTTTCATTTATTATAATTTGCGGAAATAAATTGAATTAAATTGAAATTGAATGGAAGATAAGTGACCCATGGCCTCATTAAGTCTCAATAACCCTACTTCACTTTAAATTTTATATTTTTTTTGGCTTTACATGATACAGTTCTGGTAATTTTTGTTTTCTTATCTGATTTGCATGGCATCTGCATTTTATATGTAATTTCTTTTTGATCAGACCTTCACCTTATAAACCTCTAGCCATGCTGAATAGCCCCAACAACCTCTTCATATAAATGTGGTCCTAAGCCAAAAATAAACAATAAATGGGAAGTTTTTACTGGTTTTTCTTTGAAAACTGTCAAACAGGATGCAAAACCTCAAGTACGGCATTTACCTCTTCTACCCCATCAATAATGGTTACTTTTTGCTTAAAAAACTTTCATGTCACACCTTATCTACTTTGCATAAAATTTTCCAGTAGAGTACTGTTCAGTGCCAGAAGCTGAATTGCTCAAAGACCTACTGTAAGCTTGTTTGTTAAGCTTACTTGTCTTTTTTTCAAACCTTGAAATTTGAGGTGGTGAGTGCTATACCACACCATCACTCACCTCAAAATACTGTGAAGAGTGTGATATTTTCCAAACCTAAATGATGAATTGGAGTTATCATAAATCTATTAAAGTTTAATAAAACAGCACACCTACCACACTCCTTAATTTTCTGAGGAATGTGATTTGTACGTGTAGCACACCTGGGGAATCTAAAATGCAAGGCCTCTTTTTTATTTTTGACCAGCCCATTATATAGCCAGAAAAGTTAAGCAGGGGATTGGCTTTAATGGGAGGGATTTCTGGGATGAAGAGATGATTTATTAATATGTCAATGGAAACTTGCAAAGAAGATTTGGATTGGTCTTAGGCTTGATTTTGACAAACCATCAAAGTCAACATTACAATATGAAGACTGTATACTAATTTCCTGAGGTACATCACATCTAATTCTGGACACTTGAAAAATTTAAACATGTCAAAAGGGAGATCAGAAACTTAGTCCACATCTTTACTTGGAGAATTAAGATCAGTAATATGTACCCTGAACTTAGCTGACAATTCCTCCCACAAGATTCTATTTGTATCACATGGAATATGGCAAGCCATTCTTCCCACCCCTGACAAGTATAGACGAATCCGATTGCGCTCGTGTTAAGTGATTGCATGAAGCCATTAGTGGGGTCCATCAACCTTAAATTGCCTTCATTTACTGTGTACATGAATTTCAAACCCTAATTTTCTGTTAAATTGAAGGAATCAACATACAATTTAGTGTACAACCATCCATAATACAGGTAAGCGAGGCAATATTGAAAGATTGAAAGGTGACGGACCCCAGCTATGGCTGACCAAAATCAGACCATCACTTGCTGTCCGGATTTGTCTATACATACTCAGGAACACCAAGTTAACCAAAAAAATTTGATTAAAATAAAGGGCAATTTTAAGGGAAGGGACAAAACAAACAGCCTGTCACCAACCACAACAAAGCATACAATTTCTGTTAGTTAGTTAGATGTGATTTAAACCCACACCAACACGAATGTGTTATATAGTTTCAGTCAACTCGATAAAAAATTCAAAGTTTAAATTTATTTTCAAGTATGATTCAAGTTCATGGTTTCCCTTTAGTCACCTCTTATGACAGGCGGGAAATACGGTTGGCATACTCTACAACCTCCAACCCACAATGGGCCAGAAAAATTCTGTTATTTTTCTATATACAAAAACTTAATACAACGGTTTTTAAACTGATTAATTCAAAAGATTAGGCATTACTGACCTTGCTCTGAAAGAGTCTTTGTTTTGATTAAGCTGTATAAACCACTGGACTGTACTTGATTATGTACTGAGTAGTTAAGAGTGGCTCTCAACTAGGTAAATACAACAAACAAACTCAAATAAAATGATACACATTAAATCAACCAGCAAAACCCAAACAGTGTTCTTTGGGAAATAAATAGAATGCAAGGTAAGGTTCTGGAGTTAAAAATTTTGTCTAAAATGACATGACAAGGAGGAAATAAAGAAAATATTAACTCTTACCTTAAAATGAAATTTCATTTGAAATTGTTTGACTTTTTCATAAAAAAATCTTCAAATGTCCATGTAAGTTTTCTGTTTATTCTATGCAAGAAAGAAAAAAAAATACATTTAAAAATACCAGCATAAAACATTTGAATTTAATCTTTCACTTCACAGTTCACAATATATAGAGAAAACAGACTTCTACAGAATATTTGAAACATTCTATACAGACAAGACACAAATTTATATGCACAGAAGATAAGAGAAGCAATGATGTTTGTTGTTTGTTCAATGTACCATAAAAAAATTAAAAACATAAAGAGAAACCCCACACAGTCATGTGATGGTCTGACTAAGCCAGCCATTAAGTCGCCATTGCTGGGTGCGTCAGCTACAATCTTTCCAATTCTTTGCTTAAATGTATCACAAGTGGTCATACACTGAGCTTAATTCCCTCAACTTCACTGAATGCGAGGATTTTAGCATTTCAGGTAAACAATATAATTAAGACAATTTAAGAATGAAGGACCCCACCAATGGCTGCCTTCTCTAGCTGCTCGGATTTGTCTATTACTGCGTTGATGAACAATTTTTAGAATATCCTATAACTAGCCACCCAATCAATCATGATCTGTGTCTGTGTCTGTGGGAGATCATATCACTCTGAATTATCAATACACATCCCTAATCTGTGTTCATGTCCATGTACTGTGAAAGCCTCTGGGAGCAGTTTTCATGGGCATAATGGATTCTAGCAAATGTCTTTTACTGTACAACTGAGCATTCAGAGAGACAGCTGGCTCCAACCAGTTCCATAGATTGCATAAAATTATAATTTGAAACATGCATTTTACTAGTCCAGTATAGTTATTTGAAAAAATTGAAGTAGTCTACAGTACCCAGGAAGAAAAAATATATATAAACTCCCATTACAATCACTTTTTGTACACCTTCATGGAAGAATACAATCACAATGCTTCCATTGTACTGCATTTCAAAGAGAGCTGCTTGTTCTCTAAAATTAACCACATGCCTGCTCAATCAGGCATTTTGACAGGGACCCTGGATTGGTATCAATTACCAAATGCAGCTGGAAGTCACCAAAGAATAATCACAGATCATACAGAATTCAATTGTTCTGCTTGCTGAAGCAAATAATCTTCCTGCTCACTGATGAGAGAAAGCAGAGGATTGCAGAGGGCCAATGCAGAGGGCCAATGCAGAGGGCCATTGCAGGGGACCATTGCAGGGGACCATTGCAGGGGACCATTGCAGAGGGCCATTGCAGGGGACCATTGCAGGGGACCATTGCAGGGGACCATTGCAGAGGGCCATTGCAGGGGACCATTGCAGGGGACCATTTTACATTATATAACCACAGTTTGAAAACTTCCAAGCATGTCCACCTCATGTTCTGAGCGGCTTCATATGCAAATCCACAAGAACAATAATACTTCAATGAACTTGAAAATTCCAGTGTTATTTCTAGTTGTTCTCAACTTAACATGGTGAAAACATTTTTTTCTCACATATTAAAATCCCACACCCATAGTTTGCAGAAGTTCTTATGAAAAGGCAGGTACAACCCTCTAAGTTTTGTCAAATACAGACTTCTCGAAACTTCATAACACCTGCTGGTTGCTCCTTAACATTCTCTTTTGCTTAAAACTGAAAACTTGCAGTAATTTGGCCTTGAAACCCTGCACCATGGATACTTCAAATTTGATATTAATTTAGGAAAAAGCTTCAAAATATTGTGAAAATTAAAGTTAAAATTCCAAGAATGACCCAGAGTACAGAAAATCTGTTTAGTGGTACTTTTGCTGTATGTCATCACAGATCTCACACTTGACAATGTTGTTTGTGAGTACTTATTAAATAACCATTCCCTTTAGAAATTAATAACTTTTAAACTCAAAATACTATAATATTGAAATGGAATTTACTGTACAACAACAAAAAGGGAAAAAAGGTTTTCTACTTTTTTGGAACCCTCCCAGTTTGTCTTTGGAATGTTCCTTTAATGCAATGAAGTGTACAGTACAGTACTTGCACTATGCCTGCACTACAGTAGCTTGAAACGTAACCAAGGGATGGTTTCCCCAGCACGAATGTTCATTTTCTACTGTACTGTACATGTAGTTCTAATTCCAATATATAATATTTTCCAATATTTGAGGGTTGGCAATTTAAACAAGAGCCTTGAAGAAAAATCTTTGCTGCAAAGATTGTTACATTTGAGATCTGGGATTTTGCTTTTTTGAGTGAGCAAGTCCAATTGGGGCCATTCAAGTTAATAGCATGTGAGAAACATGAAAAGAACCTGTGTATTAAAAAGTCTGCTTTGTGTGAAAGAAATTTATTTGTAACATATATGTAGAAAACTCCCGACACAAACACAATAATACAGTAGGTTGGGACAAGGCAAACTTCAATTCAGATTATAATATGCAGGTAAAGTTACAAACAAACTATTCTAAACAAAAAGTCTACTTGAAAAAAAGTATATACCCATGTACTGTCAAATGCACATGATATGGCCCTATGGTTACAAGATTATGACATAGTGTGCAATATAAGACTGCAGTGAATGCAAAGTAACAGTCCCCCCTACACTGTTGTTCATTAACTTTGTACAATATAACATGGTGGGCAACATGACATTCTAACATCAGACAACAGTGCTAAGAATGAAGAACTGTAGACTGGAAAATAAAACAGGCTATAGGGCCCAATAAGAAAGGCAGAAAAACAATTACATCAAAAAAGCAAAAAAATACAGTAAAATGGGTTCATTTCATCTAAATGTTTCACACTCATTACAGTAGATTTGTCTGGAACACAGAGGTGCATCTGTCACACTGGCATTGTGCACCATAATACCTCTGTGACAAAGATTAAGCAGTTACAGTATTACTGTACCATGGATAGGTGGAATTTTGGGTATGCAACTTTTAAAATTAGAAATATCCTATAACTGAGGATGTTATCTCTCTTAAAGCTTTGTACACTGAATCAGTGAATTTTTAGAGGACCAATTCACTCGCCCCAAACAGTACCAATTCTCCTAGCTTTCTTATAAAGCCCCTCCCGAAATTGTTTGAAATTCATCCTCATTCGAACACAATCTCAATTTATTGCTTCAGGGTGAGTATAAAAAAAACAAAGGTCAATGTGTATAATCAAAACACTTTCAGTACAGTTCATGCTGTGTAATATAAGCTTTGGTACTCTGCATTGCTTGAACTAACTGCCAATCAAAGAGCTGTGCCAATTGAGAATTTCAGTAACCCCCTATAAAATTGTAGTCTGGGGTGAGAGGATTGGTCCTTTAACTTGAATCTGTTGAAATTTCAATCAGATATCTTCATTACTTTGCTTTAAATTTGTGATACCATGTTCACTGGAACAACTGTTCTTGTGAGTTGTAACACTGCCAAATTTCACATACTAGGTGGATATTGCAAGCAACCAAAGGGATGGTGCAAAATATATTAATTAGCCTATGAAGTTTGGTATTTTAAGGATTCCCTTAATCAACACTGAGTAAGCTGGCACACTCCTGCTAACAACAGCCAAGGTAAATGAAGCAAAAACTGTATTTCTACTGACCTTAATTGAGTAATTGGCAGTCCGTAAGGGATTGTATATACTTATGTATACATGTATACACCATTCATTGGCAATACATGTATACTCAGTGTACCGTCAAGTGCCTGCGCACTCGAGGGTCACCCATCATACTTTATAGCACAGTGTACATTTTTCATATGACAGGAATTAACCAGCCCACTATGAGTACAGTTTGCCCACCGCTACATCAAGAAGGAGTCAGTGCTCACGCTGAAGATCGTTGTGTTGGAGTGCACAAAATGCAGACTGGTATAATTGTAATCAGACCATGCTGCATTTTGTGTGCTTCTGTAATTGGGAAACATTTCTATTCCTGCATTGTGGAGGGAATGCAAAATTATCTTGTCAGATGATGCAATAAGTCATGGGCCTACTTTAACA
The DNA here is from genome assembly GCA_037179385.1 of Holothuria scabra. NCBI lineage: Eukaryota > Metazoa > Echinodermata > Holothuroidea > Aspidochirotida > Holothuriidae > Holothuria > Holothuria scabra. The sequence continues at coordinate 12,426,236 of CM074192.1, read as the reverse complement.
GTGGTATAGGCTTAGGGCTAAGAATGGTAGGCTTTTAAGTTACAGTTCTGTATGTGTGGGCTGGTGTGGTGTGCCTGCTGAACGACAAAAATTCAGCAAGGTAAGAATACGTGTACCACTGAAACTAGTTGCGCGAAAATCGTTATATCCTACTGTAGTCTAGAAAATCGTATCTTAAAGATGTCCAGGTCCCAATTTTTTTTGGAAAAGTTAAACTGATGTTTACTTAAATTAAAAAAAGAGTGTTACCCAATCCTTTCACGTCCCTTTTATACTGTTATGAGATGATTTCTAAAGAGTAAATTGCCAGTTTCTTCAGCACACCAAGGTAGGATGCTTCTTGCCAAAGCGTGTGTAACCCAGGGTGTATAACAGTGTTATCGACACCCACTACGTACCACAATTGTAAGTTACACGCTCAATACTCTCCATCTCCTCTTTAAGATCCAGAAAGAGGTCTGCTGACCATAGTGGTATTTTCAATTCGGGGCTGAATGTCGCTTCGGACCGCTGTGTTGAGGAGGGAACTTAGGAGAGCTATTATCCCCTTCTTCAGAACTTGTAAATATTATAACCGACTGGTTGGCCTATAGTCCGCCTCTCAGCCGGGAGACCCGGGTTCAAATCCTGGCCGAGTCCATGGGCGGCAATCCTTGTGGGATGCATGAGGGGATCCATTGGCATACGAAACCGGGGGAGCAGGGGGCACTCGCCCTCCCAATTCGGTAAAAAACAGTTGGTCCATTCGGGAAAAACATGATAAAGGGTGCCATTATTCGGGCACAAATTCATGCTCTTGCCCTCCCTACAAAAGTTATCCCCGTACGCTAGATGTAGGCATATATTCCCTTCATAAATTGGATGGGGATGCTGTGTACCATATCCCCATAATAACAATCCTTTAGAAATTATGTAAAAAAAATTAATTATGTTATTATTTAAACTTCTTAGTAGAACGGAAAACTATAACAAAAATTCAGGCTTTATAAAACCGTTTCTCTAAGAGAATGCATGAATGTGGCTTGACAGTTCTGTACACATTCCCATCGAGTAACTAAAACATGAACATATTAATCATATGCATCGGTACACGTACTCAATCGCCAATCACCTCCGAAAATGATCATTCATAAGAATATTTCTCTGCTTGAAACGAAGGTAAACAACCATTTATAACATTCATATAAGTGACTTTCACATGCAGTGAATACATGCATTTATAACGTTTAAAGGCCTTCATTATTTTTTTATAGAAAGATTTAATACTGATACAACTTGGGTTTCGGCTTCTCCTGATGAGTTTTATTATACCGCAGTTTGCTCCACACTATTTTACGGTGACTTAAACTTTGAATATCATTGCGATTAATTTTTTCGGTTCAGTTTTATCGACCTTCTTTCAGTCTCATTTAAAGAAAAGATTATTTTATTCAGAAAATGACTGATGATTACAAACAATAATGTTTAGGCCATCATTAAAATTTAAGTAACAGCCTTATTTCGTCTGTATTCCTTATTACGTTTCAAGATGTAAATGACTAAAAGAGGCGTGATTAAAAACAGTCGTATATAAAAATATATATTGATCCATTACACAACTAAGAGCACGAGGAGTGTCGGCGAGAAAATTAAATTGCCCTGAAATGCACCGACACGCCTTGAAATAACTAGAAATTACTATGGACATGGAAGATATAAAAATAAAAAGAAATCAGTGATATTCAGTTAATGATTCTCTTTTCGCTTGATTTCAAGCGTATTTCCTAAAAAGGAAGAAGGCCTGTTATAAAAAAAAAGTATAGAAAAAATTACCAAGTTGTCTGATTGCTTTACAAAGGGGATAAAGTTTCTGGATCAAGAGTTCAACATACACTTCCTCTTTCAGAGAACGAAAGATTGATGTGTCCTCTTTATTATGGTAAAAGATTTTAGGGATTAAGTGAGGTTTTTTCCAACAACATGTTTTATATAGGATGAAGACATCTGAGACAAGCCTAATTCGTTTATTTGTTATTACGTTTCAAGATGCAAATAAAGTCTCTTCCTCCAGGAAATCGTTTATTCACAGTTTTCGTATTTTGGTCCAAAATTTAATTTAAAAATTGTGCATTTTTGAAGCCGGAAACATGGAAATGACCCACGAAATATCATTTCTGAGGGAGAATCAAGAGTTCAAATGTAGTTCCTCATTTCAGACAAAAAAAAAAAAGATTGTGGTCTCCTCTTAGTTATGTTATAAGAGTCTGGGGGATTGGGTAAGGTTTTTTCCCGTGATACAGTGGCGGAGCCGTCATATGGTCAGGGGACGGTCGCCCCCCCCCCCCACGGACCAAAGTCGTCTGTCGGTGCCCTTTTTAGGTTTTAATATACTTTACTCTTGCACCACTGTTGGTAAAATATATAATTTAATAGCGATGTTTTGAGGCCCAGATAACAAAATACTCAAACAGCCACCAGTAACTGTACTATCTGTCCTTTATTCCGATGAAAAGTGCCATCTTCTGTAATATAGGAATAGGTTTTCCCGAAACGTATCTTCATGCTTTATACGCACTAATGAATGTTGTCGCTGTGCTAAGTTAACTGCTTCCACACCAAGCGTGATTATAAGCTTACACAATACACCGACTGACATTAAATTAACCCTCCCGGCCAATAAAAGATGTTACAAAGGGTGCAACTATAACTGTAGCGCAAATCATAGTCCTCTTGTTTTCGGGGATAACCGTCAATATAAACAATAAAACGAGTTTATTAAGATCATAGGCCTACGGGAGCATTTCAGCTTGGGGAGGGGGGCAGAGGATTCTCTGCCTGAAAAATGTAATTCTGCCCGAAAGACTATCTAAGCGGAGCGCCATCATCAGTTGGCCCGGAGCGTACCGGAAATTTTTGACTTTACAGACCCCCCAGGTGGCCGGAAACGGCGCTTCCCGCGTGTTCTGTGTTGCATGTATCCAGCTTTAAAATATGGGTCTCGTGTTTGCAATTTCTCAACTAAAAAGAAAAAATTCAGCCTATGCAAAATGGTAATTGAATCAATACGGTGAGATGTATTACGCTAGAGTTGTGTAATCAGAAAGAAAGGAAGGGAAAAGGGCGTTGACAAGGCACTATTGATATATTTTTCCCCGATCCAGCAATCTGTAACTGAGGTTCGTCCTTAAAAACATTTGCGATGTGAAAAACATAATATAATGATATACCGCACCTGGGAATGCATAAAACATTACCTTTTCTTGTATCTTTCCGGGAAAAACTGTAGAACGGAATTAAAAACGTGAGTACCGTATGTCTGTGACTCTGTTGCGACTCTTGCCCGAATTCCAGTCCCACTGAATTGATACAACTGTCTATATGGCTCTGCCCAAACTCCCGTCTATATATAAACGGCTGAAGAATTTTTTGGGGGGGCACAAGTTTTCGGGAGCCGACATAATGGTGACGCCGTAAGGCGTCCGGTCTTTCTCGAAGCACAAAACCCAATCGACCTTGGGTCCAGGGGTCCACTTAAGGGCCCCTGGTGAGGTTCAGGGGACAAAGCCCAGCTGGTAGAGGTCCATGGTGGTCTGGATACTTTTGTAGGGGGTGGCTGGAGTTTAATATCTAAGCGTAGCGACACCATCAGTTGGCGCGGAGCGTTGAAAGAAAATTTTGGATTTTAAAACCTCCCAGATGGCTGGAAATGGCATTTGCCAGATTTATTTGTCTCTAATTCTTGTGAGAAAAATTTGTGATTTTTCTTAGATTAAAACACCCTTTTGAGATACTGATTAGCTCAGTTCATTACTCCACTGAACTATGTATCCTAAGATGGCAAATCCGGAACCCTGCTGAATGTTCCCAGGAGAAAATTCCTGTTGAGACCTGTTGAAATTCCAACAGGTTTGAACAGGTATTAACAGGTATGAACAGGCAATGTTCCAATTACCTGTTGGAGTGATGAAAGTCAACAGGTGTCAACAGGTAACACCAAAAAAGTCAACAGGTACCTGTTGGTACCTGTTAAAATCCTGTTAAAAACCTGTTGATTTTGTTCCAATTACCTGTTATACCTGTTAAAACCTGTTCAACAGGTTTCAACGGGAATTTTCTCCTGGGTTGCAAGCAGCTGTTCCAGTGCACGCCTCAGTAAGGAATTTCCAGAGGCGTGGGGGAGCATTTCACTTTTGGGGCAGAAGATTTTGCCCCCCAAAATGTAATTCTGCCTGTAGGACAGTCAAAGCGGAGCGCCACCACTGGTTGGCGCGGAACGTCCAGAAAATTTGAAAATTCGTACCTCTCAGACAGTCAAAAATGATCATTCCCAGGCTTGTAAAGGGGATCCAAGCAGTGGGTTTTTTTTAATTTTCAATTGCAGATAAACGTACGTTCGTTTCAAACTAAAATTCAGACAGAAAGACTAAGCGGAGCGCCACCATTGGTTGGCGCGAAGCGTACAAAACATTTTTAAATATCCGACCCCTCAGACAGTTGAAATGGCGTTTCCCGGGCTTGAATGGGGATCTAAGCAGTCGCTATTTGATCAGAAAATTACCAGATAAAATGTATCACTACCAGTCACTATTTTGATCTTTTTTTTATTTTGACTGGAAAAATTGTGTGCCCTACCTTCCGACTATATATGATTTTACTTTTGAAAAAATTAGGCCTATGGGGATCTTAGCAGTCGTTATTTTGATCAGAAGAATCAGATAAAATGTACCACTACCATTGGATGAAATGAAGTAGATGATTTTTCTTCTATTAGCAACACTTATTGACGGAATTGTCACGTTACAAGGTGTGTTGAAATGAATTTTCAAGCAGACTTACGGGAAGACATTCTCACGCTGCATCATTAAAGTATCGAAAAACAAATCACAAATCATAACCATTGCCCGTATTTGGCTCTAGAGCAGGATAGATGACAAACTTTTGGGTACCTGAACATCCTCCTGTACTTCCGTTGAATTAATTTGGCAATTGAAAACGTCCTAGCATTTTTTAACCTTTGCCCGAATATTTGACCATTTCGGGCAAATTTTTGATGAAAACCTTTTTTTCACATTCTACCCAAATGTGTCGCAGATCTTTTTTATTTTCCATGAAAATTGTACTTTAAATATAGCGTCTTAAGTCTGTTTTTTTCGGCAAAGATTTGAAGCTATTAAAAAAATCGGCCATATCGGGTATTATGTTATACACAAGATTTAATAATAGTCTCAAGAATAATTGTTTCTTTTAAGCCACAGGCTTCCCAAATGTGTCGCTATATTTTTTTATCTCTTAACTTTTCGTAACTATGTTACCCTTACTATGATACTTTTTCATTTTCGGGCAAATGCTTCAAAGAATTTGGATATTCGACAATTTCGGGCATTGTGTTGTGATTATCTTTGAAGTAACGGTCATAGCTTTTTGAGGTAATAGACCCTAATATTCTACCAACCAGAGTAAAGATGATTTTGACTTGTGCATCCCCAGGAATTAAAAAAAACAACTTCATGAGGAAGAAACATGCCAGATGCTAGGAGCACACTTTAATCCACACCAAGGTAGCCAGTTTTAGCCACTCCAGATCTGTTAGAAAATTATCCATGCTGAAACTCGACGAGTAAACAGTCAAGAGATTCCGAAGATATGAAGCTTGTCACAGCCTACCTGAATTTATTCCGAAATTCAGCGTGGGGCACAATTGCAGAATACCCTGCAACTGTTTGAATACCTCAAAAATCTCAATTTGACCATTTTATCAAACCATACCGGTTACTAATACTAGCAGCATATGTCGGTTTCGTAGTGCAAGGTATACTTAGTATACGGAATTTGGATAGTATACAAAGATCGAAATTGGGATTCCATTTTGTTTGGAATACGATTCCGATCAACTCTACCTGATCTTGAACAAAGCCTGTGACTCTGTTGGGCATAAACAGAACTCTGAAATAGCGTGACAGGGAGCAACGCCATCACAAAGTGGAAAAAGTGGAACCGCCGAAAGTCCGAAACCTTAAAATTTGACCTAACGTTTGGATATGCATCCAAAGTTTCTGCCGAAATAGGATTATACACTCAGACGCTACACTGTTAAAAATTTCTGTAAATTTACAGACTTTTTTTAACTTAAACTTTTTGTATTTTACTTTTAATAGAGATTTTCTGTATCTTTACAGACACTTTGTATTGCTACAATAAAAAAAGGTTGTTTAACATGTATTTTCTGTTTATTTGAAAAACCATTTCTGTCTGCTTTTTTAACCAAATTTTACTGCTTTGTAAAACTTTTTCTGTAAATTTACAGAAATTTTAACAGTATTTTGTATTTTTCTGATTTCACATAAATATACTGTCATTTAACAAACATTCATTTTGTTTTTAAGCTGAAAAAGAAACAAAAATAAGCCCAAACAAACAAACAAATAAGAAATAGCCAGAAAATTTTCAATATATAACATGCATCGTTCTGCGAAGTTTCAGTTAAAAAAGAAAACGTTTTTGGCAAATTTATGGCCCTATTTGAAAATTAACTTACATTTATTATAAAAGCATACTTAGTTATTACGTTCTTAGTTATAAATATCATACAACTGGTGTTTTGTCACACATTTTTAAGTAAAAAGAAATTGTAAGGCCCTAATTTCAGAGCACTGACAATTGGTATACTGATGTCAACTCATCGCCACAGGCGCTCATGCACTTGATCGAATTAAAAACGTTTCACAAATTTACTTGAAAGAGTCTGTAAATTTTCCACTTTATGACGTATATCTCATTTTGCATAAATGGGTGGAGCTTATTTTGTAGGCATTTTCCTAACAAAAGGATTGCTGTTGCTTTGAATAATATCTTTTTTGGCCTTTTTTAATCAGGAAGTGATAAACTTATTGTTTACCTTGTCTGGAAATGTTTGCAACCGATGTATTTGCATTCTTTGTCATATTTATTTTAAAAACAATTATTATATTGTACAAGAAATGTGACTTTCCAATTACAAAGTTCCTAGAGATAGCAGTCTACTTGACAACAATATGACAACAAAGCATCCTCATTGTGTTTTGATTGAAAACAACTTCGTAACGACACATTACGTTGATAAGCAAATACCTGATCTACGTAATGGTGAAGTGTATGTTACGTAATAACATGTGAAAGGAAAAAAGGCGATATTACAATAAATATTAAAACGCCGAGAATGAAAACAGTAAGCTGTAAATTCACATAAAATTAAGGTAAAAAAAAAACAGAACAATTCTGTAATTCGATTTTACAGTAGACATTTGTAAACTAATTTACATGCAAAAACTGTAAAGAAAAAACAAACACTTAATGTTTTTTCATGATTACAGTCCGGCTGTAAAAAAAACATTATTTGGTTGGAAAAAAATTTGCCATAAAAATTATGTAAATTTACAGAGAAATTTTTAACAGTGTAAAAGTTAAGCAAACGGAACAATTGGTTAGGGTCCCATATTTTTCTTCACCCTATACGTTGACTGGTTGAAGTGAAGAGTCGAGTGTTTTACGAATACAGGGAATTGCAGGGGGCAATTGCGTAATGTACAATGAGTTGCAATGTGTTGCCCAATGTATTGTTGGTAGGATTAAGATGGAATTTCCCTAAATTCTCGTGGCATTAAAACGATAACAATAGCATACAGTTTTGATCAGAACACTTGTTTGGAATTGTCACAAGACTAGTGATCGACACTTGACGGGAAGCTTAGAGCAGTCGTCCCAAATTTATTTTGAGTCACACATAAATCTCACAATTTTCTTCTTATTTCTTTTCAATGTGTCTTCATAATAAGTAAGGACTTAATTATTGCATACTCAAGGTGAATCGAGCAGTGACTTCCAGCTAGAAGTTTTCACATTTGAGGAGAAACAATATTGTCACATGACTCCGAGAAAATCATGAAAGAAGACATTGTATAACGCTACTTCAAGGTAGGGAGTTTGGCGACTATCCCCTTTAACATATTTTATGCTTTGCACAGTGTTGTAATCGAGTCACTAGATCAGTGACTCGAGTCAACAGTTTTCAAACTTTTAAGTGGCTCGAGTCAAGTCATTGACTCGAGTGACTGTACTATTTCAATGGGGGAAATTACTCCTGAATTCTATCCAGTCACTATCATTTTGAGAGGAAGTGACTCGAGTCGTGACTTGTTACAACACTGGCTTTGCATAGCAGGACAGTTTGAAACAGGACGAAGTGTGACATGAACGAAAAAGGGGAGATTATTTTAATGCATTCGTGGTACGAATAAATTTAACTTGAAACCATATCTGTCATCAGTGTCATGTTACAGTGTTAATCAAGGTTATCTGAATGCCACATGAAACATCCTGATACTCACTTTGTGAAGTTACTAAGAATAATTCACTTACGTTTACTTTGTACATTGTTCGCAAGAAGTAGCCTGCAAACTCCGTCAGAGTGAGCATTTATAAAGGAAAATGGTTGACCATGATTACCGAAAAGACTCAGAGTGTAGGGTCACCATCAGTTGTTGATAGGTGGTTAGAGAATTTCAGAGGTTTATAATTTATTCATGAATATAAACATATATCACCACTGTTCATGCTGCATGCCAAAGAATTACCTGTTAGGCCTTTATTAACACGTACCATCACAAACATCAAGGCTAAAAAGGGAACTACTGCCGTTGTGCGTGATGCTCCGCATGACCAATGGATTAGGGAAAACAAGCCAGTGAGCCACAACTGGGGAAAAGGCCGTGGCCGACTCGACTTGAACCAGTAGGTTGGAAACTGGGCCGTAAAACTCCATCTAACTAACTAAGTAACATCAATGCTTCGTATGTCATTTAGGTTGTTTATTGCGTAATATGGTGGTCAGCATTTTACACCTCACGCAATTAAGTGCTCCTGTATTGTGCCTTTATACATTAAGGTAAAGAGCAGTCCCCTAAAACTTGCTTTGAAAAAAATGCTAATATACACAATTTTCCTCTTATTTCTCTTCAAAGTCTCTTTCATTGCATTTTATGACTTTACTATTGCATGTTCAAGGTAAACCAAACAGTTATTTCTAGTAAATTTCACATTTGAATAGAAGTTGAAACACGTTGTCTCATGACTCCCAACAGCCGATCATTAAACAGGACAGTCTACTACACTACTTTAATTTGGGATGACTGCTCTACTTTTCGTTTAGCTACAAACAGTACTTAATGTCTCCTGCATAATCTATGTTTGATTCATGATTCAACTGACCGTTTGCTCGTTAGTGGAATTGAAGCAGTCATTATTTCGAGCTTTAATTTGCGATGAAATTTTCACTTCACTAAAATTGGTGGACGAATTGAAAAATGATCAGAAAATTAGGTCTATACGATTAAGTGTATCAATACATTGGAAGGAATGGAAAGGTAAAATTAGCTAATCATTTGAAGAATGAGCTTTGTGTGTGAGGTCGTGTCACTGCAGAATCCAGTGCCAAGAGAGGACCTTTCTCCAAGAGGTACCTACACTGGAAGACAATTGATGGGGGGGGGGGGGACGCAACCATTGGTTCGCATGAAGCATACCCAGATGGATTTTTCGTTTAAAATGCCTGTAGATTGCTGAAAATAGCATTTCTACTGCACGAATGCGTGCCAAGTTGTGAAGTTTAGATTTTCTATGCTCCTTGAATTTTCAAGGAAACATTCAGAGGCTTACCGTCATGTACTGCAATGTTGACCGCCTAAAATTAAGTATATCTTGGAAATGGAAGTGAAATGAAACTCAAATAGGAATGTAAATGAGGGAATAATTCGTTCCTGGGACTATGGCTATGTTACTACTTATAAGTAAGTTACCATCCATTAATGCATCGATGAACAAATATGTTTTTATGTTTTTCGTGTTTTTCATGTTTTTAATTTTTATTTTTATTCCTTAATCGATGTGTGAACAAAATGAAAATATCTGTTATTACAATCATCTCATTCTTTGTTAAAGGAAAGTACGAGGATGACGAAAGAGTTACGTGATAATAAAATCAAGATAATAGGTTAATGAACCATAGCTGCCATTGTCTCATAAAAGCATTAACGACAAAACCAAAAAACACGCATTAGTGCAGTGATTGCAGTAGCGTATAGGAAGCACGCAATAATTATGAAAGTGGAGGGGGGGGGGGTGTAGGGGTGTAGAACGATTTTGGACCATGTAACTCCCCCTACCCCATTGACCAAAAGGTACATTTTTTATGCTAAATTTTTTTCGCGTTTTCTACGAGCAAGAACTAATAAAAAAGTTCTGACTTTTTCTTAAATATGAACAATATTATGAACATAATTTGCGGCAAGCGGAGCGCGCCGAAAATTTGGGTACTTTTACACATTTGTAAACATATAGCTTGTATTGCAGAAAATAGTTTAGATTCTGGGTTTCCTGTGAGGAAATGTGAATATTTGGGTGACTATCTTTACCTACCAGCATATATTTGAGATAGCACGTCGACTGAAGATCGTTTTTGTAACATAATGTTATCTAAGGAGTGTGGATTAAGGCTTTTCGGCGACATTCAAAAAGCTCCCGAAACTTTTTTGCCTTTTTCAGACAAAATATTTAAAAATTAAAAGCCTACATTGAAGAAAATTTAGTAGGAAAACGGCATTTTAGAGGGCCAGAAAAGTTCATCACTGAATGCTGTTTGAGCTAACACTTACTGCATTAAGGGTTGCAATTTAGGGCGCGCAAAGCGCGCCCTAAAGGGAAAGAAAAGTTGGAAAACTTCACTGTACTTGAATGGTATCTCAAATAGAAAATTTTCCGAATTGTTAACTATTTCGGACCAGGAGACAATCCCCCCTGCCTAATGTAGCTGGGTCACATATTCTTCAACATTTTTCATTGATAAGATTTTGACACATCAATAACTAAATATTCAATTTACACAGACTGGGGTTGAAAGGTATAAGATGATTGGTGTGTATGGGAGCATTTGAATACGGTGTGCCAATGTTTACGCCCTTTTACTCTTTTTACGGTAGTATGGCATTTGTATTTACCTATATAAAAGCGCCCAGCATATTTTTCGCCCCCTCTGACCAAATATTCTTGCCCTAAAATTTTTGAAGCGCCCCTATATGCTATTCTCGCCCCCTCTGACTGAATTCCTTTCCTCTGCCACCGTCTACCGGGCATAAAACCTTTCTGATTATCATGAATTAAACTGGGGAGAACTTCTTTCATCCCTAAGCAGTGCAGTTATAAATTATTTTGTAAAACACGCTATGGGGATAGAGTCGGACGCCAGTTCGCCAGTTTCTAAAAACTTTTCTCGGTTTATACGTTTTGTGAGGTCAGGATAATTACTCATTGTATAAAGGATATCTTTTCTCCGAGAAGTACATGGAGTGTAAATAATGAAAAAGGTAAAAAGACGAGATCAAAAGTACTTAACAAACTCAGAGCAGAATCTATCTAAGCCTGGCGATTTATCATTTTAAGCTTCCTGAAGGCATCACTTAACTCAGAATAGGAGATAAAAGTTAAAAGTTTATTCGATGTGTGAGCGGTAAACAGTGGAGGCGCCAGGCAGCCAGAATGTCAAAATTGAGGAGGGGAAAACTAAGGGCCAATGACAATGTTGGGAGGCACAAAATTTCGGGGCAGCGCGAAACCGACCCCAAAGCGTCCGTTCCTGGGGTGGGGTTCAGAGGGACTTGTCCACAGTAGCGCGCCATACGGAGACCTCAGTTCCTTCAGCTCATTGTTCTTCTCCGATGAAGGGATGTGTTATTAGATGGAGATCCACCCAGTACCTTTTTGAGCCCTTATAAGGGCCAACACTAATATCTTTTGCGTGTTGTTCTTAATGACTCAAAAGGCGTAACAAGTGTTAGGAACTAATTTCAGGTCTGGTAGGCTGTCTGCTACCTGTCCAACAGAAGATCAGGAAATTTTTCCCTTGCCTTGATATTGCCAGCCGTCGTAGATATGAATGAGGTTGCGTAGGCATTAAAGAAAGGAACCCCATGCCCTTCAGTTCAGTAATCACCATTTAAAGAATTTAGCCACCATTTCGAGATCATTGTTATTGGATTAGCATAAATCAAAAATTTCGATGAAGGCTCCATCTAGTAAAACCTCCCTGTCTAAATTACCTTCCCCAACCTCCCTTTTTGAGTTAAGAGATGCCCAGGCTTTTGAAGCCTGTTTTGCTTTATGTATTTCTGATTTCCACGCTTTCTTGAAAAACGAATTATTTCACCTCTAACAAGAGGAAGCATATACAGTCTCTCAAAATTAATCTGCTTCAACAGCAAAATACAAATCCATGTAACGGAGGTATTAATGAAACCATCTCACGGGATAGGGCCTATATGGAGAGGCGGTGTTGATCAAATTATAATCAGTGTTCGGCAACAGAACATTAAATGTCCAATATTCTGTCCCATGCTTAATGTTATATAGAGAGATCTCGATCACTTCAATGAAATGATCTGTGCTGCAACCTGGTAGAATGTTTGGACCAGTTATAATTAAAGGTCTGTAAATTTTCTGAAACTAGGAAAAATCAAGTCTAGCTTGTGTGAAGGGATTTCTCCGATATCCAAGTACTGATAGACTTTAAGATATCGACTACGCCAGCGAACTTATCATGACACATAATGAAAAATTACGTCTGGTTAATGCTATGATGTTGAACATACCAACAAAAAATGACTACGTTAATGGGATTTTTCGTAATGATAAGTTTCTACGGTAGCCTATACTTAGTAAATATCAGCCAATACGATCCCTGAGTTTGGAATGTGACATAGCGGTGAAAGCTAATCCCAAATGATGTAAATATCAAACCATTTAAAAAATAAGTTTTGAATATACAGTCGATCCTTTCAAAGGCAAATTTTGCCTAAACATGATGGCATTTAATGAAGTTGAAATCTGAGCAGTAGCGCGAGACTCCAGTTCTAGCAATTTATTCCAATTTATTCAACCTTCTAACGCTCGTAAAACATTCTCTCGAGTTAGTTGGTTAGTTGGTTGGTTGGTTGATTGGTTGGTTGGTCGGTTGGTTGGTTGGTTGGTTAGTTAGTTTGCTGAGCACCAAGCACAATGGCAGTAGATTCCGTTTTTAAAGTCTTCGGTATGACCCGACAGGGAATCGAACTCCCAACCTCCCGACATTCTCTTGAGACACAAATGTGAGTGATTGCCTTCTAAAAAGTATCACATTGTCACATTGAGATGCCCTTTCTTTGAAAACCATGCAAAGTAAATAGCTTATGTACCGATATTTTGTGAGTAAACAGACAGTTTTTCGGCAGTAGACGGTAGGCGCGTCGCGAGCGATGCACTGGGCCAGATGGCCATGAACTCCCAACTTTTTGGAAACCGTACCGCCTGAAAATATATTAGGAAGAAAGATAGAGACGTAATGAGAAGAGGATTGAGAGTAAACAGTGTACATGTAATAACAAAAACCTACGGAATAGAAATAAATAGTAGCCTAAATGCATGATAGCCTACTCCAGATCTCTGATTGACAACTAGGCTTCTGTGAGGCCAATGGTACCTCGCTGAGCGGCCGAGGTTTTTGTGGTTATTTCTGTTTACTTTATCCTAATTTTTACGTTGGACTTTGACAGACATGATGCTCTCTGCACGTAGGTGAAACAAGCCTAATTTTTTCTAACCCTAATGTTGATTTTGAAATCCAAATCCTGTATATGCTAAGTATAGCCCTATAAATCCCTCAAACCCAGATGGTGCCATGTTCAGGCTGGTAAATGATGGCATATCTCCTTAAACTTATTTTTCAAAATTTACCTCGCTCAACTAATTCGTCCGTCGACATCATTGGCCTAATTTGACTAGTGAACCTTCGTGATGGAGTTAATTTTTTCAGGGGGTTTCACAGAGTCAAAAAGTTAATTGTGCGTTCCGAGTCAACCAATGGTGTGGATCAGCTAAGATAGTCTTGCTGACGTTCAACCTCCCCATATGATTTACCCTTCCCACTGTCGTACACAACTGACTGGGCCTGCCCTCGATTTCTTCTGACAAATCTTAGATCTGTAACGTAGCCCCCACCAATATACACTCACCTGTCGAGAAATACTTAAATGTTTTCCAAAAGGGACCTTTTGACCTCTCCCCCAGGATAATCATTGGCAAATAACCCCCTCCCACCCATACACATAGTTTAAGGGCAAGGGCTGCAAGGGCAAATAGGGTGCTTGGGTTGATCAGGAGGAATTTTAAGAGTTTTAGAAAAGAAATTGTGCTAAATTTGTATAAGCAGCTGGTTCGACCCCATCTCGACTATGCTGCACAGGCCTGGAGTCCCTTCTTTGAAAAGGACAAATTGCTTTTAGAGCAAGTTCAGAAGAGAGCTACCCGACTCATACCTGAGGTTAAAAATCTACCTTATTCCCAAAGGCTTAAGCTGCTTGGGCTTACCACTTTGGAGCTGAGAAGGATTAGGGGGGACATGCTCCAGGTATACAAATTTCTATCTGAAGGGAATCCTTTGTTAGCTTGCAGTTATTTAAAGGTCCAGAGTAATCCTCGGGTTAGAGGCCATTGCAAAAAGCTTGAAAAGTCTTTTGCTAGACTTGACATTAGGAAGTTCAGTTTCTCTCATAGGGTTGTTAGTGAGTGGAATAGCCTGCCTGAGTGGGTTGTTAACTCCACATCAGTGCACCGTTTTAAGGTTAATATTGACAAGTTTTTCCATGACTGTGGTAGAATCTAATCTTTCTGGGCTCTTTAGGTGTTGGTGGTTTGCTTTGTTTTGGGGGGGTTTTGGATTACAGGGCATCTTATGGGGCCTTTACAGCCCTCCTTTGCCCTTGAACCTGTTATGTTATGTTAAGTTAAAATGAACCCAGGCACTTGCCTTCAAGGCAAAGTTTGGCACTGACGGAGTTTTATATCAGTCCTAAATTGTGAGCAATAGTGACCAGTTCTCCATATTGACCAACTGTGCGGAACTGCAAGTTTGTCATCGTCATAGCTGCTAACAGTGGCGTAGCCAGGATTGTCACCGATAAGGGGGGAGGGGTTGGCGTCATGGGGGAGGGGTTGGGGCACGTACGGCATGAGGAAAAAGGACAGAGAGGGAAAACCGCTGTTTTAGGTGTATTTTTTGGGCATTGCATGGTTGGGACATGGTGGTTCTAACCTCCTCCCCCACCCGTGGTTCCGCCATTGCCTCCTAATAAAAAATGTTCTCACATCCGCCTCCCCTGTCATCCCACGTGCCTATCCAGTACTTCTCACCCATCTATCCAAACTCAAATTTGATGCTGGCAAGTTTTACCGTGAATTATGCTGCTTGGTGCATGCGCGAGGGGCGGTAAAATCTGTTGAATATTCATTTTATGCCATAGAAGCTTCCTTTTGATTAGTCTGTTTATTAAAGTAGAGTGCCATGGATCCAATCACGTGTAGTGTTGAAAATGAGTGTTGACAATGCCGAGCTCTCTAACGTCACATGACATGCGATGATGACGTTATTGCTGTGTGATACCTCGCTAGCACTATAGTTAGTATGCCTGCGCGCACTGCATAATAGGTCACACGCTCCATGACTAATCTGTGACACCCTCACCATTTTTAAGGAGAAATATCTTTGTGTTTTGAAATCCTTACACATTTTAACGGTATTGCTAGAGGAGCAGAGATTTGTATTGAGCATTTTGTCTTTTCTTGTTTAAAAAATTGAAATACATCCATACACAAAATGGCTGATTCTGGACAAATGTATGCTCCATTTTTCGGAGCTATGGGTGCAACTGCTGCAATGGTATTCAGTGGTAAGTATATTGTACAGCCAATATTACACTGACAAATGACAGTATTGAGAAACACTGGTAAGTTCCACAATGAGGCTACGAGCGAACTACAATATTGTACTGTAAGTGTAAGGCTAGTTAGCCTTAGTATAGGCTAGCCTAACCTAACTTTCATAGGCCTAGTTGCAATGCTTGTGCAGATGAGGCTAGTCTTAAATGCCACTCTTGTATGTCTAAGAAGAGTTGGTCTAAAGCCAATATTAGAGTTGCATAAGGCTAGGCTAAGTCAAAAAGGTGAATGAAAAAATCCCGTAGGCTAGGCCAAGTTGGGGTCCATTAGTTTCTGCCCTAGCCTACATAGTTTCCGCCCGTTACTTTCCGCCCCTAAAAATCTTGGGGCAGAAAATAATGTTTGAACTAACATGTGATGAAAATAACTGTTAACTTCAAATTTCAAATCCAAGTACAAGGCAGCAATGAAATATATGGCTAGGCCCAAACCTCTTTCAGTATCCTCATCAAAAATCATCGCAAAGAATGAAATTTTCCACCTTTTTTATAAACGTCAAGTCTAGTCACGGACTTGTATTTTTTTACGTATAAGTAGTCCGCTTGTCTATAGGTAGACTAATGCTGAATGTGTGAATAGTTGTTCACAGCACTGAATACCATATACCTGTACGTAAATACGTATAAGTATACTAAAGTCTACAGTGAGAATGTTGCTTGGAAAGACGTCAACATGGCAGTAACGGTTGTCGCATTGAATAGTAAAAGACATCGATGAAGTTTGAAACTTTAAGAAAAAGTTGATTGAACCTTCATTT
This sequence comes from Holothuria scabra, assembly GCA_037179385.1. Lineage (NCBI taxonomy): Eukaryota > Metazoa > Echinodermata > Holothuroidea > Aspidochirotida > Holothuriidae > Holothuria > Holothuria scabra. The sequence goes on along the minus strand of CM074192.1, from coordinate 12,409,666 downwards.
GAAGAAAGTTCCACTGATATCACATTCCATTCCACTACTTTCCGCCTCCCAAAAAGATGTTTTCTGCTAAAAATAAAAGGGGCGGAAAACACCGTTTTTGAGGGGCGGAAAGGAGCGAGGGTGGAAACTAACTGTATTCGGCCAAGTTAAATAAGATTAAGCCTTGGGAGAGGGGGATCATGACAGTAGGCTATAGGCCTAGTAAATCGTTGTAAATATTCACATGCAATTTTTTGTGTAAACAAGAGTACCTGTAGTCACAATTCACACAAAGAAAATTTGAGCTGATCGGTAGTGCTGGCACTTGTATATGGCCATTGATGGCTCTGCATACATGTACAACTTGCACATCTAACGTTTGCGCGTACGAACGTTAGGCCTAGGCTAGGCCTGTAGTAAAATAAAGGTTAGGCCTAACTTAGGCCTATGGTAAGATATCGATGCATATGTGGGTGTACGTGTACTTACGCCACAGTGTGCATATAAATTCACCTAGCCTACTACCACTAGCGCCTGCTCTCTTCATCAGATAAGAGTATAGCAATCCATAATGCCACTGTGAGGCTGATAACTATTTCGATTTTGGCTTGTAAGTTAAGCCACAGGAAGTAAAGCATTATTCAACGTTATTTAGTCATGCTGCTGCATTGGTATTACAACGTCCGAGTGCTGAGTCGATTTTATCTTGTATCAATGCCCTGTGCAACAAACTTCCAACAAACGTTATTGAAACCAAAATTTTCGTATGAATAGTGCTTCCACTGCCCTTTATTGATCCGAAAATTCTCGTATGATACTGCCCTTTATTCATACAAAAATCTTCATATGAATAGTGCCCTTCCACGTGCCTTTGTTCGTACCAAAATTTTGGTGTGAATAGTGCTACCACATGACCTTATTCGCACGAAAATTTTCGTGTGAATGGTGCTCCCACATGCCCTTATTGGCACAAAAATTTTCGTGTGAATAGTGCTTCCACATGCCCTTATTCGCATGAAAATTTTCGTGTGAATAGGCCCCACCATATTTCGCGCACTGCCAAATTTCCTGCACCGGTGAAAATTCTCTTCCCTTTCACGGATTTTGGCCACAACATGTCCAGTTGTTCTATTCCATTGTAAATTAGGGGAAACACAAACTTAAAGTTCACCTTTTTATGATAAATGATGTATTGTTCTCAAAATAAATATTTTTTAATTTTTAGACAATTTTAAAAACAATGTTAAACAGTACAATCATTATTATTTTGAGGACGACTCTCCTATGAACTGTTATTTATTAAGTAAAATTATCAAAACTCTATCATTCCTAAATTTGAACTGTACTATTCTGGCGGACGTGTAGTGGCCAAGATCCCCTTCCACAGTAGTAAAGCACCAGCATAAGCTGGGGGAAAATTTGCGAAGCCAAATGCATTGGCCATGATCCATGCCATTTTTTTTTGTTCATACTGCAGCCAAAATGGGTCCGTACATTTTTATCTGTACCCATATTAGTTGCATTTATTCCTCACTGCAGCCAGCAGTTGATTCTCGATTTAAGGTCAGGGAAAATCACACCTTTTGCTCCATTTATCTTGGATGTTGTAAGCGGGAGAGTGCCAAAATACTCAGTGGTCCATTATGGGAATCATGATGATATCAGAAGTCATAATATATTTTGCACTATCCCCTCGGTTGCTTGCAGTCTTCTCTTGATAGTGTTGCTGCACGCCCACAGAATGTTTCTCCAAAATTCTTGCCGAACCACTCACATCCAAACACAGAGAGTCGCTAAAACAGCGTGTCTAAAAACTGAATTTTCAACACTCAAAATTGTCAAAATCTTTCCTACACAGTAAAATTTGTACATTTAAGACATATTTTTAGTATAATATTTCACCAAATAAGCTTTAAAACAAAAAGGAGAAAAATTACCTTACAGTTTTAAACAATCCCATCAAAGCATCGTTGCAACGATGCGCAGTCAAAAGTGGTGTTTTGGTCACACGAAAAATCCCAAACATAGCCACATTCGACTTTGACATGCATTGGGGCTAAACCTTTGACCCCTACAACCTATATCAGGCTTGGGGCGATTACATCTCAATGTAATCGATTACGATTGCAATTACTTCATATTTTACGATTGCGATTATGATTACGATTACAGCTAAAATTGAAAGTAATTGATAATCATAATTGTAATTGCAATAATAATAGTAATCATAATTGCAATCCTGATTACATTTTCATTCCACATAAACAGTGTAGTAGGCAAAACAATCCAGTGTTCACAACTGGAGAAAAGGCCATGGACATTGCTCTAGATAAGCCCAGACAGAAGCAAGTCCTCCCAAACTAGAGATTATTGAACCCATGCTCTTCTCACTTATTTTTAAGTTGGAACATCCAAGAAAGAGTGAAAGCACTGAAAAAATTGTTTAGTAACTTTGCTTCTTTGTTCAATTCAACTCCAATGTAATCAGAAATGAAACCACGATTGCGATAACTTTGCCATTGTAATCGATTACGATTGCAATTACTTTGCGATTTTCACAAAAGTAATCGATTGCGATTACAATTACCTCAAAATGTGTAATCGATTGCAATCGATTACGATTCCTGATTGCGATTACCCCAAGCCTGACCTATATATCATTAGAAAGAAAAAAACGAACTCTCCATTATAATGGAGGGAAGCGATCACCAGAAATAATCTTTCTTTACCATTTTTGGGCTTAAATGTTGGTGACATGAATACAATGGGTTCCAGAAATATCCGCACTTGCTTCCAGGTATTATTTTGTAGCTTTTTTTATGATCTTTCCATTTTGGAAGAAAAAAAATTGAATTTTCGGTCAGCCTCGGTGCATGCTTGATTTAAACGAAACAGCCCATTGATCCTCGCCTACATCTTTTGTACAGGGTAGTTCAGGTAATCAAAGCTAGCATAATAATACCTACTATTTATCAAACAAAGGACACTTGACTTGAATTCTGTTATGCTGTTCCTATAAGCAGACAATTTAAGTGCATTTGAACTACAAATCTTGTTAATTTCTTGATTTATAGGGTTCCCATGTTTTGTTAACTCTCAAGACATCATAGCCATTGGGAAAGGCATTTCACAAAAAAAAAACAAATTATACAAAAGGGCTGTCACTAATAGCCAAGATTACACCTCTCAGTTCAGTTGTTTCTATGGTCCAATGCATGGAGGACAGTGTTAGGATGAGAGCTTGTTCTAACACTAACCTTAAAGCAGTTGACTTTTCGGAACATGGAGTCATCAGTATGTTAAGCTTTCTTCAATACTCGTAATTTTGATAAAAATGACCATGTTTTAAAAATACCTTTTTATCAAGTTATTAGGCAACATAAAGTTTGCCAGCATCATAACTGTGTGGGAGATTTCTCTTTTTTGTGGAGGTCAAAGCTTTTTTGGGGTCACAAAAGGTCAAAACCTTGTAGATACGACATTTTTAGGGGGATACTGTAACTGTGGAGGGAATGTGAATTGCTCATACAGTATTTAGCATGTTGATGGTCATGTTTATGTTTGGTGGGTGTTCCCTATTGTTTTAAGTGAGGGTGAAAGCTCATTTGGGGTCACATGATTTTGAAAGGTTTTGATGTTACTAGTATATCTCAATAATTGTGAGGGATCTCATGCTTGTCATGTCATGTGGGCAGCCATGTTCGTTAAAATATATCACATATGGCAAGGAATGACTGAGCCTTTTGGCTTTCTAGTTTTATGAACCATTGTTCAAGGTTTTTCACCCTTTTTAGGGGCATATTTTGTGACATAAAATATTGATGTTTTGAATGAGGGGATTATTCAGCAATTAGGGAAAAGAACACGAAAAATTACTAACTTTTCCATTAGTATCAACCTACCCATGCCTTGGAAATAGTAAACAAGACAGAAACAGTATATTTTTCAATATTATGGAAGAAGGAAAATTTCCATTCCTATGCTACATGTGGGTGTCCACAGTAGTTTTTATCTCAATACATAACATGTATTGAGATATAGTCCCACTGGCCAGTGGATGAAATTTCTTTAGAGCAAACAAATGTGACTTGATCAGTGTTCAGTTTCTTTGAGAGCATGCTCTTTGACCTGGAGGCAGAAGATATTGCATTTTGCACATTAAAAATGTGATGGTTGCTAAGTTATTTTTGGCAAATTTTATGGTTAAACTCTTCAGTTGTCATGGAAACTTCATTCCTTGCACACAACACTTTGGTTGCTAGGCACAGATGCTGAATGACAGAGAATGTTTACATTTTGTCAGCTGTTAGAGGCTCCTGTCTCACCTCTGCTAAATCAAGCATGAAGTAGTTCTGTAAGATAATCTTTCTTAGTCTGACCATAAACAAAGGCTCTGAAAAGCAGATATTTTCTTAAGAAGTTTCCTTAAGAGGAATAAGCTCCTAGAGTTGGATGCAAACAACAGGAGAGTTCAGTAGTCTTTGTTTTGGTCTTGGCTTTACAAGCTTATTTACAATTTATATACAGTATAGTGCACAGAATGTGTCTGGGAGGCATGATCAAAGTGTCTCTAAGTTGTGATGAAAAAATTAACCCCTCAAGAGTTGATTGAAGTGTATAATTTGAGGATATGTAACATACTGCATTGAATGGGTGTTTTTTCTACACACTTGTTATACAGTGTAACAATGCAAACACTCAAGATACCGGCAAAGAAATAGCTCTCACTCCGTCAGAAGTTATGAAATACCAAAGTATTTGAATGAAACTGTGAAAATAGCATCAGGGAGAGTGATTTGTGAGAAAAAAGTGTGGAATGCGGAAGAAAAACAGCTGTCAGTAGACTGTTGAATTTACTGTATTAGAAGATTTCACTGTTCTGCATCTAGCTGTTTAATTATTTCTGCTTTACAAAGTTTCAGTACAATATTGTGTACCACACTTGTGTTACAGTTTAACTATAAAAATTGTTCTCTAGGCATTTGATCATTTTTGAACATGAAATGCATCAGGATATTAGCAATACATGGATAATCTTTTACTGCAAAGCCACAAGGAGGGCTGGAAACTTTGTATCCTTAACATCCATAAAGTATTGAGATTCTGCAGCATCACTGCTCTAGTTCAAGTAGTATCAGCTTGTACAGTCTACCTTGAACACACATGGTGTTCTATCTTTGTTAATCTGTGTTCCAAATATTATGACAGTGGTCAAGAATGAACTTACTAGGCATTTCTGTCCAAGTAATACTGCATTCAAAATTTTCACAGGAAAATATCATTAACTTTTATTGCGATGTTATTGTAGCATCAGGAGTTTTGAAACCATTACATGTCTCTTTGCAAGAAAAGAACTGACACTGACAGGAGTGGGAATGTCCTAGGAAGTGGCTAGCAAGAGGACTCCAATGGAAAATGATTTATTGAAAAGCTGTAACACACAATTTTGTAATTTTGGCAAAGATGCTGCGGCTTCCGCAATGTAGCAATGTTGGGAGAATTATGTAGCATTGGGAAGGCAAATTTCATTTATAATGGACCAAGCCTAATCTGATCAAGTCAATTACTAATAGTTTCATTGAAGCTGTGTAGTAACCAAGAGGTAAAACTAAATCTGGGTAGAAATTGAAACATTATAGAAATTTTTATCATCAGTAAATGATCACGGACACCATTTTCACCGGTGTCCATGACTCCATGTAGCATCGGAGCATCCACAGTACAGATTCAGTGTTATTGGTGTTTTTATCTCATGCAAGTGTCAGTGCTAGTTGATAACCCTCTACAACATTTTAATTCAATTAATGCCAAACAAAATTAATACAGTATGTTCATTGGTTATTTTCCTACTAGAATTGATCCTGATGCTACAGGACACGGTGTCCAAGAAGCATTGGGTGAAAAGTTCCGCTATTTTGGACAACACAAGAATTTAATTTGTGTTCATATTTCAATAACCACATTAGAGAATACAGAACTATGTACAGTATGTGGGTGAATTACAGGATAACTGTATCCTCCTAACTAACAAAGAATTTGGAGGATGGTGACCACTGTCCATGTAGCATGGGTAGCTGTAATAATGCCAACCACCTGTTATGACTGACATTACGTAAGATTTGCTGGAAATCCTTCAACTTTGCCAAAACTTGTTTGAAGTGAAGTAACATGAAATCGATGAAAAAGTTGTTTGGAAGTTAAAACCTACATGTCACAAATTGTGTCCAAATTTCATGGAGTTAGCCGGCTGGAAAATTTTCTTGTTTCAGTTTATTGAGGGGGAAGGGTGGACATACATGTAACCTCATTTAAAATGTGAATAATCAAAGTCATAGTTCTCAAGTTCTCAATTATTGGTTTGGGGAGAAGTAATCCCATTCCCCGAGGATTGTCAGCCATGACCTTGTGGCAACTTTCATTAGCCCTTTCTGCACATGGTTGAGAATCTGATGTAATTGCCTACTGTAATACAGTACAATAAATACAGTACTACAGTAATTGAAATTCCTTGCTAAATGTTGAGTGTTTCTTTTTTTCTCTTTCAACAGCTATAGGGGCAGCCTATGGCACCGCAAAGAGTGGAACGGGTGTTGCTGCTATGAGTGTTATGAGGCCAGAACTTATCATGAAATCTGTCATTCCAGTTGTTATGGCTGGTATTATTGCCATATATGGGCTTGTTGTTGCAGTTGTAGTTATAAATGGCATTTCAGATGGTTATGAATTATCAAGGTAAGAAGCTCTTATCAGCTTAAAGACTTTTGAAAGAGGATATTTTTTCACTAGATGCCAACTGGTCTGTTTAATCATGGAAGTACTACCTCATAGGTAGTACTTCCATGGTTTAATAAAAGAATAGTCCCGGGATGGAGGTTCCTCCAGAAGGCTCTCAAGAAAAGGAGGGGGGGGGGGAGGGAGAGTATGGTGGCAGGATTAATTGCTGCCAAATCCCTAGTCCAAATTAATGCTTTCCCAGGCTTAAGTTACAAGTGGGTTCATGGGGACAAATGCTTTCTCCAAAGTCCCAGTAAGCTGCAATTTGGAGGGTTTTAAATGCTACTTCTTTGTGTAAGTCCAGACATTGCTGCAAAAGTGTCCTCTTTTTGACAAAGAAACCAAGATGTTGGCAATTTTCTAATTTTTATGGAAATGAAAAGGGGGCTTTTACCCCCCCCCCCATTTTTTGGAAAGGGAGGGGGGAGAGACAAATTCCCCTTTCCCCCTCTGCATGAAACACTGCTGGAGGACTTAATTTATGTTTGAGTGTTGGATGACCTGATAACCCATGCAGTCTTTGATTTTTTTTTTTTTTTTTCCTCTGGTCTGATCTCGAAACATTAGCCATTGAAATTGACACATTTTCATCAAAAAATTGAACTTGATGCATGAAGCAGGCATAATGTCATGGATTCACATTAATGGCCAGTGTTTTGTTTTTCATTCAAATTAAGCATTTTTTTTTTTTAAAGATAAAACATAACCATGATGTTAATACCATACTGCAAGTGCATTTTTAGCAGTGGAACTTTGAAAACTTAATCTCTTGTTAAAGCCACAGCCAGCTCGACTTGAACCAGTTGGTGGGAAACTGGGCCATAAAACTCCATCCAAATACCTCTTATGTAAATGTTATATTCCTTAATTATTCCAAGGTGAAAAGAATAGGGTGCAAAATGAAGGATAAAAACATTAGCCAACAATGTGGATAGATCTGCTCACCTGAAGTTCCCTTTAACAAATTTTAAGTGAACTCCTCCTCTGAGAGAAATAATGTCCATAGTACCATGAAAAGGAGTTAACAAGCCTATTTTAATATCCTAATGTGAATGTTATGGAACATGTTAAATAACCACAGGGTTCGATTTACCCGGGTGCACAGGTGCATGTAGAATTTCCTTCGTGCATGTAACTGTGGAGGCTTACGTGCACTTCGTGCATGTAGACTTCAGACCTAGCCAACAAACTTCATGGTCAAATACATGTTACAAGTCAAGTTGCAGCTCAAAGTAATCCTAATATAGCTGTCCCAATTGTCCGTTGCATCGTTATTTCTTGCATACTGTCAGTTAGACAAGCAGACATTCCTAGCCTCCTACCAGGGTTTGCATTAGCCGCTGGATTTTGGAAATCCCGCACTAAGAATATTCAGAATAAGCTCAACAAATGCACACACGAAGTTCCTGCAGTAATGCACTTATAAATGGATGTACGTTCCGTACGTAAATCACAAGAACGCTTATTGCATGCACTGTCAGTTAGTTTAAACAGTAGTTATTGTTGTGCTGAGAGAGCTTGACACTGGTGACACAACGTAAACTCTGTGTACGCTTTGCATGTGGTGGCTTTCAACTTGAAGGTGACTTTTAACGTTACAGGCTAGGCTTACCAAGTATTCATATAGACAATACGTTAGGATGGCATGTGAGTTGGTGCCAGCAGCTCTAAAGAAAAAAGTATGGTACATCAAAAGTAGCTTAATATAAGTTTTGAAAATGTTGGTAAGGGCAAATTTAAAGTATTTTACACATGCCTCACACATGTTTTGAGAAAAAATGCCAACAACATAATTTTGGCATCCTGTTATTTTCACGATGTGGTTTGCTCCTAAGACTGCAACCTTTCACATTTAGTGTGTACCACAGTGTCATTGAAATTTTGAAGGACTTGGATGATGGATGACTTGAACTTTTTTAATCATAATGTCAGAATTTTAGTTGCATGCTAAACTGGCAAAACCTTATAATCAACCTTAAAAAAGAGTTGAATAACTTGAAGATTGTGTAAAATTTTAACTGTAGCTTATAATGGATTATTTGACGATAGTTGATGCAAACTCGAGGCTCGGGACCTCAAGTACAGTTTATAGCCTGGGTTTATTTGAGTAAGGTCACTTGCTCCCTTGTGTCGGCCCAATGGATCTTCAAGTTTAGCTCTGCTCAATAAAAATCTACACATTTGTTTTTACTCAAATTAGAAAAAATGCAAATTGTGTGTTTAGACCCTTCCTAGGCCTGTTGCAAAGGTGTTTTTCTCGAAGGCTTTTCTTTAAATTTTCAGATTATTTGGTGCATGCAGAAATTTTGCTGTGCATGTAGATTTTTTGACCTACATGCACCAGTGCATGTAGAGAAAAAATTATAAATCGAACCCTGAATAACCACCAAAATTTCTAGATATTTCAAAAATTTGAAGGGTTCCCCAGGTTTCTATAGAGTGTGAAGTGGAAAGATATTCATTTTTGTATGGCATCAACAGCGGGAGAGAATTATCTTAGTCCATGGAGTACAGGTAATATAATAGGTAATAAATATCATTGATGTCACCAATATGGGTTAACAACCGCCACATCTGAGGGCAAGCCTTTGCATATCAGGGGTGCCTCAAACATGGCTGAATATATACAGTGGTAGACATGGAAAGGTCCTGTGACGTCATGTGGGAACTACATAGTAGGGTACTGAAGCTGAAGGATCTAAGTTTCCCTTAAAAGGTTACATTTGCCTTAACATATACTGTACAGTATTCAGAGGAGGAGACAATAACAATGTATATCAATTTTGTGTGAGGTGTAGCCACAAATTTTAAGGTGGCTGCCTCACAAAAGGAAATGCCAGGAGAACCGCTGCTGTGACTTTCCACATTCTCTTTGTGCAGAATACCTGTCTTCCAATAGGTCAGTGCAGATCCATAAAATTTGAATTTCAATCAAGTACATCAAATAAGTTTGTGAAATCTATCAAATTTACAGATGTGTAGTATCGACCATACTTAATGGCAAACGGTCAAACTGATGCAATCCCCATGTTGTACATAATGGATGTGCTATGAGTAGAGACATGTTTTCGGAAAATGGAAAAAATTACAGAATTTGGGTCAAAACACAGAAAACGTTAAAATTTAGCAAAAGAGAGAAAAAAACGCATGAAAACAGGAAAATATCCCAACTGTGGTGGTTTGCTACTACTTTCCAAAAAGTAACTGCTATGCTATCCCAGTCAACTTATTTGTGATACAGGGTTCCATAATCCATGTTTTTTTTTTTAAATTCAGTGATCTCTGAGACAACTTACTTGTGCCATACAGTATGTTACAGTACAACCACTTTTTCTTGGGTTCTTGTTCTCTGATTGGCTCAGCTACAGTATCCTATGAAGGAGAGTTCATAGCAACTTCTGGGACTTCCCCCTGTTTGCATGTACTATCAGGGAGGGCATCTCTCTAGTGATGATTAGGACTCATGTTGGTGCAAAGTAAACAATATATGCAGCACTGTTATGTAGTGTTCTTAAGCTCCAAAGCTGAGTATAATATGTGAATGTACAAGTAATCACTCCACCATTTAGTGCATTGATTTTGAAATTATCACTTGCTGTTACACACCGTTTGTAGTCAGTAGGTTAAAATGTTGAAGTGTACACTAAATACAGCTCAAACTAAAATTGCGGGGTTTCAGTTAACAAGAAAATTCTCGAATAAAGTTTAAGTGGCAACTTATGTAAGTTAACTGTATCAATTACAGAATGGAAATTCACTTTAACTGCAAACTTAGAAAATGGATTACTTCACAGAATCTGGCTGTTATACTGTAAAACTGTAAAGTCCTGTCTTAATTATGAATGAGTAGTTGACTATTCAAATCATCAGTTTTCAAATATTTGCGACCAAACACTTTTTCAAATTATGTTTTAAATTATTGCATTCCAGGATATAATATTTTTGTGCACATAATGGATTTTCAACTTTAAATTCAATAAGCTTTGTCATGTGGCAGTTACCCCTACCCCACCCCAAGTTGACAATGGTGACTGGATATGAAGCTTTGAAAAAAGGAATATAAATTAAAATGGAGGATAGACCCACTACAGCGCATACAGAAGGTAATTATTATTATTCAAAGAAGGTCAGGGTGATTGAAATGGAGAATGTCTATCCCTCATTGCTAAACTTTACTGTCTCTCTTTTCCAGGAGTTTCATGCATCTGGGAGCAGGACTTAGTGTTGGGCTAAGTGGGATGGCAGCTGGATTTGCAATAGGTATCGTTGGAGATGCTGGAGTAAGAGGAACAGCGCAGCAGCCTCGCTTGTTTGTTGGAATGATTTTGATTCTTATTTTTGCAGAAGTGTTGGGTCTGTATGGTTTAATTGTTGCCCTTATTTTGTCTACCAAGACAATCAGTTCTAGTTAACTCAAATAGATTCTTTTCAATGTCAGTGAAGTCTTAGTGATCGCTGTCCCTTCGTATTTGTTAAACAAAATCATAGCAAGTTCACTGTTCCCAAAATCTCTTTAAAGCTATGATATGATTAGACCCCAGCTTTGTAGATAAAGAAATCTGAAGTGATCAGTACATGGCTATGCTTGTGAAAGACTTCCAAGTCGTACAAAAATTTGGCAAGAAAGTTGCCAGGGAAGATTTATGCAGTGTGTGTACATTGCAGTACAGCAAAGTACATCTGCCACTTCGAAAAAGTTGAGAGCTCTATGTGAAAGTAGTGGAGTTCATTCTGCATGTAAGGCAACCCAAATATTATGTTTAATGATAGAGCTGGCTTCATTTTGGTGAACCATTGTCAATTGTGTTTTACAGGGAGCTCTGGTGGTGAAATTTCTGTTGATATGCGTAACGGATAAATTCATATCATATGTTGTGATCATGTAGTAGATCTCAAGCAAATAAATGGTATACCCTTGTCAGTAGTTCATGTTTCCTTACATTAGAATTCTGCGAAACCACTTTTTTATTTTATCTCTTTGTTTAGAACTTAAGAATTGTGTCATTTTCTGTCAGCATAATATTAATAGTGGACTTTCTATTGCCTCAGTGGCACTAGTTAACAACTGCAGCAAGCCATGAAGATAACAGTTTTGAAAAAAGTCTTATTTGGTTTCAGGAAACCCTGAAAAGGTATTTTTTTCATGGGCTGTCCTTGCAACCTTTTTATGGCAATTATACCGTACTTTATGTCACTGTAAGCTGCAGAGAATTCAACAGATACAGTATATGGTTAAATGCTTTATTGACAAAATAGTAAAGTACTGTAGTAAGAAGACAGAAGAAATCCATGGTTTATTTGGGATTAGTTATGAAGGACTGGGAACTTAACCCCAACCCCAGCTCAAATCCATTTGAGTGTAAATTTGTTTCATGAAGGTGTGGAGTGGAGTGCTGCAACTTATTTGTAAAACTTCCAGTTATGTGTTTCCATGAGAATTGTTGATGAAAGGAGGATTTGGGAAAATTTTTCTGTAAGGATTCTTTGAAGTAAGTGGAATAACATTTCAACAAGAATAGAAGTCTGTTTTAAAACAGTCTGGGAATTGTCATAATCAGTTTATGTGGCCAGTAGTTGTACAAAATACTAATTCACCTATCACCAAGTGGTGGTTACATTTCACAAATTGTAATTTTATGCACAGTATGCAATCGTGGAACCAGTGAAAGCGAGATAAGAAATGGCCAACAGTTTTGAGCTAAACATCCAGGGAAGGCAAAGAATAATTTATGTATTAAATGTATTGAATGATGTAGCATATGCATTATATAATGTGAATGGTTTGTGGTTTGCGACTTAACAAAGACAGAAAGATAAGCAGCCATATTAACAAACTGTAGACTATGAAATACACATGTGGAATCATAATTTTTTTCCCAACCTCTGGCTGATTTTCGTGCCATTGTGTCTTTGTTGAACTTTTTTGAAAGTCAACCAAAGTATGGTCCTGTACTGAATGTGGCAGAATTTAAGGTCCAAATATGTGACCACTGTGGCAATTAAATTATGAATTGTGTTTTGTTGGACATGCATAGACAGATTTAATAACAGATTAATAACATAACCTTGTTGAAGTATAGAAAGCCTCTACAGTAATAAGGTTGTGAAGCAATGATGGGTGAATGCAGTATAGTTTCATTTTGGAATTTAAGAAAAAAATATCTGGTATGACCAAAAGTCAATAAAATCATTATCAATTGCAAAGACTCTGAGGAACATTGCAAATGAATCTCATAATTTTCAAGTTTTCTGGGTTAATCTCTTCCAGTATTAACTAACCAAGGAACAAGTGACAGTCTGTGTGTACATGGATATTTGTTAACCTTCATCTCAGCATGTTATCTAACCAGTTTCTGCTAAACAGTAGCCACCATTGCTGTGTAGTTGATACACATAACATACTTCTTAAGGCCAACTCATGTTTGCAACTTCATTGTAGAATTTGCAGCTTCCCTTTTGATATATGTGATAAAGCATCCTCTGTCCTATACCAAGGAGTTGGGATTAGCCCTACTGTTTACTTTCAAGTTGGTTCTTGAGTTCTTTAATGGACAATCTGGTTGATGGAGATGAGAACAAAATATGTTCCAAATTTAGCCATTGAAAATCTTTACCAAGATGAGTGCAAGCATTTAAATGATAAATATGTTTGTTGATTGAAAGACAGGGACAAGACCAATTATACAAACCCACAACATTTGGAGGATCTAATATAAATTGCCCATAGAATTGGCATTTGTAGTATATACATTTTTTTTTTTTTTTTTAAATTAAACAGGTTGAAAGACTTCTCCTGCCAATGGTTGCCATTTTAAATAATGTAAATTATTTGATTACTTGCATTTGATTTCATTGTTTTGGTGAAACTCCAAAGGGTTGATAGTTGTCTTTTGATCTTCCACTAAGTTCACTGTACGGGAAATAGTTTGTATCATTTAAGAAGAACAGTTTAGCACCCGGCTGGTTCTAGCGTGAAATGCTTGTCTTTCCGTCTGAATTGTACAGTACTGTCCATTCCAATCAAAAATGGATTTGAAGTAACTTGGTGATTAGGGTGACCTTATTTCTCAAAGTATATTTATATAGCTGTCTGTTTTAGTGACATCTAAATTGACATTGTATCAGCAATTATTACTCTACTGTATCAGAAATTTTTGGACCTTCAAGAAAAAAGTAAATTTTACATTTACAGCTTTTCAATTTGGGGAAGGGAAAATGGGGGTGGTCAAAGTATCGTTTCAGTCACAAAATTTTAATTGCAACTATGAAAGAAAAGTGAAGGTGGTTGTGTATAATGTACTAGCATGTTTGGATTTAATGTAACATGCATGAGTGTTACAAATGTTTGATCTTAAGTGAAGTAGTACATATCCATTCCATGATGTGCTCCTGTTGATAAGTGTGTATGCAAGATAAATGTTATAAACTATGTTACAGATTACATTAATTGATCTTAAAAAATTATTGCACTTTCTTTTAGTTTTTTTCATGTCTAGCCTCTTACTGTTTTGTCAGAAAAATAGAAGCAGTGTGTAGACAGGATTACCCGAAGTTAGACTAGCAACCTCAACAGTACATAACAGTTGGTCAGGGTTTGTACAGTCGATGGGAATCATGGAATCTCAAAATGTTATGGCAATCCATTGACTTTTAAGTGGATAATGATCTCTGGGACCATTGAAGGCCATTTTTCTTGTCAATTGCCAGTGGGTAGTTAAATGTACCATTAGATTTGCCCAAAGCAATTCCCAATTTTGTCACAGCAAAGATGGAGAGAGAAAATTCTGTATTTTTCAGAAAGCATTGTGTACCCTGAATTACCATTTGATATGACACAAAAACTGCCTTCAGGGCACAGATTTATCACCCCGTCACCACAAGCAGTGCCCTTGTCAACACTAACCTATGTATTAGTAAGTGTGTAATATCACAAGAGTATAACACTAAAATACTATATGCACTTGATGGCATTGTTAGGAGAGGAACTTTGGGCAACGAACCTGGGAGTGTGATGAACAGATACCTGATATACCTGAAGATGAACGAATATTGCATGATGAAAGCTCATTAAGGTCAATTAGCATGGTTGGGGCCTACAAAGCTTCTTCCTTATAAACTTAAGATATTTGGAAGGAAGTTTTTGCAACATAAAATATAATATTCAGCCTTCTGGGTCTACTGTATAAGTGACAGTGGTGATAAGACATCATTCCTTGTTACATTGAACATCACACTACCCCTACTATAATATCTGCACGTGCTGTAGCATTAACTACATGAACAAGACTGCTGAATGCAATCTGGGGTCAACCAATTGTAACTTAAATCTACAGATCTAGTCTTCTGTACTTATCAATGCTGTACATGTAACAAATCAGCTGTAAACAGAAACTGAAATTTCAGCTTAGGAATAACAGTACAGGTATTATGTTACTTCCTAGCGTGTTGCAATCTAAAATGTAATCAAGTACCCAACAGTGGGTATTACACAATGTTTCAGTTGAATGAAAGCAAAAGCAGCTGTCTGGGAATTGAACAGAAACGATGCTGCTGTAGAGAATATATACCAGCTTCATTGTTTACTGCTTCCTGTTTGCATTAGTAGCAGGGTTAAAAGTATATGAGTAGAGCATTACAGCCAGTTTAATCATCAGAATTTTCAGAAGTTATCTTCATTGTAGCCTTTGTTTGCTTTCAAAATGGTTTATTCTCATTCCGATTAAGGTATTTAACGGTAGATAAGCTTTGATTCCTGGAGCAAGGGCTACAGTACATAGTTTTTAGGCTGCCATTGCAATTGATCAAAGTATTCCCTTTACAGGCCTGCTGTGGTGTCAGTACAATGCTACTATAGGGTAGGGTGCTAGAAGTGGCATTTTGTTGAAGGATGGGAGAGGGTTAAAGATGTTAGTATTTAGGCAACTGATTCCCACTTGCAAAGGCTTAAATGCAAAGGTTGCTCTCTGGTATTTTATAGGGAGGTGATTCAAGAGCAATTCTGTGGAAACAAATCTAAATGGTGTTTTCTGATGCGGGATATCTGCCTTCTCAGCATACAGTAACAGTTGCACGGAGAGAAAAAGAGAACAAAGAAAAAAGTTGAATCCAAGTTTCATTTATAGTAATGTAGCACATGCATAATAACTTTATTGGATGCCATTTGCACGTTAATTTCATATTCTCCTAGTAGGATAATGGCAGAAAATATCATTCACACAGAGCTATCAAGTCAAATGTTCATCAACTCATCTCTTGGAAGTTACGGATTTGTACAGCTTTGTCATACAATCCTCTATACACAAAATATGTTTCTAAAAAGTCCAGTAGTTTTTGTCCATAGCAAAATGCCATTGACCACCTTGACACTTACCAAAATTTCATCCAAAAACCTTTGTAATTTTTTTCTTTTTTTGGAAATGGTTCTATGGATAGAGCTACTTTGCAAAAGGAAAACATTATGCAACCCTGATCTAGTCCAATTGCCTTTCCTTATCATGCCTTGGCTGAAAAACTCAACATCTGAAGATGCATGGAATTCCCATCAATGTTACAATTAAATGGGAAACATATTTTTCAAATGCATTGTAGTTTCAACTTCCAAAAATGGTGCCACAATTTACCTGCCATGGGGGAAAGGCTCCTTAATTTAATGGGATGGGGGGGGGGGGGGGGGGGGTAGCCATCTCCTTTGCTTTGATAATTTTGGAGCAGGTAAAGCTGCCCAGAAATGTTGAGCTATAATTGAATATTGGTTTAAACAGATTTGATATTTGTGGCAGGGAATGAAAGTATTAGAAATTTTCTGAAAGGAGGAGAAAGTCTGCCATCACAGATACCAAAGGATTGCTAATTTCTTCTCACACACTCCTGGTAGCCTTGCACTAACTTCATCAAGCCAAATGATTTTAATTTTATTCTTCTCTTTTATGATATACATAATAGATGTGTACAACTAATATAAAACTGCTTGACCTTAATTAGCTGCTTTACTCCAGGGTTCAGCCAATAGCCATCATTTCGGACCCGGTCAGCCATTGACTCTCATGAAAATGCCTACATGGTGGATACAACAGTTGTAAAATCCAACAACCTGGCCTATTTTCTGGACCATCGCTAATATCATCAACCAGGCCTTTTCTCTGTGGATGTTGCTGACCCCTGCTTGAAAGCACTAGAAAGTAGATTTGAACTGAAGTTTTCATCAACATTTTTCCAGAGCTTTCTCCATAAAACTGTGTAATCTATTGAGCATTGGTCTAGGATCATCCACGAGGCCTGCAGCAATCATTGCATTATCATATACCTAACAAGAGGAGAAATGACGAAAGTCACAAGATGTACTTTGAAATGGAGTATTAAAAAAAATCACATGCAGAAATCTAATGAGTACAAATAATATTAACATGGAAATCTAATTCTTCCATATTATTTTCCTAGTTGGTTTGCTAACATCTACACAGAAAATTGCAAATTTAATTGTTGCAATCATGTTTTTAAAGATTCCAGTCAAATCCATAAATTCAAACAATTTAAGACCCTACTGTCACTTAGGGCAAACTCATTTTATATGACTGGCAGTTATTGTCAAGTCACGTATATGTATTCCCTGTGACCAAATGCCCATACTGCCTAGTCAGATAATGACTCTCTCCTTACCTGTTCTGCAAGTAGCTTGGCAAGAACTGGGTCACTGGTGTGGAGAGAATGAAGTTTCTGAATGATTGGGTGGCTGAAAAATTCAAAAACAAAAAAAAAACACCTTTTAAATTCAATTTAAGCAGAAGCACATTGTTCAGGATAAACAACTGTGTAAGTTAACCTTTACCCTGCATTGTCCATGGCCAGTACATAAAAAATTATGAAATCAAAAAGAAACATCAGAAAAGTTGTTAACCATTAGAAAAATTAGACAAATGTTGAAGCATTTTTTTTACAGGGACAATCTTAATTTCACACTTCCCATTTTCCCTTGCAACAAAAGCAGGTCTAACGTTTATACAAGACAATGCTAGTGAAAACGCACTGTGCAGGAACGGAAGTATTTCTTTAGAAAAAAATAGTACAGAGTTAGTTGACACCCAACACCTTCAATGTAACTATGGCATCACTACTTGTGTGTGTTCATTCATACTTAACCCTTTACCGTTGTTTGGGTCCTTTTGGACCCATGCGGAGAGCTCGGCTGTCACCCATCTTTACTGTTTCACGCCGAGCTCGAAACTGCAAGTAGCTACCTGAAAATTCAGCCACAACAACAAGAAAGACAATAGTTTAAGGTTACGGGGTCAATGGCCTACGGAAGCCGATGCGGGGCGGGCTACTTCCGCTTTTCCGCCCACTCCTGAGGCACGCAAATATGCCCCGATCGGAGCACAACCGTAAAGGGTTAATAATACTCCTCAACTTTTATTGGTCTGTTACAGTGCAAGCACACTGAGGCGGGGCCCTTGTAAATCACTGACATTAAAGGGTATAAATCCTCTTGTCCCAAACTAAAACTTATGTAGTAATACACAGAAATTCTCAATTGGCACAGCTCTTTGATTGACAGGAAATTGAGAAAAAAACTAGAGCGCTGAACCTCATATTGCACAGCATGTACTACACTGAGAGTCTTTTGATTACACACTGGGGTCTTGTATACTTACCCTGGGGCAATAAACTGAGATTGTGTCTGAATGAGGATGTATTTTAGACAGTTGTCAGAGGGATTTATGTGAGTAGGCTAGTAAAATTGGAACTGTTTGGGGTGAGAGGATTAAACCTTCAAACAGCATTCTCAATTTAATAATGAAACAACTATGTCACTTAATATCAAATTGTAAACACCAACAATTTTTTAGCTAAACTCTGCAAAAAAGATTCTATCTGCAAATTCTGATTTGTAGAGACTCACAAAATATGATTTTACTGGCGTTGTGCATCTCTCGTGTCATTTTTTGTAAAAGCAATTTTGAACACTGAAAAGTTGTAATAACATTCTAGACTGACTGGAATCACATTTATTACTACAAAAGGGGTAATATAATATTAACCCCCTCAATGATGGTCTGTCAGATTTGCAATCCCTACAAATTATAGCACATCACATATCATGACAGGCTACCTCACAAGTACTCGTTGAACCCTTGGGTGAATGAAAGCAAATGAGATACAGTATCTTGCCCAAGAACACAGCCTAATAAACCTGCAAGATTTGAAACAGCAACCCTTGGATCACTACTCTGATGCCACAGCCAGGGCTGAAAAAGAAAAATGTTTATTTTTTACAGGAAGGGAGTAAAACTTTCCACAATTGTTCCTGCATTTCCATGTACAAAATAGTGAAATTTCCATCCAAATGCAGAAATTTCCCAGAAAGGAGCCTCCCAGCTTCCTCACCTTTTTTCACCCAGGGCCACAGCCATGAGGCCACCACAATTTCAGCTAATAGCATTCTTGCAAAGAAACTATCTAATACTAAATTTCCAAAATTCAGGATTCCAAACTGTTATCTGGTTTCCCTCCACACCTAAACTGTATTATATACATCCGGACAGACTTACGCATCTACTACACATAGTCAAGACACCAAAATATCTAATTACAAAGTAATAAAATAGACTACCACATACAGTATATCACAGAAGCATGTATGCTGATGGTGTACAAAATACATGGATCTCATAGCACACAAACTGTGGTGTAGAGTAATAGTAGTGGCAACTATTACCAGCAACATACCACGTACCAGCAACACTAAGCAACAGAGCGTTTGCTTTAGGGAAGGTAAATTGACAAGGTACATAGTAACTGACTAATGGCCTAGCTGATATACAGCCTTTACTCTTTTGTCGAAAGTGACCTACTGCAGTAACATGCAGCAATTCTTTTCTTTCATTTTTTTTTTTTTTTATTGTAAATGAAAGGGTATGATGTGAGCGTAATTTCATGGCCAATTTTTCCCTGGCTAGCCATTAGAAACACAAAAGCTAGTTATGAAAAAGTCCTTTTGCAAACTGCAGTTACAAAGGATTGTGTGATACCGTTCTGATATCCATCATTTTTGTCGATGGCATTTTACTTTGGCCCAAAAATGCGCACCAACATATTCTGTTCTGCACTCCATCACAGTTGTTATTTGGACAATGGTCCATGAAACCAATTACTTTTCACCTGCCTGTTATGTTTTGCTGAATAGAAACAGAAAGATAATTTCACACAGAGGAAATTATATCTGTCTTGATGACTTCATTCCAAAATTTTAAGTTATCTTTTAACTATAACCACATGAATCATTCATTGATACAAGTGTAGTGTATTTTGTAAATTGTACATTATTGCAGTTGATAATTATTAAATTGTCATCACTTTTAGCAGGCAAAAATTGTTTTCTTTTTTCAAATGTGGTGTGTAAATTTAAAAAAGGGAACATTTTCATTCATTATGGAATGTCCAAATCTGAACTAGAAAATTTGCTATCCTATACTGATGAAGTTCCAAGATGTTCACACTGACCTAAAATATTCAACACCTCTAACAACCACAGTATTTCTTCAAACATATAGATTAATCATTTATTTCACATGTGCAGCAGTGAGGCTTTGATATCATGACAAACTGTAATTACAAAATATTCCCATTACTCTTAGGATGGTCTAAAAGGACCTTGAACCTTCACCAAAAGCAAACATTTTTTAACTAAATGTAGGAAAGGTAAACAAAAATACATAATGAGTATGAAATCTACAATACCAGTTGACCTTGGCCCTTCATAAAATTGAAAGTTCTTTTATTGTCAGCTCAATATGAAATTATCTTCTGTTTTTTTGTAAACAAACTTTTATTGGTCTTTTCACTTACTGGAATTCTTGGTGCTCTTAAAAAAATTTAGTTTGGCATTTCAATAAAAGGATCATATTAAAAGGAGAGAGCAGTCACCCAAACTTTAAGTAGTGTAGGAGACTATCCTGTTTCATGGTTGGTTCTTGAAAGTCATGTGACAATACTTTTGCTCCCCATATGTGAAATTTATGAGGAATTACTGCTTGGTTTACCCATGAATATGCAATGCTGGAGCCATGAAATATTATTCAGATGACCCTTTCTAAAAATGGATTCCAGTTTGAAACTGAAACTACGATCTAGTTGTCAACTTGTTTATCAACAGACCATATGAAATTAACCAAATGGTAAAGAATACCAACAGTTTAATGAAGTTACATCAAATAAGCTTGTAAAATTGATGAATATGTGAGGGTACACTGAAGACCACAACTTAAAAATGTTTGATGAAGATAGGTATGGACTCCACTATTCTAGAAACGTGTTTCGTAACTGTCTTTGACCACACTGACACCCAATTAAAAGGAGTAGGCTTGTAGAGGGATTCAATATACACCCAATGGGACATTTGGGGGGCTAGAAGGAGTTTTTTATATTTCTGGCCTGTGATGTTTAAATGACCACAGCTTTGAAAGTCTCTACATCATGACTGATAACAATAGATAATGAAATGAAAGAAAAAATTAAGAAAAAACCAAGGGAAACCAGTCATAACAGAATTAATTTATTTACACAAGAGGATACATACCATTAGATGACTTAGCGAAATATACAAAACAAACACACAAACAGACACAGCACACACAGGTTCTCACAAAAATCCTTTAATTATCACAACCAGTACAGCACATGCATGATCAAAGAAAACACTTAATTGCATGAATGCTGCCATATCTATGGAGTTGCCACCGGGAGGGAAGTAATGCTCTAGGATTCACTACTTGTTCAGCTGATGCCCTTTTTTTTTCTTTTCTTTGTTGGCTTTTAAAGACCGACTGCATCGTCAAGTGGTTAGAGCACCATACTTGCAGTCAGGAGGTGGGGAGTTTGAGTCCTGGCCAGGTCATACTGAAGGCTTCCAAAATGGAACCTACTGCCTTTGTGCTTGGTGCTCAGCATAAACAGTGGAAAACAAGTCAGTGAGCTACAACTGGAAAAAAAGGCTGGGGCTTGACTTGAGCCAATTGGTTGGAAACTGAGCCGTAAAACTCCATCTACCTACCAACCAAGAAGGTTGACTCCATTACTATTGTACGGGCAAGAGCTTTTAGAGCTTAAAAACTATTAAAGACCATTCTTTGATTGAAGTAATTCAAGTAAGTTTGCCCCTTCCTAACATTGAGTCTCACAGGTACAAACTGCTGACAAAGAGGTTAGATAATTTGCCAAATAAGTTTCATGAGATGGTGTGTTCATATTAATTTAATTTAAAGATTGATTTTACTCATTAACCTTAAGTCCTACTGACAACAAATTCCTTTTATATAACAAAATACTTTCTGTATAAGTCATATAGGAAGGCCATTAAGTTACAACCAATAACAACTGCATGATCTTGGTAATATAAACCACTTCAAAACTATGTACTGTATGTCTACATTTAACAACAATGCAAGCATCCCCTTTAAAGACAGTCAGCTCTCCCCCCCCCCCCCCCAAAAAAAATGCAATTTTTGTAGTAGTCTACAAAATTTATTAATTAGCCCTTCTCTTGATTGACAGGAAATTCCCCCAAAATGCAGACTATACTGTAGCTCATATTATACAGCATCTACAGAGGGTGTTCTAATTAAACATTGGGATCTTTTACACTCACCTTGAAGCAATATTTCAAACTTAGATTCTGTTTGGATGGGGATGAATTGTAGGCAGTTGTAGGAGGGGCTTAAGTAAGTAGGTTTGGAGAATTGGTACTGTATGAGGTGAGACAATTTTCCTTTAATTTCAAATTAAAAAGAAAGATACTGCACTTCAGATCTTACTCCTATAAAATTTGAAAAAAAAAATTGTGAATTTAGAAATCATCCAGAAAAGCAATGGTCTTTGACATGCAACTTATACACTTTATTTTAATGTTCATTTATAATTAATTTACCTTTTATTTAACTCCAACGTTGGTTGTAATAGCTGTACCTTTTCTTCTTCAGACCTGCTCTTCAATGCTGTTTTCATAAAATGTCTGGCAGCTCCCATTTCAGCAACATTAATCATGGCTGGATGCATACCTAATCTATTTGTCACCTGCGATCAGACATATACAAAACAGCTATGTGTATAACTATAGTAATAAAATTGCTCTTTTATATTTCTTTTTTAATTTAAACTCCTGCCCTATCACTTGATTTTTTTTTTCTGTTAACCTGCAACAGACTCCCCTCCCCCCTAAAAAAAATAGAACAAAAATAAAAAAAAATAAAAAAAATTATAAATGTTGCATCTAAGTTTCGAGAAATGCTTTGTTTCCATAAAGAAAGCCAAGCTTTCTATACATGTATCTGTGTTTTTATGAATGGAACGGTACCTTAACCTCCAATTCCCCAAATATCCTGGGAAAAACCTTTGAAACTTTCCGCTGTTCACCATATGGTTGCACCGTTGGGGTTGGGTGAACATCATTATACCCCATGGTTGCTTATCATGGTTGAGTGAAATTAATTGACAAGCAAAGGATTTCCCCTAAGGAGAATCCTATATCTTGAAAATAACTTGATCCTGCTTTCTAATTAAAAACTGCTACTATACCATGCTAAACCAATAATTCATGATGTTATTAAAAATTTTCTATATAACAAAAACATGATTCCACTTAATGATGCTCTAAATGCCAACATCAATCAGCCAATATCCTAAAATATATGTGACTACATTATTTGAATCTTTCCTGTTGAAAGATTAACAAAAAAAAAAGGATTGAGAAGGGTTGAAAACATGACAACAATCCCAGCCCCATGAACAAGATAAATTAACTGTAGGATGTACTAATTTGACACTTAATATTAGACCAGTGACCAACAGTTTTGCCAGAAAAGGATTTATCCTACTGAATGGACAGGATTAAATGACCACGCCACACTGTGATTGCAGACATATCTTCTTTAATCCTGTCCAACTGAGCCAGTGTTTTTCCATTTTGAATATTGTTGTAATCCATTTGTCTCTTTGCTCTAGTAAGGTGATTTGTATCGTAATTTGAAAACCAATTTATGCAGTAGTTTATTCAATAGAGTAAATTTTATCAATGCGGGTACACATTTAAGTCAAACATACAGGTCTAAGGCGGGTTCCTTAAGGTCAGATCTCAATGAAAACTTTTTTTATGTGACAGAAAAAAGCTTCTGCCATTTTTCTCTAATATCAAAAAACAGTTACATGTCTAAAACTCAAACATTTTACCACCACTTCAGTTTATTGTTATTTCCAACAAACCAACTTGGTTGATGATTAGTCCATCCAGTACATAAAGTAAGGAAAATCCTGTTCTTTCAATTGTGATTCCTTCCTCGAATACTGGGAACAAATCATTTACTCTCCTGCATGAATACTATTGAAAATGCTGTGTGTACTTTCTGTGGGTCTCAAGATGTAACTCTGGAACATTTACTTTGGGAATGTCATGTAACTTCTTCCTTTATCTTAGATGTTGAACAACATAGATTTGGTAGACAATTTGTGTTAATTAAAGAGGATTTATTTTTGGGGTACAAACTTCTTGTACATTACCCCTATAACTTCTTTGTTCTCCATTTGAATTACTACATATTTAATTCAATATCAAATCAAGTTATACCTCTGGTAAATTGATTTTTGAGTAAATTGAAGTTTGCTTTGGAAGTTGAAAAATATCTTCAAAGGTCAAAAAGTCAAAGAAAAAATCCCTTTGATGGTTTATGTGTTTCATTCTGTAATTGCTTTCAATTATATCAATAATGATATTTTTTGATATTGTTAATTTCTGTGTATATACTGCTTGATGAGTGTTAACTTGAAATTTAATACAAGAGATAGAACAAAAAAAGTTAAAATCTCCTCTAAAACCAACATTCATTCATCTTTAAGAATATGAGTGCTTATGTTTCTCCAGTTACACCATATACTTACAGTTACATCCTTTAATTTGTCTTTCAAAACATCTTTTAGGTAAGTCACCAAAGCATCCCCTTCAGATTCTGACAGTTTGCTCTCTGCAAAGCCAAAGAGAGAAAGATACCAAGAATAACTTTAACTTCTACTAGTAACTGGAGAGTTTTTACCTGCAAGCAAGTATAAATTGAATCCACTAAAGATGGTATGAAGGGAAGCAGAAAAGCGCAGATATTAGCCCCCTTGAACTCAAATTAGTCTGGATGGAATAATTACTAAGTGCTGCACAAAACAAGCCAATGGCCTGCAATACTGTCATCTCAATGTTAAAATGTTCGGCCCCCAACTTAACTCCATGAATTGTGTATTAAAGAAAGGCAGCTGTTAAGGAGGCAACAAATCCTTTCTGTGGCAGATTTGAGCATTTGCACATGTATAAGTTTAAACTGAATCATATCAATAAATTTTAGCAGGTTATCAGCATGTTAAACAAGCAAAGATTTTTGATGGTGTAGTCATGGAGTCATTTCCAGTGTAAACCTGGGTAGCAGCTTCTAAGTCTGAGTGATCAAACAAAGTGTTTAAGAAAGTCAATAGAACTGCATAACAGATTATCTTCCTTCCAGTACAAGACTTTCTGTTTGTATAAAATAACATCATTATTGATCATTGTAAGAACACAGTTGAGTTGGTGAAATTGGGAAATGGTTGAAAATTCCAATCGTCAAAATAACTGTGTGGCAGATGAGGAATGCTGATACATTCGTTAAAAGTGTGTGCCAGAACGAAAGACACACATTACCTGATGAAATGAATAAATTCAACAATCGAAGCAGTAAGGCTTTGATTTATAAAGCATGCATATACAAAAAGTTATCTATAGCACTGCACAAAAACAAAACACCAAAAAATTATAAAATATGTTCTGTATAAAAGAAATTAAACACTTAAATGAATTCTACTCGAGAAAAACAAACTGGCACAAATAATATTTTACAGTTTGCAGCTGTCAATACAATGAACAAATTTATGAAAAATTGACCCAGTTAGTAACTAGTTAGCTAGATGGGGTTTAATGACACACTAACACTCATGGTTTTAGTGTCAAGAGTTTTTAAAGTGTTTAGTGTCAGCTACAAAACAAAATGTGACGGTGGGGTGAAACCAACCAAAAATGAAAAGATTGAGTAAAATTTCATTAATTTGTCTGTCTACCCAAAAGCAAATACAGGAGTCATTTTAAAGATTCCTTTACAGGTCACTTTCCTTGAAAAAGTCCAGAATGGTAAATGCATTCTAAAAACATTTTCAAGTTTGGCACAATGAAGCTTTTCTGTTGAATAAGGATGTATTGATAGTAGCCAATGAAAATGTGAAAAATACATGTAATCATTCAATTGTTCCAAAGACTGGGGCAAGATGCAGTGGTAAACAATTGTAAAATGAGTTTTTGAACTAGACCTGCCAAGCCTCCAGAGATTTAACAATTAAATCAACTTGCAGTTAAGTTCAGTCATTTACTGTTTTGAATGTGACTGGAGTTGAATCAGTGACTTGATTCATTGTATTATTCTAAGGACAAAAGTTATGAAACAGTTTCTCAAGTCAGTTCCCTTTTCAAAATTAGTGACTAGTCATGAGTCTTTACAACTCTTGAACTCTAATTACTCTTTTCAATAGAAGAGAAAGTTTGTTTACAGTGTATACAGGGTTGACCAATTAAAACGCTTCCAAACCACAGTGCGAATAATTAATTCAACCTAAAGTGAAATGGTGAGCTACTATTCTTGGATACTATTTTCTCTTTTACTTCTCAGAAGAGATTAGCAGAAATTTTTTTGTACTTGGTCATAATTTTCATATCACAATCGGGAAGGTTGTGTTGTAGCTAGGTTAAGTTTTACGGCTCGGTTTTTAACCAATAATTTTAAACCAGGCAGGCCAAGGCCTTTTCCCAGTTGTGAATCACTGGTTCATTTTCCCTACTCATTTGTTTATGCTGAGCATCAAGCACAATGGAAGTAAGTTCCATTTTTAGAGTCTTCTGTGTGACAAGGCTAGGAGTCGGACTCCAGCCCTCTAGATAAGAGTGTTAAAAAGACTGCAGTTGTCAAAGTGGGATATAATAAACCATTGCAAGACATGCTAGCAAACATCAGTAGTTACCTGCTGTCAAACAATAATTTACAGATCTGCATGTTATATGTAGTACTGTACAATGGATATGATAAAGACATTTCTATCTAGTTAAAGATTTAGGTGTTTTATGACACTAACTTTTGATATTGAAGGATTATTAACAGGGAATTGTTGAATAAAATGTCTAACAAACTGTTGACTCGAATTGATTAGATTTGACTTTTAACCAGGGTCTGAATTGACATTATGATTTTCAAGTACGTGTGCAGAGCGCAACTTTTTCAAATGAACAGACTTCTCAAACTCCTTGCTACTTCCTAGAATGGAAACAGGTCTATAGTACCTAATCATTGGCAGGCTCAGTATGTTCAACAAAGTTGGTTTACCATTCAGTATGGGGTATGCATAAGCAGAGGGAAAGGTTGGGTTGGTTCATGTAGGTCTAAACTAATAATAAAGTAATCTTCAAAGCTTTAAATGATCTTGTTTCTCACATTCCGTACTTATGCATGTCTGCAGCTGTAAATTTATCCAAGAATAATTAAATGACATTATGGTCACCTGTTTCAAATTTCTCCATTTTCAGAGAGATGGAATGCATAAAATTGGTATCTGGCAAATTCAAATAATTTACAAAATTCTTTTTGCCTCTTCAAATGAGGCAAAATTTGACACATTAAGGAGCGTACCTACAAGAATGGAAAATTACGAGTGGGGCAGTTTTCGGGGTATATCTAACTTACTTAAAGAACAAACATATTTCCTTAAAAGAATAGTCCAGAGTCAAATTTATTTTTGATGTGTTAAAGAGGAACATATTCTAAGCATTCTGGTGAAAGTTGCAGTCATTTCCCATGTTTGGTTCTTGAGATATTAGCAACTGAAGTTGGCACATTTTCCAGAGAAAGTGAACTTGAAGCAAACAGGTGTGATGTCATGATTCACATTCTTGGCCAGTGTTTTGTTTTTCCCAATTTTTCACCCTATTTGTTTGACCTTGAATTGATTAGGCATGCTATTGTGCCCCTAAGGTATATAAAGGTTTTAAATTCCATTGCTCAGGATGCCCCTATGGTATCAATATATCAAGGTTTAGTTGCATAAAATTTGTGGTAAGTTATGAAGAAAAACAAAACATTGGCTAAAAAAGTGAATCCATGACATTATGCCTGCATGCTCCAAGTTCATTCTATTTTGAAAATTTGCCATATTCAATTGCCAATATCTCGAGAACCCAACATGGAAAATAAATAAAAATATTGCCAGAATGCTTAGAGAATGTCCTTCTTTGACTTATCAAAAATAAATTTGGCTTTGGACTATTCTTCTAAAAGGGGCTCAATGAGTTGATATGATAACTTAATCAGAGTGTTAGAGGGTCACCCTTACTTTACAATGCCTATAGTCAGCATAATGAGTCAGTTTCATATTCAATAGTTATAGCAAAGTTAAAACTTTTAATTTTGCTGTGGTCCAACTTTACTTGCAACTGTTTTGCTCATAATTTGAAAAAGTGTCTGAAGTTTGAAAATGTGTCTGGTCATGAATTTTTGGTAGCCAAACAGACGGGTAAGTAATCACTCTTACCAGAGTCATTTGTATGTAGGATATGAGGATTGTCTAAGTTTGACCAATTGTCATTTGCATGTGAAGAAAACTTTACAGTTTTAAAAAATATTGTTGAATTTCATGAATTAACTCAATAAGCCCCTTTAAGAACTTAGTTTCTCTTATACACATATTGCTAATTCCTTAGAGCAGGTACTTTAAAAGTTTTGTAATGGACTGAGTGTCCTGTTAAGTTTTGGCTTGGACTTCCTTTCAGTATGATCAGAATACATTTCATAAATCTCACAAAGCAGAAATATCAACCTGTGCGTTCTTTTAAATAGAGTTTTTCATTGCCCATAATAAGACATTCTTAAGTTAAGATCCAGGAATTGTCACCTATTTTAAAGGATTAAAACATTTTTTACTTGAAAAATAAAGGCTTGTGATTTGATTTGACTCGAGTGAAAATAAGTTGTGACTTGACTTGATGGGAAATGACTCCTGATTTGACTTGAATTGCAGATAGATCACTTAAATAAGACTTGAATTGGGAAAACTGATTGGTCACAACTCTGATAAAATATCCCTACCATATTGTATGATTGCCCCTACCATACTTTACGAAGTGTCCCTTCTATACTTCAGTGATTTCCCAACCATACTCTACGAGGATTATCTTCCATTCTCTATGGGATGTTCCTACCATACGCTATGAGTATGGTATGTCCCAACTACAATCTTTGAGGGGTCTAATCATACTCTATGAGATGTACCATCTATTCTCTGTGAGATATCCTTACCATACTTTATGAGATGTTCCTAACATACTCTATGAGACATCGCAACCACACTCTTTGAGGGGTATATCCATACTCTATGAGATGTACCTTCCATTCTCTATGAGATATCCTTACCATACTCTATGAGATGTTCCAATCATATCCTATGAGATTTTCCGACCATTCTCTCTGAAATGTCTCTACTATACCACATGAAATTCTAATCCATCATATTCAGTGAATTAAGATGTATTTTTAGTGTGCAACCATTCATTCATGACACAGGTGACCGAAAAACTGGCACGATTAAAGCTGATGGCCCCCAGATATGGCCAACTAAATCAAATAATCACTTGATTATTCAGTTTTGTCTTCATCTATACTACTATACTGTGGAAGATTACATTAATTTCAAAGAGTACTTTGGCAGATAAATCTTACCATCCCCAGAAGATTCTTCAGAAGTCTCTTGTTGTCCCTGGTTACCAGCCATCTCACTTTCTACTGAACGAAGTAGTTTGCGGTCAAATTCTCTGAGCTGTAGCAAACACAGCTCATCATAATCATCATAGCAGAAAAGAACCTCTCTATCTGACTTCTTAAAAGCCTCATAGTAAGGTGAACCCTCAACAAGCTCCCGACTAAAGAAACAGAAAAAGAAAACGCATTTCTTCAAAACCTTTTTCTTACACAACCCTTAACTTAATAATTCACACAAGTCATTTGTCTTCATAGAATCAAAAGGAACAAAAAAATAACAAACATTTTCTTACAGCTTGGTAATATTTACAAAAGTATTGAAGCATTAAACTAACTGATGAACATATATAAAGAACCAAAAGCAATACTTAAAACAAATTAGTTACTCTGGCAATACTGTCCACTAGGACAATTGTGTACTTTAATCCTTTGTCGCCCGGCTCCATTTGGGGCATATTTGCATGCCTTGGGAGTGGGCGGAAAAGCGGACATAGCGGGCCCTGCATCAGCTTCCGTAGGCTGTTGACCCCGTGACCTTAAACTATTGTCTCTTTCGTTGTTGTGGCAGAATTTTCGGGTAGCTACTCGCAGTTTCGAGCTCCGAGTGAAACAGTAAAGATGGGTGACAGCTGCGCTCTCCGCCTGGGACCGAGAGGTACCGTCAGGCAGTAAAGGGTTAAGCCATGTAGAAGGTCACCATATGACAATCCAAATATGACAAGCATTTCTCCAAACCAGTTGAACAAATTGGAAGGACCAGATTTCATTCACCCTAATATCTGGGTGCCTTCTGACCTTGTTTGAAATGTGTCAGAATTTTAAATGATTGCATGATACATAATAGAAAGTTGGGGGCTATAAAGGGGCTGTGATCTACTGACTTTGGTAATATACGAGCTGTAATTTGATGAAAAGGTGCCAAACAATAGGGGAAATATCCCCCTGTCTGGCTTATGTATCATAAAACATTGCATTTTTGAATGCCTCAGTGTGCCATCCATTCGCAAGCAAAATGTGTGGTTCTTATCAAAATTAAAAGAAACTGAAGTCCAGGGTGAGGCTGAATTCCAGTCATTTTAACAGGTAGTAAGCATCTAAATAGCATATTCCAGAAGACTTGAGGAGCTCACATGGAAAGAAAGCTTTGTTCAACTCATACCCACTGAATGATGCCAAGACTTCATTCAGAACTCGCAATATTTCAAAATATTTCTTACCCCTGTCAAGAAGTAACTCAAGCTTGCTTCAGGGTCACAGCATGTTGAGAACTGTCGGTTAACATGCACTCCACATTCTCATAACTTAAATATTCTTTCTTCCCTTGAATTTGATACTGTTGGGATGTCAAACATTTCCCTGTGCGTATATCAAGCACAACTGCACAGCAAAGTTGTCAAATATTCCACAGCTGTGTCAATATCATATATTTTTAGACTTCGTAAAAGCACGAGGTTATACTATTCAACATAATGCAAAGACATCACAAATTTCCCACAAACACTCTAATATTAGAAAAATATCACACTTCTTTCAAATTAAAAGTTCTTTTGAACTATTAACACTATTAATTTGTGTTTTTAACCCCCTGACCCACTTGGGTTTTCTTTTTTTTTGAAGTCATCAAATTTAGTCCATAAAAATCAGTTCCATGTAGTTATGTGAGGTATAACCTGTATACATGTTCAACAGTTACTTTGAAATACTGCATACTAGGTTAGATTGATGGGATAAAACAAGTTTCTAAACAACTGGTTTAAGTCAGACTGGTCATGGCCCAGTTTCCCCAGTCCATTCCTTATGCTGAATACGAGCACAAAAGCAGTATTTTTCATTTTAAAAGCCTTCGGTATTACCCAACCAGAAGTTAAACTGCAGATTTCCCCGGCTTAAGTGGGATGCTCTAACCTCTTGACAAAGCAGTCAGTTACCATGCAACATTGTGTAAGATTCCTCTACAGCTACATGTAATCTATGTTATATCCTTCTGTGCAACATACTGCTGTATGTCAACTTATCCACCCTGTACTGGCTACACCTGACAAAATGTTTGCCTTTACTGAAATCTGCCCTAGCTACTACAGATTTTAGGGAAAAACTGTAGTTTTCAATTAAAGTTAAATAAAGCTGATTTAAAGAACAACAGCTTTGATTACCATCCTGATATAATCGAAGCCCACCAATACAGGGATTTAAGTAAGAGCTTACATCAAATTCTGCAAAAAGGGCTAGCAGAGAGGAGGTCAAATTATTCATGGTGCTTTGAAGGGGTAGATCTTCTTTCAGTGTAATTTAAGGTAAACTGCTATCAAATGTCAACCTTGAGGACTATTTTCAAATATGTCAATGGACATG